>JARYZH020000202.1:0-606553 GCA_030021035.2 Notholithocarpus densiflorus
GCCGAGGTTCAAATCTCTAGGAGAGAGTTTCAAATACATATACACTTAGATTAGGTTAGAGTAGAATTTCTATCTTATATAAAATATATATATATAAAGTAAAATTTATTATAACTTTAGCATCCCCCCAAAAAAAGCATACTACAAAATAAAAGGAATGTATTTTTGTTATAAAAAAAAATATTTAGTATTCTCAAAAGAAAAAATAGTGGGTTAATCCAACATTGAAAAATGAGCGTGAGTAAAAGAGGTTTAAAGTCTGTGCTGTGTGTCCAAGAGTTAGGCCCTTTTGGATATACACCACTGTAAGTTTCTTTAAAAAAATCTTCTCCCCTCTCCCCATGTGTGTGTGTGTGTTAAAAATATTTAGTATTCTAAAAAAAAAAAAATTATGATATTAAAAGCCTGTTCGAATAAGCTGTTTCAAAATGTGCATTTTAAAAACGAGCCTTTTGAAAAAACTATTTTAAAAACCACAAATAAGTGTTTGGTAAAAATGTGAAAATATGCATTTTCTATTTTTAAAACCACATTAAGTGTTTGGATAAACTGTTTTAAAAATACCTGTTTTGGGTGTAAATTACAAAAAATGACTTAACTATTTTGTTAATATTATTTTATGTATTTTTTTATCTCAGAGAAATAATATTTAGAAGTATTTTATCCAGTTGCTGTTTGTGTTATTTTCATTATTATTGTGTTTGCAACAAAATACAAGACTATGATTGAGCACAAAGGCGATCATCCATGAGTAATGGACACCAAACATACAAAATTGGAATCTAACCAAAGGCAGTGACAAAAAGGGGGCGCAACCTTAGTGCGTGGGAGACATACAAAGGATGAGCGTACAAGAAAAAACAAAGGAGAAAAGAAAAATAAGTAACACCTAAAATTCGGATGGTCCATAAAATATATGAAAGCTGTCGATGCAATTGAGCTTAAATTTGGTCTCACTCATCACGTAAGCTCTGTAAAAATAAGAATTTTAACTTTACCACTAAGATCTCACTGTCTTCAAAAGTATGAGCATTTTTTAGTTAGCAGAAACCCATTTTATGTTTATAGGTAAATACAACTCACGTGCACTAACATGGAATTGAAACTATGACCTCACAGCCAGCCCCATGTTTGTGGAGGAAAGAGATGCAATTTGGCCTAAAGATGATAGGCTTGATTAGCAAAACCCAGATAAATTTCACACTCTAATTTTATTTCAAAAAACTCAATTCGTAGTCGCTTATCTTTGAAAATCCCTTGGCTGAAACTATCATCAGACTTTGTCAAGATTGATTCTCTAGCATATCTACTTCACTAAAAAACCCATGACAACCAAACTCACAATAAATTACCTAGCATCACAAAGAAACATATTCAAGACATTTTGTTTTTTTTTTACTAATTTTCTGGTGAGGAGTATTACATGTTAGCAGATAATGAAGAGGAAAAAAAACATATGGTTGAGTTCAGCTGAGGTGTATGGGGAAAACAATTCATAAGCAAAAGGTGAACAATAAACATTCACCATTTTTTATTTTCGTTAATAGGTAGGAATTATGACAGAAACACCTTTTTTGAGTCCAGTCTAAGGCAAAATTTAAATAAAAAAATTTAGAACAACTCAATTACAAGTGCCTAAATATTTGAAAGGCAATTAAAAAAATTAGGACTACAGATACTGGTGTCAACTATGTCTCAATACAACATTATATCCAAAAGAAAAGAGATTCCACAACAACAAAAAACACACCTTTATTCCAAAGAAAGGAGCTGCTGCACGTTCCAGTGAAAAAAAGATTGGTGCACCAAAGGATGATGTCACAGGGTATAGCTGATTGAAATTAGTGGAAATGTGGAATACATTTGTTGCAAAACACTTTTATCCAACATATCAATTCTTTCAATAGAATATTGAATCCAACAAACAAATTCAGGGAAGAAAAGAAAGCAACCGCTTAAATTAGAATATTCAACTGAAATTCTGAAACTTTTGGTGTTTTCGTAAGAGAGCAGAGATTAGATAATTTTAAAGAGCATCTGCAAATCTAAATAAAAGTACTACTACTGAGAGATATACAATAGTATCAAGAATAATTGAGCAACATTAGCCTTGCCAAAGGATTAATCTAAAGATAAATTATGGTACAGAGACTTGGTATACCAACAGAAACTTCAAGAATAAATAAAAAGACATTTAACTGTCACAGTTTTGAAGCATGCTAAAAGAATACCACAGTGACAACAGCCTTGAAGACCTTAGGCACCATTACCATCCCATCTAATGTGCTTCTCATACGTGTGATACAACTATTCCTCTAGGGCCATGTCATTGTTTAGATAGTGAAAGTGGACAGGAGAAAGTTGGGTAAAAAGTATATTTAGCAGATGAAGCTATACAGAATTCCATCAAAAGTTTTAATAAAATGAAAACCTGTAGAAAGTCCTCAACTGATATCAAAAGAGCATCAAAGGCCTACATCTCCTTGAATCAACATAAGCCATGCTTTATTGGGAAATTTCTTGAATATCCTCTTATTTCACCTTTTTTTTTTATTCTTATATGGCCATCCAACAACACAAATAGCAAGGAATACCCATCAACATCAAGCTTTTTATCACTAAACATCTGTTAAAAATTGAATTTTTATTTAATGCCCATAAACACAATCTTGATTCTCGAATGAGAAACACAATAAAGAAAACACCTTTATCCATTTATTCCCAATCCCACAAAAAAAAAAAAAAAAAAAAAAAGAAATTCTAATTTCAATGACATCTGTGTCTACAAATATGAAGCAACTTTAACTAAAACCCAAATGGGCATGTATCAAAAGCAACTAAAAACCCAAATAAATCCACAACCCAGAAACAAAAACAACAGCAACAAAAAATCCTTCAATCAAAATAAGTTCTAACATTTAGATTTCTAACAATGTGTAACCCACCATGCAAAAAGCCCAAATCTATAACATAAATTCAGCAAAAGAGGAACGGAGAATTGTTACATGGCAAACGAGATGAAGAACGAAGACTCCAATCAAAGCAGAAGTAGGAATAGAGAATAGAGAGCCCGTGGAGACTGAGAGAACAGGGTAGCAGATATACATGAAGGAGTATAGACTAACTGAGAAAATAGAGGAGGAGATATACATGGGAAGGGATAAAGCTGGTATTTCAATAAAAACCGATTATCGTTTTGGCACGATTTTGATTTTATGAAGAAAAAAATTGTGGTAACCCAATCTGCGTTTCTGAAGAAGCAGAGCTTGGCAATGTTTTGTAAACGTGAAAAATTAGAATTTTGAAAACGCAAACGTGCTGATTTCTGTGGAGCCAAACGGTTTACAAAAAAGCATTTTGTCTAAAGCGTGCATTAAGGCTTTGTAAACAGCCTATCCAAACGGGTTCTAAATATGTTAAAAACAAAGTATGATTGGATTGTGTAAAGCTTAGGCAATAAAAGAGTTATTTGGGATGTGTGAAGTCCATAGGAGGTTTATACTGCTGAACGGACACAGGTATTCAAGGGGGCCCAGGCCCCTGTCCACTTTTTAAAATTATTTTATATATATATATAAACTATAATATATTTCATTTATGTAATTGGTCCCTCCAAAAACTTTAGGCTCTTTCTTTCTTCTCAATGCTCTTGAGTAGTATATATCCCAACTAAGAACTATCCAACTAAAAATTTAACAAAACAATAAAACCTTTCAAAATAGTGATTGAATTTTAGGAAAAAAAAAAAAAAAAAAACTATTTTACCACCAAAGAACCAAAATCATGCTATATTTCCAGAAGTAGTTTAACTCTTTTGGTAACTTAAGAAACCAAAGGTAAATACCACGCTTAATCGTAGTTAGTTTGTTAAAAATAAAAATACAATATTTTATTAAGATTATATTTCTTACTTCAATTAAAAACTCAAATTCTCTCACTTCTTTTATTAATTTAATGAGTTGTTTATATTGTTTTAAATGAAGCTGATAAAAAAATGTAACATTTGATATCAACGATTGCAGCCGAGAGCAGAAATGATAAAGATTTTTGAAAAGGATAAAAGCTAAAATTTTTAGTACCACTGTGAATGCTCTAACTTAAAAATTAAAATAAAAAAATCCTAGTCACCCTAGTATTAAAAAAAAAAAAAAACATTATTTTGTTTTTGTTTTTGTCTTTGTTGGTAATTATTGCATCTTAATGTATTTAGAAACAACAATTTTAAGTATTTATAATTTTTTAATACTATATGTGTTAGGACATATGTGGACTGTTAAGAACATATGTCATTTAGAATTGGCTAATCATTTGACAAAATGCACTTTACTTGTAATTGGGTAGATCTAGGATGTGTTTAATACTTCAAAGAACAAGAGTTCAAGTCTAGTATTAAATCCATGAAGATTGGACCAAGAAACAAGTGAAATAAAAAAGCTGTTCATTAAAGCTAGACAAATTCTCAACACCGCCAATAGATAATATCTATCGAGGATTAATGAATCTCTACGTATAGCACAATGTATATATCTATCGAGGTCTCGACAGCTAGCTCAACAACAGATTCTCCATCGAGAATTACAAAATCGACTTCAGACTGAGCTTTTCTGGGCCAATGCTAATACGTATGCGTAGGGTTTTTCTCACAACCCTGTATATATATAATACTTATTTTAAAGGTCAGTCACATAAGAACAAGGCTATAACACATGCAAAAGCGTGACCAAGCTGGCCATTATTCTCTTTAAAGAAACCATCGCGATTTGCGCCGTAGGTTTCAGAATCGTTGTTTAATCTTCATTATCGATGAAGTCGCAACTTCATGTGCCTAACAATCTTTCTGCTAGTGAGCAAATACGCATCGAGTCGTGCATCTTTGGTTAGTCACGTACTAGGATTCATGCAAAGGGTGGCGCCTATATATTGTAGAAGAGTTCAGATGTTCCAAGTGGTAGAAGATTTTACTGTAAAGCCATCTATTGACATTGCAGAGTCTAGGGACAAAGGTTTTCAGATTGCATCTAAAACTTCTCTCTACTATAATGAATTGCTTTTCTAAAGGTTTCCCCATTTTTATCGTGAAACTAGTTTGTTTCATTGGTTTTTTCCCAGTCATCATATCTGCCTTATTTATTTTTCCGCTCGTATGATATTGGACATGATATTGATGTTAGTATGTTTTAATAAGGTTTATTCATAATAAATCTAATTAGCAACTCGGGTTTAAAACTTGTTAATTCTATCAACCAAAGGTCTAAATTTTCCATCATGGTATCGTGAATGGTATACTCTGATTGGATTAATTTCTGCTCGCGATCCTCGACCCCCCGTTGTCATGGATCGTGGACAATCTCTTTTGATTCCCTTTATTTGCACCGACATACATCGGAAAGTTCAGATGAAAGTTTTTTGCGTTCTAGAATGTGTATGGTATGCTATTGAAGTTGGCTAGATCTATTAAATAAGCGTTTCAGGATTTGGGATGAAGCAACAATCAAAGCTAAAAATTTCACAAGAGGGCTTCCTGAATGCTTTGTTTCAGGTGACCAATGAGGAATTCAAGAAAATATTATCCACGGAAATTGCTGCCATGAAGCATAGACCATTCTCGGTGACCACCTACTTAAGGTTCCAAGGCAAAGAAGACCGTGAAGTTTCAAAGACCTACTAGTAGTTTCAAGAAATAAGGGATGGAGGAGGATGAAATCTTTGATGAGTTCTATGCCAAACTTAAGGATATTGTGAATTCTCGTCAACCTTGGAGAATCTATAGCACCTAAAATTGTTAGGAAAATCCTAGGTCCTACGTAAAGATTTTGCCAAGATCATCACATTGAAGAAGTTGAAGGACATCGGGACACCCTTCGATCGAAGCCAGAAGGAACCTTCAAACCTAAGTGAAATGGGATTAGGTTTAATGAGGAAAGGTGGAAAGAGTAGAAACTTGCCTTAAGGGTATGTGAGGAAGAGATCGATGACTTGAAGATGAAGATGAAAGTCAAGATGAAGATGAAGATGATGACGTAGGGACGAGGATCTAACCTTCATAGCTAATGAGATTATCAAGCCTTCAATATAGGAAAAGGATAAGGACAAACCTCCTAGGGAAATCTAAATCCTCTAGGAAGGGTAAGAGTGAGAAACCCCTTATCTAGTGTCATGAGGTAATAATTTTGGTCATATGAGGATAAGAGTACCCAAACCACCTTATGAAGGAAAAGACCTAAGTCAAAAGATAAAGCGGTTGGTCAGCACTGAGTGATACCGAGGATGACTCTTCTAATGAGTATGTGGATGAATGTGGTCATTTCTTTATGCATTTTTATTCACAACCGATATGCACTGTGGGAGAAAAGTTAGTGACAAGGAGGATTTTTCTGATAATGAAGTACCCAAGAAGACGACCCTTGCTGCTTCATGATACATGCACCTAATTCATAAAATCCGAAAGACTTCCCATCATTGTAGAAAATAGCTTAACGAGGCAAAAATTGGAAAAGCTAATCTATTAGTCAAACTAGATTTACTACAAGGTTGGTCGAGACTCTGTTGTGGAAAACACCTCATTGTAGTTAAGGTCAGCACTCCGAGGCAGAGCGGTCAACCAGAACTCAAATGTAGAGGATGTCTAGTGCAAAGCTTAATGAGGTGTCAAAGGCTCAAAAGCCTAGTTCTCGACAAGACCGGCTTAGATATGATGTTTCCTCCACTCTCCTCTTCCACGCTTCAAGATCAAAGACTGCCTTTACGCCCCATTCCGAGAAAGGTGATAAAGGCATGAAATCCAAAACCACTTGGCTAATTCTAAAATCATTTGTTGATCTCATGTTTGTCTCATTGTAGTGTTTCAACACATTCGCCCTAATTGCTTTAAGTTGTATCCTCGTGCGTATGTCCAAATCCGGCCAAAGCCTCCTCTCAAGGACGTGCACCTTTGTTTGAGAGTTATTACAAGTTTTGAGCTTTTAACTCAATTTCAGGAGAATTTTTTATTCTTTATGTCCTTAGTAGACATACTAGGACACATGTCTTTTCATCTTCACGGCCAAAGACTCATGCTATGTTGATGGTGAAAGTTTGTTTTACACTTAATTGTCTTTTCTCGTTTGCCCTCTACTTTAATTCCTCTATTCATGTGTAGGACTTTCTTGCTTGATTTCTTATATGCTTTTGGAATCATGATTTCATGCATTTGCATCTTTCATGCTTTCTACGTTGCTTGTCTCGTTTTTTGTTTTTGTTGTTTAGTTTTTATTTTGTTTTGTTTTCAAAATAAAAATAAAAAGGGGAAAATCAGAAAAATACAAAAATAATATGTGTTTGTGTACATTGGTACTTGTGTACCTTGATGACCATTGAAACAAAATTTTCTAAACTTTATCTTTTGTAGCTTAGATGAGCATCTCTATGCACAACTAAGCAAGTGAGCTTTGTGGGTCGTATTTGTGATGAGTGAAGATTAAGTAATCTCTTGTACTTAACACTGGGACAATTTCTTTTGACTCAGAAGGGACTAGGAAAATTTAAGAGAAAGGCATAAATACTCATCTCACCACTGCTGCTCCGCCAATCATAAATGACATTTGTATGCTTCGAAATAGCAAAGTGTAATGTCAAAAGCTTAACATCATTAAGTATATATGTTCATGCATAGTTTGCTTAAAAGAAAAATATGCAAAGAAAAATAAAAGCAAAGAATCAAAATGCTTTATATATGATCGCAAGCTGTGTTCTAGGATGTGGGAATTATAGGATGCAATTCCTAAGGTAATAGTCTCCATCAAGCAAAGCAGGATTGTGTTTCGAAGCAAATTGATTTTCCTCATATCTCAAATCGTCATAACATGTAGACACTATGCAATCTTGCGATGTTTTTCACACACAACACGCAATATTCTTGCTACTTTTGATACATGTGTGTGTATAATGATTTGGCCATCACAAGGAATACATGTGTTAATGTATGCTCACTAAATGTCTTAACTTGTTTTTGAAATATAAAATTGGTTAGATTCTTGTTTAGTGTGTGTGTGTTTGGATTTTGGAATGCTGCATTTTTGCCGAGAGATATTTTTGAGAGGTTAGTCGTTGATTGGATCATTGTCGAGAGTTATGCTTGATTGCATTCATGTTCCGTGTTTTTCTCTTTGAAAAACTATTTTTGCATCTCGACACCTCTCGATAGATTGCTATCTATCAAGCCCCTCTCTTTCTTCGTCTCGATGGTTAACGCACCGATCCATCGAAGCTCGACTTTGCCTCGATAGCGCTTCTTTCGACGCATTCTCGATCCATCGAGAAATCTTTCTGTCTCCGGCCGATATCGCTCGATCCATCAGGTTGGCTTCCTTCGGGATAATGCTCTCGACAAATTTTCAACTGCTAAGATCCTCTTGCATGCATTGTTTTTACATGTTTTGCATCTTTCTTTATCTTGTCATCCATAACATCTTGTTTCATTACATTCATGCATTTATATGGATTCTTTGTACCTTGATCATCTTTTTGTTTCTTAGGTGAAACTTTATAGCTTGTACCCTTTGTCAATTATGACAAAAAGTGGGAGAATATGTGTTTCTTTTTAAGATTCTACATGCTAGGGAGAGAAATACATGTCCTTGTGCGGGAGATGTGTTTCATCTCATAGGGGGAGTGTTCACCTCCTTATTGTTTTAGGAGCTTCTTTTAGCTTCTTGTACACCGATCTCAGGATCATGTTTACATACATCAGGCCTTATCTTTGATATATATATATATATATATGATGTATGTCTTCACTCATCTCTTCATGTGTTGTTTCTTTTCACACACATGCTTCTTATTTATTGTAGCGCAATCTTTTATTTCGCTTCAATAATTAAGATGTTTTGATGAGTTTTGTTTAAAGTGTTCGTAAATACAGTTGTCAAAATCTTCCATGCCATGAACTCTCTTCTTGCAAAATTTTTCAAGAGTTTCGTGTTGCAGTAGATTTTATCGTATTCAATGTTGAGCATTTAATGAAAGTGGGATTTATGACTTCTCTCATATGTTCATTTGTTTGCTGTGGCTTTGTCACGATTAGCAATGGTGAGATTGTTGTGTGACATATGCGGATCATGTTAAGAACATACGTCATTTTAGAATTGACTAATCTTTTGACAAAACGCAATTTACTTGTGCACTGAAAGAAGATCTAGGATGTATTTAATACTAAAGAACAAGAGTTCAAGTCTAGTATTAAAGTCATGAAGATTGGACTAGAAACAAAGTTGGAAGAAAGTCTGTTTCATTATAGCCGACAGATTCTTGACAACTACACAAACAATATCTATCGAGGATTAATGAATCTCGACAGATAGCCTTCCAACAGATATATCTATCGAGGTCTCGGGCTGCATAGCTCTGACACCTATGTCTATCGAGAATTACGAAATCATAATTTTCGCATATAATTTTCAACCCATGCCGACATTTATGTGTGGGGGTTTCTTTTCTCTCTACAACCCTGTATATATAAGGCTTATTTTGCGCCGTCACATAAAGAGAATACATGAGAACACATGCAAAAGGTGACCGAGGCCATTATTCTCGAAAGAATTCTACTACGTATTTGCGCCTCTTAGGGTTTTGTGTAATCAAGTGCTTCTTGATTTTCATTGTTGATGAAGGAAGAACTTTGTAGCCAACAATCTTCTTCAAGTTGGTGAATTGGGCCTGTACTAGGAGTCGTGCATCTTTTGGTTAGTCACATACCGTGATCCGTGCAAAGTGGGTGGCATTCATATATTGAAGAGTTTAGATGTTCTCAAGTGGTGGTATTAGTTTCACTATAAGTTAATCTACTTGGGATTATGTAGCCTAAGTGACAAAAGCGCTTTGTACTGATCCAAACTTCTTTACTATAGTGAATTACTTTTCTAGCTGTTTCCCTAGGTTTTTTCCCAAACTAGTTTGCTTAATAGATTTCCTAAGCTTATCATATTCGTCTTATTTATTTTCCATTGCAATATGATATTGATGTTAGTATATTTTAACAAGATTTATTCATAATAACCCATTAACAACTTGGGTTTAAAACTTGTTAATTCTATCAACCGGGTCTAAATTTCCTAACAAAGAGGGATGTCTATTTGAAGTTTTTTTTTTTTTTTTTTTTTTACCCGCCCCCAAGCAATTTAAAAATCCCTTGGCCTGTCTCGTTATATTCACAACTGGTACTCATTATTGCAACCTTATCTCATGAACTCTACAAGCATCCTAAGATTCTATATATATGTGGGATTGTTTTACTGTTGTTGTACACATCTAAGAAATATCAAAAGGAATGTAGATGACCACTTGAATACAAGAGTTTATCAATATATATTTCTTGTTTTCTTCTTACTTCATTTTATCTATTTCTATTATTTCACAACAAAATACTAGTTAAATATTATTTAAGTTATAAGAAAAAGACCACATTTAAATATACCGCCTTAGATCTCCAAATTTGTTGGGTCGCCCCTGTTGCAAAGCAATGGGAAAGATGGGTCTAAATTTGGCATAACCTCATCAACATCATTAGTGATAGAGATACTACTATTAGTATATTGTCCTGGTTGTGTTCCTTATATATAGCGATATCTCTCGGTATGTTTATTCCACAATTGCCATGCCCAGTTGCATTTGAGTATTTGTGGGGAAGAATGGTTTGAATATCTCAAGTAAGAAAGAAAATAGTAGTACTCCTTGATCATTTGTGCTTCCATATAACTTCCATATATGCAGATTACTTTGGATAGAAGCATTCTTTTCAAGTTTGATTTTTTAACCTCAAAGCAACTTTAGTTGAACCACATCAATAGTTATGTCATTATCCTTTTTCTTTCTAATTTTTCCTATAATTTTTTTAACATTTAAGGTAAATTAAAAACTTCATTATTTAACAATCAAAATATCACCTTTCTCTTATTTTTTTTTACACTTTTTCCAACTCTTCTCTCTTTTTGCTTTTACCTTTTCATCTCCCCACTACTCTCTACCTTAATATCACTTTCCTATATCCTTTTATCTTCCTTTATTTTTTTTCTTATTCTCACCATTTTATTATAATTAAATTTGTCAATCTCTCTCTCTCATTCTATGCATAGTTTTTTGTTTTCCCACACAAAAAATGTTATTTCGCTCTCTCAAATTTTTTTCATTTTCTGATGGATTTTTTTTTTCTTGTATCTCTACTATAGGTTGATGACCTTTTGCAGAACTCCACTTTGGGTTGATGAGATTTAGTTTTGTATTTTAAGTTATTGTCTTTTTTTTTCTTTAATTTTTAAATGTTATCCTATTGCATTATAAAGAGATAGTATATAAGGAATTAAGGATGCCAAAGAAGAGAGAGAGGGAGGTTTTTTTTTTTTTTTTTTTTTGAGGAACAGTAAAGGAGGTTTATGGTAAAGAAAAAAAAAAAAACAATACAAAGTTATAAAGAGTAGATAGAGAAAAGGTAAAATAAAAGAAATCAAACATCAATAGCAACCCATTAATTGGAAAACAAAGAGACTTTGAGGAGGAGTGAAAAAAAGAAAAGAAAAAAAGAAGAGATGACCATATGAGGATATTAAAAACTTTACAGTACAATAAAATCAACTGTTACATTCACTTAATTAAATCATAAAATTTTTCTAAAAAAAATTATATAATCAACAATTAAATATAATCATACAAAATTTTAACTTAAGACTAATCAAACTCTACCACCAGTGGATGTGGTACAACTAGCAGGTGACTGCTGATGCTTCACCACATCCCAAGTTCGAGTTCCCGCGTGAATTGTAATCGCAATTTCTGGTAAGTCCCAGAAATCGATAGAGCCTGAAGTGTGTGTGGGTTCGGGGTCTCTGAGCTCCGGTTCGAGCTGGTGGTACCCATAGGCTTACCCAAATGTACCATGGGGTGTGAGACAATGACTATCACATACGAGTCCCCTTTTTTTCTTTCTTAAAAAAAAAGAAAAAAGAAAAGACTAATCAAACTCTAACCAAATGAGTTCAAGTTATACCTAGTGTTTTTTCTACACATTAATAAATTTCCATCTCATTACTGCTAATTACAATATCATTAATGCTAATTACAATATCATTTACACCTTTTCTACTCATTAATGCTAATTACAATATCATTTATTCTTATTACCATCTCATTTATTATTTCTTATTTATAAATTTTCATATTTATCTCTTATTCCCAAAAACATTCTCTACATTCTCTACCAAAAAAAAAAAAAAAAAAAATCTCTACATTTTTATAGAATTCTTACATATTAATAAAGTTTTTTCATTTATCTTGTTAATATTAAGATGTAAGAGTTCTATAAAATGTCATTTTTATATAAATAATTTATTTACCCAACTCAACACCAATCAAGTATCTCTCTCTCTCTCTCTCTCTCTCTCTCTCTCTCTCTCTCTCTCTCGTTTAATGAATAATTCCCAATCTACAAAAATTAATACTACTTCTATTTAAATATCAGCTTCTAAACATGGTCCTTTACAGGTTGTCTAAAAACCACAATGATTTGTTGGGGGCGTGTTATTGCATTTACACTACTTGCACTTTCATGTTTGATTGTTGATGAGAGCTTAAGGCCTGTCACATATGCAACCAAATTACCATCAGAAGTACTGGATTTCAATGGTGATTCTGGTAATAATGCTAGTTGTAACACTAATTTCCGCGGAAAGAGATGGGCAATTCTAATTGCCGGGTCAAATGGTTACCAAAATTATAGACATCAGGTGTACATTAGACAAAATTATTTATACTTGTACTGAACATGTAAATTAAGTTTTGTTCATTAGCACCAAAAAAAATAAAGCTCAGTAATTTTTATTAAATTTTGGAAATGCAGGCTGATGTATGTCATGCATATCAAATATTGAAGAAAGGTGGGTTAAAAGATGAGAACATCATTGCTTTCATGTATGATGATATTGCATCTAACGAAGACAACTTTAGGCCTGGTGTGATTATCAACAAACCAAATGGGGATGATGTTTATAAAGGAGTGCCCAAGGTCTTTTTTATTATACTTAATACAGTTTTCAATTATGAGCTCGTCATAACATATATTAACATTTAACCATACTTTTTCAACTTTGATTTATATTTCTTCTTGTAGGATTATACAGGGCAACATGTTAATGTAAACAACTTTTATGCTGTTATTCTTGGAAACAAAAGTGCCCTCACTGGTGGTAGTGGTAAGGTTGTGGATAGCGGACCAAATGACCATATTTTCATATATTATACCGACCATGGAGGTCCTGGTGTCCTAGGTTAGTAATTTTCCATTATATACCAAAATTTGGATTGAATAATACAATATTATGATTAATCTCACAATAATTTGAAGGTTTTTTTTGCCAATGACTAAGATAATGAGTCCATCATTGATCATACTGTTTGTTAGTGATGCCAAATGGTGAATATGCTTATGCCAATGATCTTAACAATGTGTTGAAGAAGAAGCATGCAGCAAAAGCTTACAAAAGCATGGTATGTTATTATCAACACATCGTGATTTGTTCAAGAATGACTAATTTATAATATGTAGCTTGATTAGTATTTATCATTTTAGGGTTCACTTAGTTAATCTGGTTTTTATACTGCCGTGAAAATCATAGGTATTTTACCTTGAATCTTGTGAGTCTGGGAGTATTTTTGAAGGCCTTCTTCCAGATAATTTGGACATATATGCAACTACAGCATCAAATGCAACTGAGGATAGTTTTGCAACATATTGTCCTGATGAACCTGGAGCTCCTGAGGTGGAATATAACACATGTTTGGGAGACTTGTATAGTATTTCCTGGTTGGAGGATAGGTATGCAATATTTTGTATTATTATCACAATAATGTATTCTAATAACCTCCCTGAAAACATTGCCTTAAACCAATGTGCTATTAGTTCTGATGAATTCAAATTAAACCCAACACTATTTTTATTTTTTATTTTTTATTTTTTCGCTATGTGGCTAATTTTTGGAACTTGGAGCAGTGACAAACATGATCTACGCAAGGAAACGTTGCAGAAGCAATATGAAGTGGTAAAGATTACATCTTGTGAATGTTTTACAAAAACTCATGTTAAAAATGTCATTGTTAAATCATAAAACAGGTCAAATATGTATTGTACACTGTTTTTAATTATATATTGAATATGCTTGTAAAAATTAAAATAAATAAAGAGCTTTCCTAATAGATCTTCTTGTTAGACCTTCTAATTGCTATGTCTCTTGACCAATCACCAATTCGACTAAAATCTAGATGCTGCAATTACAGGTTCAAAGGAGAACAGAAAAAGGTGACAGTTTTTCACATCAGGGTTCTCATGTAAAGCAATATGGAGACAAAAAGCTAAGTAATGAATGCCTCTACTCTTACATGGGTACAAATCCTGCAAATGATAACGATACTTCTGTTGAATATGGTTCTTCACCATCAACTCTGAGGGTTGTTAACCAACGTGATGCGACTCTCCTTCATTTCTGGCACAAGGTTTTTTTTTCTTTCAATCATTTGTCACTGTTAATTTCTCATAGGTTCTTTTAAGTTATGTGTCTCTTTTTTTTTCTTTAAACAAAAGTAAGAATCACACGTCCTTGACATATATAGAAGTCAATTTCAATTTTTTTTTTCTTGTTGCATGTCAGTACCGTAAAGCCCCTGTAGGCTCCCATAAAAAGCTTGAAGCTCAAAAGCAACTACAAGATGAGATTTCTTTAAGGAAGCATGTGGACTACAGTATAAATCATATTGGAGAGCTTTTGTTTGGAAATGGTAGTAGCTCAAAAGTGTTGGAGACTATTCGGCCAAGTGGGCAGCCTATTGTGGATGATTGGAATTGTTTTAAGATGCTTGTAGGTCCTTATTTCCTACTTTGATGTGTGGATAAATTGCCAGCCTCATGACTTTGATGTTAATATTTTACTGTTTTCATGCTACAGGTAAGTACATATGAGAAATATTGTGGATCATTATCCAAATATGGGACGCAATACTTGCGAGCAATTGCTAACATGTGCAATGCTGGAGTTACCATGGAGCAAATGGTTACAGCATCAACTCAAACTTGTTCTTAAGATACCTCCTACTTATTAGCATTTCTACCAAAATAGAATAAATAGATCCTCCTGCATTATCCTGCTCTAATGTGCCTCATATATATATGCGTAAGAAATTTAGCAAGTTATTGGCATGTATGTGTTTTTTTCCTGTGGTTGTATGCATTTGGTATATGACATTTGAATCCACAAGTATTGAAAAATTAACCCGTTATAACATATGAAGATAGTGAACATGATAAGTCAGCCTAAAAGCCTAATTTGTGCCGAATCATTTTAAGGAAAGAATTGAACCTCTAAATAATCGCTACTATACATATATAATGTTGCATTAGTGAATAAACTAAGATAATAAACAACTAACAAGACCAGAAAAAGAATTATTTTCCCCTTTCCCACCCCAACTAGCTTGATCTTTATAGTAAAAAAAGCGTAAAAGAGAACTAACAAAAGAAATGACATATAAATAAAGTTGAGAGAAAAAAAGGGATCAACAGTGGTACATATTTGAGTTTAAAAGGCTATATTACAAACTTCAAACATTTCACAGAAAAGAAAGTGAAAATTTGATCGAACTTATAGAGTTTAAAAACGATATCTTTTGGGGGAACCAACCTAGTTCATGACTTCAATTTGCAGTTGTAAATCTCAGTTTTGTGTAGGAAGGTGAAGTGTGCTTTATGGACAAAATTATTGATTTGTAAGAGTTTCCAACAACTGAGGCATTAGCATGTGCAAAAGGTTGTGTGACTGCTCTTGCCTGTGTGCGCCACATTCTGCCCATATTAGGCATGAGGTTGGCAGTGGAATGAGGCCACAACTTGACAATCACTTGGGTCTGCAAAGCAATGGGAAATATGGGTCTAAATTTGGCAGAACCCCATCAACAGCAATGGGAAATATGTGATAGAGATACTGCTATTAGTATATTGTCCTGGTTCTGTTCCTTATATATATATAGCGATATCTCTCATTATATTTATTCCACAGGTGCCGTGCCCAGTTGCATTTGAGTGTTTGTGGGGGAGAATGGTTTGAATATCTCAAGTAAGAAAGAAAATAGTAGTACTCCTTGATCATTTGTACTTCCATATATGCAGATTACTTTGGATAGAAGCATTCTTTTCAAGTTTGATCCGCTTGTTTTTTAACCTCAAAACAACTTCAGTTAAGCTACATCAACGGTCATGTCATTATCTTTTTTCTTTCCAATTTTTCTTATAATTTTTTTAACATTTAAGGTAAATTAAAAACTTCATTATTTAACAATCAAAATATAATCTCTCTCTTTTTTTTTTTACACTTTTTCCAACTTTTCTCTCTCCTTGCTTTTACCTTTTCATCTCTCCACTACTCTCTACCTTAATATCACTTTTCCTATATCCTTTTATCTTCCTTTATTTTTTTTCTTTTCTTATTCTCACCATTTTACTATAATTAAATTTGTCAATTTCTCTCTTATTCTATGCATAGTTTTTTGTTTTCCCACACAAAAAATGCTATTTCTCTTTCTCTCAAATTTTTTTCATTTTTTCTTGTATCTCTACTTTAAGTTGATGTCTTTTTGCAGAACTCCACTTTAGGTTGATGCGATTTAGTTTTGTGTTTTAAGTTATTATCTATTTTGTTCTCTTCGATTGTTAAATGTTATCCTAATAAATAAATATATATATATATACACACACATATAAAACCAAAACCTCTGAAGTTCTCACAATTTTTCACGTCAGCACAATATTTAAATAAAATTATCACTTTATTTAAATAAAATTATTTTTGTTTAGTCCAAACTTAACAATGAGCGAAACTCTATCTCTCTAACAAGTCCAACTTAAACTCAAACTCATCATTATCATTTTTTTAAAACAAAATTATTTTTGTTTAATCCAAACTAAGCAAGGAGTGAAACTCTATCTCTCTAACAAGTCCAACTTAAATTTAAATTCATCATTATCATTTTTTTTAAACATAATTATTTTTGTTTAATCTAAACTTAATAAGGAGTGAAACTCTATCTCTCTAACAAGTCTAACTTAAACTCAAACTCAAATGTTGATAATTTATCTCCAAATTTGCGAGGTTAATCTTGAACACTATAAAAGCAATGCAAACCCCAATAGATTTTTTTTTTAAAAGCCGAGTAGAGGTATGAACTCTTTTTATGTTATTTTCTTCTCCTTTACTTTGTTAAAAAAATATTATTTTATGGTTTTTCACGTATTTTTTAAAAAGTAATTTTCGTACATGAACCACTAAACTCTCTTTAGCCGTTTTTTACAAGATAAAAAGTTTGCAATAATTGAAATTATTCTTTTGAATGTAACCCATCTTTCTTTTATATTTCTCTATTATTTAGTCATATATATTTTGTTTTTTTCAATAATTTCTAGGCAGTGAATCATCTTATTTTTTAATATTTTTTAGTCTTTCAAAAATTTTAATATCTTAATTTTTTTAGTTATTTTTTTGCAGTGTGTGAAACTATCTGACAAATTTTTTCTAAGCTATTTTATGTTCAAGCAATGGCTTCTTTATCAAATTGTAACACAAATTAAAGTCATACAAGAGCAAATCATGCAATGGTATAGTTTCTTAAGCAATTTAAGATTTTATAAAATTATTTTAGTCTACCTCACAAATAGGTAGGTTCCCGTGCATAGCACAGGTTAGTGACTAGTGTATTATAAAAAGATAGTATATAAAGATGTCAACGGAGAGAGAGAGTGAGGTTTATGGTGAAGAAAAAAAAAAACAATACAAAGTAATAAAGAGTAGATGAAGAAAGGAAAAAAATAAAAGAAATCAAACATCAATAGCAACCCGTTAATTGGAAAACAAGAGACTGTTAGGAGTAGTGGGAAAAAAAAAGAAAAAGAAAAAAAAAGAAGAAGATGAGATGACCATACGGAAGACATTAAAAACTTTACAACATAATAAAATAAACTATTACAGTCACTTAATTAAATTATATAATTCTTCTAAAAAAATCATATAATTTTTCTCAAAAAAAAAATTAAATCATATAATCAACAATTAAATACAATCATACAAAATTTAAACTTAAAACTAATCTCTCTCTCTCTCTCTCTCTCTCTCTCTCTCTCTCTCTCTCTCTCTATATATATATATATATATTGAGATGGGTTCAAGTTAAACCTGGTGTAACTCTACAAAAGTTATACCTTTTTTAGACCATAGATTTCTAAGAAATTTTTTTTTTTTTTTTGTTGAGAAACTTGCTTCATTATAAAAAAACTGAAATCAGCCAAAATCAGCTAAAAGTACATCAACGACTTGTGGTGGAACATCCTCCATCCACACAGAAAAACCATCAATAAGTCTCGCATGTTTTGCTAAAAAATGAGCAACTGAGTTACTCGACCTACGGGTGTGAGAAAAGGAAACACAATTGCAAAAGGGTAAATAATGCTTAATAGAAGAGATTAAATGGCCAAAAGATGAGAAAGACTCCTCTTCCTTTCTTAAGGCAGAGATCACCACCTCTGAATTTCCCTCGACAATAAAAGAGGGTAGATTGAGGTCCATAGCCAATGTGATAGCTCGAACTGCTGCTAAAGCTTCGACTTCATCTGATGAGGATGGGAGTTTGATTTTCTCTGCCAAGGAAGCAATCACCTTCCCTTGAGAGTCACAGACTACCGCTCCCACCCCTGCCTCCTTCGTATCAGTAAACACTGCCCCATCGAAATTAATCTTCAGAAGTTGCGTTAGAGGAGGCTCCCATTTGGGTCTTAAACTTTGGATCGGAGACACCTCTGAGCTACTGGTTGCACCTGTGTAAATTCTTAGAGCATTTGTTTGGCTGACGAAAGGACCTGAGATAGTGGGTAGGGCTTGCTACTAGTTCGGAGTTGATTGCGCCGAGACCATATCGTCCATGCAATCACCGCGTACAGGTTTGGATCCTTTCCATTCTGCAACACGAAGTGAGCGAGCTCGTAGAAATTAGAAAACTTCTTAGACCTACAAAACAACCACAACATGTCAACTTCCCATATGGCTGAGAGTTCAGGACAGTCCCATAAAGCATGGTAACCATCCTCGGCCTCCAAATTGCACTGGCAGCACACGTCTTCAGCGATGACTTTTCTGCGGACCAGATTCTTCTTCACCGGTAAAGCTTCCTTACACGCCCTCCAAAGGAAGTTTTTGACCTTGTTCGGCACCGAGAGACCCCATATTCGATGCCAAATGTTGGAGGCTGCTACTTGAGATTGAGAAGATAGCCGAGGACCTACTTTTCCTTGGACAAGAAACCGATATCCGGACTTCACTGTATATACTCCATTAGATACATGAGGCCAGATGAGTTTATCCTCGACATTGGTGGGACTAAGTGAGATTTTCAATATCAACTCAGCTTCCAAAGGAGCAAAGAAACCAGCTATAGCATTTCTGTCCCAGCTATTTGATGGATTGATGAGACAATCCACTGTAGCATCATGAAGACCCTCTATGACTGGAGATAAAATTCTTGGGTGCTCAAGACTAGGCAACCAAGGGTATTCCCATATCTTAATGGAATCTCCATTGCCTACTCTCCAACGGGCCCCTCTCCACAATACCTCCCTTCCCTTGAGTAAACTACTCCACACATAGGAACCACTAGAATTATCTGGGGCTTCCATAAATGAACATTCCGGGAAAAATTTGCTCTTAAAGACTTTGTGAAGAAGTGAGTCTTTATTGTGTAAAAGACGCCAAGCTTGTTTAGCTAACAGAGCATCATTGAAGAGAGCCAAATCTTTAAAGCCCATACCACCATTAGACTTAGATTGGGTGAGAGTCTCCCATTTCACCCAATGAATTTTACGCCGATCTCCTCGTTGACCCCACCAAAATTTCCGAATAAGACTTTCCAAATCATTGCAAAGCCCTAAGGGGAGTTTGAAGCAACTCATAGTGTAGGTGGGAATTGCTTGTACGACTACTTTAAATAAGATCTCCCTCCCAGCCTGAGATAACAATTTTTCCTCCCACCCCTGCAGTTTCCTCCAAACCTTTTCCTTGATAAAGTCAAAGCTGGCTTTCTTCCTCCTCCCCACAAAGGATGGTAATCCCAGGTACTTCTCATACTATTTGATTTCCGAAACCCCCAAAGCTTGTTTGATATGCTCCCTTTTTTCCTCTAAGGTGAGCTTACTGAAGAAGATGGTAGTTTTACTTCTGTTTATTTGTTGTCCAGAGTAACTCCCATACACATCTAGGATCTCCAAAATATTTTTGCATTCCTGTTCTGTGGCCCTGCAAAAAAGAAGACTATCATTTGCAAAAAGAAAATGAGTTAGTCTCGGGCTATTTCTACATAAAGCAAATCCCTTAATGTCTCCACAGTTGGCAGCTTGGGATATCAGACCATTCAAACCCTCAGTACACAACAAGAAGAGGAAGGGTGACAGTAGGTCACCTTGTCTAATACCGCGGGTTGGAAACATCATGCCTTTAGGTTCCCCATTTATCAGGATGGAATAAGATACAGAAGTAATGCAAGTCATCATCAATCGGACCCATCTTTCAGCAAACCCCATTTTCCTCATTACTGCTTCTAAATAGACCCACTCCACCCTATCGTAAACTTTACTCATGTCCAGTTTTATGGCCATATAATCATCTTTCCCTGTGTGCCTCTGCATACTATGTAAGGACTTAAAAGCCACCAAAATATTATCTGATATAAGACGACTCTTTGTGAAAGCACTTTGATATTCAGTAATAATATTTGGTAGGATTTTTTTGAGCCTATTTGCTAAAACCTTTGAGAAAATTTTATACAATACATTGCACAAGCTAATAGGCTGAAATTCAGATACAAATTCCAGTTTTTTAACCTTAGGAATGAGAGTAATAAAAGTATGATTATGGTTAGCAGGCAAAGATGCAGAGTTTAAAAAGTGGAGTACAGAAGAGGTGACATCTGCACCTAACAAGTCCCAATAATTTTGATAAAAGATAGGGGGCATACCATCTGGACCAGGAGCTTTTAAGGGGGCCATTTTCTTTATTGCATCATGTACTTCTGAAGCTTCAAAATTAGCCACCAACTTTGCATTCATCTCATCATTTATAATGGGATTTATATACTGAGTAGTGCTTTCCATATTAGTAAGGTTGGCCGAATGAAATAATTCTTGGTAATAGGCCACAATTGTCTCAGCCACTTCATCATGGCCTTGGCACCACGTACCATCAACTTTCTTCAAAGAATGGATGGTATTTCATCGAAGTCTTTGAGTAGCTCTTGCATGGAAGTACTTCGAATTCCTATCACCATACTTTGCCCATTGAACCTTGGACCTTTGCAACCACATCTAAGCCTCCTTATCCATGAGAATATTGAGTTCAAGCATCAATTCCTTAACCCGAAAATTCTGCCCAGACTTCATGGCTTCCTTTTCAGCTTTTACAATCTCTTTTTTCTTAAGTTCCAGCTCTCTCCTTATACTACCAAAACTCTTCATGCTCCACTTCTTCAATTCAACACCACATCTCTCAATCTTCTTTATGACTCTAATAACCGGGTCAGCTGAATCTTGCACTGCCCATACTGCTTGAATTGTTTCGGTACACCCTTTCTCCGCCAACCACATCTCTTCAAACCTGAAGGGTTTGGCTCCATTTGATAAAATCAATTCCTTTGGCACTACCCAAAGAGGACAATGATTCGAAGAGAAAGATGGTAAATGGTAGACGATGATTCCAGCAAATCTAAGCAGCCATTCCCTATTAGCCATACCTCGATCCAATCGCTCCCAAACCGAATGGCCATCAATAAAGTGCTTCTTCCAAGTAAATTGAGATCCCGTAAAGCCAAGATCCATAAAACCACACTCATCAATGGCATCTCTGAAGAGTTGCATCTGTGCTTGACTTCTAACACTCCCCCCCAATTTTTCCGATTGTCTAGTAATTTCATTAAAGTCACCCAAACAAAGCCAAGGAAGTGTCATGCAAGAGTTAAGCTCGCGGAGGAGATTCCAAGACTCTACTCTTTTATGTGTCACAGGCTCACCATAAAATCCCGTAAACCTCCAAGCTCCTTCTTTCCCTTTATTAATGATAGCATCAATATGATTTTTAGATGCCGTTTCAACATGTAAGTCAACGATATTCTTCCAAAAGAGAGCCAAACCTCCCCCTTTATTTAATCTTTCCACAAAGTGCAAATTGTCAAAAATCAATTTCCTTTTGATTTCTTTTAGCCTTGCTTCATCTGCCTATGTCTCGGCTAAAAACACGACAGAAGGATCTTTTGCCCGGATTAAATCTCCAAGCTCCCGAACTGTACATGGGTTCCCAAGCCCATGACAGTTCCATGCGAAACAACTCATTGGGATTGGCAGGGCTGCATAGCAGCCTCCGCCAATAAAGTGTGATCTCCATTAGAAATCTATACCTTCTTACTTGCCTTCTCTGTCTCATCAACCTCTGTGACCTCAATGGGACGTTTACCCAAGGTTTGAGCATGCATGGTTTGTTCTAAATTCTGGTTCAAACGTGCCAAACGTTTCCAGGTTCTCAGACATGATTGGCTTCCTTCAGGGTCACGTGTATTTTTAGTGTAATCATGTGCCCCATTATAGGGTGAGGGAGCGTTACTATCACGTGCAATTTCCTGATCATAACAGCTAGACATACGTGGAGACAAATCTTCCTGAAAGTCCGAGTTAACCATAGAGATAACAGGAGAATCATATTTATTTAATGCCATATCAATATCTTGAATTTGAGCTTCAAAGTTTAACATAGTTGTGTGCGTATTAACCGGCATCACAACAGGACAAGATTCAGGATCATCTACATCGTTACCTGCATGGGAAGTTGGAGGATTTAATGCCTGAATACCCGGAGTTGCTTCATTTTGAACATCCGTGGACAGATTGGGATCTACCAAGTTTACAGACTCCTTCGGCGGTGCCTCTGATCTCCGTGACCTCCTTTCTAGACCACCACCAATCCTTGCAGGGCTGTCTTCCTCACTAAAATCCCCTCCCATGCTTGGGACAAACACCAAAGACTTCTTCCCCACTGAGAATGGGTCAACTCGGAGCCAAGCACCATACCCCTGTTGATCTAAAGGCAGCGACCCTTTGCTGGAAAGCTAAACACTACATTCCTTTGCATCATGGGACACCATTCCACACCAATAGCAAAAATTTGGCATCTTCTCGTACTTAAAAGTTACCCACACCTCGCAGTCATTGCCAAGAAGAACTTTACGTCCTCTGCTAAGGGGTCTAGTGACATTAATACCAACTCGGACCCTTAAAAAATTACCACCAATTAGTTCCCCGACTTGAGTAGCTCTAGACACTTCCTCGAGGCTTTTACCAATCCCATAAGTAGTTCTCTCATTTAGTCTGTTCACTGGGAGACCATGGAGTTGAACCCAGAATTTGACAGTGTGGAATCTGATATTCCGGATAGGGCAAGAACCATCATAGCGCGAGAGAATTATGAGATGTTTGTCATAGGTCCACGGTTCTGTAGCTATAATTCTTTCAGCCTCAATCTCATTATCAAACATAAACAATAGGATGCGGTTACCAACATCTCGGATCTCAAATCCGTTTCTGGTTTTCCACAATGGCTTGAGAGTTCTTCCAATCGCCTCGATATTAAGCGCTCTTCTTGTCATAAACTTGGCTGCAATAATCACTTCTTTGGCATCATTGTTTTCTTCATCCAAAGTAACCTTATTATTTTCTTCCTCTAGAAGAGAAAATCGTTTCCAATCGTTTAGAATTTCTTCCATTGACTCCAGAGGACACACAGTGCAGTAGAATGAGAGAAGAAAAGATAAGTTTACTGTTTCCCAACCCCAAGAAGAAAAGACCACTAGCCCTACTATCAACAGTGTCAATAGAGGGGAAGAATATCACTCCTAAAGGAAGATAAAGGATTCTACAGCCCCGCCACCCTAAGCAGCGCTAGAGAGACGAGAGCAAAGAAAAAATTTCTAAGAAATCTAATGGTTAGAAAATCTTTATATTCAATGTCATCTTTAAAATTAATTGCTGTCCATATTAGCTAACCTAATTAATTTGAGAGAATATTATATTATTTTCTTTTTTACTTTCTTTCTCTCTCCTAATTAACTCATCCCTAACCTTGCACAAGAGCATATTCTCAATGTTAACGTGTATAGTGTTATGGGCTTTAGGCCCACCTAGATTACTTGTATAACACATATTCTTGTATTACACTCTTACTTGTACTGCACACATATGCCTCCTATATAAAGGCTCTCATGTACATTCTTTAACTGAGAAATGCAATACACTTATTTCATTATTTCTAACATAGTATTAGAGTCATTGCTCTAATTTTCTTGTGTTTTGTAGTCTTGTCTTTATTGGTATTTTTCGCTGCCTTAACTTCTCCAGTCAGTAAACCTTTCTTTTTGGTTCCCTCTCCTGACTGCTACGTCGTCGTCAGAGGTCCTCAAGGTTGAATCTTCACCGCCAGAAGCTCGCTCTCCGCCACAAAGATCACTACCCTCATCGGATCTTCACTTCGAACCTCCGATTAGAACACGAGATATATCATTGTGTAGATCGTCTCCCGATCTACTCATCCCCGCCGAAATCGTCCACATAGGACACTCCACGCGCTCCCACGTGCCAATTAAAAATCGGTGAGATCCATTCACGTGCTACACGCGCCAGAAGAAGCTCAGCGCATCCAGATCACGTGCCACACGCGCCATTGGGAATCTCGCTGACGTCATCCGTGATGTCATCACCTGACACGTCAGCCCTACCTAACTCATCTACTGACGTCATTTTGCTTACATCATCGTTGACTTCTGCCACAATTAATTGTTGACAATTTGACCGTTGACCATGTCTTTTGGGTTTGATCGTTGACTTTTTAGTAAGGTTTGACTTTTTGCAGTCCAGGTTCTCCTTACTCAGTTTTTCGCGTAGATTTCATTTTTGTATATTTTGCTTCTAAATGAAGAATAAGGACAGGTCTTTTTCTTGTTGCAATAATCGTCGCCGACAATCCAGCAAACGTTTTGGCCACAATATTGAGACTTGCTATCATCGCAACAAATCAGCTGTTTCAATTTCTGCTGCTACTGTTGCTGACACTGAGAGTGTCCAACCAATGGCTCCCATCTCTACATAGTCTAAGTCTTTAGGACGCACTTTCACCATGTCCACAAATGACCTTAAAAACATCATCGCTAATGTCATTCGTATGGTTGGTAATGCATCTTATTCCTCTTCTCTCTCAGTTTTATCTGGTATGTCTCCTTCCTCTTGACTTATGGATTCTGCTTGTTGCAATCACATGACACCTCACTTGTCATTATTTTCTGAACTTAAACATGTACCACACCTTCTTAATATTTGCACAACAAATGATTCCACAATGTCTGGTCATAATATAAGTTCTGTTTCGACCTCCAACCTCTCGGTTCCTGGGGTCTTTAATGTTCCTGACCTTTCTTACAATTTATTTTCTGTGGGACAATTAGCTGAGTTGGGTTATCGCATTATCTTTGACTATTGTGGGTGTATTGTGTAGGATCCGAGGACGGGACAGGAGCTTGGGACCAGTCCCAGAGTTGGGCGTATGTTTCCTGTGGACAACCTTTGTCTTCCACTTGTTGCTCCTGTTTCTGTTGCTGTAGATGCTGCAGTTTCTTCTATTCCTTCCCTTGCACTTTGGCATGCTCGACTTGGTCACGCCTCTTCCTCTCGGGTACAACAATTGGCTTCTAGAGGTTTGTTAGGTTCAGTGTCTACAAAAAATTTTGATTGTGTTTCATGTTAGTTAGGAAAACAACCAGCTTTGCCTTTCAATACTAGTGAATCAATATTCACTGATATCTTTGACCTTATTCATTCTGATGTTTGGGGGCCTTCCTCTATCTCTAGTATTGGTGGATCTCGATATTTTGTTATCTTTGTTGATGATTACTCTTGCTATAGCTGGATTTTTCATATGAAACATTGTTCTAAATTATTGCAAGTATATTCTAATTTTGCAAAAATGGTTGAAACTAAATTTTCCAAACGTATCAAAATTTTTTGATCTGATAATGCTCTTGAGTACACTCAATATGCTTTCTAAGCTGTTTTGCATTCCTATGGCACTGTTCATCAACTAACTTGTCCAGGTACCTCTCAGCAAAATGGTAGAGCCGAACGAAAACTTCATCATATTCTTGACAATGTTCGTGCTCTCCTTCTCTCTGCCAAAGTTCCTACTCCTTTTTGGGGCGAAGCTGCTCTTCATGTTGTTCATGCTATTAATCGCATTCCAAGTCCTGTTATCCAAAATCAAACTCCATATGAGCGCCTTTTTAGGTCACCTCCAGACTATCACCACCTTCGCTCCTTCGATTCTGCTTGTTTCATTCTTTTTCAGCCACATGAGCATAACAAACTTAAGCCTCGGTCAAGGTTTTGTTGTTTTCTTGGCTATGGCGAAACTCAAAAGGGGTATCGGTGTTATGATCTTGTCTCTCATCGTCTTCGTATCTCCCGTAATGTTGTCTTTTGGGAACATCGCTCCTTTGTCGAGTTCTCTCACTTCCGTGCCTCCCTATCTTCCTCCTCTGTCTTAGATCTTTTTTCAGATAAGGCACATATTCCTTCTGTAGCTACTCCTGATCCTCCTGTAGCTGCTCCTGATTTTCCTGTAGACTTCTCTATCCAACCACCAGATATCCTTGATCCCTTTCTTAGTTCACCCTTTAATAAACAGGTGGAAGATGAACAGGTCAAAGACGAGCTACCCAACCCTGAGCTTGGGTCCCCTGCTCCTGTGCCGCCTAAAGATCTTGCACAAGACATTCCACCTCGTCACTTAACTCGATAAGATCCATTCCTGCACATTTACTTGACTATCATTGTTACACTGCCCTTGCTACACTACACGAGCCTCACACCTATCGTGAGGCTTCCACTGACCCTTTATGGCAGATTGCAATAAAAGAATAACTTGATGCATTATCTAAAAATCATACTTGGGATTTGGTGACTCTCCCCCCTAGGAAATCTGTGGTTGGTTGTAAGTGGATTTACAAGATTAAGACTCGCTATGATGGGTCCATTGAGCGCTACAAAACTCGTCTTGTTGCAAAAGGTTTTACCCAAGAATATGAGATTGATTATGAAGAGACCTTTGCTTCGGTTACTCGTATCTCATCTGTTCATGCCCTCTTAGCTGTTGCTGCTGCCAGTAAATGGGACTTTTTTTAGATGAATGTCAAAAATGCATTCCTTAATGACAAGGTTTGTTGAATCAAACAAGGTTTGTCACCTCCTCCTAGTCTCTTTGTTGAATCAAACAAGGTTTGTCACCTTCGACGTACACTTTATGGCCTTAAACAAGATCCACGAGCTTGGTTTGCCAAATTCAGCTCTACCATCTCTCGCTTGGATTACATGGCCAGTCATTATGATTCTGTCTTATTTCTTCGTCGCACTGACAAAGGCACTATCTTACTTCTCCTGTATGTGGATGATATGATCATAATTGGTGATGACCTAAGTGACACTCAAGAACTCAAGGATTTTCTTAGTCAACAGTTTGAGATGAAAGATCTTGGACATCTCAGCTACTTCTTGGGTCTTGAAATCACTCATTCTACAGATGGACTTTATATTACTCAAGTCAAGTATGCCTTCGAACTCTTGTCTTGAGCTGGATTTGCTAATAGCAAGACTGTTGACACTCTAGTTGAGCTTAATGTGCATCTGACTCCCTTAGGAAGGAAACTATTGTCTAATCCCTCTTTTTACAGACGCTTGGTTGGCAGCCTAGTTTATCTCACTGTCACTCGTCCAGACATTTCCTATGCTATTCACCAGGTGAGCCAGTATTTGTTTGCTCCACGATCGACTTACAATGCTGCTGTTTTGCACATTCTTCGATACCTAAAGGGCACTCTCTTTCATAGTCTTTTCTACTCTGCTCAGTCTTCTCTTGTTCTCCGTGTATTTTCTGATGTTGATTGGACAGGAGATCCAACTAATCGCAGGTCTACCACTGGTTATTGCTTTCTTCTTGGTTCTTCTCTGATTTCTTGGCGAAGCAAGAAACAAATTCATGTGGCTCACTCCAGTACTGAAGCAGAATATCGTGCCCTTGCTGATACCACATCTGAGCTCCTTTGGCTACGATGGCTTCTCAAAGGTTTAGGTGTGTCCACATCCTTTGCTACTCCTCTTTATTGTGACAACCAGAGTGCCATTCATATTGCTCACAATGATGTCTTCCATGAACGGACTAAACACATCGAGATCGATTATTATTTTATCCTTTATCATCTTATCCATGGTGCTCTCAAGCTCTTCTTAGTCTCCTCCAAAGATCAACTTGCAGATATCTTCACCAAATCACATCCTAAGGGACGCCTTCGTGATTTGATTGACAATCTCAAGTTGGTCTCACACCCACCTTGAGTTTGAGGGGGGCTGTTAACGTGTATAGTGTTGTGGGCTTGAGGCTCACCTAGATTACTTGTATAGCACACATGCTTGTACTACACTTTTATTTGTATTGCACACATATGCCTCCTATATAAAGGCTCTCATGTACATTTTTTAACTGAGAAATACAATACACTTATTTCAGTATTTCTAACGCTCAACATTCTTGAGTTGCAAATTTTATTTCTTATGGACTTATTCTTATCTGGTATTTACGTATTGATTATTTGATATGTGAGGCCGTTTAGCAAATGATTATTTGGGTCTAGATTTAGGTTTCTTTATTTTGGATTCACAAATCTTGTGGTGGAATGTGAAAATCAACTGCAGGTGGATGCTCTTAATAAGGGAGACATTTATCTTAGTAAGGAAGAGTTACCGTTCAATGATCTTAGCCTCTTAGATATTGTATTTATAAGGAGAAAAACAAATGAAACCAAATATGATCCTTAGAAATAAAATAAAATTATCAAATTGTAAAATTATGATAAGATTAAACTATCAAAATTTGATCTCTAGTGATTAGAATTTGTTTGTAATTCAAATTCTAATCCCTACCATATGACAAGACAACAATAATGCTAGGAGAGTAGGAGTTCTTACCGTATTAAATCTCTCTCTGAGTAGGAGTTCTTACCGTATTAAATCTCTCTCTCTCTCTCTCTCTCTCTCTCTCTCAACGTTTAAGGAGCCAATATGTAGATATTCTTAGATTAGGATTATCTAAACTTCACGTAATACCAGATAAGAATAAGTTCATGAGATAGAAAATTCTGCAACTCAATAATATTGAGAATAGGCACTAGTGCAAGGTTAGGGATGAATTAATTAGGAGGGAGAAAGAAAGTAGAAAAGAAAATAATATAATATTCTCTCAAACTAATTAGGTTAGCTAATATGGACAGCAATTAATTTTAAATTTTAAAGATGACATTAAATATAGAAATTTTCTAATTATTAAATTTCTTGGAAATCTACGGTCTACACAAAGTGTAAGGAGTAGAGGAGTAGAAGAAAAGCTTAAAGGAGACATTGTTAGCCATTGTACCATGTAGTTTACTTATTGTTGTGTGTACACGCACTTCTTGTTTCACATATCTAGACTTTGTAATATCTTGCATTTCGATCCTATAGTAATATCTTGTATGTTCAATTGTCGATACAATCACTCACTTACAAATGGAAAGGGCTGCCACTAATTTTAGATTTTTCCGGGTTAAGATAAACTTCCCAAAAATTTAATTAAAGGCAGAAAGTCGGTGGCTGGCTATGGTGGAACCTCGTAGCCGATGGCAATGGAATCCTGTGACCGGAGACAGTGGAACCCTTTGGCCATGGTAGTGGAGGAGAGAGCAAATGAGGGTAGTGTTAAAAATCAAGCACGGCCTCTCTCTTTCTGTAGAAAATTCTCTTGCATTTCGAAAATTTCTCAATGATGCTTTTTTCGGATTTCTCTAAAAGATGTCACTAGAGATAAAAGTAAAACTCAGCCACAAATTTTTGTAATAGTCTAGAAGCTGTCATGGGCTAGAAATTAAAATAATAAGAAAATAAGGCATAAGAAAATAAGGCCCAGAACTATTAGAACTCTACTGGCAGAAATTAGATGAAGTTAGAAGCTTCAATGTTCCCACCAATCGTAATTCGACTAGTATGGTATAACACAGGCCACGTGTTGCTTCATGATAAGGCAGAAGACACCACCACCAGGATTCAGAGTATCTAATAAGAATATAAGACAATACTTGGGTTTCATGATTAGGGTCGGAGAATGAGTAACAACAGTTCACGAGAAATCATGAAGAAAAATAATAATCATCGGAACTCGATTCCCGAAAAATCTTTGCTCATTGGAGCAGCTCTGTCTGGTCTTATAGCCGGCGCGCTTCTCATTTCCGGCTTCATCGGCTCGAGATCGGGAAACTCTCTGTTCTGCTCACTAGCCGCCGTGAGAAACGGAGGCGGCGCGGCGGCGAGCGGTCATTCTCCGACGTCGATCCAGCTCCAGGCCATTCTCCACTACGCCACGTCACGCGTGGTCCCACAGCAGTCTTTAGGGGAAGTCACGGTTTCCTACGACGTGTTGAAGACCAGAGCTCCGTGCAACTTCCTAGTGTTCGGACTCGGCCACGACTCGCTGATGTGGACCTCGCTGAACCCACGTGGCAAAACGGTGTTCCTCGAGGAAGATCCGAAGTGGTTCCAGACAGTTCTCAAGGACTCGCCGTACCTAAAGGCCCACATGGTCAAGTACCGAACCCAGGTCTCCCAGGCCGACGATCTCCTCTCCTCGTACCGCTCCTAACGCCTCTGCTCGCCGTCCGATGCGTACCTACGTGGCAACACACGGTGTCGTTTGGCGCTCGAGAATCTTCCCGACGAGGTGTACGAGACCGAGTGGGATTTAATAATGATCGACGCGCCGAGAGGGTACTTCGCCGAAGCGCCAGGTAGGATGGGTGCGATTTTCTCGGCGGCGGTCATGGCGTGGAACAGGAAGGGATCCGGTGTGACGCACGTGTTCCTGCACAATGTTGATCGGAAAGTAGAGAAGGCTTTTGCTGAAGAGTTTCTTTGTAGGAAGTACTTGGTTAAGGCTGTCGGCAGGCTTTGGCATTTTGAGATTCCGTCTGCGGCTAATAACGCTAGTGTTGCTGGGAGCAACGCAGTTACTTTTTGCTAAGTTTAATTTTGTGAAAACTGCTACGTCTACACATTTTTCGCAACAAATGATAAGTAGCATTACTTAACCGACCACCAGCATATATAAATAGGAACTTCGGTTCCCACTTGCGAGAGGTGAAATGAAGTAGTGTGAAGTGTGTGAAGTGAAGAAAAGAAAGTCAAGAGCTAGTGTGTGTAGGTGTGTGCAGCTATATTTCTGTGAGTTGATGTATGTCTTGTAAAAGGTCAATTGGTGGAGAAGTGTAAAGGCAAAAATAAAGTGTTGTGCGTGTTCAAGCAAGTGTGAGAGCATTTCTAGCAGAGTTAAATTTTTGTACATAAATAGTGGTATTTAACTTTTATCTACCTACTTTTTTAAATACACATTTTAATAGATTTTTTATCATTTTCTTCATCTCATTAAAATATTATTTCTTCATTTATTCTTTATTCTTTTTTTAATCATCATTTATTCTTTCTATATTCATTCTCAACAATTATATTTTTCAACAAGAAGTGTTACGTCCACAACATTTTTCACAATATTTTCACAACAAAATTTATGTGGAAAGTTGTTACTAGTTCTAATTTGAACCCACCATTGAAATTATTTTTTTACTCACCAATATTAACTAATAACAATCTGTTACTTAAAATTTATTGTAAAGATATTGTGAAAATATTGTGATAACATTTCTCAATTAGGATTTTTTATTATTTATATTATTTCTCCTTTCTCTCGTTTCATTTCATCCATACGTTTCATTTCTTTTTTCTTTTTTCTCTTTTCTTGTTTTTCTCCTCCACACACGTTATCCTATCTCTATCCCCCCTTCTTTTATTTTCTTTTTCTCCCTCATTTAGGGCTGTAAACGAGCTATGCTCAAGTGAGTAGTGCCTATTTGAGCTTAGCTCGTCAGTAAAAATAAAATACTCAAGCTTGGCTCAAGCTCGAGACAAGCCTAAATATAATGTTTGAACTCGAGCTTGTGGGAAAACCCAAAAGCTTGAGCTCAACTTGGCTTGACTTGATAAATTAATCAAGCCAAGCTCGAGCTTAACATCAAGCTCAAGTCAAGCTTTTTTGCTTGGGATCTAACAAAATTGCATTATCAAGTGCTCAAATCTCCAACAATCAAGTAAACAAAAATAAGAAAATAATATACTCATTTGTTCATGCTTCTAATTCCACCTGTGATTAGCAATTGCTCAAATTAAAGCTTTACATAATTAAATCTATCCATTCATACTTCCTTGTCTCTAGCTTTAATATTTGTTTAAAATACAATTCACAAATATAATCTTCATACTTCCTTCACAAATATACTTGTCATCTGTGCAGCTATATATAATCTTCAAACAAAAAAAACAAAAAAGACCCTCTTGACATGACATTTCAAAAGTATCCATATCACCATATGCTAAGTTATCATATGCACCATGCCATTAACAAAAAGAATATTTAGTTTTTTTTAAACAAAAGACCATCTATCATTCACAAATCTAGGTCTTTCACTTTCTGCACCAGATCAGAATATATTCCACCGCAAGGTCTTTAATATGCACCAAACCAACAACCTGCATACAAAACAACCAAAAATAATAAAAAGACATTAGAAATTATAGGGGAAGATGATAATTATAGTCAATATTCAGTAAATTAAGAGAAAATCAACTTTACATTATTATAGTTGTATTATCAATATGCACCATATCAACATAACATGCCCTTTGCAAATATAAGAAAATCATAGATATAAAAGACCATTATCAAATAACAAAGCACATACCAATTACACCCTCTTGCAAACATAAAAAACTAACATCCACAACAAAAAATCCTTCAACTCATTATCCTTCCAACTGCATGTAAAAGCAAATATAAGCTTTCAAGAACATTAAAAAAAAAAAAAAAAAAAGAACTATAAAAAACATTTAATGAAAAAAAAAAGACACACACACATACTAAACAATACACTTAAGATAGCATCATTTTGGAAAAGGTATGGCTATCTCCATGATGCTAATAGACCCCAGTTCAACCTACAAAAAAAATTAGAAGCTTTAGATTCCAAGTCTTTGTTACAATAGACAAAAATTAAAATAAATTTAAGTTGTTTTTGGGAAAAGAATTAATAAATGTGATGAACACTTACTTTTGATTGTTTCTTAGTTTTGTAAAGAGGTCGAACCCAATCATCACCACAAAATAAAGCTTGTACAGTTTTTGTTGATAAAGAAGCTCGATACACATCAATTACTCTACCTCCTGTAGAGAATGCAGATTCTGAAGCTACTGTGGTGATGGGAATGGAAAGTATGTCAGATGCCATTTTTGAGAGAATACGAAATTTTAGGTTGTTAGCCTTCTACCACTCCAAAGCATCAAAGTCTAAGTCTGAATCATCCAAGCATAAAAAGACACCTTCTTCCAAGTACACATCCAAATCTGATTTTGCTAGTTGTATGTTATCAACATTTCTAACAAACTGATCAAACTCCATTCTACCTCTAGTTTTAAACTTTGAATTATTGCCACCAAAACTACTACTACCTTCAGTGGATTTAGATGCACTTTGTCTAGTATTGCTTGAAGTATAGTCCACAACATATTCATTATAAAGTTGATATAAGGAATCATGAACACGATCAATGTTTCTAGCTACTTCAAACCCTTGATAGATCTTTGGAAAGGAAAAGTTTATCAAAGTCATTTTGAACTGAGGATCTAACATAGCAGCTATGGCCATTACAAAGTTGCATTCACCCCAATATTTGTCAAACTTTAACTTCATCTTACATGCCATAGCACTAATGTAATCATTTTCATCAAGTGACTTCTCATTTAAAACTTTTTTTATCTTCCAAACTTCAGGAAGGAATATATTTGCAGTTGGATATTCACTTCCTGATATGACATTTGTGACTTTTTCAAAAACTGATAAAAAATTGCACACATGTTCTGTACTATCCCAATCTTCATTACTAGGCAGCCAATTATACCCCGCATCTCTATCTTTGTACCTAGAGAACACCTCTCTAAACTCCAAGGCAGCAGCCAACATTGCATATGTTGCATTCCAACGTGTGGAACAATCTAAGATCAACTTCTTGGACGGTAATTGCAATTGCTTTGCAATCTCACCAAACTTTATAAGACGAGCTTCTAATGCAATTAGAAACTTCACACTTTTACGGAAATTTTCAATCACTGTTTCAATCTCACTCAACCCATCTTGTACCAACAAATTAATGATATGTGCATAGCAACGTACATGAAAGATCTTGCCACCCAACATGAGCTTCCTTTTGATAGCATCTTTCAAAATTCTTACAACTACATCATTGTTGTTAGCATTGTCCAAGGTTATTGTACACACCTTGTTTTCAAGCCCCCAATCAAGCAAAGACTTAAAGATAGCATCAGAAATTACAATTCCGGAATGTGGAGGTGGTACATCACAAAAATTTATAATTCGCTTTTACAATTTCCAACTAGAGTCAACAAAATGACAGGTGAGACACATATACCCAATTTTTTGTCCAGATTTCCAAAAATCTGTAGTAAGGCTAACTCTATTAATACTACCAAGCATAGTCTTCAATTTTTTCTTCTCCAACTCAAGAGTAGAAATGCAATCATTCCTTGCAGTACTGCGTGAAATTTTTTTTGTAATATGGAGTAGCAGTTTTCATAAAAACATTAAAAACCTCATGCTCCATCATATTAAAAGGGTATTCATGCACAAGGATCATATGTGAAGCCTTTTCCCTGACCTTGGCATGGTCATACTTAAAGTTTGCTATTGCCACCTCACTTTCTACCCCACCTTCATTTACAGCTAACTTTTTTTGCTTCTTATCAGCTAGTTTATGACTTAGACAACCTTTCAAGTGCCTATGGTATTGAGTTGTTGCACCATTATTACTGTAGGCAAGTCTTTTAAGGCAGTGAATACATTGAACCTTTTTTGTTCCATCAAGAAGAATAATTTCATTAAAGTCATTACAAATCACAGAAGTCATTTTCCTTTTCTTTTGTTCAAATGGATTTTCTTCAAGTTTGACATCATTATTTTTTATAGATTCTTCATTCTCATCAATATTAATTACTGCATCTAGATTTTCAGTAGCAGGAGCATCCATTTGTTGACTCTCCACTTCACAAATCTAAATAAATTAACATTCCAAAACATATATGAATAAACAAGAAATCAAATTTGATATCCAAAAACACATAGCACATAACACAAAACAAAGTTAAGTACAAAAAAACTATAACATTTTTAGTAGCTAACCACAGAGGACTCTGCACCTCAGGAAAAGAGAAGCACAGACCCATTTCAAACTACATACCAGGCTCCACAACCACAATCCACTAATTACAAAGTTAAGTTATTATCAAACGAATTCAACCAACAAGATTTTTCTAAGTTATATAGAAATTTCATAAACAACCATAACTTGGAAATCAAAACGATTTTGCAATATCAAACAAACTACAGTGCAAACAACTATAAAAATATATAGAAAATTTTTAAACATGAAAATTTACCTATGGTGAGAGAAGGTTATGAACGTCTTGGAGGATGGAGGTAGAGAGCGAAGATGGTAGTGATGCCAAATACTACACCGGATTTGAGCTGCTGTCGGAGCTCTTTGCACACCCACTAGAACCCTTAAATTACATGGTGATTCGGTAAACACTGGACTCTAAATCCTCTTTGCTAGCATCTAACTCTTCCAAATCTAGGATTTGTTCATTTGTTGCAAAGAGATATAGGGCAGATTTGGTGGAATTTCTTGGCCTCACAAGAGAGAGAGAGCTGATCAATTCCAACCTTGAGAATTTGGGGAAAAGAAAGAAACTGATGATAAAAGAGAGAAAGATTGAAGCTTCGATCTTTCCAAGAGAGCCTAAGAGTTTTAGGCTGCAGACTGCATAGGATAGACATGGACTCATTGAGTGACAGCCGAGAATTTCAGTTTGAATGAAACTGAATTGGGTTTTTTTTTTGGTTCAATGATAGTTTTGGTAGAGAGAACTCAGAGAAGAAACTAAACTAGTAAACTGACTTGGGTTTTTTTTTTTGGATGGAAAGACCGAAACTAAACTAGTAAACTAACTAGTAGAGAGAACTCAGATGGAAAGGATACTTAGCATTACTTTTATTTACTTTACTTAGAAAATGACTAAACTAGTAAACTGACAACAAAGGGACACCTAAGGGCTAAAATGGTGAAGTCCAGCTGTATGCATGAAGTACTATTGTACTAGAGAACTCTAGAAGACTAGAAGACTAGAAGTGGAAATTGAAAAGTCTAGAAAAAGCGTGAACTCCTATCTTCTTCTGTCAAAAAAAAAAAAAGCTTGAACTCCAGTATTTTTTTATTTATTTTTTTATTTTGCTAAAAATGTTTATAAAAAAAAGGGAAAGAAAAAAACTTAAAGTAATGGGTACTGAAAAGTGGTCTCATGTGGGAAATTTTATTATTAAAATATGTGTAATGTAAAAATATTTAGTTTATTTAGCAAATATATATCAAGCCTTTTATCAAGCTATACATGAGCTTAAGCTTGGCTTGTGTTGTATCGAGCCCGATTGTTCACGAACAAATTTTTTTGCTTAGGCTCGGCTTGTTTATCAAACAAGCCGAAAACTAAGGCTTAAGCTTGGCTTATTTATAAACAAACAAACATGAACGAGATTTTTATCGAGCCGAACCTGAGTTATTCACAATCGGCTTGGTTCATTTACAGCCCTATTGACAAGAACATTCCAACAGCTCCCATTCTCTCTTTTTTTTCTCCATCTCTCTCGCTCTTTTTTTCTTTTTCTTTTTTTACTTGATTCCAGAACATTCATCCCCAACGCAGTCCAGATGGGTCATCTTCGTCCCAAAGCAGTTGGCCCAGCCTGGAGCCGTCACTCTTCTTCGTCCCCAACGCAGTCCAAATGGGTCAGATGGCTTTTGTCTTCTGTCTTTTTTTTTTCTTTTTCTTTTTTTGCTTTTATTGTTATGATTTGATTAATTTTAAAATTGTGTTTTTGAGTTTGTATTCTGATAATCTGATTATGCTTGAGTTTAGAAATGTTTGAGAGAAAGATTGTTGTGTTTGTAGCCATTGTGTTTGTAGGTGTGAAAGGAGAGAGAAAGAATTTTTTTTATTGAGATGTATGAATTTTTTAAGTATAAAAATTCATTTGGAGTTGCTACAGTGTTCTCTGTATCTAGAGAAGCACTGTAACAACTTCAAAAAATATTTGGAAAAATTTTGGATTTAGAGAATCTGTTGGAGGGTGAACAGTGGGGTTTTCTCTCCAAAAAATAGATATAGACTATCTATTGGAGATGCTCTGACTTGTGTCTTTGTAGTGTACTGTCAACTTTTCAATACTATGAAATAAAATTTTGTTCTCCTAAGCACATGTTATCCTCTTTAGTTCAACAGGTAGAGAGTTGAATAGAATGAAAGAACAGATGAGGGAGGGTAGATAGAGAACGTAGAGAATGTTTTTGGAAAAATTCTGGTGTCACACCTAAAACCACAATTTTGCCCACAATTCGTTCATGTGGCGAGTTGTGGTTGGTGAAGGGGTGATGGTGGGTCTATGTGGGGACACTCTTCCACCAACCACAACTCACCACATGTGTGAATTGTGGGCAAAGTTGTGGTTTTAGATGTGGCACTAGAATTACTCATGTTCTAGGGGAGAAGAGATAAGTATGAAAATTTATAAATATATAAGGAATAATAAATGAGATGGTAGTCAAAATAAATGCTATTGTAATTAGCATTAATGAGTTTTTTATTTTACTGTTATATCTACTTAAATCTAAAAGAAGTGCTATATTCACAACATTTTCACAACAAATCATAGGTGGTTGGTTAATATTGGTTCAAATTTGAACCTACCACTGAGATTACTTTTTTACCCCGACAATGAAAAAATAACAACCTGCCACTTAAGATTTGTTGTGAAAATGTTGTAGACATAACATTTCTCTAATTCTAATAGTGTAGAAAAAGTATAATTCTTTTGAGTTACATCAGGTGTTACTTGAATCCATCTTTATATATGTGTGCGTGTGTGTGTGTGTAATACCATATATGTGTGCGTGTCTGTGTGTGTGCAGGGACGGAACTAGAATTCGAACCTTGGGGGGGGGGGGGGCCCAAAGCTTAAAACCAAAAAAAAAAATTATGAAAATAAAAACTAACATCTATTTCATATTCAGCAAAAAAAAAAAAAAAAAAGATTCATTATTTCCATATTTCATAGTTCTATTGTACCTAGTCAAATAAAAAAACAAACAAACAAATATGCCCTCACAAGCCACAACAATATTAATGTTAAATTGTTAACATGTTAGATTCACCAACTAAAAAAATGGACTTCTCCAAAAAAAAAAATTTCTAAAAGAATGTAATACAATTACACAACCACGCCCACAACATGACACCAATGTTTCTATTCTTTAAAATGTTTGCTAAAGCCATGATTTAAATAGTTATTTAATGCTATCTAATTATTGACTATTGGGCATTGGCCACAAAAAGACTTAAATCACAACCACACCAAGAATTAAATTAAATCACAAGAGAAAAACACAAGTTCATATATATATATATATACATATATATATATATATTGACCACACGGCTCACACCACACAAAGTGACAAAGAGTCAAAGACAAAGTTTAATGACTCAGTACCAAAGACTTTTTGCTCTCAAGCTCAGACACAGTACTCACATAAAGTAATAAAGTTATGCCTTTATTACTAACCAGCTCAGACAAAGTTTTTCAGTACTCACAAGCTCAGACAAAGTTATGCCTTTATAAATAAAGTAATAAAAGTAAAAAACCAAAACAAAAAAAAGTCATAAATAGTCAAACACAACACGAACTACGGTCACAACTCACACAGTCCCTAAAAAACGCAGAGGGCAGAGGCAGAGCAATAGAGCAGAGAAAAAAAAACACAAATATGAACTTGAAAGAGGAGAGAAATTTTTTAGATTCACCATACCTTAGCCGATTCAACTTGTGTGTGAGTGAGAACACCAGCAGATGTAAATTGAGGATTAGAGGAACAGCAACAAGCCAACAACTGTAGATCAGATCTAATATGAGGAACAACACAGCAGCAACAACAGATGGCAGTGATGGAGGCGTTGAGGTTTTTTTTTTTTTTTTTTGTTTCAAGCTTGTTTTTGTGTTGAAAAATAGGGGTCAGAGTCTTTCGCAAGTCGTTCGCAACTTGGGTGCAAGTCGCAAAGCTGAAAAATGCATTTTTGGTCATCAGGCAGTGAGTTTCGCAAGTAGCTCGCCAATAACTTGCAAGTAGGCTATCTCGCGAAATTTTCAGCTATCTCATGAAATTCCCAGATCAGCTATTTTATGGGTATTTCGTGAGTTTTTGGTCCAAAACTCATCATATGACTCTATTATGACTTCATCCTCTCCAAACCCTCTTTTTCAAAGCTTCTACATTAAAACCCAACTAATTTCAATTGCTTTACACTCCATAAACATCTCTAAGGTAATCTTTAACACTTTTAATTGATTTTGATCCTTAGATTATGTTCTTAAGGGTTTTATATTCATAGTTGGGATACTCTCAAATGGGGTTTGGAAAGTTTAATTTTTGTCAATCTTTTTTATTAGGATTCGTTTCTTTTGATGATTTGATTTGAATGTTGGCCCTTTGTGGCGAAAATAACATGTATTAAGGGTAGATTTTCACATATTCATCATATATGTATAGTGTGTGCATGCTAGGTGTTTGATAAAATGCCTCTATGGTATTTTTTCACTCTTTTGGACTTCGATGAGTACCAAACTTGGGAGTTTTTCATGTTTCCTCATTAGGAACATGTTTTGATCATTGGTTGTGTATTTTACACACCTTGCCCCATATATGCATTTCTCATGCTTAGTTCATGCATTGCACATAGCCACCTCTTGCACACACCTTTGCTACCCTTGTCATGCCTTGGTATATCTCTTGTTTCCTCATCCTAGCATGTCATGTTTACTTTATGCTTTGTAGCATTTTGTTTTTAAGGTGTTTTTGTCTTTTGCTTGAGCTTCATTTTCTCATTCATCTTGTACACCTCATGTATTTTACCCTTGTTCATATCTTCTTTTTTTTCCCTCCTTCCTCTTAATTCATTTGTCTATTCGTGACAAAAAGGGGGATAGTATACTAGAGAGTATACCGGAGTGTATCGTCATTTCTATATGACTTATATGGATATTCTCAAGGGGAGAAATTCTATCTCGTACACATTCGTAGGGGGAGAAATTCCATAAGGGAGATGCATTTACCAAGGGGGAGAAGACATTTCTTTTCAAGAAAACCTTGTTTTGTTTGTTTTACTCTTTGTTTGTTTTCTTGTTTTTCTATATGATGCTTTGAGTTATGTTTAGTATCTATGCTTTGTTGTTCTCATCACATTATGTTTATGTGTTGGACATGCATACATCCTTATGCTATTGTGCTTTGTTGATTGCATATACGGATGATCATTTGCTTTGTTATGTGATCATTGTGATCATTTTCATATGACTATTTAGTGTTTGATCGAGTTGCTCATATGTTTCACATCTTGTTTACTTAATCACTTTTTACTTGTTACATTATACTTGTCCTTTTATTACTTGCTTTACCGTGAGGGTCTAATGCGTTTTGTGCAAGTGTTTCAGGATACATGTATTATGTTCCAAGTTCATCATAGGTTTTAGATTTAGGTGTGAGTGAGTTTTGCTATTGTTCCCAAACTCACGTTTAAGTCTAGAGTCTGTTATAGGGTGTTTTTATCACGGAATAGCCAAAGAGGGAGATTGTAAAGTTGTGATTTACAACTATATTTTATATTGGCTTTATTCCATGACAAAAAGTGTTGTAATTACATTAATTTATTTCATTGTATTTTGTGGGATTTTATTGTATTGGGTTTAGTATTAAGTTGGTGAAGAATCAAGCATGAAATAAAGATCAGTGCAGTTTTGCGACTAACTCGCAAGAAGCTTGCGAGTAAAGGTTCCTACAAAAAGGCCACGTGAGAAGCACATGCTGGAAGCTGAAGAGTCAAGTGCCAGGCTGTATTTCGCGAGTGCTTCGTGAGAAAGGCCATCTCGCGAGGTACTCGTGAAATTCTCTGCTTGAAGGATTTTAAGTGTGACTTTCTTACCTTTCACCCATACTATATATACCCTCATTACTCACAAAAGTAAATGAGGCTATTCAGAGAGAAAACCCTAGATAGGTTTTTACAACACAACACACCCACCATTTTAAAGAGAGAGCTACTCATCCTTTAGTAAGAAATCATTATAATCTCTTCTCCTTCCCTCTTCCATTGTTATACCTTGAGAGGAGATTTGTACCCAAACATAACCTACACCTATTCAGAGTATAGAGAGTGTTTTAGAGCTTGGGAAGTTTTGGAGATTTGCCAAAAGAAGCTGGTGAGGCTTAGTGGATGCAATCGGGTGGTACTGCGGGATCCGGAAAGCTAATGAAGACAAGACTTCGAGAAGTCCGTTGGTAGCAGGAGCTTGGAGGGCTCAAGTACAATGGGTAGACTAGGCTTGGAGGGTTTTTTGTTATTCATGTACTCCAACTTATTCACTAATGGATCGATTTCAATTTGGAGGGTCGCGGAGGGGTTTTTCGTCGAGTTCTTCGGTTTCCTCTTCGATAACACGTCTTGGTGTTATCTTGTGTTTACATCTCTCTTCCTTTACTCTTTAAGCTTTATATTTATTGTTGCTTGCTTGCTTGTGGCTTAGAGAGTCGTTTCGGTGATTGCGCTTCATTTACTTTTGTTCCGCACTTAGATAAGTTAAAGTAAAAGTAATTAAGCCGTAATTTAAAATTGGAGGTCTAAATAAGCATTAGTGTTTCACATTAATTTGAGTTTTCAATTGTATTTTTTTCTTATCAACTACTTTTAGTGTTTTGGCTACAAAAAATTGCGAAACTTTTTAGATAGAAACAAAACTTAATTGTTCTTATCAACTATTCCTCTACAACTTTATAATTTCTTTAGATAGACACAGAACCCCATTTTCAATTTTTAAACAACATTACACGTATTTTCACACACTTTTTCACCCACACGTATTTCCACAAATGTTTTCAAACAACAATTTTCAGTTTTTAAACATATATACCAAACGGGCCTAATTGTGGATATCAAGTTATCAACTTCTCTTTCTTTCTTATTTTTCCTCTTCACTTTATGAATTATCTACAATTTTTTAATACACAATTTTTATCTACAATTTTAAGTATTAATTTATCTACTTTTAAAATCTTCAATAGATACACTTGTCTAAGTTTTAAAAAATATGAAATTCTATTTCAACTAAAACCATGATTATTGTTTCCGTATATATTTGCTAAATATTTGCAGCATTAGAGTTAGCCAAATAAGCAAAAGAAATTGATACTAATGTAATTTGGATAAAGGAGACTTCTACATTTGTTGAACAATTAATTCCTCCAGTTTTATAATTCCACACAAATAAAATTTCTACCGTTTCACTTGAAAGAATCCTACTTATATTCTTTCGGAAAACGCATTAGTTCCACCAGTTTTGGTGGCTTCTTTCACTTTCTATCGGCTATATGTTCTACATCTTATTTTGATAAACAACTTATATGTTCTACCTCAATCTAATCATGTTATAATATTCACTTTAATTAAAATTATTTTTATGTTACAGAGATTATCCTGAAGCTTTGAAGCCCAAGCTATGAAGTTTCATGATCTTGAAACTTACCCTTCAACTTGTTATCTTGAGTGCAAAGTCCACACAGATGCTATTATGATGCTATTATATAATTATATCTATTCCATTGAAGCTTCAAAAGAGTGGAGTACTTTGATAAGCCACAAATGTATTGAAACCCTTGTGATAAATTAATTAATTAATTAACCAAGTTTATTAATTAATCAAATTAACATGCAAAGTGCGTGGTAGCACAAACAAATCACCAAACAACTAAATACGCAGCGGAAAATAAATGACACGGTGATTTGTTTACGAATGGAGAAAACCTAAAGGCAAAAATCCTACCGGGTGATTTTCAGGTCACCACTCTTGAAACTCCATTATTATCACAACAAGCGGTTACAAGTAAAGGAATCCCAAGTACATTACCAACCTACAGTTGAACCCTTACCCTAATACCCAATTGGACTTGTTCTGTAGTGACAATTCCTCATTTTGATGCACGGCTCCCAAGTACGTGACTAACCAATGTGCGGATCCCAGTACGCGACTTCAATCACCAACTAAGAAGGTTGTTGGCTGCAAAGTTCTTCAGTTCATCCACATGATGAAGATCAAGAAGATGCTTGGTTATAAAAACCTACGGTGCACATACACAACAACTTCTTCAAGAGAAAGAGATGACCTAGGGCAAGAACTTCGTCTCCAGTTACAAATTGCTTGAACAGAGTTTGCTCAATGCTTGTGCAACTTGTGAACTGTTTGACGGCCCTTAAAACAATCCTTTTATATGTCTAGGGTTAGGAGAAAAGAAGGCCCAAAGACACATCCACGGATCTCAAGAAAAACAGATCAGAAATTTTGTTTTCAAAAACCTCGACAGATAGAAGCTGTCGAGAATGTGTCGAGCTAGCTGTCGAGCCACGGGGCTGAAACAGCTTATTAAACCTCGACACATGCTAGCTGTCGAGCTTTAATAACTCTGCACTTTCAGCTTGTTTTCTTGAACAGACTTGAAGGTTTCAACACTTGATCTTGAAACATGGTTTCTTGAAGTATTAAACACATCCTAGATTTACCCAAATGCAAGTAAAGTGCATTTTGTCAAAGGATTAGCCAATTACATAAAATCATGACATATGTTCCTAACAAATGAAACACATATGTCCTAACAATATCCCGTTTTGGCAATCCGTGACAAAACCACAACAAACAAATGAACATATGAGAGAAGTTATAAATCACTCAACTCATATTCACTTGTTGAATACAATAAAATCTATCTTAACATAAACTCTTGAAAAACTTTGCAAGAAGAGAGTTTATGGCAAGTAGACTTTGACAACCTGTATTTCTGAAACACTTTAAACAAAACTCATCAAGGCATTTTAGTGTGAAACAGAAATAATATATTATATACAAGATATAAGAAGCATGTGTATAAAGAGAGAAAAGAAACAACACATGTAAGAGGTAGGTGAAAGAAACAACATACATCAACATATAGAGAGAAATAAGTACAATGTATGTCATAAATGTGGTCACAAGACCTAATGTACAAGAATACATGTATCTATGAAAGAAAGAAAAGAAAAAGATACAAAATATCCTCACTACATCCCTCAGCACTCAACAACACTCCCTCTAACAAAAATGTCCTATACTAACTCTCCCCCTAAGTATGACTACTCTCATATCCAAAACTACTTCCCTTTTTTGTCACGAGTGACAAAGGGTAAGAGTGTCAAGTAGACATCTCATCGGTAGAGCTAACATCTCCATCATCATCATCAGAAGCATTATCGTCATCACCATCATCAGAATCAGAATCCACTAGAGGTGGTGGAGGAGAAGCCTCTGGAGCAAAACCACCCATGGTCGCCTGTCGTCGTGCAATACGACTGACACGAACGTTCACCTGATACATTTCCATAGAAAGTGTATCAAGGCAAGCATCCATGCACTGCAGCTGCGCTATGATGTCTCCTAGAGTCACATCGCCCGAAGAAGAGGAGGGAGCAGATGTGGATGGAGCAGAACGGGATGGAGGGGAACGGGAGGGAGAAGCTGCTAAATCCGACTGCCGAGACCGAAACTGCACCTCGCTACATTTAATGATAGCGTAGTCTATGGCACACATGACAGAAAAATGGTCGGAAGAGGGAAAAGGAATAGAAAAATGGCATAGAATCCGCGTGATAACCGAAGGGAAAATGAGCTTATCACGGGTAGCCGTATCCCTATACACATCTAAGATAGAAAGAATGAAATGTGAAGGAAAATCTATAGTGAGGTGCTCTAACAAGGAAAGCAAAAATCGAGCACGAGGCTCTGTGATAGAGTTATAGTGAGAGAGTGGGTGCAAAACAAAAGTCATCACCATGTTCATGAATCTAGGACCTTTAGCAAAGGCCTTACATGGTGTGAACTGACGATCATCCCAATTTGCGGGACGTTCACAGAAAGCGAAAATCATCTCGTCTTTGGACACAGTCCTCAAACGCTCATAACTGGAGTAGTCAGGATGCTTTACCCTCGGAACATGAAGCACATCCGTAACAAGCTGTGGTGTGACAGTGATGCGCGTACCTTGAACGCGAGTGAAGAAAAAAGGTACTGAACGATCAATCTTGTGCATGTTGGAGTAAAACTCCAGGATAAGCACGAGAGGACAAGTGACCCGGACGTCACATAGTGACTCCCATCCCCGACTGTGAATGACAGTGGGAAGGTCAATGTCGGCGAAGTTCGCCAAAATGACTCGGCGTTTCGAATGAATACCTCGTCGAGAAAAGTTCTCCAAGAAGTCCTTTCAGGCATCCTCATCACGGAACCGAATATGAGACGGAGTAGGATCAGAAGAAGACGATGCCCTAGAATGCAAAGGGTTCTGGGACGGAGCTGACTTACGCTTAGGTGCCATAGACACGACTAACGTAAACAGAAAGAGAGGAAGAGAAAGAAGGAGACAATCAGAAAAGCTCCAAAACAATTCAAATATAACAAGTATATTAAAAATTGAATACATATGCATGAGAAATGCATGAACATGTGACACGTCATGCTTGTCTTCCTAAGATAGAGATGAGATCCAGTACTATAGGTCCGTATGTGTGTGTGTAATGGTAAATGAAATGTTACAAATGAGCTCATGAAAATAACTATAAAACTGATTAGCCACTATCCATAGAAGCAAAATTTGTCCACATTATTTCAACCTTTATTGAAATGAGGAATTACATGTAACATGCAAATGTGTTTGATTGACTTGGAAATGTACAAATTAGTCAACCAACAATGGTAGAATTTCCTTCTCAAAAAAAAAAAAAAAAAACAATGGTAGAATAATCTTATAAAATAAAAAAAACTAGGGTAGAATAAAGGTTTCAAAAATTAAATAAAACAATTATACATTAATAATAAAAAAATTTATGTTGCCATAAATATAATTATGAAATGCATTACTCTTCATTAAATTAATTTAAAAAAATAATCACGTGCAATGGACAGATCCATAACTAGGATTAAAATAAAAATCCACTCTATTACACTTCTATAGTTCTATTGTCAATGTTTCTCAAAAAAAAAATTTATATATATAGTTCTATTGTCAATAATATTTACATAAAAATAAAAATAAATTACATACTAGCATGCCAATTTCACTTTCTAAACCCCCATCAAGATGGGAATCAAATTCCAAGAAAGGAACCTAGCTCGAATTACATTTCAATTTATCATTACAAAATTCAACTAATTAAAAAGGATTTTTCTGTTCCAATGCTGCCTCAAGGGAACTTGAATTGAATTGACCTGCCAGCATTACTCAGTTACACCTGCAAGTAAAACAACCTTTAGATTTTGATCGTTGTACTTTTTGCTTTAAGTGTTTATCAATCTATACCTGATTATTTTTCTGCTAGTGATGATGTACTTGATAAGTTTTCAAGGAGTGGATTGCTTATAACATCCTGCAAAAACTATTTCGATAAGAAAAAAGTTTAGCTACAAAATTGGTTGTAGCCTAAGGCTACAACCTTACTCAATAAAATAAATATTACTACATATTTTGAAAATCTAACCGTTAAATTGCATGTTTTTTATGCTCTTAATACACATGTCAAATTTTGTGTCGATTGAATATCATTTACTATATGATATATATATATATTTATATAAGCTTATATTTTGTGTATAATTTTAAATTACAAAAACTTGCAATTTAAACAATTTATTAATGACATAGCTATTGATCTTTAATTTTTTAGAAAATTTGCAAGCATGGAGAATATAAAAAGAAGATGGAATCCAATGGTGGATTTGTCAAAATTCACCTCCAATAACAAGATATTGAGTAAGGTTGTAGCCTAAGACTACAACCAATTTTGTAGCTAATCTTTGGCCATTCAATTTTGTAGCTAGTAAATTTATTTTTGCCATGAGCCCAATAAGAAAAAAAATCAGTTCTTTTGCCTTTTATGTGGTTAATTATTTACTGATTTGGGAGAAGATTTAACAGTAATTTAAATGCCAAGTATAGTGAATGGTATCATGTATATTTAGCGAGCAAATAAATGTTCCTGATAATTTACATGTTTTGAACTCACCTGTTGTATTGAAGCGTTGCTGTGATTGGGCGAGGGATGAAAACTGCTGTAAGGGTGCACATGATTCATTTTTTCTTCAGCTATATCTCTCAATCTACTGAGCTCTGGAAAAACTTCATTGCAAAGATCTGGCCGGTCTTTCCGTCTGAGTTCTGCACATTTGAGTGCAAGCTTTGCAAAGCACAAGGTTTCTTCGACTGGCCAATCATGCACAGCTGGGTCCAGCAACTCGGTGAATGTGCCGTTCTCAATAGACTGTTCAACAATGTGAGTCAGCCCCATTGGTGGCTTGGCTGTTATCAACTGCAGAAGCATGACTCCTAGGGAATAGATATCAGACTTCACACCAAGCATTCCTGTTTGTTGATATTCTGGATCAATATAGCAGAAAGTTCCAGCTGTTGAGGTCATGTGGTACTGTGTTGCATTTTCAGCTACAGCAGGTACGAGCCTGGCCAATCCAACATCACTAATCTTACTGACATAGTTGTGGTCTAGCAAAATGTTTCCTGGCTTGAGGTCACGGTGCACCAGTGGCTCTGGCTTGGTCTCATGGAGGAAGAGTAGGCCAGTGGCAATTTCTGCAGCAATTCGGAACCTGAGTTGCCAAGAGAGAGGTGGAGTGTGTCCTTTCTGGAAGATACAGTCATCTAAGCTTCCATTAGCCATGTATTCATACACTAGGATGCCAAACTCGGGACAGGCTCCTAGAAGTAGTACCATATTGGGATGTCTTATACAGCTAAGTATGTCTATCTGCATTAGAGTTATCAAGGAAAATGTAAGAAGCAACTCATTCTTTATTGGTAATGTGCATGTCATGTTCGGGAGGAAGTGCTTAAGAAAATGAAATGTTTAACCAAATATTTGTTTTACAAGCTCTTGAGAGGACTCTTATAGGATTTGGCATATTAACTTTTTGTTTGTAACCATCCTGTCAAGCCTATGTGCAAGGCTCCTTGAAATTGAAAGGAGTACAATTCAACAAAAACTTATGTATTCCTCATAGGGTGACTACTTGCAATTGGAAAACCATGTTGGGATCCACTTGCTTTTTCATTTTTAAATGTATGCTATCTTATTATTTCTTTGTTTTTTGCGTGCCTAGTTGTGTAATACAATCAAGTGCATGAAATATGATTTATTCATGTATGTTAAGCAGTCTACATTCTTGGTTACGCACCTCTTGCTGAAATTGTGATCTACCGTGAGCAGCATCTGGACGCAAAACCTTGACTGCGACTGGTGTATGATCAAGGTAACACCTATAGACAGGGCCATAACCTCCTTCCCCAATCTTCTGAGATTCAGCAAAGAAATTTGTTGCCTTCTCAATCTCCTCAATAGTGTATCTCCTGTATTTGAGATCACTTCGGGCTAGATTTTCCAAAACCTCCCTAGCTTGCGCTGCTTCTTTGAGGGCTCTCATTTCTGCATTTGCTCTTTTTTGTGATTCCAACTCTGCAATCCTCTTTGCTGCTTCAGCGGTTTCCATGGCTACCTTGGACCTAGCTCTCTCTTTCTCTGCTATTGCCAATGCAACTTCCTCGGAGTGTTTTGCCTCTTCAAACTTGTGCTCTTCTGTAAGTTTCCAACGATGCAGCTCCGATGCCTGTTGTAAATGTAACTTTAGAAACTATCTTTTAATTTTGAGAAGACACAAATTAGATGTGTCTTTTAAATACCTTTTGCTTTGCAGTAAGTGCTTCTTTGCATGCTGTACTGTACATGTCCATTGTTTGCTTCAGCTCCAGCTTCAGCCTCCTCATCTCCGCTTCCACATCATCCTGCACATTTTAAATACCCATAAGTGGAAATTATCTGGATGACGGATGTATGGTGCCATCTTAATGAGAAATTTTGATATTTAAAAATTGAGCAAGTACTATTATGTGGTGCAGGCTATTGAATTCTTTTTAACCTTGTTGAACTTCAAATGATATTGCAATGCATCATATGAAATAAAATTGAATGTTTTAATTTAGAAGAAATGAATGCACTGAAAATGGTTCGTCTTCTGCTATCTCACAAGTAGCCATTGTATTATGTCTTTGTGCTCAATCTAATGGATGTCTTGGATAGGCATCAAGCAAAAAAAAATGTGCTTATCCTGGGAAAAAAAATACTTGAGAAAACAGAAAGGTTTAAGGGATAATTTTGTTCAAGCTGTCTAAAGAATAAATTACAGTGAAATCAGTTTGGGTTGGCATATGGAGGTTTTAAGACTCATGTGAAGTCAGAATTCTGGTACTTGCTTCCATTTTTCATAACTACTAGGAAATTTCCTAGAAAGGTACGACTAAAGGAACCATTTAGGTATGACTTGTCAGATGGTTTCTACAAAGAAATGCTGTTTTTAAGAAGAGAATGTCTTTACCAAATTTTGTGATGACCAGGAACATGACGTTCTACCACTCTCCTGTGAAAATGATGAGATATCATGCAGAAAACTGAGGTCACTGAACTTGGCATCTAAATGGATTGATTGAAAACTTTGATCTGAGCTGGTTGAAAGCCGAGATGTTCGGCCTGAATCAGTAAAATCATAGACTGTGGGGGACGGCCGTTCAATGCTTGGCCTATCAGAGCTTATAAATGATATTTCAGTATCTGATTCTGATAAGTCCGAATAGGCCTTTGCATTCAAACCTCTTCCTCCTTTTGTGAGCGATGGCCTGTGTTCGGTCATGATGAAGTCAGTCATGTAATAAACTTAAATCACATTTGAATTTTAGCTTCTGTATTCAAAACAATGGACTACTAAATAGGCAGCCCTCTCTCTCTCTCTCTTCCCCCCCCCCCCCCCCCTTTAAGAATTTAAACATTGATTTCCACATGAAAAATAACATGAGGTAGCTCAAATTCAACCTGAATAACTGTAAACAATTCTAAATTCTCTAGAGCTTTAGAAAAATCCCATGAACTTCAGCCTTCTTCTTTTCAAGTCAACAGAATTCTTTGATTGATTTAAATATTAAGATTTCATTTCTTTGTCGAGCCAAATTTACCCCTTGAAACCATGAAATCCATTTTTACTTTGTCAAAAGATAGTTGACAAATATCATTATCCATAACACTAAGGTGTTAACAAGTTTACTGCATGATATCATTCTTTATTGGGGAGATTTATTATGACTAACCTGACTGGCTCATCGCTTGAGCTATGAGGCTTAAATGACGTCCTGTCTGCTACACATAAATGATAGATGTTTGTATCAGTACTTAAATGAAGACAAGTTGAGAAATCTATATAATTGAGAGGAGCAAACCTCTTAAGTTCATGGTACGTTTGGAGGGTGAGGCAGGAGGATGAATATGTTTGCTGTTTATATTCTGAATATGTTCAAGTAGTGGGGAAGTATAGGGGGCTGGACGAGAAGCATTTCGAACTGAAGAGACCTTCCCTTTTGAGATCACATATATAGAGCAGAAATCTGGTGCCCCTTTTGATACAGTGCTTGGAACGCTTGATGACTTGAATCTGCATAAGAAAAAGAATTGAAACTAAGTATACTAACAATAGTCAATGCATCTATAGCCTCATCCAATTGTGGATTTATTTTCTGATATTCAGCTTCATATATTCGTTCTAATTAAAATGTAGGTCACACAATTGATTAGGTTAGCTGATTAGAGTGATGAGTCTGCTACTTCAGTTAAAACTACAAAGAAAGCATGGTGAAAGTATTTTTCACTGTATGTGATTCATACATAACAAATAAAACTACATTGTTCAATTGAAGGATGGGTTACTTTTTTAAGTTTGAGTAGAGTGGATATTCTTTCTGAATATGTACTTGCCCTTTTGTTGTTGTTTGATAGTGAACTTCAAACAAATCCAGAAATATTTTTGGCAAAAGAAAAAATGGTGCTACTGATTAATTTGTTTGGATCATATAGCTGCAATTAACTTAATCATTTGACAATTTCAAACTGAGTAGATATTAGTTAATTTTTTATTAAGCTAATCTACTTAATAATTGAATAAGAGAAGGATTATATTTTTTTTTTCTTTCAATCAATCAATAATGCAATTCTATTTGCATTGTAATAATTTGAATTAAGAATGAACATAAGGTACGTTGTTTTTTATTTCTCTAGCAGCTTGACCACTTTTCTCTTGCAATTTAGGAACCCTGCATTTCCACAATCAGATTTTGGAAATCATTGCTAATCATAGCTCTATCTTTGATCTTGGGACTTAAGATTAGTTTTGTCAGTTAGGAGTTACAATCAGGTAGGTTTTGTGGATGACTTTGTTATCTCTCTACTACTTAAAAAATAAAAAATAAAAAAATAAAAAAGGCTATATTATGAGCAGTTGAACTATTAATGATGTCTTCTTTTTTAGTAGTTTTCTGACTTCCAATTGTTCTGCTCCTAGAGATCAATAATCTAATTATAACTTCACTTATTCATGAGTCATAACATCAATTGGTTAATTATTGTGATTTTTATTTCCTATTTCCTTGTTTACTCAATTATGGAAGTGCAGGAGAAACAAGGAATTTTGTGCATATCACAGACACAGTGGCATAATAATCCAAGGAAGTTTTACAAACTTCTCTAATATTTGAAGATATTATCTATTGACCTCTTATTGTCAGTTTCTTTCTTTTTTCTTTCCCCTTCTGGGAGCGTGATTATGTTAAAAGATTAGAAGGAGATTACCTCATAAATCCATGATGTGACGCACCAAGAACCAAGTTCTCTATTGCAGCATAGGAAACATATTCTGTTAATGCCTTTCCTATATCTGTGTCTTCGAGTAAGACATCGAGGCAGTGTATCTGATACAAAATTTTGTGCATGTCAATAATAAAACGAAAAGGGTTAGGAAAAAAAAAAAAAAAAGAAGCTGGTATCATGAATAGAAATAAAACAGAATGGCATTTTCTCATGGCATAAAGAGAAAATAATGAGCAATGCCAAAACCTACATCTTTACGAGTACAGTAGCAGTGGAAGGTAAGGAATAGATCCCTAGTTTGCTTCTCAAGTTGTTTTCTGTGTGGCGAGGCAACTGCTTCGTTGCTATCACAAACGACAGCACGGTATCCCCCATCTGTACACACAAGTCATTATAGCTTGTAATCTTGTATTGAAGAGAAATTAGCTGCAATGGTAAGAACAGGCATGCAATCTTGCTAGTGTAACACCAAAAGCTTTTTTCAGATGTATTAAACCTTTTGAACCTATTATCTTAGTTTCTGCTATTACTGTTACAAATATAAATGTTGTAGAGCAACAAGGTTTAATCCAAATAAGAACACAAGGATTTAAATGTTACATATAGATAAGTATCATGGTGTATGCAGAATTTCCTTTTGCATCCAAAATATTTTAAATAGATATCAACTAGCAATTATTTTTTTTACAAATATTTGTCTATAATTATTATTGCACTGTAGTTGTTATTTTCTTCGTTAGTATCATTGTGATCTGAATTATTACAAAATAATTGAGGAATCCGAAACCCCTATGAAATGCCATTCTATGGCAACTATTCATCCTCGGTTTCTGTATTCATCTATAACCGGTTATTCCAAACCGATTTTACCAGTTAAAGCATGATAGAATTCCTTTTGCTTTTTACTTAAATTTTCCAATTAAATTCAAATTCAACCATATGGCTATATTGACCAAATACAACACAAACACTTTAATCTTCCCAAGACAATTAAATTCAACCATGTGATTCATTGGTCAATGCAATCACATGGTTGAATTTAATTGGAAAATCTAAAATATAACACTTAAGAAACTGCATTTAAGTTTTGCTCATAAACTTAACATGTTAATGTGTATATGTGAGAGAGAGAGAGAGAGAGAGAGACATGGAGATGAGGATGCTCTATGAACAACATGGATTAGAATGACAGTTTGGCCCTTGGAGAGAAGATGGTCAGCAGCCCATCTGAGAGCTTGTTGGCTCCCTTTGTCCTTGTCTATGGCAAGTGCAACCATCCCATTTCCTTCTGTCTTCTTTGCTCCATGTAATTTTGGAAGCCACATTTTCTTTCTTCAACACAAAAAAAAAAAAAAAAAGGCTCTTTATCTGTTAAAAAACTCTACTCTGGACAATCTTAACTGCCTTTCACAAACTATTCAAGAATACTCAGAATCTTAAAATGTCCAAAAAAAAAATTTGCTCATGAAACTTGACAACCCTTTATCTGTTTAGTTACAAAGCCACCTGAGAGGCTGAAAAATCTCTCTCTCTCTCTCTCTCTCTCCCTGAAAACAACAAATTCTGATGCCTTGATATTGACCGGATCTTTTCTTAATTAATCCATTTTCTGGTAGATCATTCTGTTTGTTAATTTCCCTATTTTTACTCATCAAATGAGAGCCTCACAAAGAGTTTGAAGAAGACAGACAATTAATTTAGAAAAATTAAAGGCCCCCATAACTCTTTCCCTCTCTCTCGTGAAGATTTACTAATATTGGTAGGTAGTCAAAAGCCTAATATTTGACTTTCCTAATGAGGCGTGTGATTTTGAGATCATGATAAGTCAATATTCTATATATGTATGAAAATCCTATCTCCTATTTTAGTGATTCAGTTCATACTCCACCAATCACAACTTTTCATATGCTTTTCTTTTTTTCTTTTTTTATAATTTTTTATGGGATCTTCTATCCTTATAAACTAAGTAAAGTTTAACTTAAAAAAAAAAAAAAAAAAATGAGACATATGAGATTATGCAGTCAGTGGAATTTAAAGTGAAACATTGAAAATGGGACAAAAATTTTTCATTCAATCAATATTCTACATGGTCGGCCAGTAACATTGAGTGTGCTATATTTAGAGGCTGTCAAGTTTGAACTATTTCATTATGTGTAGCATTTTGTTTTGTCAAACTTAAAATGGCACGTAATATTTTTAAGTTTTTACTATTATCGCTAACATGTGCAGGAATTTTGCATTAATAATTTGATAATACATATGCACTATAATAAAATAACATTTTTCCACTATCCAAAAGATTAGAAATCCAAAAATGTTATGAATGAATACAAAAGAGATATATTGTTACAAGGTAAAAATTCATTTATGACATGACACCCAATTTTTGTTCAAGAGTAGATTCAAAGTAGATCGAATGAATCAAAGGGGACTAAAATGAGGCATGGAGCTAGGTGGGGATCCAAAAGGGCTCGAGCCCCACCTGACCTTAAAAAAAAATAATAATAATTATAGGTATTTTCTCTACAATTTTATATTTGGGTCCCTCTTCCAAAAATCTTGGCACTACCCTACAATTTTACATTGATTTCATTGTAAGAGCATTTGCATAAGTTATTGTAAAATAGCATAAGGCTCTAAATTTTCCCAAATAACCCCAAAATACACCCACATCATTCTATGTATCATTGTACAAAAATACACTTATATTATAGTAATATAGTAAGAAACAATGATATTTTGTGTTTTTGTGTTTATTAGTAGATTATTGCATTGTAATATATTATGAAACAATGATTCTGTGTCTTTAGCTTTTAAATATTAACTAGTCGTAGATGTGGGAATTTATAATTATTTTGTAATTTTAATATAATTTATAATTTATTTTCTAAAATTTGTTGGAAAAAAATTGTTCTCCCTAAAAGTTAAACAATTTCTAAAATTATTTTCATCTTTCTATCTCTACCAATATATCATTCTATTATTTTTGGTGTGTTTGATTGATATTATTCCTTATAAGGTGGTCCATATTCTTCGAAATTATGTTATAGTATGTTATGTTTTTTCTAATTTTTTTTTTGTACAAATAAAATTTTTAAGTTTCAAATAAATTATTCAAATTCTTCATTCTCTTAAAAGGAGATTATCATGATAATCTAAATTGTACCAAATTGGATCGAATAGACCAAAGTAAATTGAATGGACCAAATAGACTAAAGTGAACTGAATGGACTGAATTTACTAAAGTAGACCAAAGTGGACTTAATTGGATCGAATGGAACGAACTGACTAAATTAGATCGAATTGGACCAAATTAGATTGAAATGAACCGAATAGATAATTATTTTGTAATTTTTATATAATTTATAATTTATTTTCTAAAATTTGTTGGAAAAAATTTGTTCTCCCTAAAAGTTAAACAATTTCTAAAATTATTTTCATCTTTCTATCTCTACCAATATATTATTCTATTATTTTTGGTGTGTTTGATTGATATTATTCCTTATAAGGTGGTCCATATTCTTCGAAATTATGTTATAGTATTCTATGTTTTTCTTTTCTTTCTTTTTTGTACAAATAAAATTTTTAAGTTTCAAATAAATTATTCAATTTCTTCATTCTCTTAAAAGGAGATTATCATGATAATCTAAATTGTACCAAATTGGATCGAATAGACCAAAGTAAATTGAATGGACCAAATAGACTAAAGTGAACTAAATGGACTGAATTTACTAAAGTAGACCAAAGTGGACTTAATTGGACTGAATTGGATCGAATGGAAAGAATTGACTAAAATATATCAAATTGGACCAAATTAGATTGAAATGAACCGAATAGATTGAAGTGGACCAAAGTGACCAAAGTAGACCGGATGGACTGAATTAGACCGAAACAAACTGAACTGAACCAAATGGACCGAATACACTAAGTGGACCAAATTGAACCGAAATAGATCGAATGGACTAAAGTGAACTAAATGGATCGAAGTGGAATGAAGTGGACCGAAGTAAACCGAAATGGACTGAATACAGATCTGTAATTAGCATAGCCAAGATTATATTTTGATATAAGTTCAAATTCTTACTTCCAAAATAACTAAGTATTAACTCAAACAAAAATCAAACCAAAGCTAAGAGAGAGAGAGAGAGAGAGAGAGAGAGAGAGAGAGAGTACTTATGATGGGGAAATAGAAAATACAACACCAAAACATATGAACACAAAATAGAGTTTTAAAAATCACAATGATTCATCAACCTAAAGTAGAGTTGCAAGAAATAATAAAAATTCAAGAGTAACCACTTTGTGATGTAGGACAAAATCTACAATTTAATTATTGTAATTTATTAATTTTGGTATTTAATTTGTAATTTTCGTTATTTTAGGTTTAGGGTGATTATTTCCTTATTTTTAGGTGTTTTTAATGCTTTTTACAGCAAATTTGGATCATGTTATGGTTAGGTATCAATTAGGAGTGATTTTAGAATATATTTTCTTGTCTGTTAAGTTTTACGGGGCCCTTTAATAGGCCCCTAAGTATGTACACGTTTTTAACAATTATTCAATCAATAAAATTCAGACTTTTGTCTTTCTATTTTCTGGTGGATTCCAAATCCTTTCTCCTTGTAGATTCAAGGACTTTTGTGGATTCAAGGAACTCTCGTGGATTCAAGGTTATTTTTAGAAGCAAACATGTTTTGTTTCTTGTTTTCTAGAGGTAGACGTGTTCTGCTTCTTGACGCTTCTACATCCTGCATCAGTTGGTATTAGAGCCTTAACTTATCCTAGTCTGGTGGCTGACGTATGAGACAGTAGCAATTCCAATGATAGAAAACTTAGCAAGTATTACATGACATACAGCTAACGCTCACAAATATCTTTGCTAAAATGCCGTCATTAGAGCACGGAAACAATAGGGATAACTGTCGCGGAGACATAACTCACAAGCAACCTATTGGTAAGCAAATTTCATATAGACCTTATAAAAGAATTACAAGTTTTAATGGTTATTTTTATAAAGAAGATTTTCTTGGTTGGTTACTTGATTTAGAGGATTTATTTGACTTTGAGAATATTTATTATGAGAGAAAAGTTGGACTTGCTTTGTATAAACTTAGTGAGTATGCCTTAAGTTGGTGGGAACGAGTACAATCTGATAGAATCCGATAAGGTAAAAACAAAATTCGTTCATGGCCAAGGATGATGCTATCAAATTTTATCCTTTGGATTGTGAAGAAATCTTGTCGTATACAATAAAAGATTATTATTGGCCAAGAAGTTCACACTTGAATTATTTTAAAGAGCCATATATTCCACCACTAAGAGAAGAATTACATGTTGAAGAAAATACTTTTCTTGAAGGTCAAAGAAGAAAATATAGAGATTTTTTAGAAAATTAGTGAAGGCCTTGCTATAGAAGAAGAACCTAAAATCAAGGTTGTGGAGGAGATTATTGAAGACCCTATTATAGAGAAAAATCTTGAGGTCGAGATAGTAGAAACCATTAAAGAAGAAATTATAGAGGAAGTTGTCAACGATCTCGATGAAGTCAAGTTAGATGATTGCAATGTTCAAGTTCCTATTATTTTGGTGGGAGACATCGAAACAAAGTTTATTGACTTTATTGGGGTGGAAAGATTTGATTTGATTATTGACTCTTATTCAGTGAATATTGTAAATTGCATGAAGATCAAGGGACAAGAAGTTCAAGTTGCTCAATTGATGACTTTCAAGTTTGGCAAGAAGACATGGAAGATGAAGTATTCAAAGTATTTATTCTCTTGGCATGGAAGATTTCAAATTTCAAAGATGAACTCGAGGATGAGTTTGTTTCCAGTGGAGGGGTCTGATGTAGGACAAAATCTACAATTTAATTATTTTGATTTATTAATTTCAATATTTAATTTGTAATTTTCGTTATTTTAGGTTTAGAGTTATTATTTCCTTGTTTTTAGGTGCTTTTAATACTTTTTAGGTCAAATTTGGTTCTTGTTATGATTAGATATCAATTAGGAGTTATTTTAGAATATATTTTCTTGTTTGTCAAGTTTTACGGAGCCCTTTAATAGGCCCCTAAGTCTGTACACGTTTTTTAAGAATTATTCAATCAATAAAATTCAGACTTTTGTCTTTCTATGTTCTGGTAGATTCCAGATCCTTTCTCCTTGTGGATTCAAGAAACCCTCAGTGATTCGAGGTTATTTTCAGAAGCAAACGTGTTTTGTTTCTTATTTTCTAGAGGTGGTCGTGTTCTGCTTATTGATGCTTTCACATCCCACATCACTTTGTCATGAGAGATTGTGAGAGAGAACAATAAGAAATTTACAAAAAATAAGATGAAAATAAAAAGAGTAAAAATTAAAAAAAAAAATATATATATATATATATAGTAATAAACACTAAATTATTCAAGTCATGGTATGCAATAAAATAACATTATATTCCTATATACTATGTTTATAATGTAATAGGATAACAACTATGAAATCAAAGAGAAGAAAAAAAGTTAATAACTTAAAAATACAGAACTTAATTATATCAACCCAAAGTAAAGTTCCAAATAATACAAAAATTGATCAACCTAAAGTGAAGATGCAATAAAAATAAAAAAATCTACAAGAAAAATGAAATTAAAAAAAATTGTGTGCAAAAACTATGCATAAAATGGGAGAGAGAATTGTAGATATATAGTAAGACGATAAGAATAAGAAACACCAAAAATAAAGGAAGATAAAGGGACAGAGGAAAATTAAGTGATATTAAGATAGATAATAGTGAGGAAAAGAAAAGGTAAAAGGGAGGGGAAAAGTTAGGGAATGTGTAACAATAATTAAGTTAGGAAATTAATAAGAAGAAAAAGAGTTAAAAATAGGAGAGAGGGAATTGGAAAAGGTGGATGATGGGCCGCTAATGTGACTCAACAAAAGAGTAATATATATATATATATATATAAGCAAAGCTGAGAGAAAATCTAATTAGATTTTAAATTGAAATTCAATTAGAGTCTAATTTTATGCCACGTGTCTCATCTAATTTAAATTTTTAAATTTTTGCGCCAATTGAGTTAATTCAATGTAAAAAGATTTCAATTAGAGTTTAATTTTGAAACATGTGTCCCATCTAATCTTAATCTAAGTTTTTTTAATTTTTGTTCCGAATGAGTTAATTTAGTGTAGAAAATAAGGAGTCCAATATAAATAAACCATAAAAAACATAATTATATATCTAGCTAACTCTATATATAAAATTAGAAGAAGAAAGAGTTTGAATGATTTTATATTTATGAGTATTTTTTTTGTATAACTAAAAATAATTCAAATTTATAAGTTATTTATGTAATATACCATGACTATGTACGGTCTATTACTAATTAGGTAATATATATATATATATATGTGTGTGTGTGTGTGTGTGTGTGTGTATGTGTGTGTGTGCGCGCTTTTTAAAACTAATGTTTAGAGAAAATTCAATTATAATCAAAATTGGATTTTGCTTTTGTTAGCTTTCATACAAATTAAATTGTTTAAATTTTTGCTGTTATTTTTTCTCTAAACTAATGAGAATATTTTTTTATAGTGTTTCTATTTAGAATTTTGTATATGAAAAAATTGAACGTAATAAATTGTAATTAAGCTAAACGATTCCTTGCACCTATCCCAACTAAATTTAGGAGATACTATTTGACCAATTTATTATTTTATCTTGTGTCATAATTAGTAGAATTTCATAAGCAATAATTGTGAATTTATATTGTATATGTAGTATCCAATAGTGATTTTCAAAATTATATACGTAATAGAAATGTAATGATAAACTTGGCAAAACCAATATCATGAAAATTGTAAGAAAAAACTATTTTAGCACCTTCAAATAATCTGGTCGAATTATGTCCTATATGTTAAAACTCAAACTAAGAGCAATAGCATCAGTTAGTACAAAATTTCCATCTATTTTGTAAGAAAATACCTACTTTTTCTATTTTACACATCCACTTTTACAAAACACCCACATCAGTTTATCTATTCTACACATTTATTCAATAAAATATTCATTTCTTTAACACTGTCATCTCTCTCACAGACCCAACACAACCCACACAGCCACCATCATCAAGCAACCACCATCATCAACCCAGCCATATGAAATCTAGAAACTCATTCAACCCAGCCATATGAAATCCCAAAAACCCACTAATCAAACAAGGAATAAAAAATGGATCAAAACCCAAAAGCCATAGAGTCGATCAAAACCCAAAAGCCATAGATCCAAACGGCAAGAAGGTAACAGAGCTCCAGCTAGAACTCGCCGGATCCAGAACCAGTATCACTTTCTTGGAGCTTCTAATTACTAAGTCAAGGCCTTGGATCAACGATCCAACGATCAGAGAGGCTGAGAGATCTGAGAGGCTGAGAGAGTCAAGGCCTTGGATCAACGAAGACTCATCGAATCAACGATAGGAAAGGCTGAGAGATCGAAGAGGCTGAAAGAGTCAAGGCCTTGGATCAACGAAGACTCAAGAGTTGAGATGAGAGAAAAAGAGAGCTGTGAGCCTGAGAGAGTTAAGACGAGAGAAAGAGAGAACTATGATAAAATGAGAAAGAGAGAGTTGAGATGAGATGAGAGTCAGAGGTACAGAGAGGAGAGAGAAATAAATACTAAAATAATAAATAGAATAGCTACAATAACCATGCATATATGCACGATTACTGTAGCAGTGGTGCATATTTGCACACTTTTACACTGACTGATGTGGGCATTTTTTTGAGTAAAATGTGCAAAATGATGCACTTTTTGTATTATGCATGATTTTGCAATCGCTGATGTGGTTGCTCTAACATTAATAGCACCACTAAAATTTACCATTCTTGTGTGTAAGCAAGGGTTAGATACTAGTAATAATAAATGCTACGCTTTAACTTTAAATATATATAAACAGATTAAAGATACATCTAAGAAAACAATTTTTGACAAACTGCTTATGGTTTTATTTGACAAATAATCTCTATGTACTCGATATAATTTTCTGCTAAAAGAAAACAGATATTGACATTTTTGTACATGTATGTGGAGGACCTTGGAAGTTGGAAGGTTTCTATAAATCGGCCTAAGACCATCGTGATAGCTAAAATCAATTAATGGGCTTGAAGTGAATACAATTTGAGGTGTTACAACATGTGATTGTGCAGATTACTAGCTTTGAGTTGCAATAGCTTTCCCAATTGCGCTAAAATGGATATAGCGTGGTGCAATACAAAACAACATCATTTCCATTTCCATAGATTCCATTTTACGGTTAAAATTTTACTTTTTTTTTCCTAGATGTAACATTATATAGGATACTCTTTCATATTTATATATAATATTTAATTTGAAGCATAAAATGAATTCATTTCTAATGTAGAATAATTAGTACATGGACATAACATATCTAACCTAAGGTAAGGGAGGGAGGGACAGAGAGAGACAGACATATTGTGTGTAATATTCCTAACTAGTTCTAAAAAAAAGGCCACTCTTTACACAAAGAAACAGAAGTCATGCTCCAATTCCTACACATTGAAAACCAACTTCTTGTCCAAAATAAAAAATAAAAAGGCAAACAAAAAAACAAGTTGATATTTCTTTGTGTGTCCATCTCCTGTTCTTCAACATTGGGAAGCCAAAAATATATGATCCGATCCCTGCAATATATTTGTACGTTTTCATTTGTGTTTTACATACCTCTAAAATTATCCCCATCATTGGTAACACTTGATATATATTCACTATCACCATCTCCCTCTTTTAACTCTTCAATCATTCGAACAACCTCCTTAATATCTAACCTTCTCTCCACATCCTCCTCACAACAACTCAATCCAATCTTCAAAAGCTTTAAAATTTCACTTTTGCTGTTCGTTGCTCCCCCCATTTCTAAATCAAACACATCACTCACCAGCTTTTCCTTAATCATTGTGTTAACCCAACTCGCTAAATCCGCATTTCTATCATGAGCATGTGTGAGATAGTTCTCTGGGAACTTGCCTGTTAAAATCTCCAATATTAGTATTCCAAAACTCCATATGTCAGTCTTCTTTGTTATGCGGCCATGTTGTGCAAACTCGGGTGACTTGTAAGCCATCATGATCTGTTGAACAAGGTCAAGGTTGATAACTGGGGATAGAGCATAATCAGCTAGTATGGCATCCATGGACTCATCTAGAAGCACATTTGAAGATTTTAGGTGTCCATGGGGTATAATTAGGCTAGGGATGGCATCATAGAGGTAAGCCAATCCCCGAGCTACACCTTTGATTATTCTCAAACGGGTTGGCCAATCAAGTGCTGGCTTGTCTTCATAATGATTGCCTAAACAAACAAAAGAATCCATGCATTGATGTCACATCAACAACAATAAAAAGAAAAAGAAAAAAAAAAGAACTTATAAATTACTTTATAGTTTCCTGTTTAAAACTTGATATATTAGTTTTTCAAGTTTATGTAATAAAAATTGTAGTAATAAACATCATGTAAAGCATGGAGAGATTTGATTTCAGAAAAGAAAAGAAAAATTGTAATAAGTAATTTAGTATTACAAAAAAAAGTAACTGCCAAATAATCACAATTGAGTAATTCGATTTTGATAAGAGAAGAAACCTACCATGAAGGACACTAGCTAAGCTACCATTCACAACAAAGTCAGAAATCAACAGCTTCTCTTCTTTCCTATAATAATAGGCCACAAGAGGCAGCAAGTTGGGATGACTCAAACTTCCCAGCCTTGTCATATGCTCATCAAACTCTTCTCTTCCCACAATGTTCATATGCTTGTACCTTTTTACAACCACGACTTGATCATTCATTATCATAGCCTTATATGAAGACCCAAATGTTGCACTCCCTAAAATCTCTGCTGAGGCTCTAAGCAGGTCTTCCAAATCAAACTTCTCTCTGTCATCCCTAACAAATGTCAACTTCCCAAGTTCAGACTTCACCTTATGGTGTCCAGTGTTCTCTGGTACTGTAGGTTCTACTGGCTCTGGTCCTTCTGAATAGGAAATATCAAACCTGTTTTCGTCGTGCAAGGTTGAGGTTCGTTCTAATGGTTTCGATTTCTTTTTAAAGTAGAATATGAAGAAAACTGCAATAATGACTGCTGCTACAAGAACTACCATTACCACAATAGCAGTGATTTTAAAAACTGACAACTTCTTCCCGACTTTCTTGCATGATTCTAGAGGTGATCCACATAGGTTAGCATTGCCTGCATTTTTCTCAAAAAAAAATGAATCAGATTCCATAATGTTGCTAAGAAAAATTAGAGTAAATTATTCCAAACAAAAAAAATAAAGGTTATGTTTCACATATAAGCAAGTATAACATGCATGGACATTCTTTGATAGGTGCTTTTTAAGGCTCACACTCCACAATGGTAATCACCTATTGGTATGCATTTACTTTACTACACGCTTGAAGGGCATTACAAACATAGGCAATAAGTCATCTATTATGGTCATGAATTGATTACAAATGGAAAATTAACCAACATGAAATTAAAGGTAATGAACCCCAAGGGGACAATTTAGTGGTTTTAGATCTTGTGTAATGCATGAGATCCCAGAGGAATTTCTTCATGTAGTTATTTGGTATATATGAGATGGGGAACTACACATACCAAGGACCACTTATATCCTCTAAAGAGACCTAAACACCCACATTAGCACCCAAAAAAATAAAAAAAATAAAAAAAAGTTAATGTATATAACTCTAAAATATAAATTACCTGAAAAAGAATTGGGATCCATATTGCTTAAGCTGGCAGGAATTTGACCTTCCAAATTATTGTTAGACACATTAAACTTCCTCAAACTCTTCTGTAGAAAATCAGGTATTTGGCCTTCAAATTTGTTTCCATCAAGTAACAACACCAAAATTTTAGGCAAGGCAGCAAGGGATGAGGGAATTTTACCCGTAAACTCATTATTCGCCAATAAAACTTTCTTCAAAGATTTCATACCGACGAAGGCATCATCCGGAATCTCTCCAGTGAAATGATTAAACGATAAGTACACCGATCTTAATGCAGTAAGTTTGTTGAAACTAGGCATTGAACCAGCAAAGGTGTTGTTCATGAAGCTTACCGTCCTCAAATATTGCAAAGAAACAAGTGTATTAATATCTATGTTACCCATTAGTCCCATGTTTTCAAGCTGCAAACCCCGAACAGATCCCTTGTGACATTTAACACCAATCCAGTTTCCTCTATTCTCATTACAAGGGTTTACATTAGGATCCCAATTGTTAATAGCTTTTGTATTTGCTAACGACTCCTTGAACGTTAAAAGGATCTCCATGTCTGACGCCCCGAAGGATGTCATTACCATGCAAGATTGCATGACAATAAAGATGAAGAACAAGAATGTTGATCTTGCCGGTGCGCGCATAAGCCTAGCCAAGCGCGCACCCATCAACATTGTTGTAGCCTGAAGATGGTGCAAATGAATTGAAGGCAGGTTTTTGATTGCATGAGACCCTCTTTTCTTTCCCTGTTTCTTGTTTCTTGTTTTTTTGTTTTTTGTTTATTTTTTGGTTTTTTGTTTTAATTATTTAATTATTTATTTATTTCCTACTGTTTCTTTCTTACTTGTGGTAGGTGTGAAATTCCAAAAACAACAAATGGTGGTAAGGAAAATGAACGGATTAGGATAATAAACTAAATGTAGGTGAAATTTTGGCAAGGTTTTTGGTTAATTTTGCATGCCAGCCTAGGGATGTTAATTTTGTGTTATGAGGTTGTGATTGGGTGTGGGAGAGATCTAAGGACGGCCTTTGAATTTTGATATCGTTACAAAAATGTTTGAGTATTTTTCTCCTTTTTTCCTTTTTTTTTTTTAATTTCTCTAATAATAGGTAACTATGTAAAAATAGGTTTTCTTTATATGATAAATACAATAGAATTTAAACCTATGGTGTCCAAGTAATAATGATTGCTAGCTCTTATCATCAAGTTAAAATATCAATTGGTTTTTTTTGTATAGATGGGATTTGAGTACCAGTTGATGACTCACATACCTTTGCATCTAATTAACTATGTAGAAATAGGTTTTCTGTTTTTGATAAATACAATAAAATTTAAACTTATGGTGTCCATGTAACGATGATTGCTAACTCTTATTATCAAGCTAAAATATCAATTGGTTTTTTTTTTTTACACTGGATTTAAGTCCCAAATGCTTTTCTAGTGAGCTAACTGAAATCCAAAATTAGAAATTTCGGCATTGATCACAATGTGTGTGTGTGTGTATATATATAGTTTAAATTACACCTAGTATAACTCCACAAAAATTACACCTCTTTTTTCTTCTCAAAAAAAATTTACACCTCTTTTAGAGATTGGTTCATATAATCTATATATTACTAAAAGTTAAAGCGTAGCATTTAATGTTACTGTGCTCACGTTGAGCCACATCAGCATCTACGTCATTATCCTTTTTCTTTCCAATTTTCCTATAATTTTTTTTTAACATTTACTTTTTTTTTTAATAATTGCATTTTCTCCAACCTTTCTCATGTCTTTACCTTTTCATCTCCCCACTACCCATAACCTTAATATCACTTTTCATCTTTCTTTATTTTGTCTCTTTATCTTTCCCTCCCTTACCTTTTCATCTCCCCACTACCCTCAACCTTAATGTCACTATTCATCTTTTCATTCATTTTCCTTTAGTTTGTCTCTTCATATTCACACCATCTTCTATAAATTTGTTATTCTTTCTTCAATTCTTTGCATAGTTTTCTATCACAGAAAGGTTGTTTCTCTCTCTCTCTCTCTCTCTCTCTCTCTCTCTCTCTCTCTCACACACACACACAAAAAATAATTTTTGGAGTATTTTTATTTTTTTTATTTTCCTGCATCTTTGCTTAAGTTGATAAATTTTTGTGTTTTTTTTAACTCTACGTTGGGTTGGTACGATTTAGTTTTATGTTTTAAGTTTTTTTTTTTTTTTTGTTCTCTTTGATTGTTAAATATTATACTATTGCATTATAAAAAAATTAAAAAAGATATTATATAAGAATATAATATATATTATTCTATTACATAACATGATTTGGGTAATTTGGTGTTTATTGTTATATATATATATATATATATATATTTATATATATTATATATTTTTACTTTTTTAATCTTTTCATCTTATTTTATTCAATATTTAAACTCAGTCACATACTCCATATAACTAAATTATTTATATTTTCCTTTTTTTTAATTAAACATATAATATTTTATTTAAATTTAAATAAATTAAATTGTACTCACTTTTTTTAACATTTACACTTTCTCCAACATTTCTCTTTCCCTTTACATTTTCATCTCCCCATTACCGTCTCTCTTAATATCACTCTTCATCTTTCCCTTTATTTTGTTTCTTCTTATTGTTATCCTTTTAATATAAATTTGGCATTCTCTTTTCCATTATATGCATAATTTTTCTTCACAAAAAAATTTATTTCTCTCTCTTTCTCTCTCAATTTTTGGTGATATATATATATATATAAATATTTATTTATTTATATTTTGCATCTTTGCTTTAGGTTGAGAAATTTTTGTGTTTTTTAGAACTCTACTTTAGGTTGATGCGATTTAATTGTGTTTTAAGTTTTTTTTTTTTTTTTCACTTTGGTTGTTAAATTTTATCATATTGCATTGTAAAGAATTAAAGATAGTATATAAGAATGTAATATTATAATATTACATAATATGATTAAAATAATTTGGTATTTATTTAGAGATAATAAATTTGGTGTTTATTGTTATATCTTTTATTTTTACTTTTTTTTTCTCATATTATTTTATTCAAAATTATTATTATTGTTGTTGTTGAATTAATATATTAGATTGTATATTTTTTGAAAGTCAATATATTAACTTGAAAGAAAATGAAAAACCAACTATTAACCAATAATAATTAAAACAATAATATTATCACGCGCAACGCGCTAGTCTACGACTAGTATAATATAATATATAAAAAATATATTATGTTTATATGATTCTTTTACTTTTACATTTACGCCGGCGTGCGTTTATACTATGCGTGCGTTTAGACTAATGTTGTTTTACCAATTTTATCATAAAGGATGATGCCAAAAGTATTGTAATTCAATACTAATAGCTTCTAAAAAAAAAATACTAGTAGAATATTCTCATTTATCGAATTAGTTTTTTTTATTTTTTATTTTAAGGACGTTAATTTTATAAAGCAGATACTGGTCGAATACAAAGGCATTATTATAAATGAATATCTAGTGGAATGGACAATTCAACAACTTTACAAATCATGATTTTTTTTTTTTTTTTTCATTTTTACTTTTTGATGGATTATACCATTCAAATCACGAATTCACTCAAAGAATTATATGTTCCGTTGTTCACATTATTCTTGATAGTTAATATATCAATCAAAAACAATATAATTAAGTCAAATTATATGCAATATCATGGAGGTATAAACAAATCACCAAATAATCTAGAGGTGCAACGAAAAGTAAATTTAACACAATGATTTGTTAACTAATCAAAATTACAAGACAAAAACCACATCGGGTGATTTTCAAGTCATCTCTCCTATGAATTACTAATCAAAATCAAGAGTTTACAAGTACAAGGAATTTTACCCCAACCCTGACTTATCACAAAGTACTTACCTACAATGGAATCATTAATTATGCCAATATCCCCAATTGATTTTGTAGAGACTTCTTCTCTGCACAGATCCCAGTACGTAACTAACTCCCAGTAACTGGAAGCTTGTTGTTGGATGCAAATTAAGTTCTTCAATACACTTGAAGAGAATGAAGCACTTGTTCACAAAATCCTAAGGCGAATAAAAATGAAGTAGCTTCACAATAAGTATATAGATTCTCTATATGAGTCTCTGTCTATGATGACGGTTATAAAATAATATTTTTATATCATCTAGAAGTTTAGTAAACAAAACTCTAGAAGTCTAAGTCATCATGGCCGAAAAACAAATCTGGAATTTCTAGATCGAGTAGTATCGAGCTTGTATCGAGATTCATTAAATATCGATAGAAGCTTTTATCAAGCTTGTGTCGAGGTTCACTATTTTTAGCTTTTTACATTTGTTTCTTTGTGCAGTTTTCATGTCTTCAATAATACCATTTTTTCTTGTTTGTAAAACAAACTTCATGATATTTTATAATCCACTTAAAAATAAAACTACTCAAATACAAGTAAAGTGCATTTTGTCAAAGAATATGCCAACTAATGAAAAATATGACCCTAACACTATTACATGTAATATTATTAAAACTGATTAAATCTCCAAAAATTAATGACATTATATACCATACAGAATATGTACCACACATAAGCCGCATGAAGAACTGTCTACAAATTGTTTTAGAATAAGATTATAGAAAATCTGAACAAATTGCCGGGATTATCACCTAAAATATGTACTATATAAAAAAAATAAAAATAAAAATAAAAAAAAGGTCAAAAACTTAATTAATTACTTGTTAGGTGGTAATGACTATGATCACTAATTAATTAAGCCCGTTAGAAGTAGTTAGGAAAGGAAGGGTTGAAAGAAGGTCGGTCAAAGTAAATTGTGTTTGGAGTTGAAAAGTTGATTGACTACTACCAAATGCAAGTATCAACAACGGCTATAGATCGAACATGGAAAAAAATCAAAACACGTAACATATGTAGTAAGTAGTAACAGTAGCAGCAAGTCCACAAAAAATACAAAATGTCAATTAAGTACGCAAGCAGTAAGAATTTTGAAAATATTAAAACTCTCACATGTGCTTCTCATGGCACACCAAAATATAACAAACTATGAGAGATGTGCTGTACAAATTAACAAAGTCATATAGGTAGTCAGATTGTTCAAACATGCTTTCAATTAGGCTAATAGCTGTACTATGAGTCCAATAATGCTGGGGTGCAGCCATGTTTTTTTTTTTTTTTTTTTAACAAAAATTATTTAGTAAAGAGTATTGATATTCCAACTTATTAGCCAGATTATTCTACTCTAGCTGTCTATGAGTTACACTATAAACCTTCTAATAAACAAATAATTTGGTGAATTAAACATGAAACTTTTAGATTTATGTCACATCACAGTCGCTCAAACTAATGAGTCCACCACCCGGGTATCCCCTAGAAAGCCTCCACCCCCATACTGCCAATGTGACACAAAATTAGAACATCCCATAAAGTCCAGACCTTGTTCCTGTTTCAGGTCTGAAGAAAATAGTACTAATGCAATTAAAAGAAAAAAAAAATTAAAAAAAAATGTGTTCCATGGTCGTACGTCCTAAGGTTCCATGTCTAGTCATGAATAATTTATGTGTGACACGAAGTATTCAATGTGAAAATGAGTTGTACTATATATCAAATTCCAACTTTCCCTTTATTTTCTTTCCGGGTTTCAAATTTCAAACCAAATAGAAGAAATTACGTGCAGACATGCTTTTCCATGGCTCCCCCTTGGACCTTAAGTGAATATCTCAGCAAGCAATTGAAAAGTAGCATAACACATGTATCTAGGAAAATATCTATATCTCCCCCCACATCTCTCCTCTCTATATCTCTCTCTCTCTCTTTCTCTCATATTTAGTGGCACACACAAAATATAGCAAGAAAAGTGTTAAAATGGCTATGATAGATATGTTGGCTAAGCTATTCATGGGGTTTGTGTATGTAAATGTAATTCTTGGCTACGTTGAGAGCTCTTACTCTGGTGTGACCGGGTATCACGATGCAATACGCCGTATGGCTTTGTTTAAGGCTGCACATATCATCCGCAATGGAGCCCCTCAACCTCAGAGCTATTCAACACCACTGGTAATTAATTCCCAAGATTTTCTTCTTTTCTTTTTTAGATTGGTATCATAGGATTAGATTAAGACACCGATATATTTATTTGGTATAAGTAAGATTTTATTACAAGTTGTTCATATTCATTATATTCAATGTTAAGAAATTTTATCAGTTGAATTAATTAGAACCCAACCATGATATTTTTCTTTTTCTTTTTTAACGTATGAATATTGTAGATGTATATTACGACCACGATTTCATGTAGCATTCCAATTAAAGTTGTGAATATAACACTACTTTCTCTTAATTTGCTTGTGAATTTTGGCAAAACATTGATATGATACTAATATGATGGTTGTGATTTGTGAACTTATTGTGATGTAGGTAGTATCAAGATCACGTGTTCTTCACGTGACCGATTATGGTGCTGATCCTACAGGAAGATTGGATAGCACTGAGGCACTTGAGCAAGCTATTTCTGATGCCTTTGGATCTCCAGTTGATGCCCACTTGATGGAAGGTATTGCTGATCTTGGAGGCACTGAGATTCATCTTGATGGAGGGACATACAAGATCAGCCGTCCATTACGTTTACCAAAAACAAGTGGCGGTAACTTCATGGTACACAATCTATAACACTCAATTTTATTTTTCTAACTTTGGTTATCTAAATTAAGGTTCATATTACAGTACACACTTTTTTTTTTTTAATAAATCAATTGTATTTTGTTCATGTAATTTTCTAATTATATTTCGCTTGGGATATGTTATGGTATGACAGATTCACGGAGGGTCACTTCATGCATCCGACAATTTCCCGACGGATCGCCATCTAATCGAGTTGTGGCCATCCTCGGCTTCTTCATCATATGAGTATATTACACTCAAGGACCTTATGATAAACTCCAATTTTAGAGGGGGTGGTATTTCCATAATTAATTCACTAAGAACCATCATAGACAATTGTTACATTTCACATTTCACTACAAATGGTATACTAATCCAAGATGGGCATGAGACCTACATTAGAAATTCCTTCATTGGTCAACACATTAACATCGGCGGTGACCACCGTGAGAAGGACTTTTCCGGCATCGGAATTAACATCATGGGCAATGACAATGCTGTCACAGATGTGGTCATTTTCTCAGCATCAATAGGAGTTATGGTATCAGGGCAGGCCAATGTGCTCACTGGGGTACATTGTTATAACAAGGCCACTGCATTAGGCGGGACTGGAATTTATGTTAAGGCACCCGGTTTGACCCAAACCCGAATTATGAATTGTTACTTTGATTTCACTGGTATTGTGGCTGAGGATCCGGTCCAGCTCCACATAACCGGGTCATTCTTCCTTGGGAATGCCTTTGTTTTGATCAAGTCCTTGGCAGGAGTTGTGTGTGGTGTGAACATTGTTGATAACATGTTCTCTGGTGATTATACAGGGGTTGAAATTGTTCAATTAGAACAATCAAATGTGCCATTCACAAATATTGATCAAGTAATTGTTGATCGAAACAATGTCCGGGGCATGGTACTCAAATCAACGGTAGCAAGAGGTTCAGTATGGAGTAATGGGACGACATGGACCGTCGATTTTTCAAGGGTCCTATTGTTCCCTAACCTGATAAAAAATGTGCAATACACATTGCATGCAGGTGCTACATTTCCTAATCATGTGTTACGGAATATATCGAAGAATTGTGTCACGGTCGAGTCGAACGTGCCTGTATCGGCAACATTGCATGTATCAGTGGATCAAAGCATGGTTGGGTACATATGATATGTGACATTGGTCTAATTGATCATGTTTTTTTTTTGTTTTTTGTTTTTAATTATTCTTGTTTTGTTCTTGGTAGTTGACACAAATGTATGTATATGATGGACATTAAAGCATACACAACAACAAAATTTTGTGTAAATTTCCCTATGTTTGCCTAAATTGGCGGGTTAATCACTGTGGTTTAATTATGACAGTCAAATACTCAAATTAGGACTTGGAAATTTCAAGATTTGACAATTTTGGGTTCCATCTTTCTTGGGTTTTCAATCTCAAGACTCAAGTTGTCAATCTGCTACCAAACTTTAGCCCCACTAGAAAGAAATCCAGCTGCCTTTCTAGGACGAAGGGTTGATTATTTGCTTGACTATGACGAGAATTGCCTGACCTCTACATAATAATGATAGAAAATTTTCCTTTTCAAAAATTAGAGCGTCATGAAGATTAATTTGGTCAGATTTGTTGAATTACACTACGGCTCTTCAACAATTAACATTAGGGAAAAAATTAAAACAAAAAACAGAAATTAGAAACTCTAAGATATCATATCTGAATATGTTTTTGGTCATGAATTGAAAGTTAACGGCCCATTTTGAACTCCAATTTTAGCTAAGTAATTGAAAGAAAAATTTAGAACCATTCATTATTATTGACTTACCAAACACAACAATTTTCACAATAATTGAGTTGGCAAATTATTATTGGTTTTTATTTAAGCTCGTCATTGTAACCATTTTTCTTTATTTACAATTAATGACTAGTCACTTCAACAATTGTGAAATTTTTTGTGACTCAAAAATTATTGAGATATATCATATATCAATGTCTTTTTTTACTCAAGAAATTTTTTTGACTAGAATAAGAGATGTTTAGAGAAAAAATTAGGTGTGCGGAAGAAAATGTATTAATTTTTTCCCTTTTAACTCTCTCTAGTTTCTTTGGTTATGACTTATGACAATAATGAAAAAGTCTATAGTTTCTATTTCTCTCTTCTTCTTCTTCTTATTTATTTTATATTATGGTCTCTACGTAACTTTAGAATTAATGTTTTAAAAATAAAATTTTACTTTTTTTTGGGGTAAACTGGATGTATTAAACACAAAGCTAGAAAACAACAACGCTGCTATTACAGCGCCTAGAATACAGAGTTCCTAAGGCATCAAGCCTGATTTGTTCCAATATACAAACAGGGGCTAAATCAAAAGAAACAAAATCAAAGAGCATCCCAGCACCCATTCTTGCCAAAGCGTCCGCACAACGATTAGCCTCCCTAAAGCAGTGTTGAATCTTGTGATGGGGAATCCGGCTGAGAAGGTGCCTACAATCATCAACCATAGGGAGTAAATTTTACTTAAAACCATAAGTATAGCTAGCCATGTTAACATGGATGGCTAGAAGGGAAGGTGTAATGTTGAAATCATATTTATTTTTCACAACAGTCTGAAACCATTGGGTTTGGAAGTTTAGGGGGAGAGGAGAGTAGGGATAGAAGGGGAGAAGGAGAGGAGAAAAGAGGGATAATTTGACAATTTATTTTTTATTTTTTTAATATAAGAGAATCCATCATTTTCAAATTGTCCTAATATTGGGGATTAAACATGAGGGGTTTGGAGAGTTGTTCAGCAAAAAAAATGAATCAAACCACTCTAATGCCCTCTTCTAGTCTCCCTCTCCTCTTCATCCAACCACACCATAAATCAATGTAATTCCATAATACATACAATAAAGTAGATCTTAATTTAAGTAAGTTTTATATAATTTTAGACTTCCATGGGAAAAATTTTGAGGATTAAAATGCAAAATTGGTATCTCAAATTTGGGCTATTTGTATCTTTGAGGGGTGTTTGGTAGGGATGATGGAAAGTGAGAGGTTAAAAAAGTAAGAGGAAAGAAAATATTAGTGTTTTCCTTAATATGCCTTTAGTTAAAGGGGTGAAAAAGTGGAAAAATAACAAACAAGTATACATTTTCTTTGAAGTGATAATTTGACGTGAATTACTATTATACTCATATTCCTATTATATGAGAAACAAAATTTTATTATTTTTGACAATATAAAAAATTTAATAAGAAAATGGTGTAAAAACCACTTTTTTCACTATCTAGCAACATCATTATTTTTCACATGTAAAAATGCTTTCACCGCATACAGAAATCACTCTTAAAATTTGTATTTACTTAAATACAAAACAAAAAAGATTTGAGAACCCAAGAACCAATTTATAGGGAAAAAAATCACATTGGAGAAAGTGAAAGATAAAGGAGAATACCAATAGGCCAACCCAATTTTAAAGAAAGGGTTCAAGTAGGCGGCCACGCACAACGGCCGGTGGTCAATTCACAAACAGACCGGCGTGGCTACCTATCTTGGACCCTTTCTTAGCAATTGAGTTAGGTTGCCAGTCTCTCTTTCTCTCTCTTCAAATCAAGTTTTTGGATTCTCAAATCTAAAATCTCTTTTTTTTTTATTAGGCAAATATATATTAATCTTAAAAATTAGTGATGTTTCAATTTATTTATATATAAAAAAATTTATTACCATCGCAATAATGTATTTATATAAAGAAAAAAAGAAAACCAGTGCATGATGCACCTTCATCATTCAACTAAAGTATCAAATTCTCTTTAATTGATTGATATTGGACTTGGCTTCAGTTCAGTGCACTGTGACCAAAAATGGCAACATGTAATCTAAAATGGACACATGTCATTATTTCAACAAATCCAGTTAAGCACTAGACTCAATGTTTGCTCGATTGATACTATATACACTTTATTTTTCATAAGGGTCCCGTTAATGTATACTATCTCATTCATTTTTAAAAATATTTTATGAGGAATTAAAAAAACTATTAAAAAATTTAATAACTTTTTCGTTTTTCTATAAAACATTTCTTAAAATATTTTACTAATATATACCCCTTTTATAATACGAAAAAAGAGCATATATGTCTCATATATGTTTGTAAGTCCAATAATATTGTGGCTTATAGACTTATAGTTTTCTGCTAAAACTCTTTTTGTTGTCTCGGTTTAGTTGGAAGATCTTCCTTACGCTTTTGGTGTTGTCTTGTGCTGATGTTGTACCTTAAAGACTTATTTAAATCGTATAAAAAAAAAGACTTATTTAAATAAAAGAAAAACATTTTACTCAAAAAAAAAAAAAAAAATCATTCAGCAAACCGAAAAAAACAATCATTCATTTGAATGGTTACAGCCTCTTCACTTTCTGTTAATGAGGCTCTTCTGTTTCTTGTCATCGCCTCTATACAAAACTGTACCTTTTTCTCCATTTAGTACTGTTGTGCCAAACCAAACAACACCCACAAGGTGGAAAACCTTTTCCCACATTTTCCAACAATGCTCACACCAACGAGCCCTGAGTCCAGGCAAACAAGCCCATGCCCGCATGATTGTAACTGGGTTTCAGCCCACTGTCTTTGTTACCAACTGTTTAATGCAAATGTATGTGAAATGTGGTAACTTGGAATATGCATACCATGTGTTTGATAGAATGTGTCAACGAGACATAGTGTCTTGGAACACTGTGATTTTCGGGTATGTGGGATGTGGGAAGATGGGATTTGCACAGTCAGTTTTTGACTCAATGCCTGAGAGGGATGTGGTATCATGGAATTCATTGATTTCAGGGTACTTGCAGAACGATGATTATTGTGAAGCTGTTGATGTTTTTGTTAAAATGCAGAAAATGGGAACAGTGTTTGATCATACTACGTTGGCTGTTGTTTTAAAGGCATGTTCTTTAATGGAAGACGTTGACTTGGGTATTCAGATTCATGGAAATGCAGTGCAGAGAGGTTTCAATAACGATGTGGTAACAGGAAGTGCTATTGTTGATATGTATGCTAAATGTAAGAAATTAGATGACTCTATTTGGGTTTTCCACGAAATGCCTGAAAAGAATTGGGTTTCTTGGAGCGCTGTTATTGCGGGTTGTGTTCAGAATGATCAGTTCATTAAGGGCTTAGAACTGTTCAAGAAGATGCAGATGGCAGGAGCCATTGTTAGTCAATCTATTTATGCTAGTGTTTTCAGGTCCTGTGCAGGCTTATCTGCATTTAGGTTAGGCATGCAGTTGCATGGACATGCTTTAAAGGCCAACTTTGGATCTGATGTCATTGTGGGAACTGCCACTCTAGATATGTATGCAAAATGTGACAGCATGCCTGACGCTCAAAAGGTATTTAACTCATTGACAAACCGTAGTTTGCAATCTTACAATGCCATTATTGTTGGGTATACTCGAAGTGATCAAGGTTTTAGAGCTCTGGAGCTATTTCTGCTTTTACATAAATCTGGCCTTGGTTTTGATGAAATAAGTCTATCCGGTGCATTTAAGGCATGTGCAGTGATCAAAAGCCATTTGGAGGGACTTCAACTACATGGATTAGCAGTCAAGAGTAGTTTGAGGTCAAATATTTGTGTGGCAAATGCCATGTTGGACATGTATGGTAAATGTGGATCTCTGTTTGAAGCTTGTTTTGTGTTTGATGAGATGGGAAGAAGAGATGCTGTATCTTGGAATGCAATTATTGCAGCTCATGAGCAAAATGAAAACAGAGAGGAAACACTTTCACTACTTCTTTCGATGCTTCGATCAAGAATGGAACCTGATGATTTCACCTATGGCAGTGTTTTAAAAGCTTGTGCAAGTCAGCAAGCTTTAGACTGTGGCATGGAGATCCATAACAGAATTATCAAATCTGGAATGGGGTTGGATGTGTTTGTTGCAAGTGCCCTTGTGGATATGTACTGCAAGTGTGGTATGATGGAAGAGGCAGAAAAGATCCATGACAGAACAGAAGAGCCAAATATGGTTTCATGGAATGCCATAATTTCTGGATTCTCACTACAAAATCAAAGTGAGTGCGCTCAGAGATTTTTCTCTCAGATGTTAGAGAGGGGTGTAAACCCCGATAACTTCACTTATGCAACAGTTATTGATACTTGTGCTAATTTGGCTACCATTGGACTTGGGAAGCAAATCCATGCTCAAATAATTAAGCTGCAATTGCAATCAGACGTGTATATAACCAGCACTCTTGTTGATATGTACTCAAAATGTGGAGTCATGCAAGACTCCCAACTAATATTTATGAAAGCACTTAGGCGAGATCCCGTGACATGGAATGCCATGATCTGTGGCTATGCTTACTATGGTCTTGGAGAAGAGGCCCTAACAACTTTTGAGAATATGCAGCTTGAAAATGTGAAACCAAACCATACCACTTTTGTTTCAGTTCTCCGCGCCTGTGGGCACATTGGGCATGTTGAGAAGGGGTTGCGATACTTCCATTCTATGCTAAGCGACTATGGTTTAGATCCTCATTTGGATCATTATTCATGTATGGTGGATATATTAGGCAGGTCCGGTAAAGTTAATGAGGCTTTGAAGCTTATTCAAGAGATGCCTTTTGAAGCTGATGATATTATATGGAGAAATCTTCTTAGTATTTGCATGATGCATGGGAATGTAGAGGTGGCAGAAAAAGCAGCCAATTCTCTCCTGCAATTAGACCCTCAAGACTCTTCTGCTTATATCCTTTTATCAAATATCTATGCTCATGCAGGTATGTGGGGTGAAGTTTCAGAGATGAGAAAAATAATGAAGTACAATAAGTTGAAAAAGGAACCAGGTTGCAGTTGGATTGAGGTAAAAGATGAGGTTCACACCTTTCTTGTGTGTGACAAGGCTCATCCTAGATGCAAAGATATATATGAGAAGCTTGGTGTGCTAATTAATGAGATGAAGTGGGATGGGTATGTTCCAGATATTGATTTTGTGCTTGATGAGGGAACTGAAGAACTCGAAGAGCAAGAAGAGCTTAGATCTTGCATGTATATTATGTAGTTTTACAACCACAGGACAAACATGAGTTTTTTCAATTATTTGGCTATGATGGAAATTCAGAATTATTCAGGAACAGATACAAAAGAGTTGGACACAAGTCCAGCAGCTCATTCAGCAGGACCTGGAGTTCTGTAATTTAATTGATTTGTGGGAAGACCACACAACTTGTGACATTGCACTGGGATTTGTCTCATATAATTTGAGAGTTATCAGAAATTTTGAGATCATTGTCGCCATGTTTAAGAAGAAATGGTAAGAACTGGGGTTATAAGGATGACATGAGGCTGAGGTTGACTGATGTTGACATGAGGGAAAAGGGTAAAATGGGAAGTATCACCGGTGATGGGTGGTGACTGCAGGTGTGCTAGTGATGGGAGGCCTGCTGGTGTAGGTCTTGCCAACGGAGCTGGCAAGGAAGAGGTGAGGCAGTCTTTAGTATCGCAGGTGAGGGGAGAGAGAATAACATAAATGAGTAACCCTTCGATGTTTCAGAATTGGCTAGGTGCAACCAAGAGTTTTTCTTCACCTGAAGAAGCTAAATCCTTTTGCTTGGATACCATTGAAGAGGAGATCTCTATATTGGAAAAGGAGCTCCCAGTAGCTCATCAACGTATAATTTATTGCCATAGTGATTTTCAATATAGTAACATAATGATTGATGAAGAAACTAATATTACAACCATCAGTGTAATTTTATTTTTCTTTTTGCTGGTTATCTAAATTTTCCTTTGCAGAACTGGAATCTCTAGGTGATAAAGCCTTGTTTTGAATTTTCTCATAAAACATGTACTGTCATGACATGACGAGGATGTACAATTGTTTGGTATTCCCTGTGGAATGCAACATATAGGAGATTAGAATACTTCACCTGTTGGTCACTTCATGCCTGTACAGTACATATTGTTCCGAAAATTTGTTGATTTGTGCTAGATTGAATAAGAGCTTTTATTAAATGATAAGAGCTTTCATGTGCCTTCTAATTTTGAACTCTGCGTTTCTCTTCTTATTTTTTGTGTGTGTGTCTGTGTGAGAGAGAGGGAAATACTTTTCTTTTTGCCTTCCCACCTAACGTGCATCTAATTCCAAAAGAAGAGCAAGATACTTTGAAACTCGTTTTCTATATGCAGGTTTTCAAGGCTAGTAAGAATTATTGGAACTTTGGAAGTGAATTTAGAAATTACTGTTAAGGGGGTCAATGGGAATTGATTTAGGTTAACTGGTTAGGTAGTAGCTGCTTTGATAATATTGCCTTTTGTTTCAGTACAACATAAATAACTCTCCCTCACTCTTACACAAGACCCGGGGATTTCCATCCAACAGTATTGATCTACTGAAGTATAACAAAATTGAATTACAACTAAAAAAATTGTCCCAATTATATAAAGAAAGGGATTGCCAAATTAGTGATGTTTTGACTGCTAACATTGTTGGTGCTCTCAGCGATTTCCTTCAAACTAGTCCAAGATTTTCTTCTTCGTTTATTTGAGCTAACAGTTTTTTCTACATCTATTGGGGTAGAATCATTTTCAGGTCCAGCTGGTTTCTTCAATGCTGATCGATTCCTCTTTTTCCTTCTAGCCTCCAACAAAGTAGAACCACTACTCACCAATGGAGTCACAGGACTATCTGTAGTAGGGACCAATGGAGTTACAGGACCATCTGTGGTAGGATTCTCCCTGGCTAAGGCTGGTGAAGCTATCTCATTTGTTTTATAGGTATCATCTTTGCCTCTGGTGACCTTCTCCAAGCTAGTGCACTTCTGAATCCTGGATTTTGCAGGTTCTGATTTTAAAGATGTTTTGGCCTTTGAGGGACATATCTCTTTCATATGTCCTTTTGGGGTCCCTCTCCTTAGATTCCAATGTGAACAGAAGTAACACTTGTACACCACATTGTTCTGTGTAAAACCATTAGTTTTCTTGCACCTATGTCTTGCCTTTGCCCTATTCTTTTCTATTCGAACAGTGCAGTTAAACCCAGGCTGAAGAATTGTTTCACATCTGCAATACAGTTACGTGGCAATCAGAGTCACTCTATATGTTATTTACCACAAAAGGAAAGAGCTTAACTTATAAGTCCAACAAGCTATACAAATGAAACCAACAAACAATCCAAATCAATGTTGGTGGCATACGTTTCCTCTAGAATTCATGATAAGTAGATGTTGTTAGTGCAATTTGAAAGTAATAGGAAACAACCATTTCCTTGCTTCCATGTGAATAGGTAATCAAGCAAAAAATATATATTATCATATAATCAGTGGGTAGTTCAACTCATAAAATTCTTACAGTTATTAAGGATATCCAACAAGGCGAATATAAAATATAAAATAAAACAACAACTATTTGAAGAACTCCATTTGATGAGTCTTTTGGCTGAATATTGCTAAATCCGGAATTTATTTGCGTTATAGTCACTGTTCAAAGTTATTTAGGAATTTGAGGAAAGAGAGTGAATTTCGGCAATGGTATTGCCGAAATTCAACAAAAGTATGAGAGAGAAAGAGAAAAAGTGGGAGAGAGAAAATTTTGAATTTCGGCAATGGCATCACCGAAATTCCTGCTACCCAAACCTGCTGACCGAGAAACCAATTGTGGCAATGCCATTGCCGAAATATGGGAAAAAAAAATTTTGTGGCAATGCCATTGCCGAAAATGGGAGGAAAAAAAAAATAGTGGTTGCCGAAATCACATGTGAGGAATTTAAAAAAAAAATGTGCTACGTCTACAATATTTTTACAACATTTTCATAACAAATCATAGGTGATTAGTTATTATTAGTTCAAATTTAAATTTAACACTGAGATTACTTTTTTAATCCAACAATAACAACCTGCCACTTAAAATTTGTTGTAAAAATATTGTAAAAATTGTGTGCACATATCATTTCTCAAAAAAAAAAAAAAAGTGAAATGGAATTGTGGCAATGGCATTGCCGAAATAGGAGGAAAAAAAAATTGTTCATGTTGGTTTGTGGCAATGCCATTGCCGAAATAGGTGGGAGAAAAATTGTGGCAATGCCATTGCCGAAAATGGGAGGAAAAAAAAAATAGTGGTTGCCGAAATCACATGTGAGGAATTAAAAAAAAATGTGCTACGTCTATAATATTTTTACAATATTTTCACAACAAATCACAGGTGATTAGTTATTATTAGTTCAAATTTGAATTTAACACTGAGATTATTTTTTTAATCCAACAATAACAACCTGTCACTTAAAATTTGTTGTAAAAATTGTGTGCACATATCATTTCTCAAAAAAAAAAAAAAAAAAAAAAAAAAAGTGGAATGGAATTGTGGCAATGGCATTGCCGAAATAGGAGGAAAAAAAAAATTGGTCATGTTGGTTTGTCACACCTATTTCGGCAATGGCATTGCCACAAACCAACATGAACAATTTTTTTTTCCTCCTATTTCGGCAATCCCATTGCCACAATTCCATTCCACTTTTTTTTTTTTTTTTTTGAGAAATGATATGTGCACACAATTTTTACAATATTTTTACAACAAATTTTAAGTGGCAGGTTGTTATTGTTGGATTAAAAAAGTAATCTCAGTATTAAATTCAAATTTGAACTAATAATAACTAATCACATGTGATTTGTTGTGAAAATGTTGTAAAAATATTGTAGACGTAGCACTTTTTTTTTTAATTCCTCACATGTGATTTCAGCAACCACTATTTTTTTTTTTTCCTCCCATTTTCGGCAATGGCATTGCCACAATTGTCACAATTTTTTTTCCCATATTTCGGCAATAGCATTGCCACAATTGGTTTCTCGGTCAGCAAGTTTGGGCAGCAGGAATTTCGGTGATACCATTGCCGAAATTCAAAATTTTCTCTTTCCCACTTTTTCCCTTTCTCTCTCATACTTTTGTTGAATTTCGGCAACACCGTTGCCGAAATTCACTCTCTTTCCTCAATTCCCTAAATAACTTTGAACAATGACTATAATGGAAATAAATTCCGGATTTAGCAATATTCAGCCAAAAGACTCCCATTTGATACATCATATTTGCTAATCAATTTAAGACCAATATTTTTATTTAAATTTCAATATCCTACAGGTTACATGATATTATACTCTAATGCAACTCTTTAATGCACAAAATCACCAAGCTGATTAATGCCACAATGAAGACTCGAGACAGATCAAGAAATAAAAATCTCTCTGGTCAAATGATATGTCCTAACAAAGAGTAGCTGGATTCTTGTTGGGACTAGATGTTGTCAATACTGAACTAAGCAAAATTTGCGCCTAAGAGGACTTGGCAAATGGGACGATAATAAAAATTCATCTATTCATGGTTTGAGAGACAAAAACCCATGTGTAGGTTCTAGTTGTTTCAATGAAGCTAATGATTTGTATTAGATTCCTGAAGGTTTATGCCTGTGGTTTGGACAGTGATTCCATATGCATATCATCTCACTGGTCTTAAGGGTGTTGAAAATTTCCAAGATTTCTATTAAACTTCTTTGCATATATTAATGAAGGTGATAGAGACATGCCAACTACTTTCCATTTTGACTTACTCTAACCAATTTCAAGCATAATTGCAAAAAGAACACCCTCATTCGATCTAATCACTCGAATTCCATTAAAATTTCTTCCTATTTACATTAAGTAGAACACCTAAGAGCATATTATTCCTCACTTCCAACACATTTAATTCTTTAGCATTCGCATTGGCTAGCACAACAAAAAAACAAAAATCTCAATTGAAATTCTCCCCAATGCAAAGACTCAGCTCTTGCATTAAAAGCTTATTTGGACAAAACCACATAACTCTCAGTATAATTACATGCATCTTCAAAAGATTAAAAAGTTTGTGCATGTGCACCTCCATGCACATCGGTTATTTTGACGATTGAAATAAATTAATGCCAATGGAACTTACCTATGTTGGAAATAAGGTCTGTTTGGACCCAATTGTGGGCAGTTCGATGGGCTCCAAAAAGGCAAAAAGGTGTACTAGTTGGAGAGTCAGTTATTGGTGGCAACTACTCTTTTTGACAAGAACTAACTTAAAACGTTGTAAATTAACATAAAACATGGAGATAGAAAATCATTTTCTCTCCTCTCTTTTCTCCATCTCTCTCTCCTAATAAGATTACCCTCTGAAGTTCCATCATCACCCTAATTTCAGAAGCCTAGATACACTTCTTTTACATAGGTAGATAGTGGGGGTGGGGGAGGTGGGGTTTAAACCACAAAGGATGTCATTATTACTGAGTTATCACGTGAACCCCAGAAGCATGGATACACACTATTATTGTAATTCTGCGGCCATCAACAGGTATAATTAGTGTAAACTAAGCTGACACTAATCCACATTTGATCCCGCATTCAATTCCATGTCATCAATATCTCTCTCTCTCTCTCTCTCTAAATATTTTCCTTTCCCTGCATAAAATCCCTTTTACTATTCAACCTACACTAAATACCTAAACACAAGACAACTGCTTTCAGTTCTCTATTTAGCAGCAATTAAAATTCAAACAAATTACAAACAAGACTTTCACTAAAACATCCCATCGGTTCTCCTACTCCATGCTCTAATTTTATTGTCAAAACAGTTTTTACCAAATTCAACAAGAAGAAAAATTTTAATATTCCAGGTGAATCTAAATTGCAAGAAAGATGTAACCATGCAATCCATACCAAACTAACTATCAAATACCTGCAAACCTAAGCCCAAACTGCTACAAGCAATTCCCAATACAACAACAAAGCCTTAGTTGCAAAACTGCTGCGTCAGCCATTGATCCTCAACGGACTAATAAGAATTGTACGCTGATATTCCTCTCTATCATATCATCCTATCCAAAATCATACTTTCTATCAACTCCTTGATTAACATGTCTTTTTTACTACTATCAACTCTTCTTAATTGCAAAACTATAGGGTCGACCATAAGCTCTCAACGATCATTCACAATATTCTTCTTTATCACTTCATCGCATCCAAAACATGCCCCCTATCTACTCTTTAGTTAAATGCCTCTTTTACGGTTTCTATCAACTCTTTTTAATTGCAAAACTATTGTGTCAGCTATGGATTATCATTGGACTAATCAGAGTCTTTCACTTATATTCTTCTCTATCATTATCATATCCAAAATCGTACTCTCTATCAACTCTTAATCAACATGTCTTTTTTGCTACTTCTATCAACTATTTTTATGAGCAAAACTATTGGGTCAACTATGGATTCTCTAACAGACTAATCAGGCTCTTTCACTTATATTCCTCTCCATCATTACATCCAACCCAAATTCATACTCTCTATCAACTCTTCAATTAACATGTCATTTTCTTACTTCAAAACCAAAAAAAAAAAAAAAAAGTCTTTTTTACTACTTCTGTCAACCCTTTTGTGTTGCAAAAACTATTGGGTCAGCTATGAATTTTCAATAAACTAATCAGAGTCATTCACATATATCATATATTCTTCTATATCATTCAATCCTATCCAAAACCATACTCTCTATCTACTCTTTAATCAAGTACACAAGAAATCCAACCTCTCACAACAAAACAGAGAATGGTTCGGTGGCGCCCCCGTGGCCTCCGTTACAGCAGCCAAACGTTGCCCAAAAAGAGCACCCAAAGAAGGAATAGCGGCCTCCCCACTGGCCCACGTTACAATCTTCTGCAAATGCTCGAGCTTTAACATGGACTTGGAATTGATAGAGTTGCCTCCTTTTGTTTGCTTTTTTCCAGTGATCTCTTCTCTCAATGAGATTGGATTGTGAAACCCATTTGAAGATGACAACTTTTGCGCTGATTTCTTGTTCCCGGAACCTCCTCCTCCTCTCTTGCCCATATCGTCTTGTCTCGTGTTCTGTTCTTTCTTTCTCTCAGGAAATTTTGACGAACATATGCAATGCAATTATGCAACTGCCGTCTCCTTCTTTTTATGCTACTACTTCCCTAGCTTGCAATATATGTAAGCTTGGGTTTTTTTTTTTTTTTTTTTTTGGGGGGTAATTTTGATTTTTCCTTCAATAGTTTCGAAATTTTATTTCAATTTTTTTTTATTAGAGTTTCAATCTATGAAGTTTACTTCTAAAAATTGTGCTCTTTAATAGCAATCTAAAATACCAATCGACTTTTAATGTAGGCAAGAATTGAAAATAAAATCTCTTAAATTCACCAATTGAGCTAAATTTCGATTTTGACTATTATGTATTGTTTGGATTTTTTATTTTTTATTTTATTAAAAGATAGAAATTTTTATTTTTTTATTTTTTTTCATTATGAAATGAACCATGATAAGATGTCAGTTAAGTGTCATATTCATGGTTTGTTTAGTTAGGTGTTTTGGGAAATTAAAAGAGTATTTTTAAAACCCAAAACTATGTTTTACAACTACAACTTCTTATGACTTTTTTACAAATGCTCATTTTAAACTTAAAACACAATTTTCCAATAACTTATACAAATACACCCTAACTCAAAAACAAGCTAATTTTATGGACTCAAAATTTAAAATATAAGGAGACTAAATTAAATTTACTTAAAACTTTAATGATGTAAATTACAATTGAGTGAAAATAATATTTGACATGACTTTAATAGGATTCAAAACAGCATTTTTTTTTTTTGAATGACATTATTTTGTTTCTTAAATAGAACTTAATGGACCTCGTCATCTCATAAAATAAAATAAAAAGGACCTTGTCATAGTATATTGATCAAAAGACATTCAAACCAGATGTAACAAAAGGGGTGAGAATCTAACTTTTGAAAATTTAAGTGACAAAAACTTTACGCCCCATTTTGTTTTGAAGTAAAATATGTATAGGTAAGTGGTATGACAAGTAAAATTTTTCAAGCAAATCACTAAATTCAATGGCTCAACATTGAAGTTGTTGGTGTTGGAGGTCTCGTGACTGGACCACTAGAACCGGCATTCAGAGCGGTGGCTCTAGCAATTGGAGTGCCAAGGATCACCGTCGGAGCGGTATCTAAGGTGACTAGACTGTCAACATCAATTGCCATTGCAGCGTCTCCAGCCATCAAACTACCAGCACTGATCATCGGTGAGGTGTCTTTTGTAACCAGACTACCGACACTTGTCGTCGAAGTGGAGTCTCCAAACATTGGACTGTCGGCACTGGTCGCGAAGAAGAGTCAATGTCCACTAGATCGCTGGCACTAGTTGTCGGAGCAATTAAAGTCTCTAAACATTGGACCGCTGGCATCGAGTGCAGAATGGAGTCACCAAACATTGGATCGATGGCATCGGTCGCCAGAGTGAAGTCTCCAGCCATCGGACCACAAGCATAGGTCTCTAGAGCGATGTCTTTGGCCACTAGATCAGTGGCCTAGTGACTTAGATGGGGGAAGTTACGGTGTGTTTTTGGAAAATGTTTTACCAAATTTTCAAATGTAAAACATTTTACAACTTTTTATAAATAATTTTACCGTCAACAAAAAATATTTTACAAATTTGACTATATTTTACCTACAAACAAATACTTAAAAAAGGGAAAACATTTTCCGAAAAATATTTTATTTCAAAACAAATTAATTGCTTTGTCTTTTTTTTTTGAAACCATTGCTTTGTCTTTAACAAAAAGATAAGAATAAATAAAATTATAAAACAATAATTTGATCACCAGATCCGCTGTAGCAAATTGAAAATTCATTATGTTGAATTAATCCGGGTTCAAATTTTAGCAGCGGAAAATATTTTTTCTCTCTCAATTTTTTTATTTATTTAATGGCCCTTTGTGGGTATGCCATTGCATGATGAGCTCTTGTCAGCCCATTTTTGTGAATCCAATGTAAGTGGCCCTTAAAAATCCACAGTAGATCGGGATTTTTGACAATTTTAGTCTTTTCACAATCTGCTCTCCATAGAATTCTTTCCTTTAATTTTTTTTTTTTTTATATATAAAAAGTGGTTAAAGAGTTTTTTAAACGTGAGAAAAGACAATATAAAACCCAACAAAAGTGATTTGATGGTCAATATCTAATATTAATATTAATATTAATACTGTTATTATTATGGTAAAACTTGGTTACAGAATCTAAACATATAATACGTCTCTGTTTGTTTCAATGAAAAATGTTGTGTGAATATAGTTTTCCGTATTTTTTAGTATTTGGTAGTATATGAAAAAATGAGTCAAATAATATCTTTGGTTAACAAAAAAATTATAACTTATTTTTAGAGATTGTTTTCCATTAAATTTTTTTGGAAAACAACTTTATCTTACAATAAGCTAAATAAGGGAAGTTAAGAGATTATTTTTCAATTCATTTAAGGTTGCAACCAAACATAGGAAAATAAGATAGTTTTATAGAAAATACTTTTTAGAAAATGATATATTTTCTAGAAAACATTATCGCCAAAACAAACAGAGTATTGGGTTCTTTAATTCAATTCAAACACTTCGGTGGATTAAAATTAATTATCCTTGAAAATACAACACTGTTTATATTTTATTAGTCAATGGAATCAGGTGTTTGAAATTTATTTTTAGAAAAATGTATTTTAATTTAATTGAAAAATCTAATATACTGCAACTATAGAAATGTATCTAAGTTTTATCCTTATTATTGTTTTTAGCTATTCTCTAAACAATGGGTGGGCATTGAGTTTCATTTTAAAAAATAAGCACACATTTATATCGATTCATTATTTCTACCACAAGTTGGAACCGTGCACTGAAGCGCTTTAACGCTAATAGATTCCAGTTAGCTCAACTGATAAAGTCTTTTATCATTAAATAAGAGATTTGATATTTGAACTCTGCTTAAACCAAAAACCGATTGGTATTTTAGTCTGATGATTAGAGTAGTCATCATGGAATGGATGTTAAAAAAAGCACTTTAATGCTAAAATCCAAATTCCAACTTTAGCTTCAAGTTATTTTTCAACTTTAATCGGGTTAAAGTGCCTTGACATGGCTAATGTCGGTGACATTCTTTTAGACTTTAATAATTGAGTAGGAATAATTTACCTAAAAAATAATTAAGAAATACTTAACAACACTTTCAAAAAAATTTAAAAAATTGAGCATCAAAAACTTGACAACACTTGGTATAAGAAGCCAACCATCCAAAGAGAAACTAATGGTTTACTTTAAGATGATCATCTCAGAAGTCATTACTAGTTCAATTTTTATGGGCTCATATATATGGGACATTGAGTAGTTGTAGAAAGTTGTGATAATGTGATTGAGAAAAAGGAAGTATGAAGATTCTAGAGCTTATGTAGTTCCACCTTATAAGTTATAACTTATATTGACTGGGCGATAAAAAACTATATTTTGTTATTTTTTGCAAGGTTTTCAGACCCGGATCGTTCATTGAACCGTAAAAGGGAGAGATTCAAGATTTTTGAGGTCGAACCGAGGTCGAACTGGAGTCGAACCGTGATGACGTCATCATTAATTTAATAATTAATTAAAGTCTAAATATAAATATTAAATTTATAAAACTAGCAAAATTGACTAATATATCTATATATGTGAGAGAAATTTATTGATTTTCAAGCATATATTTAATAATTAAATAAGAAAGTTAATAAAATAAAATAATAACTATGAAAACATTAAAATTTATGATTAATTTTTGAAGTAAAATAATAACTGGGGTTGGACCGTGCGGTCCAACCCCAGTTTTAGCGGTCCAACCCCGGTTTTAGGGGTTCACAGAATTGCCACTTATGTCCGGTTCTCTATGCTTAAAAAACCGAATTTCAATCCGATTCTTAGTTTTCACGGTCCAACCTCCCGGTCCGGTTCGGGTCTGAAAATAGTGATTTTTTAAACATCTTTTTATTTTTATTTTAATTCGATAATTACAACATTAGGAAAGATGAGCTTATAAAAGAGATAATATCATATCTGAGCTATAAGAATTTTGAGCTCAACTTTTTATATATGATAATACAATAAAATGGAATATATGTTTATAACGTGGATTACTAAAAAAAGGTCTATGATATTTTGATTTTTAAATTATAGTTTAATTAATTATTTCAATTTCACAACCTTTTTCTAGCAACTACAGCAACTAATCATGTTAATTTATCTTATTTGACAATCATTAACTTGATTTTGGTCTTCAATGACATAAAATGTAAATTATACTTTCCTACATTCCCCTCAAGTTGTGCATAGAATCCTTGATGAAATACACGTCGTGCAGAAATTTATCTAATTTTTGAAAGTATTTCTTTAGACTTTCACCGGAAAGTCGTTTTACTTCTAATTTTTTTTTTTTTTAAAGTACAAGTAAATTTTACATTTAAAATTTATTTTTAAGTACAAGAAAATGAACTTAACAAAGCAAGACTTGGTATGAATCAATTTGGATGCTCCAAAGGCATGTAAGCCACCATGGTAAACATCAGCAAGACAGCAACCGATAGAATGGCAACAAAGGAAAGATCGGATGGGATTTAAAAGATTTGTAAATGGAAAAGCAAAAAAAAGAAAAGAAAAGAAAGGATAGTTACATACTACCTATCCAAGGTTAGGTCCAATTTCATGTTGTGTATCTTTGGTTTAAAAAATGCAATTTTATTCGCTCCAAGTTGACTCCATTATACATCTGTTACTATCTCATCACTTTCACCATTAAAAAATAAATAGATATGTAAAAAAAAATAACAAAAACAAATAAATCAAAACCTGAAAGTTAGGTTTTGTAAAATCCCTTTCCTAAAAAAAAAAAAAAAAAGTTTTGTAAAGTCCGTTAAAAAAATTGTATATTGACAAGAGTTTGTATTCTCTTTCTCCCAATGTAATTATCGAATTTTGGGAAAGAAATAAAATTTCATACTTAACAAAAGTTGAAAATACCTTTAAAGCACAATTATGTAACTCTCTAAATTTGGGGTTAAAAATTATTAATTTTATTTTATATATGAAAGTACTATTTGAGAAAAATAGAATTTAAAATAATTTTAGTGAAAAATATATTTTGACAAAAAAAAAAAAAGTAGGAACTTCTATTTTTATATTTGAGAGAGGGTTTAAGAAGGGGTTTGGTCCCAATTCGCCGCTTGTTACAGAGACAGAAGAGAGAAGAAAAGAGCAAGCAAGCTATCATCATGGGTGAAAAGAAGGATTCTTTGGAAGACCCCACAAAGCAAAATCAACAGTAAGCTACCCCTAACCTTTCTTCCTTATTCTTTTTCATTGTTTGTCAATTTTTATTTTTTTATTTTGCTGGGTTGCATTCTATGTGTTTGATAAATTGCCTCAATGAAAAGATGTCTAAAAAGATTGAAACTTTCAGTGTTGGGAAGCAATTGCCTGACAATCCGGACATCGACATGCAATTCCTCTCCGCCCCTATCAAATCCGCGGTCGACAAATACCAGCTTGTTCCCGAGTTCCTAAAGGTGTTGCATTTGTTTATATATCATATATCTTTCCCTGTTTATCAGTGTATGTGTGTGAATGGGTATTTATTTATGTGTGTATTTATGTATAAATGTTGTAACTGTGATGTGGGAAATTTTAGGTGAGGGGGCTAGTGAAGCAACACTTGGATTCGTTTAACTACTTTGTGAATATTGGCATAAAGAAGATTGTCCGAGCTAATGACCGTATTGAATCAAGCCTTGATCCCAGTGTTTATGTCAGGTAAGTCATTAGATTATTTTAAAAATTCTTGGGTGTATGTGTTGCCTTGAAATTAATATACTTTGTGGGGTAGCATTCATTTTGTGGTTACAAGTCAATAGTGTACAAGTTTTAATATGATGGTGGTGTTGCTGTAGGATTAAGAAACATCATAGTACTTGCTCTAATGGGTGTGCATTTTCTTTTTTGAAACTTGATTCTAGTGATGAATTTCTGTTAGAAATAATGTTTGAAAACCATGTGTTAAGATTTTGATTTTTTAAGGTTAGTAGTTTCAGTTTCTTTGACTGATTCAGTTCCGTTTTCATTTCCTCGTTTTTATGCAGGTTTAAAAATGTCAGAATTGGTAAACCCTCAGTACCAAGCGATGGTGTTGATGATGAAATCTGTCCCCAATTTTGCCGCTTATCTGACATGACGTATGCTCTGTTTGCCCTTCATATGCATATCATATATGTTTTTGATTTCATGTAATTTGCTATTCATGGGACTGATTTTAGTCCATATAGGTATTCTATTTATTTTTAATTTTTAAAGTGCTAAGGTGCTGCATTTGAAAGATATATTAATTCTTTATTTTGTTTTTGGATTCACCGTTGGTGAATTTGCGTCCTGGCATCCTAAACTAATGACATGAAAGATTTTCTACCGTAGTCTAACCTACAAAGGCATATGGTTGATAAATAGTTCAATAGAAAAGATTACTTGTCCTAACAATTAGTCATTATTGGATACTTTTTGGTTGAATGCTAAGCAAATAAAAGCATTAAAGCACAGATTTATAAACATTTTGCATGAGCTAAGTATTGGAGAACCCACATTAGGTTGTCTCAAATGACCTGATAAAAAAACCACTATAAATTGATAATGTGCATCACATGGTCTACTTTTGATGTAGTTGCTACCCACTGCAAACAGTGTATTAAATTACCGATTGTCCCAAAAGCTTAAGCTAATGGGATATGGTAAATTTAATCATTTAGCTGCTCAATTCTAACACTCCCCCTCAAGTGTGGGCGGAAACTATATTTTAATGGGTGAGGCCTAACACATGGGAATTTAAGTGGGAGGTAGAGTAGAAGAGACGAGGATTGAACTCAAGATCTCATGCTTTGATACTATGTTAATTTACCGACTATCCTAAAAGCTTAAGCTATTAGGAAATGATGAGTTTAATCACTTAACCATAATTCTAACACTTCCCCTCACTTGTGCGTCTAAACTTCCCCTTAATAAGTGGGGGCCCAACAAGTGGGAATTTAACATTTTAAATGGGAGGTAGAGTGAAGACAATGATCGAACTCAAGATCTCCTGCTCTAATACCATGTTAAAGACAAGAATAAAATAATATAGAGAAGCAGAAGCAAGAGAGAAGCAAGAACACAAGGATTATGTGGATTGGCCAATGGCCTACACAACCACATCATAAAACACTAGCGGCTACATCTTTATTGTATATTCAAGTCATCTATTACAGTGAACCCTAACAGAGTATATATAGAGATTTGATGCTAGGGTTAGCCCAACATTGGCTTACAACATAACTGGGCCTCCTGGGCCATTACATCAACATAAACTCAATACTTAAACACTTCCCCTCAAGCTGGAGCATATAGTCATATAGATCCAGCTTGTAACACACAACTGGCAAAATTGCTTGAAGAGGATGAAAACATAGTGAACCGGCCAAAATTGAAGCTAAACCGACCAAAAAAAAGATGAACCAGCTGAAGTTCTTTAATATCAAACAAAACCAAACAAAGGTTTTATAGGGGTTAGGTTATCCTTATCATGGGTAAGGGACAGCTAAAACCTATACCCAAACAACAAAAAATTACCAAATAGGCAAACAAGGGATTTCCCTGTCTACTCTGACCAACAACCAACTTTGGTAGCTGCAACACAAGACAACCTGCTGAGAGCAATAACAACAACCAATAGCAACAACAATTACCAACAAAAACCATCAAGTATCAACAACCACAGCCACACCAACAACTAACAAGAACAACCAACAAACTTAGATATGAAGGTTGCACAAGCAAACAACCACCGGCAACCATTGGCTCTGATACCATGTTAAATTATCAATTGTCCCAAAAGCATAAGCTAATGAGATCTGGTAAATTTAATCAACTAGGTCTATAAATGAACTAAGATGTTTATGAACATTTTGAGCTCAACTCAAGAAAAAACTTGTTTATGTTCGTTTTGTTTAGAAAACAAGCCAAGTTCATGCCTTAAGTTTAGGCTTGATTATTAAACGAGTCAAGCTCAAACATAATAATGTGTTTGTGAACATGAGGGCTTGATTTAATTATATATAATATTGTATTTTTATATGTATACTCTACCAAACATTTTTGTATAGCTGTAAATATATAGCTGTAAATATTTTTATATGTTGATAAGTAAATATATATATGTAAATATTGATAAGTAAATATTTTTATGTGTAAATATATATATTGATAAGTAATACTCCCTCCGTCCTAGTTAGTTTGTCATCTATTCCATTTTGGGATGTCCCAAAATATTGTCCTGTTTCTAAAAATAAAAGTCATTAATTTACTAATGTTCTTATTGTACCCCTACTTTATTTTCAAAACTATTGGAAAAGAAAACTAACAAATATTTATAAAATCAATCTAATTGGGGCACCTTTTTAGTTGCCTCATTAAGAATAACTATTTAAAAAAAAAAGTTAATAAATTTATTTAAGAGTAGTTTTGTAAATTTATATATTTTTATAAGGCAGACAAGATAATAAATGATATTCCCTTAAAAAATTTGACTTTTCAAATAGGAGTAACAAATTGGAACGGAGTGAGTAAGTTTTATTGACATAAAAAAGGGACACCCTAGTACATAGGGAGTGTACAAGGGTCAATAAATCAAGTACAAAAATTACAAGAATCAAGAAAATCAAAGAAAGAAGAGAGTGATTGGTTTCGCAAAACAGCCAACCAATCCAATAAAGTTCTAAAGAAGAATAACTTGAGTTCTGGTATGGATCTCTCATTATCTTCAAAACACCTACTATTTCTTTCCCCCCAAAGACACCACATTAAACAATGGGGGGGGACAATTAACCATATATGACCATTTCGATGACGATCAAGTGCTGGGAAAGATATTGACTATTGATAATCTGAGGAGGAGGCAAGTGGTGGTGGTGGATTGGTGTTGTATGTGTAAGAGGAATGGGGAGAGTGATGATCACTTACTTCTACATTACCCTGTAGCTTGAAAGTTGTGGAATATGGTTTGTTCACTTTTTGGTGTTCATTGGGTTATGCCGAGTGGTGTTGTGGAGCTTCTTGCTAGTTGGACATGCAGCTTTAAAAGACATAGATCCATGGTAATTTGTAGTATGATCTCTCATTGTCTCATGCGGGGGTATTTAGAGGGAAAGGAATGCGAGTACATTTCAGGGGAATGAAAGAACAACTCATGATTTGAAGCTTTCCTTCCTTCAAACTCTATTTGAATGGGAAAATGCATCTGTTGTTTCTACTTACAGTTTCTTCCATGAATTTCTTGATTTTTGTACTCTCATTGTTATTTAGTTATAAAAATTCTGCTGGTATCATAGCACACTGCCTGTGTGCTTTTTGTACTATGTACTTTCTGATTTTATTTTACCAAAGTTTTTTACTTATAAAAAAAACTGTTTATAAAATGATATGGTGAAACCATCTAGCCTTAGTGTTTTATCTTCATCCATATCATTTAGGGCCCTCCATTATCTTGTCTTTAGAGAATTCCCTTTCCAGCCATCTGCAACTTGTTTCACTAAGAAAACAAGTCTAGATTCTCTACAGTGGTCTCCAATCTTTAAACTCAGAATTGCGGTTTTTACTGAAACAAACAATTAGGTCCTTTGCTTCTTGTTCCTCTATAAGATGTACCCCATCCACTTCAAGCTTGCTGTATTATTATAGCATTTGTGGGAATTGGCCAATCTATAAAACAACCTCCTTTTTCTGTCTCCATCTTTCAACCAGAGTGCTCCAGATTTTTGGCACCAATTAATTTCCTCAAGATTGACTCAATTAATTCTAGCTTTAATGCTATAGAGAAAGGGATGTGAAATCATAAAGTTGCTTTTGTTCAGGTGCATGCATCAACTGATCGTCCTATCTGCCCTGTGGCGCATGCTCTATGGTTCCAATATCATGAAAGAGGATGCAATTTATCATCAATGTCATCCTCAACATTATCCTTTGGTATGTCCTAGGGTTCACAATTGCCCTCTAGAATCTCCATATGGGCCTCCCTCTAGTTTCTGTCATAGAAGAGCTTGTATAGCTCGTGAAAAATCTTCAATCATATGCTTCATTTCAGTCATTTCTGTTTGTTAACCTTGATTTCCTCAGATCTGAATTTTGTGGCTTAGAACTAGGATAACCACTCTTAATTCATCTCTAACAGATTGTTGCAAGTGAGTCATAGAATGAGATGTCCTTTTCATGTTAGTCTGATTGACCTCACTTGAATAGAGAGATTGTTGAACTCCAAAGTGTATCCCTCCATGGACTGTTAGGGAGAGGTGAAATCACAAAGGTGTAGTAGCTAACAGGCTAGACAAAATGGACTAATAGGCCTTTTTTCCCTAAGGCTTAGATGCTAATGTATCATGTTCTTTCCCTGAAAGTCATTTTCTTATCAATCAAGGAAAGGAAGAAGAACATAGCAGTTAATCTTTCTGGTATGTTCTCACATTGGATTGCATGCCCTTATACCTCAAGAGCCATTGTATAAAGTTCTTGGACATGTTGGGTTAGTGTTCTGAGAAATTCTTGAAGTCATTTAATCAGAGAAATTAAGTTCATATTTGACTTATGCCTGTGAATATTCATATCTTTGTTGTTTCTGATTGTTTTGGGTTTATGGACCAGACTTCTTTGTTTGCTAATAGTCTGGTGAAGAATATGAAATGCTTATGAGGCCAATGATCTTTAGGTCAACTGGCACTTCCTGATATTTTTAATGGAGGTGTCCAGTGTTCGAATCCCCTTCCCCCACTTAAGATGTTAAAAAGAAAAAAAAAAAGTTTTGGAGGAATGAAATGTTGCTTAGTACTCAACCTTTTTGGCTGGCAGATTTGGTTCAGGGTTGTATCCCTTATGGACAGTGGGGTGTCTTTGTTGAATTAAAGGAGTATCTGCAACTATTTCAGTTGGAATTTTTTAGCTATCCAGTTGTTGGTTGCTGGGTGGATGTTTTCTTTCTTTTCTTTTCCCTTCTTTCCTTGTTACTTTTATTTATTTGCATTATCCATGTTTCTGCATGTGTACAAGAGTACCTATGTACTTTGGATATTTACATATATGATGGCTGGGACTCAAAGCTCATGCGGCTAGCAAAACTATTTGAAAACTAATGGCTTAAATTCTGAATTATTTTGATATTGATAATGTGTAAATTCAAGGTATGCTGCTCCAATATTGGTCAATGTTGAGTACAATACTCAAGGAAATAATCCCCAAAAAACCAGATTTGAGAAGGTATTTCTAGAATCGACTGTAGTTATATTTGGTGACTTGAGTTTGGATATTATATAAGGTTTGTTCTTGCAGAATGATGTTACAATTGGAAGAATGCCTATCATGTTAAGGAGTTGCTGCTGCGTATTATATGGAAAAGATGAAGCTGAACTTGCAAGACTTGGTTTGTGTGCACAGAATTCAATTAATTAGCTCTTTCCTGTCCCTGCTGTTGTGGTCTTACTTCTATGTTCTGTTGTTACATATATATAATTATTTTTTGGATGTGGATTACAGGTGAGTGCCCCCTTGATCCTGGAGGATATTTTGTTATCAAAGGGACAGAGAAGGTATTATTCTCTCATATTATAATGTATTCTAATATTGGGTAGAATGTTAAGAAATATTTTTATGAAAGAAAGTTGAAAACTGGTTCTTTTAACTGTACATGATTCTGTTCTCAGCCTTTTTTTTTCATAGTAGTTTCTGATATTTGTATATTATGACTCCACTGATCATCTCCAGGTGATGTTGATACAAGAGCAACTATCTAAGAATAGGATTATTATTGATAGTGACAAGAAGGGAAAGTGAGTATTTCTTTTTGCTTTTTGTATGACTTAGCCTTTTCCAATTATCTTTGTGTTCCTTTTTTTCATTATTTTAGTTGTCATATGAGTTTTTTCTGCAATTCAAGTGATCTCTGGTGGGAGTCGTTTTAATGATAAATTTTATTCTTACTTTGGGTAGAAACTACAATGGCGCCAAATATATGGTGAAAGCATCATAGCTGTAGAATTTTTTTGGTGGTCAATATATATATATATATATATATATATATATATATTAGTGTGTGTATATATATCACTTCTTTATTTTAACCTCTCAAAAAAAAAAAATTTTAAAGTAAAATTTCATTAAAAAAGCAGAAAGGGCAGACCCATGTACACAGGAAGTGTACAATAGATCTACCAAAATTAAACGCTAAAAATATCGATCAAGGAAATCAGGGGAAGCAGCACAAGAACACAACTTCGAAACATTTATCCACTCAAACAACGTCTTGTGGATTAAAAGCTTCGGGTTATGAACTGATCTTTCTCAGCCCTCAAAGCCGAGCATTCCTCTCCCTCCATAGACCCCACATAGGGTGATGAGGGATCATGCTCCAGGTTTCAACATTAGAACTCCTGCTAAACTTGCCTTTCCAACTTGCTGAAAGCTTCACAACATCTTGTGGCATAACCCAATAAATCCTTAACAGTGAAAATTCTATGGTCCAAAGCTCTCTAGCCATTGTGCAATGGAGAAGTGGATGATCAATAGTTTCCCTATTCCTCTTACACATGCAGCACTAATCTATCACAACTAATCTCTGCTTTCAAAGGTTATCTGTAATTAAATTTTTCCCAAACACTGCAGTCCGTAGTACAAAGCTAGCCTTTGTCAGAACTTTAGGCTTCCAAAGACTCTTTCAAGTATATGACTGATGAGATGTTGAGTGAAGACAATCTGTGAAGATAGAGTTCACAAAGTGTATCTGTTACACGTCTTTTCTCCAAAAAGTAATTTAAATCCATAAAAGTGGTGATCGACTGTAGTTCCCAGCCTTGGATGAGGCAAACAAAACCGATATCCCAATGGCAACTATCCCCTATGCACAAAATTTTCTTTCAAATCAGATTGGAGGAAATCGGTGACGGGCCAATTGAAAATCTATGTGTATTTTATTTAGACAACTTGTTAGGTCATCTATATAAATTACATGACCATAGTTAGTAATATATGGAATGTAATATATATGGAATGGAATATGTGTGCGTTCCATTAGGTTTAAGATTTTAAAAAATATTTTTAAATGTTGGCATAAAAAACAAAAATGAAAAAAAAGTCAATAGATGTACCTACGGGTATATTACAGATTTAAATGAAACATTTGGGACTAAAAGAATGGCCATAACTAGGCATTTAAGACCATATGACTTTTATTTCAATTGGACTTCACACGGGGTTCCCATTAAATAAGTCTTGAGTAGAAGAAGTTGCGAAGTAGATGGCTGCATCAGTGAGGGTAATATTAACTGAGGATAAAATGATGTAGAATTTTTCGAGATGGTTAGGACATGATGCCTATGAATGTTCTAGTACAAAAGAGTGACTATATTGATATGGAACGGACAAAGAGAAATAAGAGCAGACAAAATAATGCTTAAAAGTTATAAGGCATGATTATTAGAGAATAGGGTTCCATGGTGCCAACCATGATTAATTGGGCTTGTGGCTAGCTACATTAGCCGAGTATTTTTACTCAAATCATATATTACTGGTATATTTTTACTATGATATGGATGCAGTTAATCATGCAGTGTTTCTTTTTTTTTGGGGGGGGGGGGATTTAATTTTCAATAGTGTTACTGGTGGTCTTTTATGTTATTATACTAGTCCATTATGACTTCCTGACTAATGTTTGTAACCCATTTGTATTCTTCCAAATTTTAGTTTGGGTACTATGTAATCACTTAATATGTATTTATGGCTGCTTCCATTGGGTGGTTTCAGCATCAACGCATCTGTGACAAGCAGCACTGAGGATCGGAAAAGCAAAACAGTTATCTTGATGGAAAAGGGGAAGATGTATTTACACCTAAATATGTTTTCGGAAAAGGTCTTTGCATAGCTACCATTTACTTTTCCCTTTTTGTCCATCTCTGATCCAAGTTTATTTGCTTCTCTCTTTTTTGTAGTTGTTGTAAGATTATATTGTTGATAATTTTAAATTATTTAACATTTGCTACAGATTCCTATTATGGTAGTCATGAAGGCAATGGGAATGGAGAGTGATCAAGAAGTTGTACAGATGGTTGGAAGAGATCCTCGTTATAGTGCTGTACTTTTGCCATCCATTGAGGTAGCAATATGGTCAAGGATTTGAAGTCTACATTGAATCTCTTTGTTGGAAATGTCAAATATTGTTTATGCAATCTAACTAAAATTTATAATTCAAAGCAGAATTTACCCCCCAATTTTCTAGCTTGTGATGGCACTAAGTATCCCAATTTGTCACAGCCACACCATGTTTACAAGAGCAGTCTGCCAACCTTTATTACCTTCCTGCAAAGTAGAAACTAAATTCAAGCTCCCTTTTCAAAACTCACAGCAGGGATCACTTGGCTAAATTTTCCTTCCACAAGAAAACCTAGAGAATACATTGATTCCATGCACAACACACACTCATTTTTCTGCTTTGCTGTTGAAACACCGACCTGCCTTAGGGAATTATATGTGTTGCAGCCAAATAATTGTCAACAAGCAGTTAACAAGTAATTTCCCCCTTAGACATGCCCACTTGCATGGGATTGCCTCAGGTTACACACAATTGCTGCTTTCTTGGCCCATCCATGATAATTGCTCTACCTTGCTGTTGCCTAAATGTGCACATTTATAAAAAACATTCACTTCACATAGGGAACGTAATTGGCAGCCCCCTTAAAGATGTATAGGAGGTTAGGGAAAGCAGGTTCTAGTGCTCAAGCATTAATTTGGGATGTTTTGGATGATGAAGAGCTCTCTTGGTACCTTGCTTAGTTTATCTAAAGCTGAATTGAATCTTATTTATTTGTAATCTCCAGATTTCTGGAATGGGCTGTCCTTGGCTGTAGCAAAACCCTATGAGTTGTCCATTTCCTATTTGGTTTAGAAGTCCTTAAGTACTTTTTTCCTTGTAATTAGTAAACCTAGTCTTTCTACAAATAGGTTATTTAGGAGTCCTTGGTATGATTTCTTAGGATAGCCTAGTGTTTTATAATTCTTTATTTAATGTTCTATTCATTGTTTTAATACCAAACAGCCATCAACACATTCAAAATCCCATTTTTTTCATTACGTAAACCCTTAAACATCAACACTTATTCAAGAACCTTTCAAGATCTCATCAAGAAATTTAATATAGTGTTGAATTCCTAAAGATCCTACATCAAACTATCTGAAGTTGGCAATGGGAGCTGCCATTTATCCACTCAAACAGAGTCCAGAGGAATAAAAAAATTCAGGTGATGAAAAGATATATCACAACCCTCAAAAGTCCGAGCATTCCTCTCTCGCCAAAGACCCCGCCAGAGGCAATGGGAAATCATACTCCAAATCTTATCATTACATGCCCGAAAGTTGGATAGGATGGCCCTTACGTAAGGATTATATTGCCCCGAATTTTTATGAAATACAGGATGCTCATTAAATATAAATAATAAAATAAGAAACTAATTTTCACTTCTACACCTGGTGAACTTGTATTTCTGACTAGCTAAAAGCTTTACAACACCTTTTGGCATAATCCAATGCACCCAAACAATGAAAAAAAATCTTGAAATAAAGCTTTCTAGCCACTATGCAATGGGATGTAGATGATCAATAGTTTCCCCATCCCTCTTGCACATGCAGCACCAATCTAGAACAATGATTCTTCACTTCCGATGGTTATTTGTAGTGAAACGAAATGTTTCTGCAAAGCTGTTGTCCATAGGGAAAACCCAACCTCTGTTGGAACTTTAGGCTTCCACAGACTCTTCCAAGGCAAGGAATAGGACTGGTGAGAAGGTGGTTCCAACAAATCGTATCCATTCAATCCTGTCTCATTTGCCCAAAATAAATCAAATCCATAAAAGGAGCAATTGACTCCTGTTTCCAATCCTGGACTGGGTGAACAAATCTTACATAGTTACATCCCAATGGTAACTTTCCCCTACAAAGGACAGGTTTTTTTTTTTTTTTTTTTGTGTGGGAATTTTTAGGTATTGTTGTAGGTATTGTTCATACGTACTGTTCACAGCCCTTGAAAGGTCATGGTGTTTCCTTGTTTTTCCTTCCTTTCAACCCCAACTCAAATCTTTTCTACCATACCCTTCAAAATCTTGAATCCCTAAAATTTTCAATCATTTTAGATCATAAATAGGCTCTGTAACATTCCTAGCAGTACGACCTTTACTGTTGCTAGAGAAATCCAGCAAGTTGTTTTCTTAGTTATTAACTTCTTTTGTCCATCAAAGTTGTTGAATCTTTTGAAGGCATAATTCAATCTTGAAACCTAACCTTTCTCTTGTGATCTCAGATTCTAGATTTATAGATTCTTGTAACTCTAAGCCCACCATAACCACATGTAGATAAAAAAGTTGTATCAAGTGCACAAACCTTCCCCTTTGACCAGGTCTGGGAGATGTGATTGGTAGGCAGGGGGACCCATTATCCCCGCTTTTGTTTCTCTTGATAATGGAGGTTTTAAGTAGACTCTTGAAGAAGACAGAGGAGTGTAATCTTATTCGGGGTTTTCATGTGGGAGCTGTGAACTTTGTTGGTGTGCGTATTTCCCATCTGCTATTTGCTGATGACACTGTCTTATTTTGTGATACCTCTAGGGATCGGCTGCTGTCCATAAGGTTGATGATGTCTTGTTTTCAGGCTTTTACGGGTTTGAAGGTCAATGTCGGGAAAAGTGAGATTGTCCCTGTTGGGGAGGTGAATAATCTAGATGCACTGGCTAATATTCTTCAATGTAGAGTGGGCAGTTTGCCTATGAAATACTTGGAGATGCCGTTGGGAACTTCTTTTAAGACAGCTTCGATTTGGAATCCTATTTTGGAGAAAATGGAGAAGAAACTATCTGGGTGGAAGTTATCTAAGGGTGGTAGGCTCATGTTACTAAAGAGTACTCTCTCAAGTCTCCCAACGTACTTTTTATCTCTTTTTACTATTCCTAAAGCTGTGGCTGCTAGATTGGAAAGTATTCAGAGGAATTTTCTTTGGGGGTCTTCTGAGGGGAGTTTCAAATATCCTTTGGTGACTTGGGAAAATGTGTGCTTACCCGTTGAGATGGGTGGTTTGGGGATAAGAAGTGTGGTGCCATTCAATCAAGTTTTATTAGGGAAATGGCTGTGGAGATATGGTCATGAAGTTACCCAATTTCTGGCGGCGAGTTATCTCCACAAAATATGGTGAGGGTCAAGGGGGGTGGAGTACTAATGATTGCAGGAGGACTCATGGGTGTGGCCTATGGAGAAGCATTAATGAAGGGTGGGAGAATTTTTTTAAGCATTTGTCCTTTGTAGTGGGTGAAAGCACTCGTATCTTCTTTTGGCATGATAGGTGGATTGGTGATAATACTCTAAAAGATCTCTATCTTGAGCTCTACGTGTTCAGCGGTCAAGGATGCTTGTATCTTTGAGGTTTTGTGGATTCTAGAAGGGGGTACTGTTAGAGTGTGAAATTTAAGGTTTTATAGAGCTTTTGAAGATTGGGAGTTGGCTGCATCTTTTTCTCTACTTCAGCTTATCCAAACTTGTATTCCTCGGGGTGATAGGAGAGATACTTTTTGCTGGCGGCTAAAAGGTGATGGTAAGTTTGACACCCGGTCTTACTACCGTGCGATTCGGGGTGCTTCGAATTCTTTGTTTCCTTGGAAGGGTGTTTGGAAACCAAAAATTCCTAAGTGAGTGGCGTTCTTTTTGTGGACAGCTACACATGGTCGGATCCTCACTTTGGATAATCTATTGCTTAAGGGTCGCCCTTTGGCTAATTGGTGTTGTGTGTGTTGCTGTGATGGGGAGTCGGTAGACCACCTTCTTCTTCATTGTCCTATTACTCATTCCTTATGGACCTTTATAATTCAGGCTTTTGGAATTCATTGGGTTATGCCAGGATCAGTGGCGGGTTTGTTATCTTGTTGGCATCAGTGGCTTGGGAAGCATAATTCGGACATTTGGAATTTGGTTCCAGGGTGCTTAATGTGGATTGTGTGGTTGGAACGAAATAGTCATTCCTTTGAGGACAAGGAGAAGACGTTGGATGAGTTAAAGGTTTTATGCCAACGTAGTCTTTTGGAGTGGTCTCGTTGTTGGGGTTTTACTGATTGTTCTTCTCTTTCTGAGTTTATGTCTTTCCTTAGCTTAGTTTCCTGACTACCCTATGTTTGCTGTGCTGATTGTTTCTTTTACTTCTTGTTGTTCATCATCATGAACTTCTTGTAATTTTCATTTTTTTCTCATTTATAATAGATTTTTGATTACCTATCAAAAAAAAGTGGATGTGCTTGCGCCCATGTATACACAGAGATGCACATGTTTGTATACCGGCGTGATGTCACTCATGGATATTAGCCCAATATATCCAGAAAGTATACAAGATTATTTATTTATTTATTATTATTATTATTATTATCATCTGTGTAGTAGATAATAAAAATGAAGTTTGTGCTTTGTTACGAGTAATTATAAAATTCTTTGGTGGTTGATTATTGCCTGATGTATCTTTTGAGTGTTGGCATTGTAATTTATATTTCTGACTTTGTTATTTATATTTTAGGCCTGCAAACCCCTTCTTTGATTCTTTTAATATTTTCTCTTTTAGTCTTACCTTTTTAGTATGTTGCTCAACTTTCAGGAATGTGCAAACAAGGGTATATTCACGAAACAGCAGGCTTTGGAGTATCTTGATCCAAAGGTGTTATGCTGCTTGATATTTTAATGCAATTTATTTCATTAATGTGGCATTTCACTCCTTGGTGTTAATAACTTGAAGTGGACTTCTGTGGTTGAAACATACAGTGGACTGTTATAGCATTATTTGGATCCAACACTACTCCTATATCATTATTGGTGATGCAGTTGTTGGGGTCATTACTCCTGTTGTTTGATTCCTGTTCTTCTTGGCTGAAAAAAAATAGTTTCTCACTCTTTTCATTGTGAATTTGTAGATTTTAATTTGACATTAAAGATATCTTGCTTTGTGGCAATGTAGACTTCCTGATGGCTGAAAATTTTTGAAATATTTTTGTTTTTTTTTTTGTTTTTTTTGGGTTGGATTATGGTTAGGTTTGTTGGATCTTCAGGTCTAGCAGTGAATCTTCAGAATCTGATACTTATAAAAAATAGGGGGAATTTTGAGAATCTGATATGCAGCTTATTTTTATGAATTGTGAGAAAGAGACCACGCATAGTGGACAAAGTCAAATGCTCACCATGGTGACATTTTTCTTATTGCTGAGCTTCGCATGTGGGGCTTGAAATGGAACTCTCTTCCCTATCTTCTCTATAATATATGGTTATAATTTTTTTGGTTTGATCTGTTTTGACCCAAAAGAATCTACCACATGGATGGGCATGTCATCTATGCAGTCAAGTGAAATTTTTAAAGTTTCTTGATTTCTTTTGATTGGTTGCTAAGTAACATGGCCACTTCTGCAATGGATCCATTCTTTCTTTTACCTTTTTAACAATTTAAACAAAATTAGGCCATATTTAACATGGCCACTTGCCATAATGATTGAAGAATTTCCAAATTTGGACATTCTAGAGACGTGTTGGACCCATTGTGACTTATTGCAACATAAGCTTGTAACTATGTTTATTTGACACATTATAAATATCTATACATACACACAGAGTATAAGTATATTTTGTTGGTAAAGTTACAGACAATTGGTGGGTTTTGAATCTATGACCTTACTCTCAACCTTGCTCTCACAAGAAAAAAAGGCGGGGGGGTGGGGGTGAGGAATATGTGTGTGATATTATGTAAAAATGAACATATTAATTGGTTTTTTTTAGGTTACACTTACATTGAAGAGAACTTTTTAAAAATTGTATGGCTGTTTCTCTTATCCCAAAATCCATTTGAATTATTTTTTTTTTTGGATAAATAAATCCATTTGAATTTGCTTTGTAGTGCTAAGTTGTCAACTTAGCATTAGTATCTTTAGAATTTGTCTCGGTATCTATGGAACTAGTATCCTGAAAATAGATTGATTTTTGATGTGTTCTTTGATTTTAAGTGGTACAGGTTGTCATGTGTTTCCTAACCTCCATATGGTATTGCTGTTGCAGGCGAAGAGGACTTATGCCAGTGCATCAGAAAAGGTCTTCTTTATCTTATATATATGTGTGTGTATGTGTGTGGATGATGTATTTGTTTTGATCTGTATTTCAATATAATATTTGCACATACAATCACAAACATATATGTATGTATGTAAGATTTCTTTTCAATTGCAAACAATTTATCTTTTTTAAAATTTTAACTCTAACTACTCTTGAGTTTTTTTATAGGGAGCTTTACCCGTCCTTCGAGATATGTTTCTTGCAAATGTACCAGTAAGTTTTGTTTCAACCTTTTGAGCTTGGAAATTTATGATGGTTCTCCATTGTTCTTTTATTTTTTATTGTTTTTTTCTAGGTGCGCCAGGGTAGTTTCCGTGCGAAATGCATATATGTTGCTGTAATGTTACGACGTGTGATAGATGCATTTCTGAATAAGGATACAATGGATGACAAGGTAATTAGTTTAATTCCAAAACTAACCAAACTTTTCTAGTTTTTAAGATGATAAGTGTGTTTATTAGACAATTTCTCTTTTTATGGTGTATGTATGAATCTTTATTTGAAATGTTTAATAGATTTCAATAGCCTATTAAAAATGGTTTAAATTATTTTATTATAGTGTTTTTATAGAATTCATAACATGGTTTAAATTATTTACGTGTAATCTAACATACACATTTTAATGCGTTTGAGGTCCAAAATATGTAATTAGTGAATTCATGTTAAATATTATTGACATCTCCTTGTTAAAATTGATTTGTTGATTTTTTTTTTTTTGGTTTGTCTTTTAGCTATGGTTGCATATTCTAAACACATTAATTCTAATTCCTTTTCATCTATTTGTTAGTGGAGTAGGTTTCAATAAACTTAATTTTTCTTAGAGAAAATTTGTGTGAGCAGTTGGATTTTTATTTTTTTTGGTTTCTTCTTTCATTTTTGGCTTCAGCAGTTTAGATTGATTTCATCATTCTCAAATATTAGAGTAGTAGAATTTTATTTAGACTCAGTTTTCTTAGAGCAAAAATTGTGTCATCACTCATCGCCGAGTTTTTCTTGGAGTTGTGATAATTTTTTTGTATATATTTTTTTATGCAGTGGCTGGAATTTATATGTTATGTAAAGTAATTTTTAAAGAAATCTTTTAGTAGCTGGACAATATTTTCTACAAAATTGGCTATGTCCGTAACAAATTTATGCAATAATAGTTATGTCACTAATACAATAATTTCTATAAAATAGGCAAAAGCCACAAATCAAAAACGATAATAATATAATTATTATAAGTACTATCTCTCCCAGTCTCCCACCATGTCCACCCAAATTATTACTGCATTTTCTCAACCAATGTATATTCATTTTTGGGATTCTGCTAGAATTCTTACTATTCAAAGTAATTATAATTATTATCCTTAATATTAAAACTCTATACTTTACTACCAATCAAACTACCAAACATGGGGTAACATGAGAATTATAGAGTAAATGGCAAAAAAGCAAAAGCAACACAGAGCAACACAATTAAACAAAAAAGCAATGTAGAGTAACCCCATTCAAACCAAACAGCATGCAGAGCAAGAGTAATAGAAAAATCAAAAACAAAACCCAACACACTGTATCATCTACCTACGCGAAGATGATCCTAGCCAAAACCCACTAAGCGAAAAGAATGTAGCATCTCCCCAACGAAACCGTCTTAGTCCCTGAAACTTGATCCGTTTCAATCACCGATTTGTCAGCTTGCCGAAAAGAGTGTATATGACCAATACTCAGACAATGGATACGCAACCTAAACCTTGTATGGCCTGAGAGGCAGTCTCTTGGGAATGGAAAACAGTTGGTGGTTTGGGGATGTTGAAGATGCAGAGGAAGGGTTTGAGTGAAGATTCATGGGGTTTTGAAGGGTTTATTTGAGATTTGGGCAATGAGGAGGAAGTGGAGTCCATTTGTGTTATTTGGTGGTGAATGTAAAGGTTTAATATGGGTTTTAAGTGAGAGTGAGGGATTATATTGGTGTGGTGTTTGAAGCAGTGAATGGGCACGACCGGTTTTGATTGAATTTATTGAACTTTGACTGACTGGGATACAGCGGATGGCACTAACATTTTTTTTTTGGCTGTGCTGTTTCAGGTTTTGTTTTTTGACATGTGCCTGTTTTTAAAGTGGTTTTTTTTCCCTACATGGCAGAACTGGAGACATTTTAGGATTTAACTTTCTCTCACTTTTTGCTTTTATATATAGTATATTAGATTTAATGTGTGTGTGTGGTCATGTGGTGGTTGGGGGGGAGCGCTTAGGTGGGTTTGAGATTCAAAATCTTGCCATGCAAAGAAAGAAATTGTAGGTGATGCTAGAATTTTTTCCTCAGATTAGGCCACTGACTTTGATGCTATAATCATCTCCCACACCTCTTCTTTATGTTTATCAGTTTTACACGGGTGACGTTGGCTGATTGGTGCTTTTCACACCCATGGTCATTGCTTGTTCTTGATAGAATGTATGCAAGCTTGAAATGCACGTATATCTATGAGTAGTATGTAGGTGTGTGAGTCCTAAACAGATTATTTTCCTTCATTTTATAGGATTATGTGGGAAACAAGCGGTTGGAGTTATCTGGCCAGTTAATTTCTCTACTCTTTGAGGTACCACTTTAAGCTTTGTACTCCTAGCTGGAATTTTGATACACAACCTTCATCATCTTGTGTTCAATTTCTTATATGTTCTTATCTCCATTGGTCTTATATCCTAGGATTTGTTCAAGACGATGATTGATAATGTTAAGAAGAAGATGGACGAAATCATGGGAAAGCCTAGCAGGTCTAGCCGATTTGACCCCGCGCCAGTAAGTCTTGGGAATTATTTTATTGACATCAAGGTTTTTTGGATAAGTAGTTTTGAAATTGTTAGAACTATGGTTAAATGATTAAATTCACCATTTCATAATAACTTAAGCTTTTGGGACATCGGTAATTTATCATGGTATTAATGCCATTTTACAATGGCCTTCAATTGCTTTCACTCTCTTTACAATTTTTTCTGTTATCCTGTGGCCTCTAGAAAACAGAGAGAGAGACTTTTGATATCCAGGTTGTTACATCTTTTGTTTTGTTAGCCTATTTTAGTTCTAATCCATAGGTGTCATCTGCATTAATTGTGCTTTTCTGCCGATGCTTACAACATACCAGGTTGCATTTCTGTTGGGAAATCTCAAGCATGTAATTTTTAATACTTCTTAAGTACCAGGTTGCGGTACTGATTATTAAATAAAAAAAGCATTTGACATTTATATAATCAAACAGCAGTTCCTGATTTCAACTTAATTTTTGTTAAAATGCTAATTGCATCTTAATTTTTTGTTAATGAGGTAGTTGCTTATACAAAAAATATTATTTCTAATTGAGAAATGTCATGCTATGGTTTTTTTTGTTTTGTTGTGTGTGTGGGTATAGTATCTCTGTGGAGACAGTATTACAAATGGCCTGGAGAGGACGCTTTCTACAGGTAACTTCAATGTCAAACGGTTCAGGATGGACAGAAAAGGCATGACACAGGTTCGTTATATTACAATATCTACATTTCTATTATTGTTCTTTGATGCCTTCTCTTTCTTACCATGTTGCTTAAATTGTTATTTAATTTTCTAGTAGGCATTCTGATGTAATTCAAAGGGGGTAAGAATAAGTACAAAATTAGAGGCAGGGATCTAAGGCTGATGCTCTAATTTGATTTTTTCTTGCTTCTCTTCCTCTCTCAACTAGGGACATTAGGGTTTGAATTGAAGAAAAATGAGGATGAGGGAGTGTTTAAAATTGAACCAGAAGTAGAAAATAGAAACAAGATTTATAATTGCTAATAGCTTGTTTGGGTGGATGGGAGTAGAGGGGGAGTATAGTAGAGGGAGGGAGAGTAAGTTAAATTACATTGTTTGGATGTTTTTTAAGGGAGGAGGGGGAGGGATTTGGAGGGGTTCTAACTACTTCTAACCCTTCATTTTTAATTCCCCCAAATTGGAGAGATTTCGAGGGAGAGTAGAGAATAAAAATGCTTGACCAAATGACTTACCAAATTAACAAAATAACAAACTATGAAAAGACTAATTATTCTCCCCTTCTCCCCTTAATTTTAAAAACATCCAAATAAGGTGGATGATAACCATTCCCCTCTACTCTCATTTCCCTTCAAATTTCCAAACATAGCATAAGTTTTTTATAGTTACATGGACAGATAGGATTCGAAATGAGCAAATTCCCTTAAAGGAAGAGGTGACACTTATCGATAAAAGGATGAGGGAGAGTTGCTTAAGATAGTTTGGTCATGTTTGGAGGAGAGTAATTAATGCACCGGTAAGAAAGAGTGAGTATATTCAAGTTGAGAGAAGGAAAAAAGGTAGAGGAAGACCAAAAATAACATTAGTAAAAATAGTAAAAAATGACGTGTCAATTAAGGAAGTAACATTGAGTGTGATTTTGGATGGCTAAGAAGAATACCTATGGCTGACCTTAACTAATATGGTGAGGATCCATGGCTGACCTCAAAAACCTAGGGACAAAGGATTGGTGGTGGTGGTGGTGGTGGTTGCTGTTGCTGTTGCTGCTGCAATGATACCATGTTCTGTGGAAGTTTGTTTAGGGCACAAAAACTAATCACCCAAACATACATAATTATTATTTATATAATATGTGTATATGGGGGTTATTACAATGATATCACTATTTTTCCCTTGACTTGGTACAAAATCATAACACTATATAAACATGTTCTTGCTGTATTATGTCCTAAATCTTTCAGATTGTTGGTTTGTTATGTTCTTATTGCACATTGGTTGTAATTTTTTTCTTAGGCTATCTGTCATATATTTGAATTGTATGAAATAATAGAAAATTGATGCAAAGCATATGAGAATATACATTTTACAGACACCTGGTCATTTGAATAGGAACACTAAAAGGAAGCTTAGACTAAGTTTAATTTCGAGATCAATCTTGGTTGATTTTAGTTGCTGTTTTGTGTCTTGAACTTAAATGTTTTCTTATGTGACTTTTGAATTATATGTAATAAGACAAGTGACTTTTTAATTAGGCATGTGACATCTGCAGGAAAAATTCATAACTGTTGGATTAGATTTGAATTAGAGGTTGTAATTGCATCTTAGGGATGCAACTTATTGTCTTGTTTATGAGTTTTTATAATAACAATTTTCTAGAGAATTGAATAGCATTTTAGCCAACGCTTGTGGCTTTCCTCTCCCTAAATTTTAGGGATTAGTTTGGTTGTTCTTGCTAATTCGATAGCTTGAAATGGCTCTTGGATTTCCCCTATTAAACTCTCTTTTTCTCTCATTCATATTTACAATTGCATAAAAAATCCTCTCTTCACAGGTACTAGCTAGGTTATCATTCATAGCGGCTATGGGGCACATGACGAGAATCTCACCACAGTTTGAGAAGTCTAGGAAAGTCAGTGGACCTCGAGCTTTGCAACCTAGCCAGGTAAGCTTGAGGTGTCTGCACTACCTTTAAAAGCTATCTTCACTAAATTATTTTTATGTGGTAGCATGATGATTATCTTGTTTTGTGCTATGATACTTTTGTCACAGTGGGGCATGCTTTGCCCATGTGATACTCCAGAAGGTGAAGCTTGTGGTCTGGTAAAAAACTTGGCCTTGATGACTCATGTTACAACTGATGAAGAGGAGGGCCCATTAATTTCTCTGGTAAGTTTCAGCTTTTCTAAATTTTTTATTTTTTTGTTAGGCAAGATAAATTTGAATAAAAAAACCTACTTCGTGGAAAAAACATGAAACAGCCAAGAGAATACAACAAAGACTAAAAATTATGTTAAAAATTTTATTATATTCTGAAAGTTTGGTGACACTTTTTGAAAATTTTAGGCTAAATAATTGAAAGTGATCCCTCTTCTAGAAGTCTTATGTGAAACTACCATGTAACTGTTGCTTTTATCTCAAAGTAACATAAAAATCTCCTTATGCATGGAAAATTGATGTTTAATGATTTGAGCATAAAGCCTTAAAACCAATTAGATTTTTATTTGGATTTCATCTAAAAATATATGACTTGGCCAGATTTAACATCTATCAAATTTGCAATCTTGATTTACTAATAAAAAAAAGTAGAAAAAGAAGAACATATGCTACTATAGTTCAAAAACATTATTTGATGGGGAAGCTCAAGTAAGGATTTATTTTAATTTAGTCTTATTTAATTTTGGAGTTAATTGTGATGTTAGCATTTTTATTTCCTAGAGTCGATGTTATTTTTGTCATTCAAAATTGGAATTTCCTCAAGTCATTTAGAATTAGGTTTCCTAATTCAATTAGAAGTAGGGTTTCCTATGTCAGTTAATGATAGATTTAGTAGTCTATATAAACATAATAATGCCCTTGTATGGAGTACATTGTTATGCTTATATAGAGACGAAAAAAATGATGTACTCCTATGGAGACTGTTGTTTACGGTGAAAGTGTTTAAGGGTTTGATAAGTCAACCCTAACACATAAAATATTATTTATATATAAAGTACATGATATTACTGTTTTGCCCCTATTACTCATAACACTCCCCCTCAAGCTAGAGAGTATATATCATACAATCCTAGCTTGTTACATAATAAACCCAAACGAGTCTTACATAAAGCTTTAGTAAACATATCAGCAATCTGGACTCTTGTAGAAACATATAGAGTAGCAATTACACCATCTTCTACTTTCTCCCGAGTAATATGACAATCTACTTCAATATGCTTGGTTCGCTCATGGAACACAGGATTGGAGGCAATGTAAATTGCTGCTTGATTATCACAATGCATAGTCATAGGCAACTTCACAATAAATCTTAATTCCTCTAGTAAATGCTTAATCCACATAAGCTCACATGATGTGTGTGCCATGGCTCTATACTCAGCCTCTGCATTAGACTTGGCAACAACAATTTGTTTCTTACTTCTCCAAGTAATCAGATTTCCTCCCAGAAAAGTGCAATACCCGGTAGTGGATTTTCTATCTGACGGTGATCCAGCCCAATCAGCATCAGTGTAGGCTTCTACCCGTAGGTGACCATTAGCTTTATACAAAAGACCATGGCCTGGATGTGCTTTAAGATACCTCAGAATTCGAATAATTGCCTCCCAATGTGGAAGGCGAGGATCTTTCATAAACTGGCTCAAAACACTAACTGCGAATGATATACTGGGCGAGTAATTGTGAGATAATTTAGTTTACCAACTAAACGACGATATCTCTCAGGATTAGATAACAGCTCCTCTTGATCTTCATACAATTTGACATTAGGATCCATAGGAGTCTCCACTGGTTTAGATCCTAACAAGCCAGTTTCTTTCAAAATATCCAACGCATACTTCCTCTGTGATAAACTGATGCCTTCTTTAGATCGTGCTACCTCAATACCCAAGAAATAACGAAGTTTACCCAGATCCTTAGTTCGAAAGGAGTTTGAAGGTATCTTTTCAAATCATCAATACCCTGCTTGTCATCTCCAGTTATTATAATATCATCAACATATACTATCAACAAAATCTTTCCTCTATCAGAGGTATGAGAAAACACAGAGTGATCAGAGTGGCAACGTCGCAATCCAAACTTTAACACTACTTCATTGAATTTACCAAACCAAGCTCTGGGAGATTGTTTAAGACCATAGATGGCCTTATGCAACCTACACACTTTTCCAGACTCACCTTGAGCAACAAACTCAGGTGGTTGCTCCATATACACCTCTTCCTTCAAATCGCCATTCAAGAAGGCATTTTTAACATCTAACTGAAATAGTGGCCAACCCAAATTAGCAGCCAAGGAGATCAAAATCCGGACAGAAGAAATTTTAGCAACAGGTGAGAATGTCTCGGCATAGTCAACATTGTATGTCTGGGTATACCCTTTGGCAACCAAGCGAGCCTTCAAACGCTCAATAGAACCATCAGGCAAATACTTCACAGTATACACCCAACGACAACCAATAGTAGTTTTCCCTAGAGGACGAGTAACTAAAGACCAAGTAGCATTTTCAGATAGGGCAGACATTTTTGCCTCCATAGCAGATTTCCAACCAGAGATGGACATAGCCTCCTGGACAGACTTAGGAACAACAGTAGAATTCAAGGATGTGGTAAATACATAAAGAGATGAAGACAAGTGACCATAAGAGACAAACTGAGAGATAGGGTGAGAGGTACAAGAATGCTTACCTTTGCGCAAAGCAACTGGAAGAGAGGCAGGATCAGGAGTCGAATCACTAGGCAGGGTAGAAGTCTCTGTTGGAGGTTTTTGCTGACGACAATATACCTGGAGTGGTTTTTGAGGAGATTCAATAGGCGACACAAGTGGTAGGAGAGGAAGACAAGGAGGAGAACTATCACTAGCAACCGAAGGAGAGAAATAGGACTGAGATTCATCAAATGTGACATCAACACTAATGAAACGATGTCGAAGAGTAGGTGAGTAACATCAGTATCCTTTTTGAGTACGAGAATACCCAAGAAAAACACATTTAATGTATCTAGGATCAAGTTTGTCACTCCCTGGACCTAAGATATGAACATAGCACACACAACCAAAGATCTTAGGAGGTAGATGAAACAAAGGTGCATCAGGATAGAGCATAGTATAAGGGATCTGACCACCTAGAACAGTGGAAGGCATACGATTAATTAGGTGATAGACAGTGAGAACAACATCACTCCAATATGATTTAGGAACACGCATATAAAACTTTAAGGCACAAGTGACCTCTAACAAATGACGCATTTTGCGTTTAGCAACACCATTTTGTTGTGGAGTATGGGGGCATAAAGATTGGTGAATTATACCATGATCATCAAAAAATTGAGACAAAGATGTATGAAAATATTCACGAGCATTATTAGACCGAAAAATACGAAGTGAAGCATTAAACTGAGTCTTTATTTCCATATAAAATGATTTGAAAATTGAGTACAATTCAGACCGTTCTTTCATAAGATAACGATAGGTGACTCTAGAATAATCATCAACAAAAATGACAAAATATCTAAATCCCAACAATGAGGGAGAGTTTATTGGACCCCAAATATCAGAATGAACTAAATGAAAAGGACTACTAACACGACTCTCATGCCTAGAGGCAAAAGGCACCCTATGGTGTTTACCCAATTGACATGCTTCACATTGTAAAGACTCAATTTGACGACACGACGGAACTAATGACTTCAAATTCTTGAGAGATGGATGACCAAGGCGACAATGATGTTGAAAAGGCGAGATAAACAAATGAGAAGCCACTAAACGGGAAGAACCACATTGATCCAGGTAATAAAGTCCACTGGCTTCATGCCCTCCACCAATAATCTTCCCCGTCTTGAGATCCTGAAAGATACAATGAGTGAATAAAAAAACATGGTAGCAAAATTCAAAATTTTAGTAAGCTTACTAATTGACAAATGGTTAAAAGGAAAATCAGGAATATATAAGACAAAAGAGAGAGAAAGATTAGGACTAAGATTGGCAGTGCCCAAACTAGAAACTGTAGTGGCTGAGCAATTTGCCAATGTAACATTGGGAAGACTACTAGATTGCTCAAGGTCAGAGAGTAAACCTGAGGTACCTGTCATATGATCAGTAGCATCTGAGTCAATGACCCAAGGATCCTGAGTGGCAAGACAAGCAGCGAAAGTACCTTGTTGAGCCAAAATAGCAGTAGAATTAGACCCAACAAAGTTGGAATGCAGAGACAAGAGGCGATTGTACTCTTCCTCAAGAATAGAGACTACTCTGGATGTTGGTGGAAGTGATTGTGAAGGTGGTTCTTGAACTTGAAAACTAGCTTGGTGAGCCGAGGGTTTACCATACAACTCCCAACAAAAGTCTACTGTATGATTCTCACCATGACAATAAGTGCACTTACGAAGACCATGTCCTTTACCACGATCCCCTTGTTCACTACCACAGACCCCTTGGTCACGACCTCCATGGCCTCGGCCCCCACGACCTCGACCTCCACGACCACCTCTATTACTCCCCATATAAGTGGTAAAGGCAGATTTATTACCAGAAGATAATGCATCAATATTGGAGGAAGAGAAAGGGGCAGTACTCGAATTAGATAATGTGGCCTGTCGAAGTCTACCAAAAACTTCACTCAATGAAGGGGGGTCTGGACTAGCTAAAATTTGTGATTTAACTGGATTCAAACTTTTAGGCAATCCAGAGAGGAAGCGAGCAACATGCATAGAATCTCGTTGTTGCTTCATAATTTTAATATTAGAGGAGATAGGCTGATAAATATTGAGTTCTTCACATACACCCTTAAACTTGTTATAATAGTCCTCTGAAGACATATCACTCAAACTCAAAGAGAAATAATTTTGATGAAGATCATAAATCTGCTTCAAATTGTTAACACTAGAGTAAAGTTCCTTAGCTTGTTCCCAAACAAGTTTAGCAGTTGGTAAGAAAACTAAACTACAACTGATCTTCGACTCCATGCTATTCCACAAACAACTCCTAATTTGTGCATTTTCGGCTCTCCAATCAGCAAATTTAGGGTCAGTAGATACAGGAGGTTCCTTAATCACGTAATCAAACTTCTTTCTATCAAGAAGAAAAACTTCAACTGCCTGTGTCCACTGAGCATAATTACTTCCATTTAGACGAATGGAGGTTATTGATAACATATCAGCAGATAAGAAATAATTAGGGGGCTGAGCACTGTCTTTGGACTCCATAATAGCAATCTGAAGAACAAACTAACACTAAAGAAATATTTTGGACTGAATTAAACAAACTCCAACCAGCAACCAATGTACTTCAACCAATCAGCCACGCCAACATCAACTCATCTATCAAAGAATCAACACCAAACTATTCCAAAAAAAAGGCAGCAACAAATCCATACCAACACCAAAAAAAAAAAAAGCCTAATCCACCACTAAACATCAACCTAAGGCTACCTGAACAGATAATCAAAGAACGTATTGAAGAAGAGAAGAAATTCAGACCATGGTTGAAACCATCAATTGGAAAACTCTGGCGGCGATGCTAGGGTGGAGGAGCGGCGGCGCGAGTACCGGCGAGTAAGCTAGGATGGGTCTCCGGAGGAGGGCAAGTAAAACCCTGTCTCTCTCGCGGTCAGGCGACGTTGATCTGGTGTCGTGAGACTCGAGAGAGGGTCATCGGCGCTAGACAACTCCTTCAGCCACTAAATCGAGATCGTTGGAGGTCTTTATTAGGGTCGTCGGAGCTAGCAAGGTGCTGTTATGGTTGCCGGCGACAACAATATCAGTGGGTGGTGGTCGGAGGATTAACGGCAGCGTTGGGTTGGTGGCTCTGATACCATGTTGTTTATGGTGAAAGTGTTTTAGGGTTTGATAAGTCAACCCTAATACATAAAATATTATTTATATATAAAGTACATGATATTACTGTTTTGCCCCTGTTACTCATAACAGAGATGACCTTCTTTTGATAATGATTAAAATTTCTCTTGAAATTGTCTCAATGGTCTGGTGTTGATGCACACCAACCAACACTAGGGGCTAGCTCCCAAAGGTTTTCTCTTTCTTTTTTTGCACGGTAGCATGAGGGAAAATCCTCACTTGTGATAATCTCATTAAGAGAGAATACATGTTAGTTGAGTGGTGTTGCATGTGTGGCTATAATGGGGAGACGATGGAGCATATTCTCCTACATTGTAGTGTTGCATTTGAGTTATGGAGCTTTGTTTTTGGTTCCTTTGGGTTTCAACGGGTGTTGCCGGAAAAGGTTAACGATCTTTGTTGGTTTCTGTTAAATTACCGATTGTTCTAAAAGTTTAAGCTATTAGAATATAGTAAATTAAATCATTTAACCATACAATTCTAACCTCCCCCTCGCGTGCGGGCCGAAACTACCTTTAATAGGTGAGGCCCAACACGTGGGATTTTAAATGGAAGATAGAATGGAGGACACAAGGATCGAACTTAGGGTCTCATGCTTTGATACCATGTTAAATTACTGATTGTTCCAAAAGTTTAAGCTATTGGAATATGGTAAATTTAATCATTTAACCACACAATTCTAACAGTTCCTTTGGATATTTGGAACTTGGTCTTGTTATGTTTGATGCATTGTGGCAAGAACAGAAGTGTTGTACTTTTGATGACATGAAACTTCCTGGAACACAATTGATAGAATTGTTTGCTAGTTTGTTGTTTGATTTGTCTCGGGTGTGGGGTTTTACTAATAGTGACTCCATGACTGATTTCTTTAGAATAATTGTCCTTTTATACATAAATTTTGTAATTCTTTAGACTCCTTTGTGCCCAATTTCATGTACATGAAGTAGGGTTTTTTTATTTTATATTTTATTCTAATAACTAAAATACTCATTTACTTATTTGAAAAGGTTGGTCTACGAGAAATTTTTCCGAGAACAATGGCTGATAGCATGAGTATTTACCTAGCAAAAAGAAAGAAAAGAAACAAAGAAAGATGATAATAAGAATAGCTCAAAAGAATATTATTGTTGCATGGCTTGCAATTTATAAAGGACTTAGTTTGTTTGGTATCTTCTATGTAATGCCAAAGACTGTGGTTGAGCTCCTAGCAAGTAGGCAAGGAAAGTTTGGTCGTCATTGTGATGGCATTATCTAGAAGGCTGTCCCTCATTGCTTGATGCAATGCATTTGGTGGGAGAGGAACAATGGTTGCTTTGAATACTCTGAAAGGACAATGGCAAACTTAAAATTTTTCTTTTTTAGAACACTATTGGATTGGATGTCAATCATAGGAAGTCATTCTATTTCTTTGGTTTATGATTTGATGGATGCATGTAATTTGTGTATTTGATTGGTTTGATCCCCAGATGTATACTTCCTGTATACTTGGGTGACTCCTTTTCATGATTTGCATAAGATTTCCATTACTTATCCAAAAAAAATTAAAATTATTTTTATAATAGACTTAGTAGAGGTATAGAATTTTGTGATGAGGTTATACTGTAGACATTGTTTTTAGGAACGTGTTGGTGTGTGTGTGTTTTTCCTGGCAGGATCTACTTCATATGCTTCTATTGCTATACAGAATTATGACTGGAATAGTGAGCGTTAGTGGGCTATTGATCAAACCAAGGTAAAAAGTGTGTATGTCACTTTAACTAGTCTATTGTGATGATCTTGTATATATGCTATTTGGATAGAGAGGAATTCTTGGATTTATTCCTGTAAATCTAATGCTACGATTGAGGAAGCTGTCATTCAAAGCATCGGATATGTAGTTTGAGGTAGAATGGTATCTTGTGGAAACTTGAAATTTTCAAATACTGTTTGATGCTTATGTATGAGTTCTACCTTTATAATATATGGAAAATATAGACATACATATTCACTCTGCCTCAATGTTTTGGTAATGGCATTCACATTTAATAAAGATTTGACACTGTTGCCTATGTTTGTGTCACTTATTCATCGTATCTTTAATTACTGGTTGTGATAGTGCTACTATTTGGGCGTGGAAGACTTGGAACTACTATCTGGAGAAGAGCTTCACACACCAAATTCCTTTCTAGTTATATTTAATGGGCTGATCCTTGGCAAGCATCGGAGGCCACAGGTACTAGAAGTATATAATTGAGGTGAATATTTAGAAAGTTTTTTAATTTTTTAATTTCTTTTTTATGTTCTCTCTAACCTTTAATGTTTTATTTCTTTTTTAGCATTTTGCTGCTACCATGAGAAAGTTACGGAGAGCTGGCAAAATTGGCGAGTTCGTAAGTGTATATGTCAATGAGAAGCAGGTAAATTATTTTAAAACTACCATTTTATCCATTTTATTCTTTCTCCTGGTATTGGCTGTGTTATTTCCCTTGAATGGGCGATTGTGAAATAATATGAAATCTTATATATTTTCATAGGAGGATATGTAATTCATGCATTTGATTTGATGTAAAATGATACAAAAGAAAAAATAATTGATGTAACGACCTGAGGAAATCACTAGTCAAGTTACTATTGGGGCTTCTCGTAATCACTTATTTACCCTAGATCCACCTAGTAAACACCTGGTGTGGGATTCAATACATACTCGCACAACCCACACTCAAACAATCAAATCCAATCAAATCTTTTGGGTATCACATCTCCCCAGCTTAAATTCCCGATGTCCTCGTCACAGCCCATGTCATATTGCAGTGCCCCCAAGCCACATGGTGTTACCAGATTTGTTCTGATACCATTTTGTCATGCCCTGACCCATCACTAGCATGATATTTTCTACTTTGGTTGCATTGACCTCAATGTCTTTAAAATGTGTCATACCAATTAAGGTTCAATGCCTGTATAGGTCTATGTGACTAAAGCAGTTTCCTTGGGTTGTTACAAACAGCATCAAAGTTGACTTTACCGGCTAGGGTGGTGGGTAGGTACTTGGGATGCACGGATGTGGCAAAATGGCCGCCACACCCGCATCCGATGCGGCGACACGCGAGGGACGCCGCTGCCCGCGTGTCCGTGAAGCGTCCAGTGTTTTTTTTTTTTTTTTTTTTTTTTTCGACTCCCGCCGATTCGCGCCGACTTGCGCGGAATCGGGCCAACTCGCACCGATTTGGGTTGTATCGGTAGAAACCGCTTCCGAGTCAGGCCGCCGATACAGCCGATACGGCGATACAGGTGAAAGTCAAGCTAAAAAAAAGAGGTGCGAAACGCACCATTTCAAGTCCAATTTAAAACCTAACTCTCTAACACAGAAAATACACTCTCTAATCTCTATACACTCTCTGCCTCTCTACTCTCAGAGTCTCAGCTCTCCCTCTTGCCTCTCGGTCTCACTGTCTCAGCTCTCTGCTCTCACTCCATCTCCCCATACTCACTCTCTAAACTAAAACAACTTCAAGTCTCACACTCTCACTATCTCGGTCTCAAATCCCAGAACCCGTGGAGAATCAAAACTCGGTTTCAACTCTCAAGCTCACTGACCCAACTCTCAACTCAGGTATCAAAGCTCTCATTCTCATTTCTCAGCTGCCTGTAATGTTGAGAATAAAAAATTTTTGATTGTTTCTTTAGTTATTATACAAGCTGCCCGTGGAGAATAAAAAAAATTTTAAATTTTTTTTATATGAGCTGCCTATAATGTTGTGAGTTGTTACTTGGGTTTGATTGTTTCTTTAGTTATTATATATTTGTTAAATTATTTGTAGGTTAAATTGAAATTATTAAATTTGCAACGAAGCCACTAGCACAGGCACAAAATCTTATTTTTAGAAAATATATAGAAATATATAGAAAATATATAAATAAAAATATTTTTAATAATTTTTAATCGCCGCACCCCGTCGCACCCTCACCCTACTTTTTCAAAAATTGCCGAGTCCTGCACCCGCACCCGAATCCGGAAACGCACCCGTGCTTCATAGGTAGGTACCACATGGGGACACATAGTCCTTAAGGGGGTGGATTGTGGTGACCCAAAAGTTCAAAAGACCTCTTAAGTGAGGTGAGGTGAGGGAGAATCAAATACCAGTAATAGATTTTATAGGGGTTATTTTATCATTATCATTAATAAGGGACATCCAAAACCTATACCCAATCAACCAAAATCACCAAACAAGTTTTCTCCCAATCCAGGATTAAGTTATCCTTATCCTGGAAACAGAATAGCTAAAACTTCGAAACGGATAAGGGTAATACATGTCAACTTTGACCAACAACCATATTGGCGGCCTTAGAACTTGTTGGCAACCATTGTGCTGGCAACCAACAACTCTAGCAAGAACCACTGAGAAAACCACCTTGGTACCACTGGAAACTACCGAGGGATCGAGGACAAGCCACCGGGATATCCGTCTAGCAACCTCCGTGACCGGAAAGCTACTAAGAACACGCTGAAAACAACAAAAAAACAACAAAAACAGAGGCCAACTTCGAAAAACACCAAAAACAACTGAATTGGTGGAGGATGGTCGAAAACCACCACCGATATTTTGAAAACAACAAAAACAGAGGCCAACTACTGAGATCTACCAAGCTAGGTTGCGTTCAGATCTGAATTTCGGGTCAAATCTATGTCTATATGTTGGATCCACAACACCAACAACAACAGCTAAAGCCACCAATGATGGCAATGAGACAACAAGCTGAGAACAACAACAACAACCAAGAGCAACAGTAACCAATCTGCCGAGAACAACCACCAACAACTACAATCACCAACAACAACCACAACTACACCAAAAACCATCAACGCCCTTATGTGGCGTTTGGTATGGGTGAATCCACATTACTCTTGGCATCTAGATTCCTAAGAATGTGATTCCTTGCAATCTAGATGCCTAGAAATGTAGCTATTCCAATGTTTGGTTTCATTGAGAATTTCTTAAGATTCCTAGGAATGTGAGATGATAATGTTTGGTTTATTCCCAGGAATCTTAAATGAATTATTTATTTTTTCCATTCTATCTTTAGATTTGAATGTGAACTACCAAGCCCTTTAAGGAAAAAAAAAAAATCTTCCTCTAAATAAATAATGAAAAAAAAAAACTATTAATAATTTGTTGAGCAACACACACACAACAACAAAAGTGAATACCTAGCAATAATGGAGGGTCCCCTTCAAAATTTTTTTTTTCCACACGTGAAACCTAAATAGAACTTTGTTAAAGAATATATCAGCAGAGTTGTCTATCCTGTTTATGTTATTTTGGCAGGAAAAGATAAAGATAAGGGAAAAGATATTGATGATTTGTTTTATATTTTATCTTAATTGCTTAAATGATAAGGAAAAAGGGTTAAAATTGTCAATTTATTAAAAATGCAATTTCCTTTAAACTTGGGAATCTGGATGCCCACTTGTTTTAAAGGAAATCCACATTCTTACTAAGAGGGGTTTAAAGGGGGAATCCAGATTCCCCTAGCATTTGATTCGCTGGCGTGATTTGCAACCAAACATGGGAATCTTTAAACATTCTTGGGAATCCTAAAACATTACCCCAATAAAGCCCTAGTAGCTACATGTTTACTGTATACTCAAGTTAACAATTACATTGAATCCTTAACAAGGTATATATAGAGACTAGAAGTTAGGGTTAGCCCAACATGGGCTTCCAACATAACTTGTCCTTTTGGGCCATTACATCAATATAAACCCACTTCTTTTAACAATCTTGGTAGATATATTAATAACATTGGACAACGTGGAAAATGTTTCATCACAACTCATGAAACAAAAGAGATGCTGCTCTGCATAATTACTTGGACACTGAGAAAGTAGTTGCTAATGCAATATGACTACAATTTATGATTGACTCTCTTGTCATAATCTAATTTTATATCACTTTGATCTCTGTCTTGATTGTCATTTTAATACTTGATTAGGTTACTTTTCTAACTGAGCATGTGGCAATTATGTCTTTTGTTGCTTCCCTCTGCATCATTTTGTTTCTGCAATGTTTTTCCAGTATATAAAATCATAACTGCACAGCTGACTTTGAGGCAATTATGTCTATTGTTGCTTCCCTCTGCATCATCTTGTTTCTGCAATGTTTTTCCAGTATATAAAATCATAACTGCACAGCTGACTTTGAGGGGAAACATGTTTTCAGTGCTGTGTTTACGTTGCTTCTGATGGAGGTCGAGTTTGTCGTCCACTTGTCATTGCTGACAAGGGCATTTCGAGAATCAAAGAACATCATATGAAGGAGTTGTTGGTAAGTCTAATTTATGCCTTGTTTCCTTAATTAAGAGTTGTAATTTCAAAACTGATTTTATTTTTTGTTCTTTCAAGGCTGGAGTCCGTACGTTTGATAGTTTTTTACAAGACGGGTTGATTGAGTATCTTGATGTTAATGAGGAGAACAATGCTTTGGTTTGTTACATTCTAGTAACTTTTAAATTCCTTTGATGCTATGTTGCCATTACTTGATTCAATTTCTCTTGTTGCATAATTATCTATTTCATAGATTGCTTTATACGAAGGAGAGGCTACAACAGAAACAACACATATTGAAATTGAGCCTTTCACCATCCTAGGTGTTTGTGCTGGGCTTATTCCATTTCCTCATCACAATCAGTCACCTAGAAATACTTATCAGGTTTTTATTAATTTTTTTTAATGTGCATAACTTCTCTGATTGCTATTTTGGATTCTAAATTTCAGTGATCAAAAATGTTTCACCCTTGTGTTCTGAAATTACTTATTTTTATCTTCATAGTGTGCAATGGGGAAGCAAGCTATGGGAAATATTGCATATAACCAGGCAAGTGGACTTATTCTATGTTGTCAATTTTTTTTGTTTTGTGGCAGGAGCCCGATTGTTCTTTCTTACCTTCCAGCATGTTTGTCATGAAGTTACAAAATATGCTTTCCTCTGTTCATACAGAAATTACTGATAGTTTTGTTGTTCTGTAGCTTCTTTTAATGCGTGTTGGATAAATTTAAATCATCAAGTATAATTCAATTGTTTGTATAAGCTGTATAATTTGTGTGTATAACTTGGCTGAATTACAACTTTAATCTGAAACTTCCAAAACCACTTCATTAGGAGCCAAAAGAAAAAGGTCAATGCGTTGAGACGTCCCAATTATAAATTATTAATCAGATACTGTCTGTTCTATTATTTATTTTTGTAGTTGTATTTGACATTTTATGGTGGATCTTGTCTATTTGGTCTTTTCCTTTTCAGTGATAAATTCCCTTTCCCATGGTCTTCTGTGGGTTCAAGTTCCACAAAATAAGAAGACTACCTTTTTGTTTGCATTTTTCTTTCCCCGTGTGAATAGATCATCCATAGTTGTTTATTATGGCAACTTTCATAATTTTGATCTGTATGACTAATACTGCCCAACTCTCTTGATTTGTAGTTACGTCGGATGGACACCCTACTATACCTGCTGGTGTATCCTCAACGACCTCTGTTGACAACAAAAACAATTGAGCTGGTTGGTATGCATTATTCGAAGTATTGCAGGCCATTTTTTGCTGTGAACTAATTACTGCTATTTTAGGTTGGATATGATAAGCTTGGAGCAGGGCAAAATGCCACTGTTGCTGTGATGAGCTATAGTGGCTATGACATAGAGGATGCAATTGTCATGAACAAGTCATCTTTAGATCGTGGATTTGGCCGTTGTATTGTTATGAAAAGGTACCAAATTCATCACCTATAGTGGCTTCATTTTTTAATGATTGCACAATTTCTTGATAAGTAATAAGTTTTATTAGAAAAACAATTAGAATTCATCTAGTACACAGGAAGTAAACTAGATGAACATGACAGCTAAGCCATTTGAACAAAGTTCTTAGGAAGTGCAATTCAGATATAGAATTTTTCCCCCACATCCTTCAAAGTTTCTTGCATTTCTTCCCCTCTAGATGCACTGCCAACAAGGTGGTAAGTAAACAACCTTGCCAAGCATCACCCATTGGACCCTAAAAAGAGAAAAAACCATATCCCACATCTCCCTTGCAACAGAACAATGCAGCCTCAAGTGATCCATTGTTTCCCCACCGCTCTTGCTCATACAGCACCATCTCACCAACACAATGTTCCACTTCCTCAGATTATCTGTTAGTATTTTTCCCAAAGAACCAACCCATAGAAAAAATCCCACTTTTGTTGGGACTTTAGGCTTCCAAATGCTTTTCCAAGGAAAATGCTCGACTCCAGCGGAGGCTAGAACTCTATTGTAAGCTTTAACCTTGAAACCCTTCAACTTGACTGGCTTGAACACAACTTATCCTCTTCATGACCTTGCACATCAATAGAATACGAAAGATCCAAGAACAATGAGAGTGACTCCAATTCCCAGTCCTGTGCTGCTTGTATGAAATTTATTTTCCAATGAACAGATCCATTGTGGAGATGCATAATGATCTGCTACTAGCGCTTCCTTATCCTGTGTAATATGACACAACTCAGGAAAGGTGCCCTCCAAGCTGACAGTACCACACCAAGCATCAGACCAAAATTTTATTCTAGAACCATCACCGACCGCAAACTTGATAAATTGAGAGAACTGTGTCCACTCCCTCTGAATATATTTCCAAAGCATAACCCTATACGGCCCAGAAATAGCCTTAGTGCACCAACCTCCCCTCATAGGGTTGTACTTTAGATTCTACTACCTGCCTCCACAGCATGTTTTTATTTTTCCTACTTTGTGTTCATTGTACATAATGTAGTCTCTATTTACTAAAATTATTCTTATAAAAAAAGTCCTTGCATGTCTTCAATTGCCCAAGTAATTAAATAAGTATGGCTGCTTATCTTAGAGTTCTTTAACAGGTATAGTGCTGTGCTTCAAAAGTACGAAAATGACACACAGGACAGGATACTCAGGCCTGATAGAAAGGGCTATGGTGCAAAACATATGCGGGTAATACATATTAATAGTTGGTGCAGTATCACATGGTATAGATCTCAATTGTTCTGCATACTTATTTGGGACAGATGGTACTATATCTCATATTGTCGAAGTATATCTATTCCCATGAATTTAAAATCAATATGTAATAAAACTGCTTTAGACAATGTAAACAACTATTTATTGATAAGGGTTTTCTACCTATCACAAGTGAATAAGTTTTTTATTTTATTATTTTTTTATGAAGAACTAAAATTTATTAACCAAGAAATGAAAAGAGATAACCAGTACACAGGAAGTGTACTAGCAGTATATCAGAATTACATAAAAGTACATGAATCCAAAAATTATTGCAAACTAGAGAAGGAATGACCACTCATATAAAGTGCGCAAAAAAAAAAAAAAAAAAAAAAATCAGCTTCACCGACAGAATAGATCGTTCAGTGTCTTCAAATGTCTGGCCATAAGAAGTGAATTATGTATCAGATATGTACTCTAATCATTCTTAGCAATGTCCAGCTAAGTCACTCTTTAAACTGTTATGTGAAGCATCTCATAGTATAGACTTAGTACTTTTGTTTTTCTCTGGCTGTCATTTAAATTTGGAATGCGATTGAACTTTACTTGGGATAGCCTTCCAATTTGAGGATTAGGTTTTCAATGATCAATTAGACGGGGTAAAAGCTCAAGACATTTTATGGTTAAGAAGCCTAGTTTAAAGATTATGGAGGGTTTCAAGTTTGAATTGCACAAGTAATAATAATTAAAAAATGATAAATAAATAAATAAATAAATTTGCTGTTCAGGAGCTGTCAACAGTAGCCACTAACAGAATTAGAAATGGTAAAATTGATCCATTGTAAGTTTTCTCATGATTTGTGGAGTGAAGTCTTTCTTATGTATGGTAGTGGGTGATGCCGAATACAATTTTCTCTCTCCTTTTTGCATGGAGGAATTGGTTGGGGAAATTTTCTTCAAATGTTTGGAATATGGAACTGGCTTGTCTTATGTGGTTAATTTGGAAGGAACGTAATTCTTGAACGTTTGAAGCATTGAGAGACCTGTAGATCTGTTGAAGTCTTTGCTAGCTGCAACTTTGTTTGAGTGGTCTCGTATTTGGGGTTTTACACATTGTATTTCCATGTCTGATTTCCTTATTTTTGTTAGCTTTTCCCTTGATTTGTTTGTATTCATTTCAAGTGCAGAGTTTACTATTGTAAACCCATTGTATTTTTCGTATCAATAAAACTTTTATTACCTTTTAAAAAAATGATCTTTTAGAGATTTTCTTTTGGGAATTACCTCAAATTGCTATTTTGAGTCAGATAACTATTTTGGTTCTTGTAGTGTGGAAGGAAAGTTTATTCATTGTTGAAGAAATATTGTGATATCACTTTTTGAAGAAGCTATTTGGTTTAAGAGTTGGAGCCTTATATATAGACAACAATGTAAATGGTTTGATGGCTTTGGGTCAAATAGTCCTCCCATGTGCGGGAAAGGAGAAGAATCTTAGAAGAATATAAGAGGGTTTTCTAGGAGAATAGTTTGGTAGTTCTTTTGATGTTGAAGGATACCTTTGTTGTGAGTTGATGGTTTGTCTACTTTTTTGGGAAAGAGACATTAGTCTATTGTGGTTTTAGGCTTTTGATTGTATGTTTGTGAGTATTGACAGTTTGTTTTGGGTTTAATGGGATTGAGTTGGTTTGTTTTTGTGGGAGGTTTCGAGAGTTTTTGAGATTCAAGCATGACTTGTGAGGAATTAATTGAGTATAGTTGTAATATATATTGTTGATACCAAATTTTGGTTGGCATTGCCTGTGGATGTAACGTGGAATTGGCTGAACCATGTTAACTTCTTTCTTGTTTGTATCAACGTCTTTCTGTTAGCATTGCTATCACAACAAACTGGTATCGGAGCATATTATCTAGTGTCAATCAAAGCAAATTAGTTGGGGAGAAGATTCTACAATTTTACAATTGTTTTACAATTGGTTTGATTTAGGCATGTGCGAGTTTGGGGCTTCAGCTATGGACACAATGTTATATGTTCAAGGAAAACTTGCTTGAGTTAAGGTGGAGATCTGTTGGAATTGTCTAAAATTCCTATTTTGACTAATTTACCTATTTTTTATATTATTCTTATACTTATCAAAAACTAATTTACCTATTTTTGTTTTCTTGATGTGGAAGGAAAGTTTATTCCATTTCAAAGAAGTTGTTTTATATTTCTTGTTCACCAAGAAATAGTAGCTGGAGCCTTAAAATAACACGAGTGGGTTTCTTTGAAGAGTAGTTTGGCAGTTCTTTTGGGGTTGAAATATACTTTTGAGATGATAATTTATCTCTTGTTTAAGTGGGAGAGCACAATTGGTTGTTTTAAGGTTTTGGGCTGTAAATTTGTGAGTAAGTGTTGAATGTTTATTTTGGTTGTAATGGGATTTGGGATAATTTGTGTTTGTGAGTGGATTTAAGTGTGTGCTTGTGTGTGTGTTTGGGAAGGTTATCAGTTTTGTTTGTGAGACAACAAGTGTTGTTTTTGAGGTTTTCATTGAGTGCAGTTATATAATCCATACCGTTCATAATGGATTTAAATTGGTGTTTTCTATAGATGTAGGCAAGGAGTTGGTTGAAGAATGCTGAACCTTTCTTTTCGTTCGGATGTTTTGATTACTTGTTCTTACTAATACCTTTCTGCGAGCCTTGCAATGGCAATAACTGGTATCAAAGCATAGTGTCTAGGAAAAATACAAGTCTCACCAAGTGCCTCAAGGATTCTCACCTAGAAGAATTTTAATGGAGTCTCATCTTTAAATATAAAGCAAAACCACTAAAGATTTCGATAATTTAGTTGTTCTCATATTAGCATTCAAGTCCAAAATTCCTGACATGCAGCAGTTGGAATTGAATCCAAAAGTCCCCTTACTTGTGAGGTAGTATTCCAAGAGTGGGTCTCTTGAAGAGCTAGTTTATTCTTTCTTTTCTTTAAGCAACTTAGCCTTCCAAAACAGCTCTCCTTTTCAACAATTTTTACCTCAACTCCCATTCCAATCCAAAGCATCACAAACTCCATTAGCCGTCTGTTCTGCAACCACAAGATCCATTCTGCTTGATCCTCCTTGAATAGAGGATCTGATTTCATGTGGCAGCAGCAAGATGTACGTGTGGGAATGACAAGAACATGCTGTGCATCACAATCTTGAGGTTGCCAGCACATCTGGAACCTAAATCCTCCAGTAATTGATCCTTAATCAGTACTGCTGCCAAACTTCCATCAGCAATTGGCCTTGCTCAAACATCAACAAAGGTGTCTCCACTGGGAGCTTCATGAGGTCACAATCCATCATTCAGCGTGATGTGGAAACGGATGCTAGTGATGAGCAAACACAATTGACATGTTGACCATGAAGCCTGTATGCCGTGAAGACTGATGAGCACTAAAAACTTCTATGTTGTTGTAGTTGTTATTACTATTATTATTGATTCCCCTTCCCCCCTTGGGGCCAAAACTTACTTATCAAAAAAACTAATAATAATAAATTAATAATATTGGGCAAGTGTGGATTGCATTGTTATGGACATATGTGATTTGAATGGTTATAATTGCCATGGTTGGGTTTCACTTATCAGTTAGGACCAATGTATATTTTTATGAGTTTTGATGAATGGGATTTCCTGGTCTGTGGACATAATATTCAAAAAGTAAATTAGCATTTGTTTGGATTTTAATTGAAATTTTGTTTGCAAATATCAATTGCTTCAACCAAACACAAACTTTATTTGAAAAGGAAACGATTCTAATAACAAAGAGAGACTGAAACTATACATATACAAGAACAAACTAAAGCTAGAAGCATAACCAAAAAAAGTTCCAAATATGAAAGCAAACTACCCAATGTTGACCTTTTGAAATCTTTGCTAGTTAGGACTTTGTTTGAGTGGTCTAGGATTTGGGGCTTTACACAAGGTTTTTTCATTTTTGATTTCCTACAATTTGTAATTTCCTCTTCTTGATTTGTTTGTAACTGTTTCAAGTACATTTTGTTCACTATCGTGAACACGATGTACTTTTTTCAATAAAGCTTTTATTACCTATAAAAAAAAAATGAAAGCAAACTACCCAATTGAAAGTTACCAAAATATCCCTGTTAATTTTTTTTCCCATACTCTGAGAATGCTGAAAGTACATTTGGAAATTATTATGAGGTTTTATTTTTTATGGAAGCCAGATTGACTCTGCGAATCCCAAGGATCCCATTCTTCACCATTTTCCTTTTGTTCTCTGGTTATTTGTTTCTTTGAATTGCAAATGTTTCCTGTATATTCTTTAATTCTGATATGTTCTAACATGTGTAGATACTGGATGATGATGGGATTGCTTCACCAGGGGAAATTATTAGCCCACAAGATATCTATATAAATAAACAGTCCCCTGCTGTTACAAGGGGGACGAGAGTACCACCATCAGAATTACCAAATATGTTAGTTTCACTTTCCGGTGAAAATTCTTGATAGATTCCTTTAACAACAAGATTGCTTATGCTTGTTTTTAAATGCAGAGGATATAAGAGCAGTAAACAAACATTTAAGGGTCCCGAAGGGGAGTCTTGTGTAGTGGATCGAGTGGCTCTTTATAATGATAGGCATAATAATTTATCTATCAAATTCTTAATTCGCCATACTCGTAGGCCAGAGGTAAAGAATTTCTAATCTGGCCTCAGTTTATATGCTATACAAATCTTATATTTTAGGTTGACTTTCTTTCTTGTATTTCTTGCCCCCTCAGGTCGGTGACAAATTTAGTAGCAGACATGGGCAGAAAGGAGTTTGTGGCACCATTATCCAGCAGGAAGACTTCCCATTTTCTGAACGTGGCATTTGCCCTGATTTGATTATGAATCCTCATGGGTTTCCTAGGTAAACAAGTTAAAAGTTTGGAATAGTGGAAAACTTAACAAGCAAGTGCGGCAAGAAGATTAATACTGAATTTTCAGTACAGAAAGATTCTAGAGAGAGAGAGAGAGAGAGAGAGGAAGAAAAGAAAGAGAGGGAACTCAGACCACAATCTAAACTCAAATATGAGATTTTAAAATTCACTATCAATCTATCTATCTTTACAATCTATGTACATGGATATTTATAGCTTGGGAGTGGGTTATTGTTGATGACATCGTCCATAACTAACTCACATTTATCACATGCTTGAGTACAATTGTAACATACTAATTACAAGCTAGATTTAATAAAGCACATGGCTTTTGCTCCTAAAAACTTTCTGAAATCTAACATGTGCATGTGCCACTAATTAATTTTCCCTCCAATTTTCTACAAACTTGGCACATGTGGACACAACTGCAATAATCATATGGAACGTGAAATTCAGCCCTTATGCTTGACTGGCCTCGTGCCATGTCATAATCATCCATGTTTTGTGTTATAATCTATAGTTGCTAGCAGTGCAAGCACCCAAGATGTAACTTAATGTTTTGATATTCTGTTACCATCAGTCGAATGACAGTGGGGAAGATGATAGAGCTTCTTGGGGGTAAAGCTGGAGTTTCATGTGGTAGGTTTCATTATGGCAGTGCCTTTGGGGAACCAAGCGGTCATGCAGACACAGTTGAAGCTATGAGGTGCTTTCTGCATCTTTACTATGACGTCTGATTATTATGCATTTTTCCATATTTCATTTTTTTTACCATGCTTCCTTGCTCTGTGACAGTGAAATTCTTGTGAACAAAGGCTTTAGCTACAATGGCAAAGACTTTCTGTATTCAGGTTTAAATTTTTACATCTGAAATATGTACATATGGGAATTCTATTGCAACCGTTCATTTTAATTCTTCTTTTGGAGCTTTGTTATGTATTGTGTTCAATTTTTTGAAACCCCAGGGGTGAAAGGAAACTTATTTTCAATTTAAATTAGACAATGGATTTCTAGCGTGTTTCTGGAAGTTACTATCATTAATATAAGTTGGATGTTCTCATAACAAAAATAATTAAATTGTGTCATTTCCTTTTTATCATTAGTGTCGCAAGTTTGGTGCATGGAATATGACCTTGGAATGGAATAACTATTTTGTGTACTTATGTTTGTGAACTAGACCTTGCATGCATATGAAAGGAAACTTCCTAATACTTTTTGTCTTCCCCAGGTATCACAGGTTGCCCACTGCAAGCATATATTTTCATGGGTCCTATTTACTATCAAAAGTTAAAACATATGGTAAGATTCGAAGCCTCCTTTATTATGTTCCAGAGTCCAATCATACTTATGAATCCTAGGTTCGAAATTATATGTTGTTACCATTATTTGGTTTCTTGTGGGGTTGTTGGGGTTATTAACATGCATTGAAAAATCCTTAAGTTGCTTGATGAACTGTTTAGTCACTACAGGAGGCTGATAAGCAGCTAAATTGGACTATATGTGCTCTTAATTTTGACTGGTGGATGAAATTAGAAGGCATGCATATAACCCCTCACTGAGGGTAAAGGGGAATTGCCTTCAGGCTAAAGCTTTCTGTTTGAACACAAGTGTGATTCTCACTTGATCATGAAGTAGATACCTCACACCATTTACACTGGTATAGCTGAGTCTAAATCAGTGTATGCAAAACCTACAGTTTTCTATCTCACTCTTCCCTCCTTGCCTCATCAGTGATTCTTTTAACCTTTTGAGGCTCTTGTTTTGACATTCCCTTGACGTGTCAACCTGAATAAATTGAGAGAGATCTTTTGGTGCATGGCATGTCTATTTTTTATGTCTGGTGATTCTGGTCAGCATTGTTTCTATGATTTAGACTAGCTGATATTCTTTTACTCATAGCATCTAGAATTTCTGTGACAGAAATGCCTTTATTAGTTGTAGTTTTAAATAATCCTAGTATTTTTTCTTTGATGTATCACACCTTTTCTTCCCTGTTACATAAAGCATGTCATATTGATTTAGAATATTATCTTGAAAATATTTATTTTTGATATTGATTTTTTGTGATATCCATTATTTCATGACAAGTAGGTTCTAGATAAAATGCATGCTCGAGCCGATGGACCCCGTGTTCTGCTAACAAGACAGCCTACAGAGGGGAGAGCTCGCAATGGAGGTTCTTAATTTCTGGTTCTTAGATATTTTATCAGATGCAAATTTACCTTGCATAGTTCTAATTTCTGCTAACCTTTCATTTCCCAGGACTACGTGTAGGAGAAATGGAACGTGATTGTTTGATAGCTTATGGTGCTAGTATGTTAATTTTTGAGCGCCTAATGATCTCTAGCGATCCTTTTGAGGTTCAGGTATCAGCTCATGCCTATGCCACTCCTTGATAATTGTTTGCTGAGTATGTATTACAATGCTTGCTTGTAAGTCATTTAACAGGAAGACTAGTATATTAGCATCATTATCGTCTAACATGTTGTGTTCAGCCAGAAGAATTAAAATATGATTTCTAAGCACTGTTTTCCTCAAAGCTCTCCTGGTACAAGACTGCTGTCTGACAAAATTCCAGCAGAGTTTCAGCTCTTTCTCCCAGAATTTTCTTGATTTTCTGGAGTTGCAGCCCTTATGTATAGGGTGGAAGTTGATCAGAAATCAGCTCTTCACCAGCCCATAAGATTCTGTATTAGCATCTGGTTGTCTATCCCTCTTATTTTTTCTTTTCTATTGTAATAGCTATATAAAGCTTTCTTCTTAAGGATGCCTCCTGGAACTGCAAGAACACATGACTGTTGATAGAGATCAGCTTCCAGAACAGATCTGGAACACCAGCTAAGTTTGCTTGCTGGAAAATATCCAGCTATGCACTTGGAACGAAACCCATTTTTACTGTAACTTGGGCATGTCTTTGAGACTTTCAAGCCATTTTATTTTTCTCTTCGTCAAAGCCATTATCTAACTTCTAAAGGCTTATTTGGACCTTTTTAGGACTTCACTATTGCTGTTCCAAAAACTGTCAGTACAAGGGATACTAACCAACGAAAAGGCTTTTTGTGATTGTTGTGGATATCTTTGGAGAGATTTTTAATTATAACTTACAGTAATTTCCTTTAGACCAACACTATGTTGTGTGTAAGCAAAATGCTTATTGGTTTTGTTTTTTTTTTTTTCTTAAGATTGTTGTGGTCCTTCAAGCTTCAACATCATTCTTGTTATGCTAGACCTAGACCTACACGTAATTAAGAATTTGTCTCATACCAAAAATTTCTTTTTTGGAATTGATTTGTTTATTTAGCTCTTTAAGTATGTGGCAACATCTGCTTTTTGGTGCAGGTCTGCAGAATATGTGGTTTGTTAGGATATTACAACCATCATCTGAAAACTGGAATCTGTTCATCATGTAAAAAAAGGGACGGTATGTCTACTATGAAGCTTCCGTATGCATGCAAGCTCTTAATCCAGGTATGAATTGACATTGTATTGATTGGTTTTTCCATAGCATAGCTCTCATTTTATTCTGTGGATATTTTTTTTCATTAAGTTATATAACTTGGTTGAGATCTCATCTTTCTTGTTTGATTTGTTGGAGGTCTCTATACACAAGTTATTCTTTTATATCTTATTTCCTGGTTTCAACTACATAAACTTGGTGTTGGTACTTGTTGTCTGTGTATTATTTTCTCTGACAAAGAAGAATATTTTCTCTTTAGAGACTTTATCTTCCTTTTGACATGCATTAAGAGCTGTATAATGACCTATGCATTTTTTGTTACTCCTATACAGTTTGTCTGATTTCACTAGATTAAATTTGGATCTATGGCAGTGTATTTTTAGCATCAAGATTTGCACGTGGTGTTTTGAAAACATTTAAATGTGGTGCTACATTCTTGTGAAAAAAATGTATAAAATTGAAAACAACAAATTGAAAGATTACAATTACATAAAAGGCAAAAAATGTTTGCATTTCCACTGTTCACTATTGGATGAATATGTTTACTCCTGTCAGTCGTTGACAGATGTTTTTTGTTTAAATTCTCACCACTCAACGGCATGCTTTCAGGAACTCCAATCGATGAATATTGTTCCCCGCTTAAAGCTAGCCGAGGCATGAGTTGAAAGAGATTCTCTTTAGTTCTTAAAGATCATAAAAGGAGAGAAGGATTTGGTAATGGGTTTTGTATGCTGCACGTATCCTTCTGGAGGCTACTGCTATCCAGCTAAGTTTTCATTGCAAAGTTCGATCAGGAACGTAAATACGAGCTACATGGAAGTCTTGTTAGAGGGATGCACAGCCGTTGAGCACACTTTTCACTCATCTAAGCCAACCATCATGCCATCTATCTATGACATATAGAATTTTATAATGTAGAATGGGTTCTCTCTTAGCGCATGTAATATATATATTTTTTATATTACCATTTTTAGCTTTTTTTCTTTCTGTGGGGAAATTATAGGAATGGATGGACTTTTTCATGGATGAGACTACAACCTTTGATTTGTTTCTATTGATCCATCTTTTGTGTGTTTTTTATTTTATATATATTTTTTATTTACTTTATTGAAAAAATCAACAAAAGAAAGGTAAATTGAGGCAAAGGTGGAGACCTTATTTGTTTTGTAGGTATTTATTTACAAGTAATGTCTTTGTATCGACCTAATAAATGTTTTGTAGGTATTTATTTACCATTTATGTCTTTGTATCGACCTAATTTGTTTTGTAGGTATTTATTTACCAAGGTAAACCAATTCAAAAGAACGTTTTCCACTTCCACTCTCTATTTTCACAACTTTTCATAAAGTTAAAATAGCATTAGAAGTTCCCCTAGGAAGACTATGGACCAGTGACAGAGTTGCCAATTCATAGAGTCTTGAATTTTTGGTAAACATATTGTGGATCATACATTTTAAGCCAACTCGGAACTTTTGGAATTATTGAATTAAAAACTAGGTAAAGGGTCATTATCATTATCAATATCAATATCAATTATCAATTATAGATAAGTTCCACAAAAATGGCAAAACATATAATTCAGTTGTATGACTAAAACTAAAGATTTCAACCAGTGTGATTCATACGAAGGAAAAAAAAAAGATTAATTCATTAGGAAAAACAAATTTATTTTGAAATAGACTCATTACCAAATTAAAAAGAAATACATCAACCTAGAGTAATTTACTCTGACATCAAGTATATATTGTATATTTTTCCTGATGAATTTGTGATATTCTTTGGTTAATATTCTATTTCAGATAAACTGTAATGGAGCTCTACCCAGTCAATATCGATAGTCCCTCACTAATTTTTGTTTAAAACATTTCTTAGATTTATTAAGGGTTCTTGTACAAGGAAATTATGTAAAATACATATAGTTTTCCCCCTACGTACGCATGCGATGCTATTCATTCACTTTCTAAGTACGATTAAATATGTAAGTTTATTATTATTATTATTATGATTAAAAAAAAAAAAAAAAAAAAGAGATGCACACACAAAGGAGAGGGGATAGAGCAGTTATAACACAAATGCATACGAAAAAGTTTAATTTAACTTGGAAGACATACTATTTATAAATCTATTCAAACCGTTTTGTATCGGTTAATAATATAATAAATATGTAAAAATGGTTGAGGCCTTATGAATTTTGATAAGATAACACCTTATTATAATTTATGGTTATAATTATTCTATTGAATATATTAAGCTAAAGAGGTTAAATAATTTTTGATATTGTAATGCTTTTCTTTTATTGTCAACTTGAACTTAGGGAGCTGGGGAGGTTAAGGAAGGAAGAAGCAAAATTTACCCTTCTTTTCTTAGGTTATTTTTTTTTATTAGGGATCAAATTAAAAGAAAAATCAATATAATAATTGAAAAGTGGAAGATATGGGGCATGCCATGTACACAAAAATGTTACAAGTATGTCAATTTAAATTTTTATTAAAAATATTATTGAGAGTCTCATAGTTATTAATTACAAAAAAAAAAAAAAAATAGTTACAATCTTTCTAAGTACGTCTTTTGTACACATTTCATATTTGTATGATATTATTAAAAAATTTATTTGAATACTATTTTCTAAGTACATTTCTTGCGGACACTTATTATTTATATTTTGCTCAATTATCAAATACTAGAAATGGAAAAAAATTAATATGTGTGACAATATAGACACAGAAGTGTTTATGCATGTAGGTATGGATTTTAAGCAAGATGTACTATCAGAAGTTTTATTTAACCCAATGCTAGCTTCACCTTAAATCTATTTTATTGTAAATAGGAGTTATCATTTGAATTAGAGTTAATTGTGTTTAAGAAAAGTATCAGAGTTAATTAACCACAATATTCTTTTAAATTCATTTTAAATCATTCTCAATCGCTTTACCACTTTTATAAGAAAATAAATTTTCATAGTCAAGATGTCACAAAATAAAATACAATGTTGACACGTGAGTTTGACACTTCATAATTTTCGAGAGCTTAGAAATAAAAAAAAAAAAAAAAAAAAATCTAAACTTTTGCCTAATCAATAAAAAGTGAGTGATTTTGACACTACCTTGAGAATCAGATTTATTTATTTTATTTTATTAAAATGAACTTAAAATTAAAACTCAAAAGTCACAACAATAAAAACCGACAAGTCGACAACTCATGCCTACAAATCTAGACAACTCATGTGGGGCCCGCCTGCCTGTAAGAGGCAGGTCTCATGCGCCTGCCTGTAAGAGGCAGGTCTCATGCGCCTGGCGCATGAGATACTACCTTACAAAACCATAGTCCCACATGGGAAACCATGTGTACAAGGTCCCACACAAACTAATGTACCTTTTTAAAGACACAAACCTAAATACATCGGCAGTGTTTGAGAAAAGTACTTTTTTTTGTGTATATGTGTGATGTGTTGTGTAATTGTGGTTATGTTCTTTGTCTGTCCACAATTTTGACAGTGAAACCATGTCGGTTGCCCTTTATGTTTTCTAGGCATGCAGAAGATTTGTCTTTTGCTATAATTCACTTGGGAAATGGTGCCAAATGTGATTTGGGACAATAATATTTTTAGGATTTCAATTCTTCCTTATAATTTTATGAGATTTTCTGTTTTTTGAAAGCAACTTGGCGGATATGAAAATTTCAAAGAATTATGAAGAAGAGTTGAAATTGCAAGGGTTTGTTTTTGCAATTATTCCAAACTACTACATTGAGTATTTTTCAAATTTTTGCCAATACTAAATATATCTAATGCCAACTGCCAAACCATGTAATTGACACCACATAATTTGAGTACCAAACACATTTATGTTCGTTCACATGTTTTCCTAGTGTTTTTTTTAGTTCTCACTTCTCAACCATTTTGTGCCTCATTTTTTTCTTATTTCTTACATCAAGTACTAGTCTTCATTATTCTTGCTTTTCTTAGAGTTCTCTTTTTGAATTTTATTTTTGAAAAAACATATTCTCATTTGTATAAGAGAGTCTAGACTCTAGAGAATAATTTTATTTCAAAAACCAGAAGGATTACAAAGTTTTAACTATTGGAAAAATTGAAGTGAGATCAAAATCTCATCTAGATTTAAGATCCTGACCGATATTTTTTTTTATTGTAACATATATTATAATATATTATAAATTTTTTATTTTCAGGATATTTTTGTTATATTTTCCATGATTTTTGCTGTAAGACTAAGATGGTGTTTGGTATGTGCACTTAAAAACTGAAAACACGTGTTTGAAAACATGTGCGAAAATACGTGTGAGTGAAAAAGTGTGTGAAAATACGTATAATGTTGTTTAAAAACTAAAAACATGTGTTTGAGTGGGTGTACCAAACGAGGTCTAAGATTTCAAATTTTTTAAAATTATTTTATTTTTAAGCTACTAGGAAACAAAAATCAATTGACTATTAAAATTAAAATTTACCATTATAAATTTAATTATATTCTAATTTGAGTGTTTTAAGTGTTGGTCAGGGCATCTGGTAGTTTCTAATAGTTTATTTGCATAGTATTTATAAAAATATATAGTTTTTGGTAATTTTAATACTAAATGGGCAAGAAAAAGCTAATTTTTTTTTTTTAAACTAGTTTTGTTTAATTTAAAAAAAGAAAAAGAAAAAGAAACGCGAGACAAAAAATAAAAAGCTAAAAGCTATTTAGCTTTTCCCATATAAACACTAAATTTAAGATAAAAAATGATATATTATATATTACAAGCACAAGTATGTATATATTAGTCAATCCTTTCACTACTTTCCATTGTCACTATAGTTTTCTCCATTAAAAACACTACTTAAGCTAGAAGATAACTCATTAAATATCGATGAATATAAGTTACCTAACTAGATGTTAGGCAAACATCAATGGCCTTATAACGTAATAATAACTAATAAGTTTTATTTTTAACTAAGATTTCAAGACATGAAAAATTATGTGAGATTTATGGGGTTAAGAAATTTTTTTTTTTCCCCCAACACCTCTAAAATGATATATTATATATTACACTCACATGCATGTATATATTGCCGACCTTGATGTGGATATGTTTTAACCTTCTAACATTATTCTTACAAACTTCATTTTCAATTTTTTGATGATTCCAGTGCACATGAATCAGGTGGTACGGTTCCAAAATGAAACGGATTGAGTACTAGACTAGAGAGCATCAAATTTCTCATGGCTACAAAGTGGAGTCTTCTATTACATTGACATTACCACCATTATTCATAAGATTCAATGGCTCAACAATTTGAAGTGTTTAAACCATGTGGGTAGGAACAGGTAACCCAATTGTCTAACAACACATAAATCAACTAATGCCCCCCAACATTTTGATTCTAATGGGACTGCTTGATGGTTGTATATGATATTCCACTTGCTCTTATTTCACCAGCTTTTGCCCCCTTTCTTAATTGATTGAGGCATTGCTCATATGAAGAATACAAGTCAATACCTATAAGAAATTGGGGTTTTAAAGTTTAAACTGCTAATTTGGATTACTTTTTATAAAATCAAAATTGTGAAATATCTAAAATTTGTCCTAAACTTTTTTTTTTTTCCTTGTGTGAAGAAAAAAATTTTGGAAGCCAAATTGCAGCCACATTCAAAGTTCAAGGAAAAAAAAAAGATGAAACATTATAATTATCAAAATTATAAACTTGCAAGCATTAATTCATTGATAATTTGCAGTTAAATTCTTAAATATTTCAACGATACAAAAGTATGTTGAATTTGTTGCACAAAACTCTCATTTTTGCAAAGTTTAGAAGAAATGATTGATAAGCAAGCAAAGATCCATACAGTAGCAATAATTTTTTTTATGTAAAGATATTTGTCAGGTGCATGAATTTTATAGTACAAAATATTTGTTACAATAAAAAGGTATTTTCCTCATGGAAAATACATAGTACTAGCTAGCTGTGGGGGAAAAGGATTTCAATTCAGTCACTATCAGAAAAGAAACGCCCAACTTAGCTAGGCAGACATAAAGAAGTAGAAAACTTAATAAGGTAACCAAAACATGCCAAAAATGGCACGAGAAGCATCACTAGTTGTAAGCCCACAATATGGTTTTTGTGATGCATGTGCGTAACGTGTACAAAATATCCAAACCCTTCTAGTACAAAAAGTTGAACGAGTTCAACTATAAATAAGTGGCCTTATATGACCTAATTTTCATGCCAATTTCTATCAATACTACTTCAATGACTATCACTCATTACCCAAAAAACCAATCAAGTAATGGAGGAGAAGAAGAAGAACTAAGCCATGAATGCAAGGAACTTCTTCTTTCTCTTCCCAAAGAAAAAGGGTGGAGAACCCCTCATCTCTACAAGTACCAAGAGTTTTGGTGCCAAGCAATTGAAATCCAATCCATAGTCTCATTCCAAAGGCACTTCCAAGCAAGTGACAATGATGTTGTATTAGCCACCATTCCAAAATCAGGCACCACATGGTTAAAAGCTTTGGCTTTTGCTATTGTGAATCGTAAGCGTTTTGCTTTGGAAAATAATCATCCTTTGCTTACTTCAAACCCTCATGATCTTGTACCTTTCTTTGAGTACAAGCTTTATGCCAACCGCCAACTTCCTGATCTCTCCAACCTTCCAAACCCTAGACTTTTTGGCACCCATCTTCCATTTCCTTCCTTGCCTACTTCAATCAAGAAGTCTGGTTGCCGGGTTGTTTATATTTGTCGAAACCCTTTTGACACTTTCATCTCCTCATGGCATTTTCTTAACAAAGTTGATCTTGGATCTAAAGCTCCAATGTCACTAGATGAAGCCTTTGAAATGTATTGTAAGGGGGTAATTGGATTTGGTCCCTTTTGGGACCATATGTTGGGGTACTGGAAGGAGAGCATAGAGAGACCTCACAAGGTGTTGTTCTTGAAGTATGAGGACCTGAAAGAAGATGTCACTTTTCACTTGAAAAAGCTAGCAGAGTTTCTGGGGTTCCCATTTTCTTTGGAGGAAGAGAGAGCTGGTGATGTTGAAAAGATAGCAAAACTTTGTAGTTTTGAGAATATGAAGGAGTTGGAGGTAAACAAGGCTGGCAAGTCTATTAAGTTCTTTGAAAACAAAACCTTGTTTAGGAAGGGTGAGGTGGGAGATTGGGTTAACTATCTGACCCCAAGAATGGTGGAGCAATTGGCCAAGGTGGTGGAGGAAAAGTTAGGTAGTTCTGGTTTGTCATTTAAAGTGTTCTCTTAGGATAAAGAATAAAGTCCTTTGTTCCATTATTAGTGTTCTACTTTATATACATACTCTAATTATAGTTTGCCACACATTTTTTTTTTCTTTTTTTTTAATAAAAAAGTAACCAAAGTTTGGCATGCTACAATTAATGGAGTATAAAGTAGAATATTAAAATTGAGACAGGATTTTCATTCTAGCATAAGTAATATGGGTGCTGTTTGCATTGTTTTGTGTACAACTTCTCCTTTCCCAGGTAGGTTGAAAGGTGGAGATCTTCAAGTAAATTCACATGTTAAATTAATGTGCCGCAATTCAAACAACTTGGCTTCTTAATGTTGTAAGGTATTTCTCTTTTGTGCAAGTTATTTCATTAGCATGTTATTATTAATGAAATTTTAGTTTTTGGCAACTCAAATGAAAAGATTATGTCTTTTTTGTTCACCTCATTTGACCAGGCTCAAATGATGTCTAAAGATTGTTATTTATCCGAAAATCATTGTTATCATTAATATAATAATATTATTTATAGTTATTAGCGCAACTACACACTAAGTACTTAATCTCTTCTAAAAAAAAAAAAAGTACTTAATCTAAGATTTTTTTGAGCATTTTCTCAAAAAGATTTGTTTGAATTCATTGAATTATTACAAAAAAAAGAGGTAAAACTTAGGTATTTTTAGATTTTTCAATTAGGTTTAAAGATGTGTTTATATAAGTCAATGTAGCACATCTTTTTGAAAAAAAAAAAAAAAAAAAAAATTCAACCATATCATTTATTAGTTAATGGAACCAGTCATATGATTAAATTTAATTAGAGAACCTAAAATATAACATTAAAAAAATTGTACCATATTTGAGTAGGTTTGCTATGAAAAAGTACAACCATTACTTTCTTGATTTGCTTTCATGGAGTAATAATCACCATGAAACTTCACTCATATGTGTATATCTAACAGTTGTACATACAGTTCTCTTTTTCAATAGTAAATATGAGAACACACTTTGTAATACCAAAAGACAATTTATGTATTTGATGTAAATATAAAGGAATAGAACTTCTACACCCCACTCTAAGATATCTACTTTATGTATGGGTTCTATCAATTGTAGTATGATATGTATTTAAATTTTTTTTTTCCATTTTTAATTTTGATTGTTTTATTAAGAAATAAAAAAGGCATGTGTGATAGATTGCAATTGGTAAAATATAAAATAGAACACTCAAAATAGGACAAAGGATTTGTATTCAATTCGCATAAAAAAAAAAAGATTTGTATTCAATATGAATAAAAAGAAACTTATTAAAAAAAACAAAATAATGTGTTTGAAACAAAAACTTGTTTAAGAAGGGTGAGGCGATACACTTGGTAAACTATATTTGTCCCATAGTATGGTGGAGCAATTATCCATAATCATGGAGGAAGTTAGGTAATTCTTGTTTGTCATTCAAAATTGTTGTCTTAGGGCAACCCATACATGTGCTCAGCTTGTGCTATTTGCACTGTTAATTTCTCTTTCCTTTACAATGTAAGACAGAAAGGTGAAGACCATGTTATACATATAATCTCACAAGCTCGGATAGCCAGGCTTAAACATAAAGAATATTATGATTGGTATAACTATATCATGTCACCATGCTTAACTTTCCTCCCTTCAAAATTCAAATCAAATTAGAATCAAGTGGGTTGTAATGTCTGTGATTAAGCACTCTGCGGCAGCTATTTATCTTTCAAAAGCCCACAGAAAATACACATAAATAGGGCCGAAGTCAGATAGTCTTTGAAGGGCTTGGGTTTTAAGGAACCAAATTTGAAATAAATGATGAAATGGGCTCCATACCTATTATTACAGATAGATGGATCATTGAGTAATGGATCACCAAGGCCCACATGACAACAGTCTTTTAACGGCCATGTACAATCAGCATTTTATGTCCAAAATCTTGAGACGCTACACAATTAAGTTGGCAAGGGCATATTCCCCTTCTTTTGTGTCCAAAAACGAAATTATAATGAGCCATTTCTTGAATTTCACATTTACTCTCTTAGGGCTGTATGAGCAATGCCTATGTGGTAAAATATGTTATAATTTATTTTACAAAGTTGAGTTGGCAAAATTTTATTAATTCTTATCTAAATTTATTAGTAACATTAATTTTTTATTTACTACATCATCCCAGTGTTAAAGTTTTCGGCAAATTTTGTGCTATAGACTCTCTTTGCGCATAAAGAATAACATTTTGAGAGGAGAATACAATATGAAAACTTATATCTTTTATAACTTTTGGAAAATAATAGGACTGCAACTTGTTCATGTGGCAAATTGTGAGTGGTGGGTCCACAACTCCACCACTCTTGACTTGTCATGTGAGTAAGTTGTAACAAAAATTGTGGTAAAAATTGTGATCTTAACATTACTCATAACTTTTTTATTGTGAAAATAGTATCTTTCTATAACTAGACTTTTTAGTTTGAACAGAGTTCAGTTTTTTTTCTTTGGCGTAAGACATTTTGCAATAATACAATATTCTCCTCAGTCACCTCGCTTTAACTTTTATCAAACCTGAACAATATATAAACCATATTAATATCGAAGCAGGTAATGAAATACGTATACGAGAGAAGAGTGCAGTTTGAAAACAACATTATTTAGTGAATATACTTTTTTTTATTAAGAGTTGGAAGACTTGAATGTCAAAAAAAAAAAAAAAGAGTTGGAAGACTTGGAAAATTCGCAACTAAAAAAGTTGGCAATAATACAATGGTGTATACTCTATTAAACGAAATTTCCAGTGACTTTCGTCTTCTTTCATTTTACTATTTGCTGCTAATAATTTATACTTAACACAGGTATTAATAATTAAGACATATTTTAGGCTAATAAAATCATTCTTGAAACATTGCACATTTGATGTGTCGATGCTCTTATCTTAATCACATTCTTGATCCTCTAATTAATAAAAACAAGTTCCCTCCAATTTCTCCTCACTTTAATTCTCCTTTTGTTGCGCATGAAACCAACTACTGGAAATAATTTGGGGTTAGCATATACTCACCCTGGCTGCAAAGAGCATGAGAGACAATCTCTTCTCAAGATTGAACAAGACCTTATTGATGACTATGGCCAAAAAAGTTACATGCAAATTAGTGAATTACAAAAACACTTCAATAATATAATTAAAATTGAACAATGAAGTAGATAATAATAGTAATAATAAAAAAAAGAATACCGTCTAAGACCAAAGTTATATTAAAAAAAAGAGGCATGGGACCAAAATTGCATAAGCCAACCAAAACGACCAAGTGAAGTCTACATATGCATGTGCTACCTTCTGGGAACATAAAAGAGTTTAGAGGGAGACATCAGTGATTAAACAAAGACTGGTGCCTACGTTTTTTACTCTTTTTCTATCAACAACTTGCCGTGTTGGCTATACACCCCCATTGACCATTGTGGACTGAAGATTGGTGCAAGAGCAGAAATCTGATTGGTTCAAGGATTTATTTATTTATTTATTTTTTTAATACTTTATTGTACTATTGGAACGTCTTAGAGCATCAGCATCAAAGAATGCTATCCTATTCTATTTTACCATCTCAAAAAGCCACTTTATTACTTGTACCATACTATTTTACAATATCTCCTACATCCCAAAACTCTATTTTATTAAAATATTATTCTTTAATCTTTCTTTATTATTTCTTTATTATTTCTTTCTAACCGATATTTTTTTCAGACATTTTCCTGGGCTTTCCAACTGTATTTTTTTTCCTCAGTCTCCCTCAACCTCCCTTAACCTCTAGCACTGGTTCAACACACAGAGCCACACACACAGACCCATGATACACCGATCAACCTATCCAAACCCATCACCACACACACACACACACACACAAACACAAACCATCAAACCATCAACAAAGCCACACACAAAAACACAAACCATCAAACCATCAACAGAGCCACACACACACAAACCATCAAACCAAAGCCAACAACGGCCACCACACCCGCCACCCAAGCCTCCGATCAGCAAACCCAAGCCACCGATCAGAAACCCACACCGCCAATTTGAAACCCAGCTGATTTGAAACCCACCGGAGCAAACCCATTCAAAAAAAATCATCACCAGAGCCACCATCGGAGCTACCGATGATCAACCTAATCGATCCACCCACCGATCAACAGATCCACCATTTCAAACCCACCATCAACCGATCCTAGCCCACCGATCCAAACCCAGCTCATCGATCCACAATGAGAGATGAGAGAGAGGCCGTGTGAAGCTTCATCGATCCACGACCAACAACCCACTTCAGCCACAACCCAACCACGACCCACAACCCCTTTAAGCACCGGTCACAGCCAAAAAAAAAAAAAAAAAACCACAACCACCACAGTGACCCACGCCAAAAACCACAACCACCACTGACCCACGCCGTCACCCACGACCCAAACACCGGACCCACAACCCAACGACGACCCAAACACCGGACCCAACCACCACCAACGACCCAAACACCAGACCCAACAGAGAAGGAAGAGAGAGAAGAGATGGTGTTTGGGTTTGAAGAGAGGAGAGAGCATATGGAGAAACAGAGAAGGAAGAGAGAGAAAAGAACTGAAGTTGGAGAGAGAATTTCGGGTGGATTAAAATATATATATATTTTTTAGAATACTGCTACAGTACAATTCTAAGTTTAGAATTGTACTGTAGCACTATTGCAAAAATTTTTGCAATAGTGGAGTTTACAATTGTTTGATGCACACATTTTTGAGCTATGAAATGCCAAAAAGGCCTTAGATATAGCATTAGCATTCTTCAATGCTAATGCTCTTATATGCACTTATGTCCCATCTTTCCAGAAAATAAAACCAGCAACCACTGCATCGGACCACGAAATTCGGACTCATAGTTAAACAGACACATTTTCTTAAAAAAGGTGTCCATCGTCTAATCTATTAAAGCTTAAAAGAAATTTCTAGTGACTTTCGTCTTCTTTCTTTTTTTCCTAGTTACTGCTAATAATTTCTACTTAACGCATGTATAAATAATTGAGGCAAATAAAATCATTCTTGTAAGCATTGCTCATTTGATGTGTTGATGCTCTTATCTTAATCATATACTTGATCATCCAAATTCATTCTAATCATGGGTGGAAGTTCCCTTCAATTTCTTCTCACTTTAATTCTCCTTTTGTTGTGCATGAAACCAACTATTGCAAATTATTTGGGATTTGGAGATACTCACCTTGGCTGCAAAGAGCATGAGAGACAAGCTCTTCTCAAGATTAAATAAGACCTTATTGATGACTATGGCCATCTTTCTTGTTGGAGCTCCGATCAAGATTATTGCAAATGGAGTGGGGTCAGGTGTAGCAACCAAACAGGCCACGTCATCATGCTCAATCTCAATGTCTTGTTCTCCTTTCCCTCAAAGCCTTTGCGAGGTAAACTTAATCCTTCCTTGATTGAGTTGAAATATTTGCCTTATTTGGATGTGAGCCACAATGATTTTAATCAGAGCCAAATTCCAGAATTCATTGCTTCTCTCTCTAACTTAAGACACCTTGACCTTTATAATGCTAATTTCGGAAGAAATATACCTTTTCAGCTTGGGAATCTTTCCAACTTGCAGTACCTTGATCTTAGCTTTCATCATTTTAATAAACCTAAAAACATATAGTGGCTCCCTCAACTTTCTTCTTTAAAATACCTTGAAATGAGTAAAGTTAACCTGAGCAACGTCAATAATTGGCTCCATGTTGTGAATAAACTGCCGTACTTGACATCCTTGTTCTTGTACCATTGTAATCTTTTGAATATTTTCTCTGTTCCCCTTTTCAATTCTTCTACTTCTCTTGATGTCCTCTATCTCTCTTATAATAATCTCACTTCTTCTTCTTCAGTACTAAAGTGGTTGTTCAACTCTAACACTAGTGTTGTTGAACTTTATCTCTCTAGTAACCAATTTCGAGGTTTAATTCTAGATGCTTTTAGTTGAATAAACTCTCTTGCACTTCTCTATCTCGATTATAATGAGTTTGAAGGTGAGATACCAAAAGCCTTTGGTGGTATGTGTAATTGGAAAACGTTATCTCTATCAGGGAACTATCTCAGCGGATAGCTTCTTGATTTTATTCTTAATTTGACCGAGTGTGCAAACCACTCATTAGAGGTTTTGTATTTAGATCAAAATCATTTGAATGGGACAATACCTGTAAGTTTGGGAAAACTATCCAACCTAGAGTCTTTGTATCTTTCAAATAATCTACTGGAAGGTGTTATTTCAGAAGCCCACTTCTCAAACCTCACAAAATTGAAGGGTTTGGGCTTATCTAATACCCAATTGGTTTTCAACTTTAGCTCTAATTGGATTCCACCTTTCCAATTAGAATTAATACAGTTGAGGTCTTGCCAACTAGGCCCTCGATTTCCAAAATGGCTTCAAACTCAGAAAAATTTTACTTTGCTTGATATTTCTAATTCTAGAATTTTGGATACTCTTTCCAATTCAAATTGGATCTTCTCAAGTCAATTTTGGTTTATGAATCTATCTCACAACCAAATTAGTGGTCATGTTCCAAATTTGTCAAGGGAGTTCTCCGTTTTCCCCATGATAGACTTAAGTTCCGATAATCTGGAAGGCGAAATACCAAGATTTTTATTTAAAGCAACTCATTTGGATCTTTCCAAGAATATGTTTTCAAAGCAAGTCCGATCCCTATGTGTAGTCACTAATGGAAACTTGAACTTTTTAGATCTTTCCGATAACAAATTATCGGGAGAGCTCCCTCATTGTTGGATGCATTTTGAAGGATTGAAAATTCTTAATTTGGCAAACGATCAATTTCATGGGAAAATCCCAAGCTCGGTGGGCTCTTTACATGGGATTGAAACATTGGATTTAAGCAACAATAGTTTCAGTGGGGAACTTCCTCTGTCATTGAAGAATTGCACAAAGTTGAGATTTATTAGTCTTCAAGATAATAACTTGTCGGGAGAGATACCGATATGGTTAGGGAGCAATCATCCAAATTTAACTGTCCTTTTACTTCGATCTAATCGCTTCTTTGGAAGTATTCCTTCACATCTATGTCATTTAGCACATCTTCAAGTTTTAGACCTTGCCTTAAACCAAATCTCAGGAAGTATACCAATATGCCTCAAAAATATTATTGCTTTGACTCAGAAATGGACTCCAAATTCAACCATCACCCACTCATATAATTATATCATCGCCCCTAACAATTTTCTCTCTAGAAGCTATGATGATCATGCAATTTGGATCTGGAAAGGAAGAGAGTATTGAGTACAAAAGTATTCTTGGACTAGTAAAAAGCATTGATCTTTCGAGCAATAAATTGACTGGGGAAATTCCTAGAGAAATCATGGAACTTAATGGATTGATTTCTTTCAATCTCTCAAGAAATCTTTTAACTGGAAGAATCCCTTTAGAGATTGGTTTGTTAGAGTCATTAAATTCCCTAGATCTATCAAAGAACCAGCTGTGTGGCGGAATTCCTTCAAGCATTTATCGAATTAATTCTCTAAGTTTCTTGAACTTGTCAAACAATAACCTGTCAGGTGAAATTCCAACTGGTCCTCAACTTAATACCTTCAGTGCCACTTCATATGAAATGAACCCAAATCTTTGTGGATTTCCACTTCCAAACAAATGTTTAGGAGAAGAAATGACTCAAAACTCAGTTGAGAATAGAGGTAGTGAACATGCTAGCATGCAAGAGGAGGAAGATGGGTTTATAACAATGGGGTTTTATGTTAGTATGGCCCTTAGAGTTGTTGTTGGTTTTTGGGGAGTTTTTGGCACAATACTACTAAACAAGTCATGGCGATTCTCCTATTTCAAGTTCTTGGACATTGTCAAAGATAAGATATATGTGACAGGAGCAGTGAACATGGTTAAATTATAGAGGCGGCTTCAAATATAATTGGTAATACTAATTGTTTCTCTACTATGTTAATTATCATTATCATGAATGTCATTCTAATTCTATATACTATTATTATTTATCCGTTCTATTCTTTTTTAATTCATCATTTTAGTAGTATTAATACCATCATTATTAGTCCTAACTTTATGAACATGTCTCTGTCCTTCATGAACTCTGCTTTTCCAAAACACATCATAGACCCCCTACTTCCCAGCCCTTCAGTTACGTTACAAACTTTCAATCCTTTTAAACAACTACTATTAAATTACACCATGCTATTAAATATAGTTTCTAGTTATCAAAATCAAAATTCTCCAAAGCACTATTAAGATGCGTTGCGTCTTAAGTGTCTTAGTCTCTTTGGTAATTATCTATGTTGCATGCACCAAAAATAGGAGGCGAGGATGTCAATGATTTTTTTTTTTTTTTTTTTGATGGATAAAGTTGAAGCAAAAATTATTATTCTGCAGTTGATTCCAGCATGAAATTATTGACAGATTTCAGCACTCATGGTAACAATTTTTCTGTTAGGTCCGAAATTCAGACGTCACAACTGCTGAGCCACAAGGAAGGAAATAGGGATGGCATACACAGGAACGGATTGGATCAGTTTGAATTTAAATGCAGCAGCAGATGAGGATAAATAAAAGATCAGATTGTATTGTCTTTCAATTTGAATTTAAATGCAACTGATGGGAATTGGTTCCTATCTTTTAGGATAGATTATTTCAGTCTTATTTATGTACTCCATATTAAAAACAAACAAAAAAACTCTCTCACTCTCTCTCATGTTCAGGAGGTTATAGTCACCTCGAATCTATTCAGTTTCTCAAGTACAACTGGATTCATTAAATTTTCAATAAAATTATGGGTTTACATTTTGGCAGTGTAAAAGGGGTTTGAAGTTGTAGTGGGGGTCTGTTGGTGCGGTGGTAAAAAGGATTTGAATCCATTTAAATGTTTCATCACTTTTTGAATAGTTGAACATAAGACGCATGTCTTATATATTTCATCTCTTCCCTTTTGCTACTAAAGCAAGGTTCAAGTGATTTGTTAATGTTAATCTATGCTCACTGATTTCTTAAGCAAGTAGTTTTTCATGGCTATCTGATTCACTTCTCACCACAATTGATAGTGCCATAGTGATACGAGTTATCATCTCGGATGACTCGGAATTCTACCTCCCTTATTTAAGCTGAGGCAAGTTGATCGATAATATTTTAGTAGAAACAATCCAATAGTACCTACTCAATTTAAACAATCCAATAATACATTATTAGTGCCTAAGCCAAAATTAGTTAATCTCAGCATTAGGTTGATCAGGTTGATAAACTATCATAATGTGAAAAAGTGGTTTAGTTCTTCTTCTTGCCTTTTTTTCCCCTAATGCTTACTCTTTAAAAAAAATTAAAATAAAAAATATTATTTACTTAATTATGAAATCAACTAAATTGCTATAAAATTTTGTAGTTTCTCTAGATTTTTTGTTTTGCACGAATTGTTAAAATAAGTGAGGCATGAGTTGTGGGTTTCAGTTAACTCAACTGGTAAAATTTCTGATGGTTGCATAAAAGATTTAGGGTTCAAAAAACTGATTGGTGTCTTAATCTGATGATAATGAATTATTATTAGAAGCAGACACTATAAATTGAAATTCTCTCAAAAAAACAAAGTGAGGCTTGAGTTGCCCGACTTATTTTTTTATTAAATAAGGTTGTAGCCTTAGCTACATCCAATTTTATGTATACATCCAGAGGCATTAGTACTCTACCACAATGCTTATACCCAAAAAACACATCACCTTTTCTATCCCTCCACGACTTGTTATTTACCCCACAACTCAAAAATGCCTTTCTCTGTGGAACAGAGCAATTTGGAAATTGGTTCCATAATAAACGCCACTGAATTGTCCACTTGAGTGGCATCCAAAGAGTCCTCAGAAACCGACCTTCTTCTTTTACTTCAACTACAACACAATACCAATTCATAAGGGCACATAGTTAGTCCTCAAGTCTGCCATTTCATAAGGGCAAACCTACACCACTGGATAAAATAAATAATGATGCTCTTTCTAAATTTCTTAAGAATTCTGGCGTATAGTTTTAATCAGTACAATACTCTAAATAAATTTCTTTAAACTTTGGAACTGATGGATTATTTCAGTCTTATTTATGTACTTTGAATGGAAGAGGGAATAAAGCAGAACTAAATAAAAAATATAAATAAATAAATAAATAAATAAAGTCTCTTTCTCTCATGTTCAGGGGATTAGTCACGTTAAATCCAAATAAAAATTCTATTTAGTTTCTCAAATATTCTTGAACGGTTAAAAGGTTTTAAGGGCCCAAATTCGAAAAAAATGACGAAATGAGCGCCATACCTATCATTACGAACAGATGGGTAATTGAGTAATGGACACCCGTTGGATAGGAAAACGGCATGAGCTGGACCAAAAAGCAATAAACTAACCCTTAGAAGGGAATTGGATGATTCTCAAAAAAAAAAAAAAAAAAAAGAAGGGAATTGGATTGGATCTGAGCCGCAGTCAAAACCAGGGAAGATACAAGAGTTTGGACTATAGATGGAAACGTCTCAGTGGTTCGATAAAGATTGGTGCAAGAACTGGGTCTATCAGTTATCAATACACACTTTAAAAAATTAATAATAATTAATTTTATAGCTATGATATGATTTAAACTAATAACATTAGTTCCATAATGATTAATTTTTACTATCAAGTCAAGATATCATTTGGTTTTTAATATAGACATGGTTTTAATTAACCTTCAAATCACATTTTAATGGCCATGTTACATCAGCATTTTATGTCCAAAACCTTGAGACACAATTCAGTAGGCAAGGACACCTATATTCCCCTTTTTATGTGTCCAGAAACCAATATGGGCTAGCTTAAATTACACATTTGGTATAAGTTAGAGCTGGCCCAAGAATTCCAGCAGGCCTAAGGATTCCTCTCTCTCTCTCTCTCTCTCACTCATTAACACTTCTCAAATTATTGAGCAATTTTTTAATTTTTTTAAATGAATTATTAAGTAATTCTAGGGACTTAAAGTTGTTTACTTGTTAATATGATAAGTTTAAAGTTTTGATTGAATTAATATCACTTTTACCTGGTCTACCATTAATATTATTTTTATTATATATGAATCACAACCTTAACAATTCAAACAAACAATTATGAAAAAGTGTGCATTACTAGATTTATTAGAGAAGGAAAAATACATGAAAGTAGTTCATTGTTATTAAGAGCCTCCTACCTCAATTAGCATTTCTTAGAATTTCCAATGAAGACGTTTAAGGTTCAAATATCTCTCTCTCTCTCTCTCTCTCTCTCTCAATTAGCGAATTATCAAAAAGAAAAAGAAATAATTGCTCTTGATATGATTTCTCTTTATCACCAAACCAACCATTAGTTTTAGTTTTTAGTGTATAGAAAGTGTTTGCCACTCGATGGTAGGTTAATACAATTGCAAATGAAACACATCTACAAAATAGTTCAATGTGCTTAACTTTTAACGTCTTTTGACATTAAAAACATGTTAATATTAGATGAATAATACTACAGATACAAACTATTTTACAATATTTTTACAAACTGCTAATGTGACTTTAACATTTTCTAATAATTATTGGTAAATAAAAATGTAATGTTAGTAGTGGACCCAGATTAGAACTAGTAAGAATTTGTAATATCAATAATTTGTAAAAATATTGTATAGTTTGTAAAAATATTGTAAAATAGTTTATCTATAGCATTACTCATATTAGATTATGAAATTTGATATTCTTAAATAATAATAATAATAATAACATCAAACTCATGTTAATGGGAAATTATTCACGCTTCCCATAGGACCACGTCAACGTCAACTTCAACAGTGTATAGCAGTCCTCCTACCTAATAAAGAAGAGTCAGGTGTATTGATTGGTAGGAGGACTACTGGACATTGTTGACATAGTCCTCCATGAAGAGTGAATATCTCTTTGTTGATATTCTTCTGCAACAACAAGAAGAAAGGAGAAGTTAATAAGAACAATAAAAATAATAATAATGCTTATGTGATGCACAAATTAAAAAAAAAAAAAAAAAGTATATGTAAACTACAAAAATACTTCAATAATATAATTAAAATTAAACAACAACAATAATAATAATGAAAGAATATTGTGTAAGACCAAATTTTTAGTAAAACAAACACTATAATATTTTGATATTAAAATGAATAATGATACTCTTTTTAAAATTTTACAAATTTTTTCTATATAATTTTAATTTGAGAATTTTCAAAATTTTCTCTGTTCTTAGGTAATGGATTCTAGTTAGCGAAAATTATGTTAATAATTTTAATATATTTGTGACATGTCAAATGATGAAAGAACATCATTAGACGTGTAAAACTTATTTTAAGTTCATCAGTGTATGTGTTTGGTGGAAGACTAGGAAAGTTTTGGCAACAAAACACATTGGTAATAATGATACAATGGCTTGTGAAACACGTCTTCTCCCCATTTAGCTTGACTTTTAATTAATAATGGTGAACAATGGGGATAGCCGCGGCAAGGGTTGGATATGAAAAAGAGAAAAAAAAAAAAAAAAAAGGCATGGGACCAAAAGCAAAAACCGACTCGTGGTTAAATGAAATTAATCTGATTAAACAAAGATTGGTGCAAGAGCTGAAATTAATCTGATTGGTTAAATGATTTTTTTAATTATTATGATAGGATTTGTTAGACACACAAAGATTTTCACATTTTGTTAAGATGGTAAAGTTTTGATTGTGAAAAATATTTTCACATGAATCTATAACTGATCACCATTGTAATAGTTATTAAAAAGAAAGGTGAAAAAAGTTTGCATTTTCAGATTTATTGAGGAGGATAAAGTACATATATGTCTATGAAAAGGTGATTGGGGATTTTTTTTATTCAATAAAAAGAAATTACACGTTATCCCGTGCTACAAGAGGAGTTTAATCATCAAGAATGAACTCATTTCAGACCTATAGCTCATTACCAGACTTAGAACGTCTCGCAAGAAAGTGGGCAAAACTACAAAAGCGAAAATCAGCAGCAAGAATTAAGACATCACTTATATATTAATCAGCAGCAATGTTTTCAATATAAATATTTAGAATTTAAATTCCTCACCCTATTATATGTATAAAATAATATAAATAGAGATACAAATTTCATATAGAAAATATTTGACATAGTCACATGGGTTCAACTTGTTGGATAAAATTGCTCCTTATCGACTCCATCTTTAATATTGTTAGTAATGTCAGTAGCTCTAGTGAGTCCTTTACTTCTTGCTCTTCGTTTGGGCTAGGAGGGAGTGCAGCTTTGCTGCCCATGAGGCTGCTAAGTTTGCTTTATACTCCGACTTGTCTTTTTGTTTTAATAAGGATAGTCTACCAGCAGTCGTTGCCACTGCTTGTAAGGTAGACTTCCCCCATGTTCTTCTGCTTTTTAGATCAATGAATTGAAGCCTAAAAAAAAAATAATAATAATAATAATAAAAGACAATGAGAAAAGGGTGTGAGAGAAGAAAACAGTGTAAAAAAAAAAAAAAAACATTAATTAAGTTTGGAAATATAAAAATCCTATTATTTTTTTATAAATAACTTTTTGAATTCTTAGTTTGAACCAAGTTCAGTGTATGTCTTTGGTGGAAGACTTAAAATCGGCAATAATATATTCACTAATGAAACACGTGTACAACGAAAATTACTCATTTACATCTGTTCACGATTCACATCCATTATTTTAGTACACTAGTTCACAGTTCATATCCATTATTTACACACATATTTAATAACATTATTTCTGATAAAAATAATTTAACTTTGAATTCCCACTCTCCGATTTATTGTAAGGGAAAAAAAAATTCAAAGGCATACTTCAACGTTGTAAACAATATATAATTTGGCTTAGTGGATTAATTTTTTTTTTTAATTTTGTTTTTATCTTGCCTCCTTATATACGTTGGATCTTTACAGTCAATTTTAATTGAAGACGATGTAAATTGATTAATAGAGAAGTGTGATTTCAATATGGTCATTATTTATGGCTGAATGGTACGCTACAATATTTGAATATTTCACTCGTGACTTAGCCTGAATCGTGAATGACTCGTGAAATTCAGCCTGTCAAAGACTCTTCAAATTTCAGCATGTGCTTCTCTCATGGCCTGTTTCGTGAGTTGGCACTTGCGAGCTAGTCGTAAAATCCTCATTTTCACAGAATCTTCACCAAACTCTTACACACAACCATTACATTAAATCCCACAAAAATACAAGGAAATGATTGAACATAATTACAATCAAATTTGACACGAAATTAAAGCCAACAAAAAAAAAAAAATCCAACTACACCATTATAATCATTCAGGATTTTTTTCAAAACAAAAATACAAATAATTAAAATTACGCTTAATAATGCTTTGTTGTCAACTCTAGTATTGATATTTCCAATTTTTAAAAATCTTTTGAACAAAGAACTTCTCTGACCCCTAAGTTTGAATCCTTATTCCGTCCCTGGATAAACTGCTTTTAATATTTGGTAGAAAATGGTTCTTTTTATCACACATGAGCCTCCTGCTCAGTCATAACTCCATGTCAATTGATTGTGAATAGCAAATTGTGACCAAATATTTTGTGGCTAGCTAGCCTCCCAAGTTTCCTAGAAAAAGACTTTTTTCTTTGTTATTGACTTACTGCTGGCGTTGGGTTAAGACTTCATGTTTCCATTGCTAATGGTACGGTACACCTGTTGACTTGTTTTTCTATGCTCGCTATTTACATTTCTGATCAGCTTCCTCTAATTGCTATTTTTCTTCTTTCTTGATCAAAGTAACATCCCCATCATTTTCATTAATAAAGAAATGAAATTACAATATTTGAATATTGAACTATGTGATTTCTTGATATTGAACTACGCGGATTTTGATTTTCATGAATGGTATGCTACAATGTTTTAAATATTTCACTCGTGACTCTGGCCTGAGTCGCAAATGACTCGTGAAATCCAGCCTGTCAAATCTTCACCAAACTCTTACACACAACCCTTACATTAAATCTCACAAAAATACGAAACGATCAACATAATTACAATCAAATTCTGTATCACTTAATTAAAGTCTTAACAAAAATAGTCAGAATCACACTTGGCAAATTCGATTATAAATCACATTCGCGGATTTTTTTCAAAATAAAAAATACAAATAATTAAAAATTTTAATGCTAATAATGCTTTGTCACAACTTCTATTATTGATTATTTCAATTTTAAAAATCTTGAACAAAGAACTTCGACCCCCTAAGTTTGAATCCTGGTTCCGTCCCTGATAAACTGCTTTTTAATATTTGGTAGAAAATGGTTCTTTATCACACATGAGCCTTCCGCTCAGTCATAACTCCGTGTCATTTGATTAGAATAGCAAATTGCGACCAAATATTTTGTGGCTAGCTAGCCTCCCAAGTTTCCTAGCAAAAGACTTTTTCTTTGTTATTGACTTACTGCTACGTTGGGTTAAGACTTACGAGCCTTATTGCTCATGGTACAGTACAATTACGTTGACTTGCTTTTCTATGCTCGCTATTTACTTCTTCATCAGTTTTCCTCTAATTGCTATTTTCTTCTTTCTTTATCAAAGTAACATCCCCATCATTTTCATTAATAAAGAAATGAAATTACAATATTTGAATATTGTTCATGTGATTTTGATATTGAACTACGTGATTTTGATTTTCATGAATGGTATGCTACAATGTTTGAATATTTCACTCGTGACTTGGCTTGAGTCGCGAATGACTCGTGAAATCCAGCCTGTCAAATCTTCACCAAACTCTTACACACAACTATTACATTAAATCCCACAAAAATACAGGGAAATGATTGAACATAATTACAATTAAATTTGACACGAAATTAAAGTTCAACAAACATTATAATAGAAATCACAATTTACAAAAATCTGACATAAATCGTCATTCGCGATTTTTTCAAATAAAAATACAAATAATTAAAAATTTAATGCTAATAATGCTTTTGTCACAACTTCTATTATCGAGATATTTCAATTTTTAAAATCTTCAACAAAAAATAACTTCGACCCCCTAAGCCAATCCTGCCTGCCCCCCGATAAATCGTTTTAATATTTATAGAAAATCAGTTTTATCACACATGAGCCTTCCGCTCAGTCATAACTCCGTGTCATTTGATTGTGAATAGCAAATTGCGACCAAATATTTTGTGGCTAGCTAGCCTCCCAAGTTTCCTAGTGTACGGCACGGAGATACCTACACCCAGATGGACCTTGGACCCTAGCTCAGCAATGTGGCCCATGGTATCAAGCCCCTTTCCACTTGAGGCCCATGCCCGAGCCCACAAAAGCAGCGATCCCGGGCCCTGCCTGAAAGCTTGAGGAAGAGTGATTTCAATCAACATGGGTCCTATTTCGTCCGCCCGGGAACCGCTCGACGATTCACATCCCGGGCAAACAGAAGTACGCTCAGGAACACCGACTCTTGTATGCCCGGCGGTGCCTTGGGGAATATCGCCGCCGAGCGTATCTACTGAAGTAGGAACCATTTCCAAAGCCACTCCCACCTAAACACCACTTACAATAAACAGCATTGGACCTCCTATTACATTAACCACAGGAGTAATCATAGCTTGTCCACTAATTCTGGACTATAAATATGAGAACTGAAGGAGTGAAAAGGGTTGGAAAATTGAGAGAAGAAACTTAGGGAAAAGGAAGCAGGGGAGCAATAATAGAGCAATAAGTGGGGAAAGTAGGGAAAGTCCAGGGAGAAAGGGTGTCACTAGGTCCTGGTGATAGAAGCCATCCAAAGTAGGAAACCCAAAGCCCACACTACAAATAAGTTGTAAGCCCAAAGTAGTGACAGCCTGTTAACCTCATTTTGGGTACGCACAATTGGCGCCAACCGTGGGGCTCTCCTACAAAGCTGTGGTTCTGTCGAGACGTGCCCGAGGAAATGTCCGAAGGTCTGTCTGGGAGTTATGCTGAAAGTGGTTCTGGGGAGTCTTCACGGGGATCCACCTGGAGGGAACAAAGGCAGAAAAGACGCGAAGATAGGGAGCATGAGGAGGAAGAGCAGTCCGACCTTGGAGACAGATCATTTCAAACGTACCGGATGATCTCCGGTAATTCAGAACACAATCGTTCCGACAGGAGGGACGAAGAGCGGGATCAGAGGGCCGAGGAGCTAGAGCGCTTGTGTATATTGATCAGGGACATGGAGTTAGAAGCAAGAAACCAGCGAAGAAAAGACCACCTGGAAAAAGGAGAAGGCTCGGCCAGTGTGGGGGATCACTAGGAAGCCAGATCTCATCAGTCCAGTTCCCGCCGACACAGGGACCGCTCACACTCGCGAGGACCCCGCCATCGTCAGGAACGTTCTCATTCTCGGGAGCATGCAAACCGGGGTTCAGATTCTCCTAAGGAACGACGGCCCCACAATATCGCCATGGATGCGATGAGCTGTGCATTACACCGAGCTACTCGATCGCCGTTCTCAGATGAAATTGAGCGGGCCCTAATGCCGAGCAGATTTACACGACCACCGTTCAATTCCTACAATGGGAAAACGGACCCAGTAGAGCACGTCAGCCATTACATCCAGATGATGTCTCTACACACCCATAACGACGCGCTGATGTGTAAGGTGTTTCCTTCAAGCCTCGGGCCCACGGCTTTAAGATGGTTCAACGGGTTAAGGAAAAGCTCTATTCACAGTTTTGCCTACCTGATCCAGGAGTTTGGTGTCCGGTTCGTGACATGCAACCGAGTACCACAACCGGTGGACGCATTACTATCCATGAAGATGAGGGTTGGGGAAACCCTTCGCAATTATGCCGATCGGTACTGGGAACTTTATAATGAGATCGGTGGGGGCAATGAGAAGATTGCAGCAAGCACCTTCAGGATGGGACTTCCCGAAGATTCTGAGTTAAGGGATTCGCTAACTAAGAAACCTCCCGAGGATATGAGGCAACTCATGAGGCGCATTGAAGAGTATAAGCGGTTGGAGGATGATCGGCTGTAGAACAAAGGTAAGGCCCCGATGATGACTCGACCTCGGCAGGGTGGTTTTTCGCCCAGGCACCGAGGGAACTTACGGATTCAAGAGCCGATAGCACAGATGGGGGAGGTAAATGCGACATTCAAAGAGCTGGTGCACAAGATTCTGGACCGAATAAAAAATGAGCCGTATTTGCGGTGGCCAAATAAGATGGGAGGAGACCCGTCTAGGAGAAATCAGAGCTTATACTGCACTTACCACCGGGACAAAGGGCATACTATTGAGCAATGCCGAGTGTTGAAAGATCATCTTGGACAATTGGTAAAAGCCGGGTATTTAAAGGAGTTCGTGGTAGATTCAGAAAACCGAGGACGAGGGCAGAATACTCAGCAGGGGAGAAATGTCCTTCCACCACCGCTCGGGATAATTGAGGTCATTCATGCTACTCCAAAGGGTGTGGCCGGGGTAATGAAGAAGGGGGTGTTGACTGTTGTGCCAGTAGAGGGTTGCTCAGACGCGCAAACATCCGAGAAGAGAACGAAATTTACACAAGAGCCTATTACTTTTGGTGACGATGATTTTGGGGGGACAATCCAGCCACACGATGATGCGTTGGTAGTCACAGCTCGGATAAATGGCTTCTTGGTAAAAAGAGTAATGATAGAGCAGGGAAGCGGTGCCAACGTGATGTATCCAGATTTATTCAGGGGGCTTAGGCTGAAAAACGAAGATCTCTCGAGATATAGTACGCCGTTGGTTGGGTTTGACGGCGAGGTGGTAATTCCCGAAGGGCAAATTTCCCTTCCCGTGAACATGGAAGGTAGGGAGGTAGTGATGTTATTTGTAGTGGTTACGTCATTTTCACCCTATACGACAATCCTCGGAAGGCCGTGGATTCATGCAATGGGGCCTGTCCCATCTACCCTGCATGTGAAGGTCAAATTCCCTACCGAACATGGGATTGCCGTAGTGAGGGGAAGCCAGCAGGTGGCTAGGCAATGCTTGATAGCCGCTGTAAGCTAGAAGAGCACACAAGCCAAACAGAAAGAAAGAGTCGAAAAGGAGGACCCGTCTAGGGGGGGCCGTCATAGCAATTACAGGAATCCCCGGGCTGGAAGGGGACCAGTTGCGCCGAAGAGTTGGTCAAGGTAAAGATATTGCCAGACGACGACAGGTACTTTCAGATAGGAGCTAGCATGGGGGAGGAAGATAAGATAAAGATGCTATTGCTCCTTGTACGGAACGTGGATGTGTTTGTTTGGACTCCGTACGAGGTGCCCGGAGTGGACCCCGCATTCATCGTCCACAGGCTCAATGTAGATCCGTCGTTCCCCCCAAAGAAGCAGAGGCTGAGGAGATCGGCCAAAGAACATGTGGTGGCTATGAGATTGGAAGTAGAAAAGCTGAAAGAGGCTGGGGCAATCAGGGAAATTTTCTTCCCGAAGTGATTGGCGAACACCGTGGTGGTGAAGAAGAAAAACGGCAAGTGGAGGGTGTGTGTAGACTTTACAGATTTGAACCGAGCATGCCCAAAGGATCCGTTCCCTATGCCAAAAATCGATCAGTTGGTGGATGGCACGTATGGACATTCAAGGATGAGCTTTTTGGATGCCTTTCAGGGGTATCATCAGATTGCACTGGCTGCCGAAGACCAAAAGAAGGCAGCATTTATCTCCCCGGATGCCAACTACCATTATACTGTGATGCTTTTTGGGTTAAAAAACGCTGGGGCCACGTACCAACGGATGATGATGAGAATGTTCTGAGATAAAATAGGACGCACAGTTGAGGTGTACATTGACAATATGGTGGTGAAGAGTAAGCAGGAAGTACAGCACATAGAGGACATCCGGGAAGTGTTTGAGACGCTTCGGCAACATAAATTGCGCCTCAATGCGGAGAAGTGTGCTTTCGGGGTGGGAGCAGGCAAATTCCTGGGGTACCTAATCACTTATAGGGGGATAGAGGTTAACCTCGATCAGATAGAAGCCGTGCAATGCCTCAAACCACCGAGCAACCCTAAGGAAGTACAAGTGTTGACCGGAATGTTGGCCGCCCTTAACCGGTTCATCTCTAAGTTCGCCGACCGTTGTCGTCCTTTCTATCAGCTTTTAAAGAAGTGGAAGGGATTTCAATGGGATGATGAATGTGAAAGAGCTTTTCAGGATTTGAAAGAGTATTTAGTGCGAGCACCCATGTTAACAGCCCCGAGACCAGGGAAGATTTATTCATGTACCTATCGGTATCAGACTATGCTGTGAGTGCTGTGTTATTAAAGGACCAAGGAGTGCAGCAGCCTATATACTACATCAGTAAGACCCTGGTCGACGCCGAGACCAGATATTTACCCCTAGAAAAGTTGGTGTTGGCACTTGTGCACGCTACGAGAAAATTGCCGCACTATTTTCAAGCTCATATTGTATACATCTTAACTGAGTACCCTCTGCAGTCGTTGTTGAAAATATCTGACTTTACGGGTCGGATAGCTAAGTGGGGCACCCGGTTAGGTTCCTTCAACATACGGTATCGACCCCGCAGCGCAGTGAAAGGCCAAGTACTTGCCGACTTTGTTGCAGAATTCTCTCCTAAACATGAGTCGGGGATGGTTTGTCATGTTGAATGCCGCCCATGGAAGGTATTTGTGGACGGTGCATCAAATACTATGGGGGCTGGTGCTGGGATTGTCGTGGTTACCCCGGATGGAATACGGTTAGAACATTCTTTTCAGTTAGGGTTTAGGGCCTCCAACAACGAAGCCGAGTATGAAGCTTTGCTCGCGGGCTTGAGAACCGCTTTAGGATTAGGTGCTCGGGACGTATAAATTTATTCAGACTCTCGGCTGGTGGTTAGCCAGGTGCAGGGTAGTTTCGAGGCCCGAGATTCTCGAATGAAGGGATACCTACAAGTGACAAAGCAAGTTATGGGTGAGTTTAATACTGTAAAGGTGACCCAAGTGTCCCAAGGACAAAATAGACATACTAATTCCCTGGCTACGTTGGCGACGTCAATAGTGGAAGATGTGCCTAGGATGATCAAGGTGGAGCTTATAACCGAACCGAGCATAAATACAATGATTAACCCCGGTGCCACGGGAGTCGGCGTTACGGCAATTTCCTCGGCTGGGCCATGCTGGATGGACCCTATCATTGATTTTCTAGCCGAGGATCGAATCCAGAGGAAGAAAAGGAGGCTAGCAAAATTTGCCGAACAGCCACTCGATTCTGGTTGGCGAAAGATCGGAAACTTTACCGGAGGTCTTTCAGGGGATCGTACCTTTTGTGTTTGCATCCCGAGAAAGTGAACGAATTGTTGGCCGAGCTCCATGACGGGGTATGCGAGAGTCATGTGGGGGGGCGCTCATTAGCACACTGGGCAATGACACAGGGGTTCTGGTGGCCTAAGATGCAGAAGGATGCCGCCGAGAATGTACGTAAGTGCGAACAGTGTCAAAAGCACGCCCCCCTGATCCACCAGCCAGCAGGACACCTAAACTCGATTAGTAGCCCCTGGCCCTTTGCACAGTGGGGGTTGGATATTATTGGCCCATTTCCCCGAGCAACCGGTGACCGGCGGTTTGTTTTAGTAGCCGTTGATTACTTCACCAAATGGACAGAGGCAGAAGCGTTAGCCAACATTCGGGATGTGGATGTTAAAAAATTCGTGGGGAAGAATATAGTCACGAGATTTGGTGTTTCGGATTCCATCATATCCGACAATGGATTGCAGTTCGATAGCAGAGCCTTTCGGGAGTTTTGTAGCGACCTCGGCATCAAAAACAGGTACTCCACCCCGGCTTATCCCTAGAGCAATGGCCAGGCAGAAGCTGTCAATAAGGCAATTGTGAACGGATTGAAGAAGAGGTTGGACAACGCAAAGGGGAGGTGGGCTGATGAACTACCCCGCGTTTTATGGGCCTACCAAACGACACTAAGGAGATCTACGGGAGAAACCCCATTTTCCTTAACGTATGGAGCAAAAGCCGTGATACCAGCCGAGGTAAATCTCTGCAGTGCTCGGGTTGAAGGATTTTCCCCCGAACAAAATGATAGGTTAATGTTGGAGCAAATGGACTTGCTAGAAGAGTGCTGAGAAGCGGCGACCATACGGCTAGCTAAGTACCAACAGAAACTTGCCCGGTGCTATAACCGGGATGTGAAAACAAGGGAATTCGGTGCTGGAGACTTGGTGCTATGAAGGGCGGTTGGGAACATGCGAGACACAAATGCTGGGAAACTTGCCCCTACTTGGGAGGGGCCATATAGGGTTACTGCTATCGCAGGCGTGGGAGCGTACTATTTGGAGGACCTAGACAAGAGGCCGCTTCCCCGGCTGTGGAATGTCCAAAACTTAAAAAAAATTTACCACTGATCGGTTGTACACAAGAGGATGGTCTCGATGTAATACTGTACATATGCTTTATCAACTAATATGAAATCGATGTTTATTCATTCAGGTATATTTAATTACATTAGCATTAATCCATCAGCACAAGACCCACTTAAATGGGAAAGTCCGGAGACTAAGGCAGTTTGATTTTCATCACCGAGTAGGTGTAAACCTTACGCTGCTTAATCTAAGGACAGAAACTTGCCCTCGGTTCGATGTTCATCACCGAACAGGTGGAAACCTTACGCAAAACTTATTCTAAGGACAGAAACCTGTCTTCGGTTTGATTTTCATCGCCGAGCAGGTATAAATCTTACGCTGCTTAATCTAAGGACGGAAACCTGCTCTCAGTTCGATGTTCAACACCGAGCAGGTGGAAACCTCACGTAAAACTTATTCTAAGGACAGAACCCTGTCTTCGGTGAAGACCTTACGCTCCTTATACTAATGTCTGAAACCTGTCCTCGGTTTTGTTTTCATCAACCGAGCATGTGGAAACATTTTTCCCAAATAATAATATTATTTTTCCCAACCGAGCATGTGGCAACTACCCAACCTTTTACAAGTTGAGAAAACATTTTCAATCACAGGGTAAAACCACCCGATCTGTTGAAATACGTAAATGCTTATAAAACGAAAGGTAAATCGAAGAACACCATGGGAAGGATAGCAACCAACGTTCGTAGAGGTTAAAAAATAATAATATTTGTTCCATCACCACAACCCGGTGACGTAAGCAAGCCAAATAAGATTTGAAAAATATGGATAAAAGAGCATATTTTAGGAATCAAGCCTGGGGTTTGGCAGACTGTGTAGGGGCAATGTCCTTGGCGGTCTACTGGGCTCCGCTAGGTGGCTGAGCATTTTCATCAGGATGGGGATGACTGGAGGCTTCCATCTCAACCAGCTCCACGTGGGAGTCAATTTGTTCCACCAACTCCCTCATGCTTGTCGTCTCCTCCTCATCAATCGGCCTGAGGGGGCTCTGCACGGCGATGGCGGTACTCGGTAAGGTGATGTAACCAGGATCCCTTAGAAGAGAATCCTCAGGAACCCGCATGGCCTGTAGGGTAGCCAACCAACCTTCTTCGTAACCTAGCTTCCGGGCTTCTAGCATGACAGGCTCTGTAGAATTCTCCACATCAGCGAACCCCTTATTATACCATTTATTTTCATAGGCCTCCAGCGCCGCCTTCATGTTAGCCAACTCATCTGCCCATGCATTATTCAGATTCACCGCTTCAACTAATTTCTGCTCAATCACCCCCAGCTTGACCTCCAGCTCCGATGACCTCTTTTCTGCTGTCGCCCTTTCCTTCTCGGACGTGGTAGCCTTCTTTTCGGCAGTCGAAGCAGCTCTGGCCTTATCCTTCGCGGTCAACTCCGCCACGTCTTTGAAGGCCTTCTCCCGCTCGGCATCCTCGGCAAGCTCCTTCAGCCGTCCGTCAAGTATATGAGACAATTGAGCGGTCTGGTAAAGCAACAATGATAAGTGCAAAAACAGAAATAATGTGTATAGAAATCAGGAGGGACTAGAGACTACCGCGATAGTATGCCATTGCAACCTTCTTCCCAGGGACTCGTCTGTGCCGTCTTCAAAAGTGTGCACATCGTTGGGCAAAAGAAGGCTGTGCACTAAACTTTGAGCGACACGACCTCCCTCACTTTTATCCCACACTCGCACACTCACAGTCGCAGGAAGGGGTTTGCCATTCATTTGGAATGTAGGCCGCCACTCTGGAACAGATCGGGAGGAGGACGCCACGTTTGTCCCTATCGGAACCGGTGGCTCCTGGATTACGATGCCTCTTGATGGCGGGGGAGGAGTCCTGATTGACGCATCACCCGAGCCGATTGGGGGCTGATCGGTAACGCGTTGCCTCTTCCGAGTTCGTCCGGAAGGAGGAGGAGGAGGGTGAGTCTGACCATGAGCTTGGGGTGGTTACTGCTGGGTGGCAAGCCGCGCACCAGGCACGAAACGGCTAACAGACATTGTCCTCCTTGTCACCATGTCTTCACCTCGATCGGATTCGATGTCTGAGGGGTTGATAAACTCGTCGGCTGCTCCTTCGGCTTCCTGAACGGGTGCTTCGAGTTCAACTAAACCCTCGAGCTCGATACGATCCTCGGGTTGAACGGGGGCTTCGGGCGACACGGGCTCGTGCGCCTGCTCTCGACGACGTCGAGACACACGTTCAGCTGACTCGTCTCGTACGGGTGCAAGTTCGTCCGAACACGTATAACGCGGACCGAGATCACGAGCTTCGTCGATAGTGATTTTTGGAGGAAGGAAGTTAGCGTGTCTTACGTCGATGTATGAGAGGAGGGGACTGTCAACTAACAAAGCTTGGCCGAATGCTTGCCAAGTAGAATACACAGGATCAATGCCGAGGATTAAATGAGATGCTCGGATTTATCCGTCCCAATGTACAAAGATTTCTGACCTGAGCACAAAATTTAGGTCCCGAACGTGCACTACTTTGAGATCTTTCCCAAACCTTCCGCTCTCTACACGAAAAAAACACAAAAATTGATTAGTAATTGCGTGATCAATTCGAAGGCAACAAATTAATAAACTTAAACCAGGAAGTATACTTAGGACCGACCAACGTCGCGCGGCGAGAACGCGCATGGGAGCTCACCGGCGAGCCAGTTACCGCTCACCCGAACGAACTCCCCAGCTGAATTCCTATTTGAATCAAGTAGGCACGAAATGAGCCATACCCTCATGTCTCTGGTTTTTAAGTAATAGTTCGAACCAACTTTGCCGCACAATTTATACATGTAATTGATGTCATGATGATCCAGTCGCAAACCGAACAACTGGTTTAACCTACTAACGCAACTCACCACTCGGTAAAAGTTAAGGGGAAGTTGGTCGGGACATAAACCGTAAAATCTGAGAGTACCTATGATGAGGGGGTCAGCTGGGAATCTAATCCCACCCTCGAGAATTGCCATTAAGGGAAAGAAAACAGTATTTGTACCACGGCGCCTTTGGATATCAATATCACCCTCATAACAGTAGGCGATATCAACATCACCGGGGACATTGTAAGTGGCCCTAAAAGTAGCCAAGGAAGCTTCTGAGGAAAGGAGATGAGAATAGCCCATTCTCTAAGATAAGATTCCTAAAACTATGATTATGACAGAACAAAAAGAAATAGAACAATTTGAAGGAAAGGGAGAAGGAACTTACTGAGGGCTCTAAGGAAGAAGGATGTTCTGGGCTAGAAGACGAATGCGGAGAATATATGGTTGGCAGAGTAGAAATTTGGAAAATACAGAATGCAAAGTGAAAGAGAGTAAGAAAAAGGCTATTTATAGAAGCTGGAGGTGAAATAAATGACATATAATAATTAAAGAGCGGGAAACCCTACGAATCCTCATCTTAACTGTCACACGCGTGCCTCCTCGGTTCGCGAACCGTCAGACGGTGATGACGGTTGAACCGACAGTCAAACATAACGCGCCTTTTTAGGGCGCATTAATGGGTTTCTCAACCGTCTAATATCCACCCATTGAGCTTCTCGGATTGCTATTTCTTCCTGAGTTCCTTGATTAGTCCCCGAGGGACGGGCACGAATCAAAGGGGGGCTAATGTACGGCACGGAGATACGTACACCCAGATGGACCTTGGACCCTAGCTCAGCAATGTGGCCCATGGTATCAAGCCGCTTTCCACTTGAGGCCCATGCCCGAGCCCACAAAAGCCGCGATCCCAGGCCTTGCCTGAAAGCTTGAGGAAGAGTGATTTCAATCAACACGGGTCCTATTTCGTCCACTCGGGAACTGCTCGACGATTCACATCTCGAGCAAACAGAAGTACACTCGGGAACACCGACTCTTGTATGCCCGGTTGTGCCTTGGGGAATATCGCCGCCAAGCGTATCTACTGAAGTAGGAACCATTTCCAAAGCCACTCCCACCTAAACACCACTTACAATAAACAGCATTGGACCTCCTATTACACTAACCACAGGAGTAATCATAGCTTGTCCACTAATTCTGGGCTATAAATATGAGAACTGAAGGAGTGAAAAGGGTTGGAAAATTGAGAGAAGAAACTTAGGGAAAAGGGAGCAGGGGAGCAATAATAGAGCAATAAGTGGGGAAAGTAGGGAAAATCCAAGGAGAAAGGGTGTCACTAGGTCCTGGTGATAGGAGCCATCCAAAGTAGGAAACCCAAAGCCCACACTACAAATAAGTTGTAAGCCCAAAGTAGTGACAGCCTGTTAACCTCATTTTGGGTACGCACACCTAGCAAAAGACTTTTTCTTTGTTATTGACTTATTGCTACGTTGGATTAAGATTAATAAGCCTTATTGCTCATGGTACTGTACAATTCCGTTGACTTGCTTTTCTATGCTCGCTATTTACTTCTTGATCAGCTTTCCTCTAATTGCTATTTTCTTCTTTCTTGATCAAAGTAACATCCCCATCATTTTCATTAATAAAGAAATGAAATTACAATATTTGAATATTGAACTATGTGATTTTGATATTGATCTACGTGATTTTGATTTTCATGAATGGTATGCTACATGTTTGAATATTTCACTCACGACTTGGCCTGAGTCGCGAATGACTCGTGAAATCCAGCCTGTTAAAGACTTTTCAAATTCTAGCATGTGCTTCTCGCGTGGCCTGTTTCGCGAGTTGGCACTTGCGAGCTAGTCGTGAAATCCTCATTTTCACATAATCTTTACCAAACTCTCACACACAACCCTTATATTAAATCCCACAAAAATACAGGGAAATGATTGAACATAATTACAATCAAATTTGACACGGAATTAAAGCCAACAAAAAACATAGTTGTAAATCACAATTTACAAAACTCTTGATTATAAATTGTTATTTGAGATTTTTTTTTTTCAAAATAAAAAATACAAATAATTTAAAAATTAATGCTAATAATGCATTGTTGTCAACCTCTAGTATTGATATTTCAATTTTTTAAAATTTTTGTACAAAGAACTTCGACCCCCTAAGTTTGAATCCTGGTTCCATCCTTAGCTTTAGGGTTTTGCCATGGCCAAATAATATCAGTGTGGCTAATCATGTGGAACCTGCAAATGAGCTAAACACAAGAAGCTGCTAGACTCGATCAATGAGTCAGGAAATGTGTACATGTCTTCCACTGAGGTTGATGGAGCATACATAATACGGTGTGCTATAGGTGCAACTCCGACAGAGGAAAGACATGTGATTAGGGCTTGGAAGGTTATACAGAAGCATGCAGATGATTTACTCAGCAAATACTAGTGTAAAGGTATTGGCACTAGAGTTTGCTTTATATATTAGCCTATGAAAGTATTATTTCGTGATTTTCATTCAAATAAGTGTGCATGGGATGTGGCAATTTGATGCCATGCACAATCCCTTATCTTCTATATAAGATGTTTTTATTCTACAATATATCTTTTTGTTGACAAAAATAATTAGCTATAATAATAATAATAATAATAATAATAATAATAATAATAATAATAATAAATGAAGTAGTAAAACACTGACTGTGTGGCCATTTTTTTTTCGCTCCATGCGACTAATCAACTGTTGTTTTGCGTCTACTTATCACATCAGTTTATCTTCTTCTTTTATATTTTTCTTTTTTTTGTCTATTTTACATTACCTATCTACTTTTTCTATTTTATAAGACTACTTTTAGAAAACACTCACATCAAATTATCTATTTTACCTTCTATATTATTTAAATACTCAAATAAATTTTTCTTAGGTTTTGATCGGCAGTGGTGGGTATGCTGTGGGAGTGGTTAGTGGTGGACGATCACAAAGCCACAAAGAGGAGTAACTATTTTTTCTTGTTGTTGTCGGTGAATTTGGGGGTTCGGTTAAGAGGATGTTTCAATTGATTGAGTTTTGGTTTTGGATTAGGATTTTGAGTTGAGAGGCTGATTTTTTTGTCACGGTTCTTGATTGCTTGTTCTGTGGTTTTGGTTTAAATCTTCAAATGAACTTGATTTGTTGTGTTTTCCTCCTCATTCAATGAAAATGAGTTTTGATTGTTGGTTTCATATAAGCTTTTTTTTTTGTTCAATGTGAAAGTTCTTCTTCATTTATACATTTTTTTAATCCAAATCAGAGAAACAGAAAAGAGAGAGAGAGAGAGAGAGAGTTAGAGAGAGAGATGAGAGGTGAGTTAACAACGTTATAGTCTGTTTGAACTTAAGGACTGAAATTGTCAGTTTTGAATTGTTTTGGACTTGGTTGGCATTATTCCAAACCTCAGGGGTAGTTAGTGAAATTTACCCCTTAAGTTTAATTAACAAAAGGAGTTTGCAAGATGAATGTTTTTGGTTATAACTTTTTAAATTGAGGATTTGGTAGAAATTGAGAGGAAAAGTAACAAGCACACATGGATTAAATGTTTTTCAAATGCATTTAAAATAAAGATTAACAGTTAAAACCATAAATAAAAACAAAGTCAAAAATAAAATTAACATGCAACAAATAAGAGAGAAAAGAGAATTGTATGTGTCGTTTAATTAGTTCTTTATTAGAGGAACACATACGCAAAAGGGTATGCATCATAATTGAGGAACAAAATAAGGAGTCTACATGACCTTAACACTAAAAGACCTAGCTATTCTTAGATCATGTGCCTAAGGTCATACCCCCTAGAATTTAAAAAATATAGTATATATATGACCCTCCAAATTAAATTTAAAATTAACTCTCCCAAATTTAAATTTGGCACAAATAATCTTTTAAAAAAATAATGATCACTTGACCTACATGTGTTTGGTGGGATATTTTGCTTATTTGATATTTGAAATCCAAAGTTAAAAGTTTTAAACTTCAGGTTTTGAGTGATATTGTGATACTTAGCTCCACTTGAAGGATATTTTGAGTGCTTTTTTATTTATTTTTTCTGTATGTTTTGATTTTTTAAATTTTTTATTGGTTAACATTATTTAAATTTCAAGTAAAAAGAATAACCGATATATAATGATAAGAAATGCGACTTTCAATTTTTTTGGTTCATGCTATTTTCTTTATTGAATAGTTGTACTTATATTTACTCTTTCAGATTTCACTACGATGACAAAATCAAGAATTTTCAATCACGAATGCTATAAACTAGGTTTTGCAACAAAATGAGAGATGATTTTCAAATGGATTCTTTGTTTTTAAATATTAAAAGGGAAGTTGTTGCAAAATTTAGTACATAATCAATTATAAGTGATTTTCATAATTTAAAAAAAAATATATCAATTTTTGTTATAGATTATAAATGATTAAACAAAAATGTAATCATTATATACCTTTCCTATTGGCTATTTTTTATAATTTGTTAAGATTGAACTGGTGCTAATTTAATTCTTTATATTAATTTAGTTCTAAATTTTAGTACATTTCTTATTTTTGAATTGCAGAATTTTTTTTTTCAGGCCCCCAAAGAAAGATCTTAAACACCACTTGTAGAGAAATTACTATACATTCGAAATATCATATCAGCAATTTCGTGACCTTCCAACCTAACAATATACTATCATCTGCCTTATTAAACCTAATTGTCTACCGACGAAGAAAAACAATATAGAGAAATAGATGGTTAGAGAGTGGAGAAGAAATAGGAAATAGGATGTAGTCAATTGATAAAACCTATAAATTCAATGGCGGCTCTATGAATGTTTTTTAGGGTGGTCATTAAAAAACTTAAATTATACAAAATCTATAAAAAAAAGAATTTCATATATATATTGACCAAAAAAATTGCAAATATATAAAATCTTACAATTTCCTTTAAAGAGTTTTCTTATTTTGAAATTGTTGCATGATAGTCTCATTATCAATGATGCAAACTACATTTTTTTCCAAAATTTTAGTTCAAAAAAAATTGACTTTTTATTTTTTGTTTTTAAGGGCCTAATATATTGTTAAGGGTATCAAAGTTTAGTTACAAACATACTTGTAGTCTAAGATTATAACTCTCACTAAACAAATTAACATGGCTACGTTAGATTTCCAAAATTTGTTGCCATGTTAATTTGTTTAGTTAAATTGCATGTTAACCGTAAATTGAATATTCTTTATGTTCTTAAAACATATATGAAATTTCATGTCAATTGGATGTTATTTACTCTTTAATCTATAAACGTATTTTTTATGTATAATTTTATACTATAAAAACTTGAAATTTAAACATTTGATTAATTGCATAACTATTGATCTTTGATTTTCTTATAATTTTGCAAGTATAAAAAATATAAGAAAAAAATGTAATCCAATGATAGATTTGTCAAAATTCACCTCTAATAAAAAAATATCGAGTAGAGCTGTAACCTTAATCTACAAACAAGTTTTCTGACAAAGTTTGTCCAACTTTAATTTTGTTGTGCATAAAAAATTTTAGGGTTGTCACAAGTATTTTGTAAAGATAAAAAAATCATAAAATTTTTAAAATTTTTATATAATAATTAGTTTATTTCTACATCAGAGTAGAGTGGTCATGTGATCACCTACCTTCAAGCCGCCCTATATGACTTGTACATGTTTGGATTAGAGGACTACTCATGCTGGTGGATCCTTGTCGCACTAAACAATTTCAACATGGCGAGATCATTGGTGGCTTAGGGCCCTTGATGTACGTCAGTGATGTGATCAATGACGCTGGAATGCTTGAGGCCCTTCTCTCTATAATTATTTTTAACAATATGTCCCTTCTCTCTAAAAAAATTAATCAAGTAGCTGATTTGTGCAGTGGACTGATATGACACTATCTAAGGTCTTACGTTATTAATGATGTGTGAAGTGGACTGATATATATGTAAATGAAAAGAGTTGGGTTGGTGAACTTATAGTTTGCATTTTCACTCGGACTGATGCGAATGCAAACTCTCTTTTTTAACTTATTTAAACATACTAAATTTTTTTAAAACTAAAATTGTGACTTGAAGTCACTATTTTCACTTGGACTGATGCAAATACATTTTCACTCAATGTATAAAACTTATATGAGGCTGGCATGTGGGTCTCACAGTTGTGCGGCTCACATATTAGTCTCACATAGATTATATATCCACGCCTATACAAGATTTTCTAGTGAAATAGACATTGCTCCTGTCCAGGGATTCATTTTTCAAAACTAAAAACCTCCCACAAAGAATGGTAAAATACATGTGGTGAGAAATTGGTAGTCTTATAGGCCTAGACGTCAGTGGTGTAATAAATGATTCTAGAATGCTGAATCTGAGTAATATTTGAGTGTTTATGAATTGGCAATTGCCTTCTCTCCTGTAATATATATATTTTAAACTATCACTACAAATATTTTTTGCATATTTATAAGATGAAGTGTTATAATTGATGTTAACTAAAGTTGTGTCACTAGTGCGATTACAAAGAAGTAATGTTATTTTAATCATATCATACTAATTTATTTGTTATGAATAATAATGAAAATTTTGTTAGATCCCAAATAATATTAGCTACCTCCTATTTAAAATGTTAAAAATCTCACGTGTTGGCCCACACCTATTAAAAGAGAGTTGAGCCTACACGTGTTAGAATTATGGTTAAATGACTTAATACACCATTTTCTAATAGTTTAAATTTTTGAGAAAATTGGTAATTCAATAGATAAATCTATCTCTAATGATGTAATTTGGATGGAAGATCCTCCTCCTCCTACCTTTGAGGCTTTATTCTTTGATGTAAATGTTTGTCTTTTGTGAATGAAAGTTTTTTCCCTAAAAAAAAAAAAAAAAAGTTGGCCTTTTGATGGTTAATACTAACTTACAAATAAAGGAAAATACTTTAGCTAGCGAACTAAATTATCTAACTAAAAAGCTAAATTGATTTTTTTATTTTTTTACTTATTGTAAAGAAGATGTCAACAAAACTTATTAGTGTTTTGCATAAAAAAGTAAGTAGACATGATAAAAAATTATAATATATAAATTATTAAATATTTTATTTAAAATGTAATATATATAAATTTAATTTATGTATTATAATTAATATTTAAATATTCAAAAAAATATCATTTAAAATGATTACCTTAAGTTTCAAATTGTATCGAGATGTGCAACCTTAATTATAAACATAGGGAGATAAAAAGTTTTACAACTTTTTATCACTATTCTTGAGTTTCAATGGTGAAATCATGTTAAAGCCACGATGATGCAATCATAATTTGCCATCTTAGCAAGTTGTAAAAAAAAAAATGTTGTGTGATTTTGACCTTAACTTATCACTTTAATAAATTATACTAGGCTCCTCACATGTGTTTCATGCATGCTTGGAGGTTTTATTTGTCAATCTTAATTCTTAACCATTGTATCCCCTTAGTTAAAGACTAAATGTAAGGATTTAATTGCTCAATTTACTATTATATCCTCATTATTTTTCTTTTTATTAAATTATTTTCAATTTGTTAATATGGCAAATTTTTTTAATTTATAAAAAATTGGCCACCAAATATTCCTATTCTACATTCATAGATAAAAAGAAAAGGAATCATTGTTTTTGAGTGGTGTTTGTAGAGTATCTTTATGTTAGAATCTCTTTCCTTATTTCTTTTGTGTTTGTGTGTGTTTGTTTCTCAAAAAAAAAAAAAAAAAAGAAAGGTCCTAAAAAATCATGTATCCCCGACACCTAAAGATGGAGCTATTTTGTTTTGATTTTCTTAATTATTTTATTGGGTAACATTATTTTAAATTTTAAGTAACAAAGAATAACTGATATATAATGATAAGAAATGTGACTTCCAATTTTCTTGTTCACGCTATTTTCTTTATAGAATAGTTGCACTTGTATTTACCCTTTTAGTTTTCACTGCAATCACAAAAACAATCATTTTCAATCATGAATGCTACAAAACTAAGTTTCTTAACAGAATGAAAGATGATTTTTTAATGGATTCTTTGTCTTTAAATAATGAAAAGGAAGTTGCTGCATAATTTAGTACATAATTAATTATTAGTGATTTTCATGATTTAAAAATATTAAATTCTATTTTTGTAGATTATAAATGATAAAGTAAAAATGTGTCATTTTTTCCTATCCTTTTGTTTATATTTAGCTAAGATTGAATAGATGCTTATTTAACTCTTGATATTAATTCAATTATGAATTTTAGTACATTTCTTATTCTTGAATTGTTGATTTTTTTTTTCAAGCCCCCAAAGAAAAAATCCTGATTCCAGTCTCTACTTATGGAGATATTATTGTATATTTGAAACAGAGAAAATCTAGAGATATAAAATATCTGACAAATAATTTGATATTTACTGATGTAATAGATTATTAGTGATAAATAAAAAAAAAGTAATATCATTAGTGAGCTCAAATAAAAAATAAAAAATAAAAATTTGCCAACTTCAACCGGTGTTTTGTGTAAGCAGTTTGCATGAGCAATTTCGTGGCCTTTCAACGTAATAAGATGTTCTCATCTCATCTGCCTTATTAATTTTCTCAAATATAAAACCTACTTGTCTACCGACAAAGAAAAAAAATAGAGAAATAAATGGTTGGAGAGGGAAGCAGAAAAATCTAGACATCTATTCTTGCAGGTGGGTCATGAGTGCACTATATAATTTCCCTCAACAGTCGAAGTACTGGTTGAACCGGAGTCTGGACAGTTAGCTGAAACCAGATAATATAATAAAATGTTCCCCACAAATAAAATAATAACCCTTTGTAATTGTTGGTATGAATGGTATCAAATTCAAATTTATAAAAGCAGCTTAGAAAAGAGTTGTGACACACATAAAATTTAAAAAAAAAAGAAAAAGAAAAAAAAAAGATTTCTTATTGGAGGATGTGATCCTCAAATTCTTGGAAGGCTTGTATTTATCTCAAAAATAAGGAGTTCAGAGTGGGTATTTTTTTTTTCCCTGAAAGAAGGTGATTGCCTTTTTTTTTTTTTTTAAGAATAACATACCACTTTAGTTGTAATGAAAAATAATGAAAGCAATTAAAAATTTAACTATGGAGCTGATTTATCAAGTGGACTGATATGCAACTATCTAAGGTTGAATGTGGCTACACAGTTAGCAATTGATGTGTCAGGAAAAACAATTTTTTATTATTCTATTCTACACATAAGATTTTTTTCATTTAAGGGATAATGTCATGGACCAAGTTGACACTACACTAAAGAGTTAAGAACCAAATTGACATAATTGAAAGGTTATGAACTAAATTGAAATATGATGTAAAAAATAAAGACCAATTAAATAGTTTATCCTTTTGATAATATAGACGTATATCTATGCTCACTGGTTTCGTAAGTTAGGGATTTGTTATGGATATCTAATTTACTTCATCACAATTGATAGTGATAGTGAAAAATACTTTGCCTATTTGTGATTTAAAAAAATTGGCATTTTACCCATCTGAGGTAAGTTCTGTTTGTCTCTTATTGCTCACCTCTGTTAAAAATAGGGGTAATTAAATTTGTTTTTTTTTTTTTTCTACTCTTTTATATCTCTCTCCTTTCAAAACATGAAAAATTCAAAAACTCAAAAGAAAAAATATCTAAAAGTTAGGTTTTATAAAATTTAAGACAAATGTCATCAGAATAAAAGTCAGCACTGCGCATAAATAGCCGGCATAATTTGTTCCTGCTTACTACTAGGAATTCACTTCTTAATGCTAATGATGCTGCTAAATGGTAGTGGAACTCAGTGCAACTCTAAAACTTGAGTTTTTTCCATAGAAATTATGCAAATGCTATCATGGGCAATCACACTTGTTACTGTACACATAATCCCCAATAAAAAGAACATCAAGTTCCCGTGGTTAATTACTAAGAGCATGGTGGCGTTGTAGCTTTTTATTGTCCATTATCTGCGCAGCTTTTGATACCCATTTCAGAGTTATAAACCATGGCAAACTTGGAGTATGAGATTAATTATGCAGACTTCCTTGGCCTGCTTGCTTCTACATGCCTCTTGGTCAGTTCAATCCTAGCTTTTAAACTTCAAACGTGGTACAGTGAATTCCTTCAAAGGTTAGAGAAAAAATAACTAAAAGTTAGGTTTTAATTTTTACAAAACATAGCTTTTAGATCTTCTTTTCTCTTATTTTTTTAGTTTTTTTTTATATGGCATAAAAAGGTAGCAAAAATACAAATTTACTCCTGTTTTTAACGGATATGGATAACTAGAGATAAACAGAGCTTATTTCAGGTGGGTGAAGTACCAATTTTTAAACCACAAGTAAGCAAAGTGTTTTTCAGGCAAACCATAGAATAAAGTATAATTTTTCCAAGTTTTTATGAAAACTGAATCTTGTGATAATTCATTTATTGGTTGCAACAAAGAAGGTTGCCATTAATGAAACACCAGGGTGTTGAGATCATTGGTGGCCTATGGCCCTTAATGTCAATGATGTGGGATTTGGTTTACCTTCGGTATTTTTTTAACTGGACATATCCTTTTGTTTTAAATATACAATAGCAAGTGGTAATTGGTTTTAATCTCCACGTTTTATTTAGTTAGTAGATGATGTGACAATTTTTTATTAAAACAAAATGAGATTCCAGTTAAAAAAAAATACTAGAGGTAGCCATATCCAATGATGTGATCAATGAAGCTGGAACCCTATTTTTTGGGATAATTATTGATCTTTTTTATTTGAATAATTATTGTTCCTTTCAACAGTAATTTATTTACTTTCAGCTGGTGTTGGTTAGGATATTGTAAGCCTTAATTTACAAATAGTTTTGTAGTACAACACACACTTTGGTATTTTTCAATGGAGATGTCTAGACTCTAGAGTTTAAATCTCTCCATGATTTTTACTTTCAAATTTAGAAAAAAAATTGTAAGCCTTAATATTGACATGGAAAAGTGGTTTCTTACGGGCTGTCACTATAATTTCAATGTGGAATGCATTTATAATTTCATGAGACTGTCCAAATTTTTTGCTAAATATTACGAATAATATACATTTTGCCACAATTGTCTTATGTTATAGAGTGTGATTAGTTGTCTATCATATCATATGAATCGGTGAATCTACCATTTTTTTCTCCATTATTTATAGTTTATTATGTAAGATAGTTATAGCAAAATGTGTGTGAAAGTGTATAGTACTAGAATTATTATTCGCAATGCTGTCTAATCAATCAAAAGCAATTTCCAACAACTTTTGACTTCTTTCTTTTTATTTATTTATTATTTGATAATAATAATTTCTACATAATGCGTGTATAAATAATTGTGGCTCGGGGGGTTGTAAGATACTCATAACATTGCACCTTTTATGTGTTGATGCTCTTATTATCTTAATCCATTCTTGATCTTCTACGTTCATCCTAATCATGGGTGGAAGTTCGCTCCAACTTCTCCTCACTTTTTTTCTCTTTTTGTTGTGCACGAAACCAACCCTTGGAAATTATTGGGGTGTGGGAGATGCTAACCTCGGCTGCAAAGAGCATGAGAGACAAGCACTTGTCAAGATTAAAGAAGACCTTATTGATGATTATGGCCATCTTTCTTCCTGGAGTACTAGAGTGGGGAGAGAAGATTGTTGCAAATGGAGAGGGGTCAACTGTAACAACCAAACAGGTCACGTAATCCAGCTCAATCTTAATATCTCGGATGTGGAACCTTTGAGAGGTAAACTAAGTCCTTTCTTGAGTGAGTTGCAATATTTGACTTTTTTGAATGTGAGTTACAATGATTTTAATCATACCCAAATCCCAAAATCCATTGGTTCTCTCTCCAACTTAAGACACCTTGACCTTTATAATGCTAATTTCGGAAGAAATATTCCTTTTCAGCTTGGGAATCTTTCCAACTTGCAGTACCTTGATCTTGGTGAGAATCATTTTAATAAACCTGAAAACATAGAGTGGCTCCCTCAACTTTCTTCTTTAGAATACCTTTGCATGAGTACCGTTAACCTGAGCAAAGTCAATAATTGGCTCCATGTTGTGAATAAACTGCCGTACTTGACATCTTTGTACTTGTACTCTTGTAGTCTTCCAAATATTTTTCCTATTCCCCATGTTAATTCTTCTACTTCTCTTGACATCCTCGATCTCTCTGTTAACAATCTCACTTTGCCTTCTTCAGTAATAGAGTGGTTGTCCAACTCCAATACTAGTGTTGTCGAACTCTATCTCTATGATAACCAATTTCAAGGTTTAATTCCCAATGCTTTTAGCAAAATAAACTCTCTTGAGGTTCTTAGTCTCCATGATAATGAGTTTGAAGGTGGGATACCAAAAAGCTTCAGTGGAATGTGTAATTTAAAAACATTGTCTCTATCAAGTAACATTCTTAGTGAACAACTTGTAGGAATTGTTCATAACTTGACTGGGTGTGCAAACCACTCAATAGAGAAATTGTATTTAGATAACAATCACATTATGGGATCATTTCCTGATCTCACAACATTTCCATCATTGAGAGTATTATGGCTTTCTGAAAATCAATTAAGTGGGACAATACCTGAAAGTTTGGGAAAACAATTTAATCTAGAGAGATTACATATTGGTGGTAATCCATTTGAAGGTGTTATTTCTGAAGCCCACTTCTCAAAACTCACAAAATTGAAGGTGTTTCACATATATGATAACTCTTTGGTTTTCAACTTCAGCTCTAATTGGGTTCCACCTTTTCAATTAGACGAGCTATATATGAATAATTTTCAACTCCCTCATTTCCCAAAATGGCTTCAAACTCAAAAAAATTACTATTGGCTTGATTTAGCTAAATCTGGAATTTCAGATACTCTATCCAATTCATATTGGATCTTCCCAACTCACTTGCGCTATATAGATCTGTCTGGGAATAAAATCAATGGACACATTCCAAATTTGCTATTGGAGTCATTCTTTCCCTTCGTCATTAACTTGCATTCAAATAAATTGGAAGGCGAAATACCACCATTTGTATTTAAAGGGTCACATTTGAATCTTTCCAATAATACGTTTTCAAAGCTAGCCTTGTCCTTATGTGAAGCCAGTAATAATAGTTTGGAATTTCTAGATCTCTCCAATAATCGATTATCAGAAGAGCTTCCTGACTGCTGGATGCATTTTGAAGGGCTTAAAATTCTTAAGTTGGCAAACAATCATTTTCATGGAAAAATCCCAAGCTCAGTGGGCTCTTTAAGATTGAAACACTGGATTTAGGCAATAATAATTTTAGTGGGGAACTACCTTCAACCTTTAAAAATTGCACAAAGTTGATATTTCTTGATCTTCGAAACAATAGCTTGTCAGGACCAATACCGATGTGGTTAGGGAGAAGCCATCCAAATTTAGCTGTCCTTTTTCTTAGGTCCAATCACTTCTACGGAAGAATGCCTCCACATCTATGCCATCTAACGCATCTTCAACTTTTGGACCTCGCTTTGAACAGAATCACAGGAAGTATACCAAAATGCCTCAACAACCTTATTTCCTTGACTAATACAAAGAGTCCCAATGCAGCCAATAACCATTCATATGAATTACTGTCTTCAAGATATGTTGACGTTACAATTTGGATGTGGAAAGGAAGAGAGTACGAGTATGGAAATAATCTTGTACTAGTTAAGAGCATAGATCTCTCAAGCAATAAATTAATTGGGGTAATTCCAGAAGAAATTGTGATGCTTAATGGATTGATTTCTTTGAATCTCTCAAGAAACTTGCTGACTGGAAAAATCACTTCAGATATTGGGCTATTACACTCATTAGAAGTCTTGGATTTATCTGATAACAAGCTGGGCGGTGAAATTCCTTCAACCATTTCTCTTATTGATCGTCTGAATTCCTTGAACTTGAGAAACAATAATTTGTCCGGCAGAATTCCAACAGGCACTCAACTCAGTACCTTTAATGCCTCTGAATATGAGGGGAACCCAAATCTTTGTGGATTCCCACTTCCAAAGAATTGTTTGGGTGAAGAAACACCTCAAAATCCAACTGTGAATAGAAGCAGTGGAGATGCTAGCATGCAAGACGAGAAAGATGGGTTTATAACCCAAGGGTTTTATGTTAGTGCAACCATTGGATTTGTCATTAGTTTTTGGGGAGTTTGTGGCACATTACTACTAAACAGGTCATGGCGATTATCCTATTTCAAGTTCTTGAACAATATCAAAGATCAGCTATACGTGATTGGAGTAGTGACTATGGCCAGATTGCAAAGGCAACTTCAAAGCTAATTGGTAATAATATTTTCTCTATTTTCGGCTGTCATTGTTTGGGCCCATTTCTAGTTTCCATAGTTTGTCAAAAAAATTTCTAGTTTCCATATCTTTGAAGCCTACCATTGAATTCTACATAAAATTAGTGAAGTAAGCAAATAAAAGAATAAAAGAAAAAAAAAATTACTTACTACTAGTATATTGTGATAAGAAGGGGATTTTGTTTTGGGTCACTAAAGCTTCTTCTTTTTTTCTTTCTTTTTTTTTTTTTTTTCGTTAAAGAAGATAGCAACATTCACTAAAATGCAAAATGATCTGGAAGAGGTCTTGTAAGGCCTAGCAAGGAATGGGAAAAAAAAAAAAAAAAACAAAAAACAAAAAACAGAAGAAAAATGAAGTTCTTTCACTTCTTGAATTTTTCCTCTAAAGTTATCTTGAGCTGACCTGAAGTGTGATCCTTCTTATAAAATGCAATAGGTGATTACTCTTTCAATTACTGGAGCACTCAATGCTGTCTTATCAAAAGAACATATACGTGAGATTTGCAGATATCTGTACAATCATCAGGCAAGAATATTTTCTTGCAACATAGACAGTTTTATATATAATGCTCCTTTTCCACCTTGAATTTCACTTTTAGTCAAACTGTTAATAAAGGGATAACTGCCTTACTAATAAAGGGAAAAGTAATGCTCCTTTTCCACCTTGAATTTCACTTTTTTCCCCCTTGGTATCAGGAATTTCACTTTGTCTTGCGCTTTGCGCTTCGCGCCTAGGCCCCAAGAGGTCTTTGCGCTTAAGTGCGCCCCTCACTTTTACCAACACTGAACATAATATCAATTGAAGAGTTAGATTAATTAGCTTCTTTAGCTCTACACCTTCACTCAAAGGCACTCGCTGTACTTATTGGTAGTTCCATTGAGCTATTGGCCTTGTATTTTGTGGATGATGCAGGTGTTGAATATGCTTTGTTGTTGGGTGGAGGATCCAAACTCAGAGGCATTCAAATTACATCTTCCAAGAATCTTTGATTATTTGTGGATTGCTGAAGATGGCATGAAAATGCAGGTTCAGACATTTATTGTTAAACAGTTTTTAACTGACTTAACAAGCATTTCTCTCTCTCTCTTAGAGTATTCCACCCCCCCCCCCCCCCCTCCCCTCCCCTCCTCTCTGCAGGGGGAAGACCTTCTTAGTATTTTTTTTAATTGTTCAATGAAGTATATAGAGCCCATCATTATGTTTCACTACCTCAAATATTGAGAATTATACATTGTGTGTTCGTATTAATTTTGATGTAGGGCTATAATGGGAGTCAATCATGGGATACTTCTTTTGCTATTCAAGCGATTATATCAACTAACATTGCTGAAGAATATGGAGCAACTTTAAGAAAAGCACATGACTACATAAAGGATTCGCAGGTTCTCCTTTGCAGAATTTTTTTATTATTATATCTTAAAATTATTCTTTTCATATTTTCATGACCAATTGCGGTTTGCTTTGAAGGTCTTAGAAGATTGTCCTGGAGATCTAAATTTTTGGTATCGTCACATTTCAAAAGGTGCTTTGCCATTCTCAACTGCAGATCATGGATGGCCTATTTCTGATTGCACTGCAGAAGGATTGAAGGTAAAGTTAGAACAAACAGTTCCATACTATATAATGGAAAAATTTTCTGATATCTATTTCTTTGTGCAGGCTGTTTTATTACTATCAACATTCCCATCAGAAACAGTTGGGAAGTCCGAAGTCGTTAGATGTGAAGCAGTTATATGATGCTGTAAATGTTATCCATTCCTTACAGGTAATTGTTAGATATGTTGCATTTTTAGAAGCTCAAAGTTGGAATCTGACATGGCAAGTTTTAAAAAAAATGTTAACAGATTGAAAAAAGACATAATAGTTTACTCTCATGATTCTTGTAATTGACTTAAGTCAGCTGTTTAACTCGAGGCTTTGTTCATCTGGGTAGAAGTGACTAGAGTAATTTATAATATGTACATTTCCCTCACTGATGGCAGCTAATTGTGCCTTCAGCTTGGGCTTGCTTAAATATTTAAGTATTTAAAGAATGTAGGTGTTGGCAGTACTGAACTCTGAACATCCAAGGATTTATCATTTATTCACAAATGATGAAAATATTATCCTGAACATTTATTGTCTGATTTTCTCTGAAAAATGTAGACATTACTCTGAAGTTCATAATTCTCATACCTCTGGTTGTTCTTTTTTATTCGGATAGATATCTTCAGAAGATAATAGTGGAAGAGGAAAAGAAATTCCTCCAACAAAGGATGTAGTTTGTCTACTCTTTAGTTTTTCTTACACATCTTAACGTCATGAATGCCTTAAAGAGTCTTGGTTGATTGAATTAGATGATATGCAGAGTATTAAATTTGGTTATAAGCATGTTGGGTTTTTTTTTTTTTTTTTTTTTTTAATGTTTTATTACTCTTTCCAGAATCATACATCTGAAGTTGTGAAGTAAACATAGAATAGAATGTGGCACTTTGAAGCTTTGAAGTTTTATGTAATTCTTAAAAGAAAAGAGTTCTGTATACGAACATTTCTGCATGATATGTGCACCCGACTTTATTGTTCTTCCATTCTGTTGTGATATTTTTTTTTGTTTAGTTTGCATGTCTCTGGTATTGTTAGCAGATTAGTTATGCAATTCAGTAGCTGGTGAGTTATAACATTCTAATGGATGTTCTTAGATCACTGCAGAATACTGATGGTGGCTTTGCAACTTATGATTATGAATTAACTAGATCCTACCAGTGGTTGGAGGTAACTATTATAACTTCTTAAGGCTTCTTTCTTTTACTTTTACCTTTAGTTCTAAATAATTCTTCTTACCATGAATTTGCTATGTCTTGAAAGTTTGAATTATTGCCAAGTACCCCCTTATTAAGAGCTTCATGACTAAGCCGGCCCTGTTCTCCCAGTGATATTTGAACTCAAATACAATGAATGTTTAGGCTTAGCCTTCACTTAGAAAAAAATTATAAATTACTTGTGAATTGTTTTTCCTCGTTTATGTTCTTAGACATATATTATATAACTCAGCCCTAGAATCTTTTGTGACTTTTGGCTGCACCAATATTGTGATTCATACTAATCCATTGGAAGAAAACCATCAGTGTTTGGAATGACACTTTAGAAGCTATTCCACCTTTAATTTCATTGTATGGAAACCCCTTGAATTGAGATGGCTAAAATACATTAGGGATTTTTAGTTCAGAAAAATAACCTTGATTCACAAACTTAAAAAAAGCTGAATTTTCACTGAGATGAGATACTGGCATCCTAACAGTCTACCAACGATACTTGTTTCAGAGTAAAAGACTGTCTTAAATGTCATGGGACTCAGCTCATGGCTCCTATGTTAGCTCTGGTTGAAAATTACTGATTGCCCAGATGACTTCCTATATAGACGTGTGTGTGGGTGTGTTTTGCATAGTCTATACTTTCCTACGTTGATTGAGAATTATATGACATTAATAAGGGATTGTAGGGAATTGAGGTCAATGAGCGCTCTAATGATACCATATCCCCCCATAAGAAATGGAGGGTAACAATGTAGGTTTAAAACTCATTGGGTGTTTGTGTAGACTTATCAATCTAAAAAAAAAAGGATTGTAGGAAGTTGATATAGAGCAATGGTGTTTTGACCTAGGAAATTTAGGATCAATGTGATGATTAACTCTATGTAAGTTTCTTTTTTGATTGTCAAGTTTGCATGTGCACTTAAGTGGGTTTTGAAACTATGGCCTTACCCTTTGCCCTTTCTTACGGGGACGGAGGTGCCTTTTGAGTTAGAGCTCATTGGCAACTCCATATCAATTTCTAATGATTTTATGGTTGTATTTAATTATGATTTGATGAGCTCTTTTTAGATCTAGGGAATGTGGTAAAGAAATCATATCAGTTAGTAATTTATCCACACACGGCGGGTGTTTCTAACCCTTGAAATTATGGTTGAGTCACACGCATTTTTATAGGGCAGTCAGTTGGAAATTCACTAGAAATTAAAATCTAGCTCTTTGTAATCCATATTCATGTGTTTTTCCCTCTTCTTTGCCTTTCTTCGGGTTTGAGTGGGGGATAAGGAGATGATGTGTGAAATGAAGATACTTTACTATGCCAATCTTGCTTTTAACTGGTGGCTTTGCAACAGTGGTCGAGTTATGTAATCCTAAACTCCATGTTCTTATCTTGTAATTGGCTGTATAGTTCATTTTATCCTATGCTGCAAGTTTTTTGGAATGATGCTGAAATTATATTTGCATGGTCTGTTGTCTCCATCAATTTTCAGTTAATCAATCCTGCTGAAACCTTTGGTGATATTGTGATTGATTATCCGTAAGATTTCATCACACTTCATTTTGTAATTCTATTTACTTTCATGAAAAATTCTAATATGATGTTAAATGAAGTGATTATGTAGATATGTTGAGTGTATGTCAGCAGCAATTCAAGCACTGACATTATTCAAGAAATTATATCCTGAGCATAGGAGGGAAGAAATAGAAAATTGTATTGCTAAAGCTGCAGAGTTCATTGAAAAAATACAAGCTTCAGATGGCTCCTGGTTTGCTTTCACATTACTTTTCTATTTATATTCTGCATATTTGCTTGAATGTCTTCGTTATTATCAGTCGCTAATTTCTCTCCCACTTTGATTTTGTATCAGTGCCTGAGCTTAACCTAATTAGTCACCTGTATATCTTGGAATTGTTTGAACTTTGAACAGTTATGAAATTACTTGCACCCAATTAATCTAAAATATTTAATTAGGTATGGATCCTGGGGAGTCTGCTTCACCTATGGTGGATGGTTTGGGATAAAGGGGTTGGTAGCTGCAGGAAGGACATATAAGAATAGCTCTAGCATCCGAAAAGCATGCAATTATCTGTTGTCCAAAGAGCTTGCTTCAGTTGGTTGGGGAGAAAGTTACCTATCATGTCAGAACAAGGTCGGTACTATATTTAATTCTTATATTCTTCTGTAACTCCCATATGCAGGCCATCTTAATCTTTTCTTGAACAGGTGTATACCAATCTCGAGGACAATAGGCCACATATTGTCAATACCGGATGGGCTATGTTAGCCCTCATTGATGCTGGGCAGGTACATTTGGTGAAGAATCATTTGGAAACTCCCACCTCTCCCTTCTTTGTTTTGCCTTTGGTTCCAATCAACCTTTCAAATTCATTTTAGCATTTGGTTGCTAATATGAATTCGTCTTCCCATCTGTCTAAAGTTCCTCGCAGTAAGGTTATTAAAACTAGAGAATTATCATGCATGCCTACTTAAGAGTCATGAAGGAAAAGTTTCAACATCATATTGGTAATGAAATATCAGTTCAGCCCCTTCTACAGAATTCTAACTGGACAACCAGCCCACACATCCTGAGCAGCCCCACACTCCCACAAAGCATGAATAGAGGTTTCCGGGAAGCAGTGGCAGATTGGACGTGAATCATCTTCAATAGAAAAGTTTCAACATCATATTGGTAATGAAATATCAGTTCCATACATAACCTGCACTCAATGACATTTAGCCACAGAGAAAATAGGTTCTGATAATCAGTATTCTGTGTTTGATTGTATGCAATACATTAAACGAGAGAGTGGAAATTCACTTTTGTAAAAACTAATGGGATTTTTTAACAGTAATGTTAAAAATCCATACATTATATAATTAATACTTTGATACACAGTGGTAATATTTGTGTTAATTTCACCAATCGTGTCTTGCATGAAAATCACATTCATCACCATATTTCTCATAATTTGTAAATTAAAGTAACTATCAGTTTTGGTTGATCGCATTCCCAGTTTCATTTAAAAAAAAAAAAAAAAAACGTAATAAAAACCAGAAAATAAGGACAGGCAAAAAAAGATTAAGCTGGTTGTATACTTTTTTCTTCCCAACAGAAATTTATATCTCCTACTGTATAATTTTTCTAGTCTTGATATTAATAATTGATTTTTTTTTTCTCTCTTCTGAAAGGCTGAGAGAGATTCAACACCGTTGCATCGTGCTGTAAGGATATTAATAAATTCTCAAATGGAGAATGGAGATTTTCCACAAGAGGTAAACCTAGGCATTGTTTCTCTATTTTTCTTTCCCATCAAAGCGAAATATTTCTTGAATGTGCAATTGTATTATGTTCTGAGGAAAGATAGGAACAGGCGAACAGTCCATTTCTATGGCTTTAAAAATGCAGTATCCTGTCACATAAATTTGACTAAGAAATAAACCACACCAAGATAAAAACATGTAAAACATAGAAATATTCTTAGCATATTTTTACTAGGGATAGCTGACCCCAAAGTTTTGGTATTGACACTTTGTTGTTGATATTTTTACTAGAGGTGGTTAAATGGATGATATGGAGGTTATAGGTTCTCTAGACCATGAATTTCTTTAGATATCTGGGTTCTTATAGACTAGAAAAGATAAATATTGTAAATCTTTGGCTTGTCCGCTCATGTATTTTAGACCACACAGCATAAGAATCTTTTAAAAACAACTTGTTTCACCAGCAACTGCCCAAGAAAGTTATTTATCAATACCTTATATGTATGTGTTAATAATTTATGCATTTTGTCATACAGGAGAACATGGGAGTTTTCAACAAAAATTGTATGATCAGCTATGCTGCATGCCGAAACATTTTTCCTATTTGGGCCCTTGGAGAATATTGTTGTCGAGGATTGCAGGCACCCTAAATGATGTCACTTTTACCTTCTTTGATTTTTGTTTTTGTTTTTGTTGTTTGTATTTCATAAATGTCACTTTTGCAGGCACCCTAAAATATTGTTGTCGAGTATTTTTACTATTGCTTTCAACAGTTTAGGGCCTGTTTGGTACATGTGTTTAAAATTGAAAATTGTTGTTTGAAAACATTTGTAGAAATACGTGTGGGTGAAAAAGTGTGTGGAAATACGTGTAATGTTGTTTAAAAATTGAAAATTGTTGTTTGAAAACACAAACCAAACACTCCCTAGTTTTCCTAAAATTTTCTCTCCATGTATATGACCATTAATGAATAAAAATAGTCCAAATATTTTTATAATTGTGGGCCACTTACATTATTGCCAATTGGACTTAAGTGAGCCCTAGTAAAAGTCCCAATGCTAGCTTAAGGCCCCAATTGCATGAGATAGATATTGAATGGTAATGGTAGGTGTGATGTGCACTCATACTATGAGGCATTGAAAGGTTCAAGTGATGCAAATTTCCTTAGAAAGGTATTTGGTGTTCAAACGATTTGAAAAGTACTGCATTTACTGTGTGAATTGCAGTTTGGGGACGGATTCTTTTGTGATAATCCTATTATCTTTTTGTTTTCTGGGTGTTTGCGCTTCGTCAGGTAATGTTAACGAGTGTTGTTAATTTACTTGCTAGATGGAATTATTAGTTTAGCCTACAGGCACTACACTATCATTATTATTTTTTTTGGAATCTAGTCCTCTTGTGCTTCATGTGGAAACTATGGAGTTTTAGTTTGGCATACACTAGCATTGCTTTTTTTTTTTTTTTTGGAATCTAGTTCGCTTATGCTTGATGTGGAAACTATGGAGTTATTAGTTTGGCATACACACACTAGCATTGTATTTTTCTTGTTTGGAATCTAGTGCTCTTATGATTGATGTGGAAACTATGGAGTTATTAGTTTGGCATACACTATCATTGTATTTTATTTTATTTTTTGTTTGGAATTAGTCTTCTCACCAGTTCAACTGAAGTTTTTTACTAGATTATTTTTTGAATATTTGGATCTTAGTAATACTCATTCTCACTCTTGGACTTAATCTTATGTATTCATAATGTATGTAGGAGATTTGCATCAACATCTTCTTCTTCTTTTTTTAGTTTTTTTTTATAACATATTATAAATCTAGAAGATTGGATAATTGACACAAAGGGTCTGTTTGGGATTCGCTTATTTTGCTGATATTAAAAACTTTTTATTGAAAGTACTGTAGATAAAGGTTAAAGTTAGTTGAAATAGTATAGTGAGATTTATGAATAGTAAAAAAAGTATCGTGGAGCCCATGAATAGTAGCAAAAGTAAGCTAAATAGTAAAATAAGCTGGCTTTTTAATTTTTGCCAAACACACACAAAGTATGCCTTCTACTGGAATGTCCAGCACCTCTATGTATCTCATGAGAGACCCTCTATGTATCTCATGAGAGACCTTTCTCTCACAAAATGTGAGGTTCACATATGAGAGTCTTACACATGTGAAAGAGATGTCTTTTGAAACTGTATCGAAAATAATTTTCAAGCCGTAGGTGTCATTGCAATTTAAGTCAATCAAAAATCACCGACGGTATCAACCGACTTCTATTTCAAGAGCGTGGGAATTCCAACATTTGGGCTTGACTTGACAGGAGCTAGTTTAAATCTTCTATACCACTTTTTGTGTACCACTCTATGTTCCATCAATCACTACTTACCATGTGCATCATATGGTAAGTAGTGATTAGTGAAATATAGAGTGGTATGCAAAAAGTGGCATAGAGTATTTGGACTCATTTTCATAGCCCGCTACTTGTACAAAACTACAAATGTATTAATTGGCCGCAACAAAAAAATTGCCTAATTTTGACTTTTGACAAAAGTAGCTCTTTGTAAACTATTTTTAAATGCATTTAACATTATTTTTTTAAACTACGTATTAAAAAGTGTCGAAGTTTTCAAATTAAAGAGAAGATTTTTGCATTTTTTATGTTGACCTGAACAAGAACATGCCCATTTTAGAAAAGTCCTGGTAGAAAGTGTGTTGAAAACGTGAAAAAAGATTATCTTTTCCTAAAGGATTAATTTTATGAATCAGATTAAAATTTTCAAATTTAATGGTACACATATTTAAAATTTGGTATAAATGCACTTTTAGTCTCTATATTTTGGCTTTTTTTCTATTTTAGTCCCTACATTTTCATATTACCACTTTTAGCCCATAAACCAATTAACGCGTGTTATTTTCGTCATTTCCGTCAGTCAACAGACAGAAACATCTAAGGTGACTAACAGAGGAATTAAAATATTATTAAAAAAGCCACATTAGATAAAATAATAATAAAATTTCTAACCTTCTTATTTTTAAAAAAAGAAAAGAAAAGAATTAAATTAATTTTGTTTCTTCTCTTTTTTTTTTTGGAAGAACATGAAGAACCCATAAACTTCTAAGTTCTAACCCGTCAGTCTCTCCTCCCTTCAAAGATTCAAAACACCTTCAACAAAATCAAAATCCTTACACACCTTCATCCAAATTTACAGACGCAATTAGAATCTCTCATTCTCATTACAAACCCAAATTTACAGTCCTTTCACATTCACATTCTCATTACAAACCCAAATTTACCCAAAATAACAATTGGAATCTCTCAAGCTCTCTCTCTATGGGCTGACTAAAGGTGAGCTCTCTCTTTAAATCCATTGTTGAAACGACGAAGCCGTTGGTGGTGAGGTTTGTGAAGTCGGGTGCTATGGGTTTGAGATAGAAAGAGGCTGAGATCGGCTTAATCTGGGTTAGAGAGATGCTGTGATCGGTTGCTGGCGGCAGTATGGCCGGCGACGGCACGACGTAGGGCCAGTGACAGCAGAGCTTGGTGGTGGAGTCGAATCCGATCAGTCCGGTCTTGATCTCGCCGAATTTGGAGAAGAACTGCCTCAATTTCTCGGAATCGATATCGAACGATGTAGGGTTTGAGGAGTTTCGTTTGAGAAGAAGAAGAAGAAGTTGTTGTACGCAACGGTTGTTGTTGTTGTTGTACACAGCCGTTTTTCCTCATCTTTTCTAGAATCTTCTTTCTCTCTCTCTCACCATCTCTCCTTCAACCCAAGCCTCCATGGCCAACCATAGTCATCCTGGTTCTCTCTCCTTGATCTGAACATACTCAGATCTATCCCCTTTCTCTATCTTCGATCTAGACAGTTAGATTGGGTTTTTGCTATTTGGGTTTGCTTGGGTCTGTAAATTTGGATTAAGGCGTGTAAGGACTTTGAGTTTGTTGAAGGTATTTTGAATCAGGTCTTTGTGTTTGTAATGGGAATGTGAAAGAATGACAGAGTAATTGTTGAATGTCTTTGTGTTTTGTAAATCTGTGGGCATGTCTTTGTGTTTGTAAATCTAACTGATTTTATAGGTTTCGTTGCTAAGGAAATACAAGAAAAGAGAAAAAAAAATATTGATTTTTTAAATTTCTGGGCAAGGTTTGCTGGGAAGAAAATGAATAACATGATTAACGGGGAAGAACACATGTTCTTCCCATAAAAAGAGAAACAAAATTAATTTAATTCTTTTCTTTTCTTTTTTAAAAAATAAGAAGGTTAGAAATTTTATTATTATTTTATCTGATGTGGTTTTTTTAATAATATATTAATTCCTCCGTTAGTTACCTCAGATGTTTTCGTCTGTTGACTGACAGAAAGGACGAAAATAACACGCGTTAATTGGTTTAGAGACTAAAAGTGGTAAAATGAAAATGTAGGGACTAAAATGAAAAAAAAAACCAAAATATAAGGACTAAAAGTGCATTTACGTCTTAAAATTTTAAATAACCTGACAATGTGTATGCTGTTAGATAAAAAATAAATAAATAATTTCACTATGCAATAGGCGAAATGGAGAGAATATATAAAGCATAATTTTATATAAAATTTTTGAAATAGCAAAAATACCATAAAAACTTCAAATCTTATTTTAGTTAGAATCCCTTATTTTAATGTTCTCAATGCTCCTTTTTCATTCTCCAACCACACAAACACATATATGATGCCCTTCTCTTATAACATATACCGGTCCTACAACAAATACGTGGAGTCCACCAAATCTGAGAGAACTTATTTCATGAGGTTGAGAGTGACTCTAGAACCACACTCTTTTTTGCAGTTGTTTTATGTAGCAGACTATAAATAACTATCGGTTACTTTTATATAATTTCATCACTTTTTTTCTACCACTCAGTCTGTTACATTAGACTTCGTGACAAAATTATGACACAAAAATTCTCTGTCCTCAATATTTTCTATGAGATACTTTCTCGTAGGCCCTCATCCTTTCCCCTTATACTATCAACCCACAACTCTTCACCTACTAACGGTGATATTACTTTAAATTTGTACATATTTCATTACTCACACAAAGAAGAAAATGTCTTATATATGCGATTGCAAATGTCCTCATTACATTTGGTGAGAACGGCATTTAAGATCTCTTCCCAAACCTCCAACTATCACCAACAATACTCACTGATTCTTTTACATTTTAATATATTAATTACATCACCTACATTTATCACTGTACCATACGAAAGCATCGAAATTATGGATAACTTTCACCTGCCACCTTTTAGGGAATATTGACAAATGATTTTTTCATTTCGACAGAGAGATGTTTCTTTTCAACTGTCAAGTTCATAATATGTCCATATCAATGTCATGCGGATTCTAGTGGCCATTGTTGACCTATAAGGTAGCATTGATAATTAATTAGTTGAAAATTTAGGCCCCGTTTGGTATGCGAGTTCAAACACATGTTTTCAGTTTTTAAACAACATTACACGTATTTTCACACATTTTTTCTCCCGCATGTATTTCTAAAAAAACTGAAAACTGTTGTTTAAACACGCGTACCAAACAGGCCCATATTCTCTAGGCATGTTCAACAATTTATTGCTCATTGTCAGTGCAGTTGATGAATTCACACTGAAAATTCTTTTTTTATTTAACAAAAAAAGAGAGGCATGTTTCACAATTGTTACTTTTAATATTGCGAAAAAAGTCTTGCACTACAATAATATATATATATAAACAATTGTTAATATAATTTGTTTACAATATTAAAGTAATATTATTCTAATCATAATAAGACATGTTAATAGGTATATAAAAAAATTGTAAACATTATTGTGTTATTGTATTACTCTTTTAGGGATTGTCCTTCTAGATATCTAAACCAAATAGTCATTTAAGATGTTGGGTATACACGTGTGAGTGAAGTTCAAAATTGAATAATAATGAGAAGAAAGTATTCGGCTTTGTGAAGCTTAGTTGTGTTTGATTCGAATTATGACCCGACCCGAAATAATATTGTTACAATTTTAATTAATGGGAGATTTTCTGAAACTTAGTCCATGGAGCGCTCATGGACAAGCCTCCTTGGGGGTATGAGGGCAACGCCCTTAGGAAAAATTTTTTGGCCCATTTTTGTAGCCCATTGTGAATCCTGTGTGCAGGATATAAAAACTGCTATTTTGAAGATTAGGATTTTAATGATGTTTTTGAGAGAGAAAAACTGTACTGCCGCATTCTGTATTTTTCCTTGAGAATAGTGAAATCCCTGCAACTCCGTACACGTAGGCAAATTGCCGAACCAAGTAAATACAGTATTGTGTGTGATTATTTTTTTCTTTGGCACATATTTTTTTTCTATTTTTGCATCTCACAAATCTATAAATTTCGTACATATTCCCATCAATTGGTATTAGAGCCTAGGGTTAGGTTTGAGTGGGAGCAATGGCAGAGGAAACAGGAAAGGCGTCTGGAATAGAAAAATTCGATGGCACAGACTTTGGATTCTGGAGGATGCAAATCAAGGACTACCTCTATGGGAAGAAGTTGCAAGTGCCGCTTTTAGGGGAAAAACCTGCAACTATGAAAGATGATGAATAGAATCTTCTTGATAGACAGGTACTGGGAGTTATCAGGTTAACTCTATCAAGGTCTATTGCACACAATGTCGTGAAGGAGAAGACCACGGCAGATCTGATGAAGGCTTTGTTTGGTATGTATGAAAAGCCGTTAGCAAACAACAAGGTGCATTTAATGAAGAAACTATTCAATTTGAAGATGGCAGAGAATGCATCAGTAACATAACATCTAAATGAATTTAACACCATCACAAATCAACTGTCTTCTGTAGAAATTGATTTTGATGATGAGATATGTGCACTGATCGTTTTGGCTTCGTTGCCAAACAGTTGGAAGGCTATGAGAATGGCAATGAGCAATTCTACCAGAAAAGAAAAGCTGAAGTACAATAATATACGAGATCTAGTTTTGGCTGAGGAGATTCACAAAAGAGATGCAGGTGAAACCTCAGGGTCTAGTTCTATCCTAAACCTTGAGATAAGAGGTAGAGGTAATGACAGAAATTCAAATCAGGGCAAATCAAAATCCAGAAATTCCAATCGAAACAGAAGTAAATCTAGATCTGGCCAACAAGTACAATGTTGGAACTATGGCAAAGCTAGCCACTTTAAGTAAAAGAAATTTCATATGTTGGAATTTTCAAATTTAAGTTTTTCCCCTTTTCTCGAAAGTCCAAATTTGAAAAATGGAGGATATTGGTAATAATTTCAATAAGAAAATGCTGCTCCTTTTCTTTTGATCTCCTTTTTGAAATTTAAAATGTACCAAGATTAATTGAAATATTTTCTTATTTAAATTTGATCATAGTTTATGTATTTTACCTTTGTCAGGATTTCGAAACAATCAATAGTTAGAGTTTCCGCTAATTGTATCAAATTATCTCATTGTCAATCTCAGTAGCTATAAGCCTGTGAAGATATTTGAACATACTATTAAAAGCAATTGTTCTTATTACCTCCATAATTTCTTATTTTCAATTATAATAGTCAATATGCACTTCATTTGTACATTTTTTTTTTTCAAAGAACTTTGGCATTTGTTTGATGGTTTTTCAAATAAAAAACTCATTGTGCGAATTTTGGTGTAGGATAAAAGTTTCTAGTATTTTCAATGTAATGTGCATAGTATAGTATACAGGGTTCTAGTTAGTTTAATGGGTAAATTCTATTTTCGTTAAAGAACAAATTTGGGATTCGATCCTCACCTACATAAAAAATAATTAGTGTGTATATCTGATGATAAAGAGTAATTATCAAGAATGGATGTCATAGGTTGAACATAAAAATATGTGTTCATATGTATTGAACATCAGAATCATCCAACGGTGTGCCCCCAGATATTTTAGTGGGTATGGTACCCACGGTATATCTTTAATCCTGATTGTTTATTTAACTTCAGTTGTATACCGGTTACAATTTTGGCAAGTCAGCTATAAAAGCCATACACACCCAAATCAAATACTACCCCTAATTCAGGAAATTGAACCATCGGCAGCCACATACCAACTTCATCTTTTAGTTAGTGGTTTTGTATTAACAAATTCACATTCAATTCAAATATTGGGGTTTATGTTCATTTGAAAATTGATTTTGGTGTTTGTGCAATGAATTTTGGCAAAGACCAATGAATAAAACTATAAAATTTATATGCAAACTTTGTGCTAAATCTGCTCATTAGAATGCATGTGAAAAAATGATGTTATCATCAACATTTACTTTATAAAACTTGTTATTGATTCAACTTTTAACCATGAAAAAAATGGTGTGGCCCGAATCGAATTCCAGTTTTTTCTCTCTTTTATTTTTAAAATTTTCAAAAAATGAAAGTTAATAATTATGATAATTATTAATATGACATTTATTATGATTATGTGTGTATATAAAACCATATATTATTGGATTAGTAATTTATCTATTATTTAAAGAAAATATGATCTACCAAGATTTTAATAAGGAGTTTAAAATACAATAGAATTTAAATTCATCTAATATATATATATATATATATATAGTGATGTGTAAAATTTTGAGATCTTAAAAGTTTATATGTCACAATATTATGAGGTCAATCAAAAGTCACTTCGATTTTAATTATATTATTATAGATTATAGATATCAACCCCATGTTAATTTCCCTTATTACCGAATTAAAATAAGAGAAGTGTTACGTCCATGATACTTTCACAACAAATTCTAGCTAGTTGGTTGTTAATTTGAACTCACTATTAAAATTACTTTTTTCTTCTTAAGATTTGTTGTGAAAGTGTTGTAAAAATGTTGAGTTTTTTCTTAAAATAAACGCTTCTTTTTTCTTTCTTAGTATTATACTATATGAGTTTTCTTGGGTTTGGAGGTGCTTGCTTGTGCGTTTAATTGGCTTTGGGCTTATTGGGTTTGATTTTAATGGATTGTGGGTTTTCTTTTCGACTGTGTAAAATGAATTTGGAGTTGGAGTGGAGGTCTATTGCTGTGATGGTAAAAGGATTTCAACCCATTTGAGTAGTTTTACAGATCAAATTTATTGAAATGATTCTATGAATTTTTGAACCTAAGAGTAAGACATATATCGTAATTTTCACCTCTTCCCTTTTGCTAATAAATAGTTTTCATAAAATTGACTGTTAGGACATATGTGATTTGATTTTAGGAACATATGTCAATATTTTATGTAATTGGCTAATACTTTGACAAAACGCACTTTACTTGTATTTTGGTAGATCTAGGATGAGTTTAATACTTCAAGGAACAAGGTTTCAAGTTCAGGTGTTAAAGCCATGCAAGTCTGTTCAAGAAACAAGTGAAGAAGTGCTGGATTTTAAAACTTGACAGCTAGCATCTATCGAGGTTTAAAAGCTGTTTCAGCCTATGGCTTGATAGCTAGCTCGATAGATGGCTATCTATCGAGGTTTATGAAATTCAGTTTTTCAGAGCTGATTTCACTCCAATCTGTGAGTATGTGTTTAGGCTTTCTTTTCTCACAACCCTAAACATATATAAGGATTATTTTAAGGGCCGTAAAAGGTTGCATAAGTGTGAAGCAAAGTTTTATTCATGCAAATTGTGACCGAAGACAAAATTTGCCCTAGTTCATGTCTCTCTTAAAGAAGCTGCTGTGTTTGTACATCTTAGGGTTTTGTAACCAAGGAGCTTCATGATCTTCATCGTGTGATGAACTAAAGAACTTTGCAGCCAACATCTTTCTCAAGTTGGTGATCAAGTTGCGTACTGGGATCCGCGCATCTATTGATTAGTCACGTACTGGGAGCCATGCATTGAAAATGAGAGATTGTCACTACAGAACAAGTCCAATTGGGTATTGGAGTAAGGGTTCAATTGTAGGTTAGTATAAGGTACTGGGATTCCTTTACTTGTAACCGCTTGTTTTGATAATAGTGGATTCTCGGGATTGGTGACTTTAAAATCACCCGGTGGAGTTTTTGCCATGTAAGTTTTCCCAATTCGAAAACAATTACCGTGTCAATTTAATTTCCGTTGCATATTTAGTTTAATTGGTGATTTATATGTGCTGCCACGCATATTGTATGTTAATCTGATTAATTAATCAACTTGGCTAATTAATTGGTTAATCTATCACAAGGGGTCAAAACATTCTTGGCCTATCAAGTGGTATCAGAGCAGGCACACTCTGATTAGGTGTTAATCTTTGCTGTGTGATCCATTGACCCCTGTTTGTCATGGATAAAGGACAGTCTCCTATTATACCTCCTTTATTTGATGGCATTAACTATGCATACTGGAAAGTACGCATGAGAGCTTTTTTGCAGTCATTAGATGAAAAGGTGTGGCAAGCTGTGGAGATAGACTGGACCAAGCCTACGGAAATGCCGGTCGACTGGGATGATGCTAAGATCAAGGCGAAAAACTTCAACAGCAGAGCATTGAATGCTTTATTCAGTGCAGTCACTAATGAGGAATTCAAGAAGATATCTTCTACTGAAATTGTTAAGGAAGCATGGACCATTCTTCAGAAAACTTATGAAGGAACCAAGACTGTTAAGGATTCAAAGTTTCAGAGGGTTACTACGAGCTTTGAAGAAATCAAGATGGAGGAAGATGAGTCATTCGATGAGTTCTATGCCAAGCTCAAGGACATAGTGAACTCAACCTTTAATCTTAGGGAAACCATTCCTAAACCCAAGATTGTGAGAAAGGTGCTCAGATCTCTACCCGAGAAATTTCATGCCAAGATCACCACGATAGAGGAATCAAAGGATATTGATAGAATTCCTTTGACAGAGTTGGTTGGCAATCTGCAGACCTATGAGTTGGGTTTGACAAGGATCGGGAAATTAAGTAAGAGCAAAAGCATGGCATTGAAGGCCAAGAGCAGTGACACTGATGAGTCTTCAGATGATGAAGATTCTAAGATGAAATCCTATATCACAAGGCAGTTCAAGAAATTTATGAAGAATGACAATGCAAAAGGATTTGACAATGACCGAAAGCAATCCAGTTCTTTACAGTTCAAGAACCAAGACAAAGGGAAGAAGGATGCTAGGGATGGCGGTCAGTACACTGTTCCTCCAGGACCAAAGTGCTTTGGGTGTCAGGGCTTCGGTCATATGAAACAAGAGTGCCCTATGTATCTTAAGACTATTGGGAAGAGCAAGACACTTGCTGCTACGTTGAGCGACACTGAGCCTGAGGATGATTCTGATAATAAGGATGATGGAATCCTAAATGCCTTCACTGCCACTATAAATCCTACTGAAGGGATTGTTGAAGATGTGGATGAAGAAGAGAAATTGGTGGAGTCTAAGTTTGAAAAGATGGATGAGCAAGATGACATCCATACAGCCTATGCAAAGTTATACAAGGTTTCAGAAAAGCATGAGAAGTTGTATAGGTTGGCCACCAAGAAGCTTAGTGAAGTGGAGCTTGAACGAGAAGAAATTTCCACAAAGTTTGATGAAGCAAATCAGACCATTGGAGCACTAAGATTTGAAAATAATTTCTTGGCTAAGAAGACCAAGAAGCTTGAGGCAGAACTGTTCCAAGTCAGAGCCCAGTTGGAAAGGACTTCAAGCGCAAAGCTCGATGAGATGCTCAGTTTTCAGAAATCTGCATTCGTTCGAACCGGTTTAGGGTATGATTTCTCTTCTCCTAGTATTGCTTCTACTAGTACTACTGTTTTTGTTCCTCCTACTAATAATGTTGAAACTAAGAACAATGATATTAAGAATGAATTAGCTAGTGAGAACGTAGACAAGGGTAAATCTATCTTAGGAGCACCCCCTAAGCTTGATAAGAAAGAGATTAAGAACTCTAAGGCTAAGAAGGGAAATACTCAAAAACCCAAACAGAAAAAGCAGCATTTCTGTCATCACTGTGGCGCAGCTGGACATACTCGATCTAATTGCTATAAGTGGTTAGCCACTCAACAGAGCAACGGCATGATTGCGTCAGGAAACTAGAATCAGTTTCCATCCTCCTTTGCTCTTCTTGGAGATCTTCTCAAAGCCCTCATATTCCTTTCGAACTTGAACGATTTTAATTCTTCCCCCTCACCGCCGGATCAAGGGTTTGCTAAACGAAAAGGTTCTTCCAAGCTGTGGAAGGAAAATGACTCCAAGTGATTCTGTCACTTATTCTCTCTCTCCCCTTCTTGTTTTTGTTTTTGCGTTACTTGTGTGTTTTGCTTTTGTGTTTTGAGTCAGTCTAGTTTTATGCATCGCTTTGTTTAACATGTTTTTGTTTGTTTATTTTTCAGTTTTGCTTTATTTTGTTCCTCATATAAAAATAATAAAAAAATTGAAAAATTAGAAAAATACAAAAACAGTGTGTGTTTTGTGTACATTGGTACTTGTGTAACTTGGATGGCCAATGAAACAAAGTTTTCTAAACTTTGTATCTTTTGTAGTTTAGATGAGCATCTCTATGTACAACTAAACAAGTGAGCTTTGTGGCTCGTGTTTGTGATGAGTAAGGTTAAGTGATCTCTTGGACTTAACACTCGTATCACTCTTTTTGACGGGAATGACTAGAAAATCCTAAGAGAAAGGCATAAATAACCATCTCACCACTGTTGCCCGCCAATCATGAAAAGACATATGTATGCTTCGGCATAGCAAAAGTGCAATGTCAAAAGTTTAACATCATTGGATATTTCTTTTCTCTCTCCTATATGCCCATGCATGATATACTTATTAAAAGAAAAATATGTAAAGAAAAATAAAAGCAAAAAGATCAAAATGCTTTATATATGATTGCAAGCGTGTCTTTTAGGAGATGTGGGAGTTATAGGATGTACCTCGAATGTGATAGTCCCCATTAAACAGTTATGATTGTGTGTGAGTTAAAGTGATTTTCTCATATCTCAAATCGTCATAACATGTAGACATTTATGCAATCTTGCAATGTTTTTCACACACAACACGCAAAATTCTTTGCTACTTTTGATACATGTGCAGGTACAATGTGATTTGGCCATCACAAGGAATACTTGTGTAAATGTATGCTCACTAAACTGTTTTAACTTATTTTTTAAATATAAAATTGGTTAGACGTGTTTAGTGTGTTTGTGTGTTTTGGATCTATGTGCTTAACATTTTTCTTGCTAAGAGATGATTTTGAGGTTTTAAAATGTTCTTTGGATCTTTGGTTGTATAGTATGCTTGATTGCATTCATATCTGTGTTTTTCTCTTCTTGAAAAACTATTTTTAAGCAATCTCGACAGCTGCTGGACACCTCTCGACAGCTAGGCTATCTATCGAGACCCTTCAATTGCTTTTTATTGCATTCTCGATAGCTACTTGATCCATCGAGATACCTTCTGTTTGCTCGATAGCTTCTCGACAGCTTCCTCGATCCATTAAGCTTCCTTTACTGTGGAAACCTCTCGATAGATCCTGGATAGCTCTTTGACAGCTAAAAAGTGCCTTTTTAATTCTCGACACCTCTCGACACATCTCGATCTGTCGAGATTTATGAAGTTTCAATATAAAGGTTCCTCACGATTTCAGATCACTTCTCCTCGATCTCTCTCGATTGCTTTCAGCCTTTTCAACTCCCAAACTCTTCTCTCACACTCCAAACTTCATTCCTAAGAGTTTTTCGACCTTAATCTTGTTCTTCTTCACTGGTAAGGTCCTTAATCCCTCACTTTATCATGCATTTCATTCCTTTTGACCTAACTTTTGAGATTTTTGAAAATTTTTGGGATTTTTCAAAATTAATGAAGTTGTTGTGAAATTTTTGAGATGAGTGTTGCTTAAATGAGTTTAAAACTTCATGCATTGCATCACATTTGCATTATAACAATGTTTCATGCATTTAGATGTGTGTTTACTTTATTGTAATGTTGTGTGTTGGTAAGTTTGGATTGGGCTGAGCCCATAATGTATTTAAATTTACACGTCCCATGCTCATGCATTTTCATGCATACGTACCTTCAATTCTTTATATTCATTTATACTACTGTGTTGGTACTTTTCTGATTGTCTCTCTCTCTCTCTCTCTCTTTCTTGCGTTAGTCTGCTTCTATGGCACCTAAACGCAAATCTACTCCTTCCCAGAACCCTCTGCGTTCTAGGGCATCTTCTTCCTCTGACCCTACACCTTATTTTGTTCGATTCCGTGATGATGAAGCCCGAAAGGACTTCTCGGAGAACTTTTGTAGACGAGGCATTCATTTGGAACGCCACATCGTTTTGTCAGACTTTTCCGACACTGACCTACCCACTGTCATTCACAGTAGGGGTTGGGAGTCACTGTGTGGCATCCCGATCACTTGTCCCTCTGTGATCATACAGGAGTTTTACTCCAATATGCATGGAATTGATACTTCAGTACCTCATTTCTTCTCTCACGTTCGAGGTACGCGTATCGTAGTTACTCCGGAGATTGTTTCCGAGGTACTACACGTCCCTAGGGTAGCGCATCCTAACTACCCTCGCTGTGAGCATCTGAGGACAGTGTCCAAAGATGGACTCTTGTCTCGCTTTTGCGAGACACCTTCTTCTTGGGGTGACCGTCAAAACACCCCTTGCTCGGACTTTGCAAAAGGTCCGAGGTTCCTTAACATGGTGATGACATTCGTTCTTCATCCTTTGTCTCACTATAACTCCATTACAGAGCCTCGTGCTCGATTTTTGTTGTCCCTCTTAGAGGATATCTCTATCGACTTCCCTTCTCACTTTATTCTATCCCTCATAGATGTCTATAGGGATACAGCGACTCGTGATAAGCTCATTTTTCCTTCGGCTATCACGCGGATACTTCGCCATTTATCATACAGATTTGTGATACTCTATCTTCTAAGTTCATGCATGATATATCAATCTCATACTCAATTAAGTTGATGTAGAAGATTTCTAATATGTCCTGTTGTTGACACTTTGCAGCATTTGGACCGTTGATCTCGCATATCTATTGCACAATAACATTAAACAAGTACGTATATACTTTCTTTCCCAAAGTATGAACAAATTAAGTTAAGGGGCAATTAATGAATGGCAAAGTTTAAAGTAATTCTACCCGAGTTTTCTGTTTGATGTATCTGTGTATATATATATATATATATATATATTTATTTTATTTTTTATTTTTTTTGTTCTAGTAAGTAAATGCTAAATTTGGATCCCAAATTTAACAACCTTGCTTGCTGTCACTCTAATACTCATAAAGGTATAGTTTGGATATTGTGCAGGAGCAATTACCTAACGATCTGTTGCGAGTAGATCTATTGTGGCGCTTTGTGTTACCGATGCAATAGATCTATAGCGGCACCGCAACAGTGGCGGGTAGAACTGCCGTAATAGCACCCGCTGCTAAAGGTCAAATGGACCTTTAGCCGCGGTTTTTTTGGGGTTTTTCGGCAGTTTTGGCCCGCTGTAATAGTACAGTTTTTTTGTAGTGACATAGCTTTCCTAAAGCGTGAAAGTAACAAATGTACAAAAAATATTACAGCAAAGTGTGCTAATTTTTTTGGTGACAAAACAAGTAAACATGTCATAATTTTGTATATAATATTTTTTGAAATGCCATGCACAAGACTTTCCTTTACTGTATTTGATATGTAAAAATGTATAATTCCATGCATTTATCACATTTGCTTCTCTTATTTCAAGTACCTTGTGCTCATACTAAAGTAGTGAACACATCACTTTATAAATAAAGATATAAATAATTTAAAAGAAAAAAGAAAAAAGAAGAAGATGAAGAGTAGAGTACACATCATAGTTTCAGATGGACCCCAATATACGTTTGCATGTAATGACTTTAATTGAAGACGTTATAAATGGTCAGATGGAGCTTTCAGTTTAGCTGGATTTGTTAGAATTTTCCGTGTCCCCTATATACGTTGCATTTGTATAGTCAATTTAAATTGAAAGACAATTTCTATTGTGATTGATGGAAAAATGAAATTTAAGCATAGACTTACATGGCTTACAAGATTTGCTAAGTTGTCGTGAATTTTAGTTAGCTCAATATTGTTAAAATTTCTGCTGATTGAATAAGACATCTGAGGTTAAATTTCAAATAAAAAGATTTGCTAAATTGTCTTACCCCTAATCTAGGTTGATGGGTATAATTTGGCTTTATATATGGTGTTAAGATCTCTTTTCCTAATAGAAATTTTAACAATGTACTTTTTCTTATCCCAATAATTTTTACTTTTATTGTTCCTTGTGTTTAACTATGGGTTTAGATTTGCCCACGGAAATGAGACCTATAATCTGTCATTACTCATTAGCCTCATAATTAAATAAAAAATAAAAAAATAAAAAAGTAAAACGACATTATTTGCTTCTAATATCTTCTAGTTGATGCAATTATGAATATTTAAAGCCGAGGTTCATGATAAACGTACTTAAAATAATTTTCTTCACCTTGATCTACTCACCTTTATCATGAGAGGAAGTTCCCTCCAACTTCTCATCATTTTTGTTCTCCTTTTGCTGTGCTTGAAACCAACCGTTGAAAACCATTGGGGAGTGCGAGATGCTATCCAAGGCTGCATAGAGCAGAAGAGACAAGCACTTCTCAAGATTAATGAAGACCTTATTGATGACTATGGCCATCTTTCTTCTTGGAGTATTGAAGATGAGAAAAAAGATTGTTGTAAATGGAGAGGAGTCTATTGTAAAGAAGATGTCAACAAAGCTTATTAGTGTTTTGCATAAAAAAGCAAGTAGAAATGAAAAAATAAATTATAATATATAAACTAAATATATATTTTTTTAAATTGTAGTATATAAATTTAATTTACGTATTATAATTAATATTAAAATATTCAAAAATATTCTCATTTAAAATTATTGCCTTAAGTTTCAAATTGTATTGAGACATGCGACCATAATTATAAATTTATAAGCATAGGGACAAAAAAAAATTGCAGTTTTTTTTTTTTTTTTTCACTATTCTTGAGTTTTAGTGGTGAAATCATGTTAAAGTCATGATAATTCAACCATAATTTCCCATCTTAGCAAGTTGTAATAAAAAAATGTTGTGTGGTTTCAACCTTAATTAACATATCACTTTGATAAATTATACTAGCCTTCTCACATGTGCTCCATGCAGGCTTAGAGGTTCTATTTGTCAATCTTAATTATTAACTATTGTATCCCCTTAGTTAAAGAGTAAATGTAAGAATTGAATTGCTCAATTTAGTATTATATCCTCATTATTTTGTTATTTTTAAAATGACTTTCAATTAAACACCAAATATTCCTATTCCAATTATATACATAGATTAAAAAAAAAAAAGTCCTAAATGTTAGGTTCTAAGACTATAGGAACTAATGTATTAGAACTTTAATTTGTATTATGTTGGCAAACCATGATCAAAACATAGAGTCTAGGTTTAGGCTTGCTCAAAGTATGTTTATTTGTAAAATTGGAATCGAGTGATTGCAGAATTTATTGGACTAAATTTGCAAGGCTCGATTGATCGATCGAACCACGTGTAGATTTATTTTTTTGCAGAATTCCAATTCAGCCCAAACTTTACTTAAACGTATTGGGTTTCAAGTAAAACACTCCTAGTATATAAAGGAAACCTTAAGGACGTTTTTTAAAGGCTTTTTCAGAGAGATTAGAGTGCCTCTTGTGCCTCTTTTGTAGATCTAGGGTTTTGTACCCAAAAGCTCACTAAGGTCTTTTGATGTGCTGTGTGTATGAATCTCTTGTGAGATCTAGAGGTGTTTGCCTTCATACATACTTAGGTTTTACAAGATCAAGATTGATGTCAAGAGCTTGGTGATCGTTTCAGTTGCTGCATAAAAGAGCTTAAAGAAAACACAAGTGGGAGTACTTGTGGTTGCTGTGAATCCAAGAAAGAAGTAGTCCGTGGACTCGGAGCTGTCACGTGGTCGTGGTAGTAAGTTTTCTACTCGAGGTAGCAATAGGATGTTAGTGGTCTAAGTCGCTATTGTAAAACTTCAATTCTTTCATAGTAGATTTGTTTTACCTTGAGGATAACTAGGTTAAATCCTCCACAAGTTTTTTACCGGTATGGTTTTCCTGGGTTATCATATCGTTGTGTTCTTTATTTTTCGCACTGTTTCAATGATATAATTTATCTGTGTTAACTTAGATCTGTATAATTTATCTAAGTTAATCACTTGGCTAAATAACTAGGTTAATCTGTTTGCGTTTAAGGGGTCTAAAAACGTACACTAAAGAATCGTGTATTCCTTACACTCAAAGAGGGAGCTATTCTATTTTGATTTTCTAAATTTTTTATTGGGTAACATTATTTAAATTTTTAGTAATTAATATATAATGATAAGAAATGTGACTTTCAATTTTCTACTCCACGTTATTTTCTTTATAGAATAGTTATACTTGTATTTACTCTTTCAATTTTCTCTATAATCACAAAAATAAGAATTTTTAATCATGAATGCTATAGATTGAGGTTTCGAAAAAAAATGAAAGATGATTTTCTAATGGATTCTCTGTCTTCAAATATTGAAAGGAAAGTTGCTGCAAAATTTAGTACATAATTAGTTGTAAGTGTTTTTCATGATTTAAAAGATTATTGAATTCTACTTTTTAAAGGTTACATTTGATTAAGTAAAAATGTATCATTATAGAAACATTATTAATTGGTAAAAAAGTGATGAATTTTTAGAAGGGTTAATATATATATATATATTAGACCTTGTTGGACTTAAATGAAAATCAGTGAATATTTTCCAATTCAACAGGTATGAAAATTTTGTCAAATTTGTTGTATGTATAAGCAATATTACTCTTCAAAATATCACATCAACAATTTCGTGACCATCCAACCTAACAATATACTGTCATCTGCAGTATTAATTGTTACAAATATAAAACCTAATGTCTACCGACAAAGAAAATACATAGAGAGATAGATGATTGGAGAGTGAAGCAGAAAAATGTAGATTTCTATCTTATCAATTAGTGAATATTTGTCAATTCAACTGGTATGAAAATTTTGTCAAATTTATTGTACATATGCGCAATATTACTCTTTGAAATATCACATCAACGATTTCATGACCATCCAACTTAACAATATATTGTGATCTGCCGTATTAATTGTTACAAATATAAAACCTAATGTCTACCAATAAAGAAAAAAAAATAGAGAAATAGATGATTGGAGAGTGGAGCAGAAAAATGTAAATTTCTATCTTATCAATCAATGAATATTTGCCAATTCAACTGGTATGAAAATTTTGTCAAATTTGTTGTACGTATACACAATTTTACTCATTGAAATATCACATCAAAAATTTTGTGATCATCCAACCTAAAAATATATTGTCATCTACCGTATTAATTGTTACAAATATAAAACCTAATGTCTATCGACAAAGAAAATAAATAGAGAAATAGATGATTGGAGAGTGGAGCAGAAAACTGTAGATTTCTATTTTATCAATCAGTGAATATTTTCTAATTCAACTGGTATGAAAAGTTTGCCAAATTTGTTGCACATATTCGCAATATTACTCTTCCAAATATCACATAAAAAATTTTGTGATCATCCAACCTGACAATATACTGTCATCTGCCATACTAATTGTTACAAATATAAAACCTAATGTCTACCGACAAAGAAAATAAATAGAGAAATAGGTGATTGGAGAGTGGAGCAGAAAAATGTAGATTTCTATCTTATCAATTAGTGAATATTTGTCAATTCAACTAGTATGAAATTTTTTTCAAATTTGTTGCACGTATACACAATATTACTCTTCGAAATATCACATCAACAATTTTGTGACCATCGACCTAAGAATATACTGTCATATGGTGTATCAATTGTTACAAATATAAAACCTAATTGTCTACCAACAAAGAAAATAAATAGAGAAATAGATGATTTTAGAGTGGAGCAGAGAAATGTAGACTTCTATCTTACTCATGAGTCATGCACGTGGGTCATGGGTTCACTAAATAATATCTCCCAATAGTCGAAATACTGGACAGTTAGATGGAACCCATATAAAATGATAAAATGTTCCCCACAAATAAAATAATAGCCCTTTACAATTATGGTATGAGTATGACATGGTATCAAATTCAAATTTATAAAAGCAGCTTATAAAAGAGTGGTGACACACATAAAGGGATGCAAACTATATGTGGATGCAAACTATGTTACGTGCATGCAAATTTAGTTTACAAGAAAGGGATGTGTGAATCCACACACATCGTTTGTATACAATTCACCATTAATAGACGGCATAATCACTTTATTCAAAACTAAAAACCACCCACAAAAGGGTGATATATAAATACTAGAAAATGCTAACGAATGTCCTTAACGCATTGGTTAATAATCCATTTAAATAAAGTTTTTATAGGAAAAGAAAAAAAAATAATTAATTTTTTGACAATTTTTTTCATTTTCCATAAAAGTGGTATCAAAATTTTCCTAAAATGAATTGTTAACCAATGCTCTAAGAGCACTCATTAGCACGGCCCATAAATACTTATGGTGAGATATTTGGTGGTATTATGGCCCTTGATGTCATGTGGTGTAATCAATGATGCTGGAATTTTGAATCTGAGTATTTGGTTGTTCTCCAGTAATATTTTTAACGACGGAAATGTTTAGTTTACATCACAATTGCATCACTTATACCACTTCAACACCTAACATGCCACACCAGCAATTCTAAAATCTAGTTAGCAATTTCACCAAACAACTTCACCAACATCTAACATCCCTAATCCATATTCTCTTCTCGCCTCTCTACTCTCAGCCGTCCAGTACTCCACTTATCTGACTCAAGGACTTCACATTTGATCTTGCCGTCAAGCATCACACTCATCCATGATGACGAACAATAAATTTAACAATATAAATATTTTTTTGCAATTTTGAAGATGATATATTATAATTAATATTAATTAAAGTAGTGTTAGTGGTGAAATCATATAGAAATGATATTACTTTAATCACATTATACCACATCAGTTATGAATAATAATGTTTCCTCAAAAAAAAAAAGTCATGAATAATAATGAAAGCAATAAAAAATTTAATTACGGAGCTGAGTTCTCAAGTGGATGTATGTTGTTAGTTAGATTCCAATAAATATGTATGATAGCAACTTCAGCATTTCTTTTTTTCAAATGAATTAATTGTTTTCCTCTTTTCTTTATAAGCCCTTCTTGCCATTGATTATATCTCACTCAACCAACGCAAACCTAGATTCTGCATAGATTTTTCTCCTTTATTTTTCATAGGGCAACTTTTAGTTTTGCAAAACTCCTACTCAAAACAATCAATATGGGTAGCCTCAAGCTCGATCATGAACTTGAAAATGATTCTCACATGATGGTTAACCCTCTAGACCCAGAGGAATTCAGGAGGCAAGGCCACATGTTGATTGACTTCATTGCTGATTATTACCAAAATGTAGAGAGTTACAAAGTCCTAAGCCAAGTTGAGCCAGGCTACCTTAAAAAACTCTTGCCAGAATCTGCTCCCTATTATCCTGAATCAATTGAAACCATCCTCCAAGATGTGCAAAAATTTATTATACCTGGGATCACACATTGGCAGAGTCCTAATTACTTTGCCTACTTCCCTTCAAGTGGTAGCACTGCAGGTTTTCTTGGTGAAATTCTAAGCACCGGCTTTAATGTAGTTGGATTCAATTGGATGTCATCACCAGCTGCAACTGAGCTAGAATGTATTGTCATGGATTGGCTTGGAGAAATGCTTATGCTACCAAAGTCTTTCCTTTTCAAAGGCAATGGTGGAGGTGTATTACAAGGGACTACTTGTGAGGCCATTTTGTGTACACTAGCTGCAGCGAGGGATCAGATGCTAAACCGATGTGGGAGTGAGAAGATGGAAAAGTTGGTGGTCTATGGGTCTGACCAAACACATAGTGCACTACAAAAGGCAGCTCAAATTGCTGGAATCCACACAAAGAACTTCCGAGCCATCAAAACTACGAAGTCAAATTCATTTGGGTTATGCCCAAACTCTCTAAGAGATGCAGTTCATGCAGATGTTGAAGCTGGGCTAGTCCCATTCTTTCTATGCGCCACAGTTGGGACAACTTCAACAAATGCTATTGATCCAATAGGGCCATTGTGTGAAGTAGCAAAAGATTTTAACATATGGGTTCATGTTGATGCTGCATATGCTGGAAGTGCTTGCATTTGCCCAGAGTTTCGTCATTTCATTGATGGGATTGAGGGTGCAAACTCGTTTACTTTGAATGCACATAAATGGTTCCTTACAACTCTAGATTGTTGCTGCCTTTGGGTGAAGGATCCAAGTGCCTTGATAAAATCTCTCTCAACTAATCCAGAGTTTTTGAGAAACAAGGCCACAGATTCAAAACTAGTGGTGGACTACAAAGACTGGCAAATAACCTTGAGCCGAAGATTCCGAGCCATGAAACTATGGCTTGTACTAAGAAGCTATGGCGTGGCTAACCTCAGAAACTTCCTAAGAAGCCATGTCAAAATGGCAAAGCTTTTTGAAGAACTTCTAAGAAATGATAATAGGTTTGAAGTTATGGCCCCTATAAACTTTGCTTTGGTTTGCTTTAGGGTTTTGCCTAGGCCAAATGATATCAGTGTGGCTTATCATGTGGAGCGTGTAAATGAGCTAAACAAGAAGCTGCTAGAGTCGATCAATGAGTCAGGGAACGTGTACATGTCTTCCTCTGTGGTTGATGGAGCATACATTATACGGTGTGCTATAGGTGCAACTCTTACAGAGGAAAGACATGTGATTAGGGCTTGGAAGGTTATACAGGAGCATGCAGATGATTTACTCAGCAAATACTAGTGTAAAGGTGTTGGCACTAGAGTTTGCTTTATATATTAGCCTATGAAAGTATTATTTCGTGATTTTCATTCAAATAAGTGTGCATGGGATGTGGCAATTTGATGCCATGCACAATCCCTTATCTTCTATATAAGATGTTTTTATTCTACATTATATCTTTTTGTTGACAAAAATAATTAGCTATAATGTGGTTGTCGTATGATGAAAATTTTATTTATAACTCGATAAAGGCATTGGCCTAGAATGTAAAGTTTTTCCTAAGTCGATTTCTCAATCGGTATATGATGACTTTTTCATCTAAAGCGAAAAGCTAAATGAAAAAAGTGAAGATAAACAAACACGTGTTTGTTTATTTGTATGTCTGTCTGTCTCCTTTTCTCTTTCCACCCAACTAATAATAATAATAATAATAAATGAAGAAATAAAACACTGACTGTGTGGCCATTTTTTTCACTCCATGTGACAAATCAACTGTTGTTTTGCGTCTATTTAGAGTATTCACATCAATTTATCTTCTTCTTTTTTTTGTCTATTTTACATTAGTTATCTACTTTTTCTATTTTATGAGATTACTTTTATAAAACACTCATATCAGATTATCTATTCTACCTTCCATATTATTTAAATACTCAAATAAATTTTTGTTTTGTTTTGATTGGCGATGGTGGGTTTGTTGTGGGGGTGGTCATTGGTGGACAGTTACAAAGCTACAAAGAGGAGTAAATGTTTTTTCTTGCTGATGTCTGTGAATTTGGGGGTTCGGTTAAGAGGATGTTTTGATTGATTGAGTTTTGGTTTTGGATTAGAATTTTGAGTTGAGAGGCTGATTTTTTTTGTCATGGTTCTTGATTGCTTGTTTTGTGGTTTAGGTTTAAATCTTCAAATGAACTTGATTTGTTGTGTTTTCCTCCTCATTCAATGAAAATGAGTTTTGATTGTTGGTTTCATTCAAGCATTTTTTTTTTCTTTTTTGTTCACTAAGAAAGTTCTTCTTCTTCATATATACATTTTTTAATCCAAGTCAGAGAAACAGAAAAGAGAGAGAGAGTTAGAGAGAGGGATGAGAGGTGAGTTAACAGTGTTATAGTCCATTTGGACTTAAGGACTGAAATTGTCAGTTTTGAATTGTTTTGGACCTAGTTGGCATTAGTTCAAACCTCAGGAGTAGTTAGTGAAATTTACCCCCATAAGTTTAATTAACAAAAGGAGTTTGCAAGATGGATGTTTTTGGATATGTTAGGACATATGTGATTCAATGTTAAGAACATATGTCACTATTTTATGTAATTGGCTAATCCTTTGACAAAACGCACTTTACTTGTAATTGGATAGATCTAGGATGTGTTTAATACTTCAAGGAACAATATTTCAAGTTCAAGTATTAAAGCCATGCAAGTCTGTCCAAGAATCAAGTGAGAAAGTGCTAGATTTTAAAGCTCGATAGCTAGCTCAACAACTAGCATCTATCGAGGTTTAAAAGCTATTTCAGCCTGTGACTCGACAGCTAGCTCGATAGATGGCTATCTATCGAGGTTTATGAAACTCAGTTTTTCAGAGCTATTTTTCATCCAATTCGTAAGTATGTGTTTAGGCTTTCTTTTCTCACAACCCTAAACATATATAAGGATTATTTTAAGGGCCGTCAAAGGTTGTGCAAGTGTGAAGCAAAGTTTTGTTCATGCAAATTGTGACCGGAGACAGAATTTGCCCTAGTTCATCTTTTTCTTGAAGAAGCTGCTGTGTTTGTACACCGTAGGGTTTTGTGACCAAGTAGCTTCTTGATTTTCATCGTGTGATGAACTGAAGAACTTTGCAGCCAACATCCTTCTCAAGTTGATGATTAAGTTGTGTACTGGGATCCGCGCATCTATTGGTTAGTCACGTACTGGGAGCCGTGCATTGAAAAGGAGAGATTGTCACTACAGAACAAGTCCAATTGGGTATTGGGGTAAGGGTTCAACTGTAGGTTGGTATAAGGTACTGGAATTCATTTACTTGTAACCGCTTGTTGTGATAATAGTGAATTTTCGAGAGTGGTGACCTTAAAATCACCCAGTGGGGTTTTTACTGTGTTGGTTTTCCCCATTCGAAAACAAATCACCCGTGTCAATTTAATTTCCGCTGCATTTAGTTTAATTGGTGATTTGTTTGTGCTGCCACGCATATTGTGTGTTAATCTGATTAATTAATCAAATTGGCTAATTAATTGGTTAATCTATCACAAGGGGTCAATACATTCTTGGCCTATCAAGTGGTATCAGAGCAGGCACACTCTGATTAGGGTTAATCTTTGCTGTGTGATCTATTGACCCTTGTTTGTCATGGATAGAGGACAGACTCTTATTATACCTCCTTTATTTAATGACACTAACTATGCATACTAGAAAGTACGCATGAGAGTTTTCTTTCAGTCTTTAGATAAGAAAGTGTGGCAAGCTGTGGAGATAGACTGGACTAAACCTACGGAAGCGCCGGCCGATTGGGATGATGCTAAGATCAAGGCGGCAAACTTCAACAGCAGGGCATTGAATGCTTTATTCAGTGCAGTCACAAATGAGGAGTTCAAGAAAATATCCCCCACTGAAACTGCAAAGGAAGCATGGACCATCCTCCAAACAACTTATGAGGGAACCAAGGCTGTCAAGGATTCAAATCTTCAGAGGCTTACTACAAGCTTTGAAGAGAGCAAGATGGAGGAGGATGAGTCGCTCGATGAGTTCTATGCCAAGCTCAAGAATATAGTGAATTCAGCTTTTAATATTAGGGAAACCATTCCTGAACCCAATATTGTGAGAAAAGTGCTCAGATCTCTACCCGAGAGATTTCATGCCAAGATCACTGCAATTGAGGAATCAAAGGATATTAACAAAATTCCTTTGACAGAGTTGGTTGGCAATCTACAGACCTATGAGTTGGATTTGACAAGGATCGGGAAATCGAGCAAGAGTAAGAGCATGGCATTGAAGGCCAAGAGCAGTAATACTGATGAGTCTTCAGGCGATGAAGATTCTAAAATGAAGTCCTACATCACAAGGCAATTCAAGAAGTTCATAAAGAATGCCAATGGGAAGGGCTTCGACAAGGACCGTAGACAATCTAGTTCTTCTCAGTTTAAAAGTCAAGATAAAAGGAAGAAGAATGCTAGGGATGGCGGTCAGTACACTGTTCCCTCAGGACCAAAGTACTTTGGGTGTCAAGGCTTTGGTCACATGAAACAAGAGTGCCCTACTTATCTTAAGACCATCGGAAAAAGCAAGGCACTTGCTGCTACCCTGAGTGACACTTAGCCTGAGGATGACTCCGATAATGAGGAAGATGGAATCCTAAATGCCTTCACTGCCACCGTAAATCCTACTGAAGGGATTATTGAAGATGTGGATGAAGAAGAAGACTTGGTGAAGTCTAAATTTGAGAAGACAGATGAACAAGATGACATCCACACAGCTTATGCAAAGTTATACAAGGTCTCGAAAAAGCATGAGAAGTTGTATAGGTTGGCCACCAAGAAGCTTAGTGAAGTGGAGCTTGAGCGAGAAGAAATCTCCACAAAGTTTGATGAAGCCAATCAGACTATTAGAGCACTGAGATTTGAGAATAATTTCTTGGCTGAGAAGACCAAGAAGCTTGAGGTAGAACTGTTCCAAGTCAGAGCTCAGTTGGAAAGGACTTCAAGTGCTAAGCTCGATAAGATGCTCAGTCTTCAAAAATCAGCTTCCGATCAAACCGGTTTAGGGTATGATTTCTTTTCTCCTAATATTGCTACTTCTAGTACTACTGTTTTTGTTCCTCCTGCTAATAATATTGAAACTGAGAACAATGATGTTAAAAATGAATTAGCTAGTGAGAACATAGACAAAGGTAAATCTATCTTAGGAGCACCTCCTAAGCTTGATAAGAAAAAGATTAAGAACCCTATGGCTAAGAATGGAAACACTCAAAAGCCTAAGCAAAAGAAGCAGCATCTCTATCATCACTGTTAAGCAGCTGGACATACTCGTCCTAATTGATATAAGTGGTTAGCCACTCAACAGAGCAACAGCATGATCGCGTCGGAAAACCAAAATCAGTTTCCATCCTCCTTTGCTCCTGTTGGAGATCTTCTCAAAACCCTCATGTTCCTTTCGAACTTGAACAGTTTCAATTCTTCCTCCTCACCGCCGGATCAAGGGTTTGCTAAACGGAAAGGTTCTTCTAAGGTGTGGAAGGAAAAAGGCTCCAAGTGATTCTGTCACTTTTTCTCTCTCTTCCCTTCTTGTTTTTGTTTTTGCATTACTTGTGTGTTTTGCTTTCATGTTTTGAGTCAGTCTAGTTTTATGCATTGCTTTGTTTAACATGTTTTTGTTTGTTTACTTTTCAGTTTTTTTGCTTTATTTTGTTTTTCATATAAAATTAAAAAATATTGAAAAAATCAGAAAAAAATACAAAAACAGTGTGTGTTTGTGTACATTGGTACTTGTGTACCTTAGATGGCCATTGAAACAAAGTTTTCTAAACTTTGTATCTAGGAGATGTAGGAGTTATAAGATATACCTCAAAGGTGATAGTCACTATCAAATAGTTATGATTGTGTGTGAGTTAAAGTGATTTTCTCATATCTCAAATCGTCATAACATGTAGACACTTATGCAATCTTGCAATGTTTTTCATACACAATACGCAATATTCTTTGCTACTTTTGATACATGTGCAGGTACAATGTGATTTGGCCATCACAAGGAATACATGTGTTAATGTATGCTCACTAAACTGTCTTAACTTGTTTTTGAAATATAAAATTGGTTAGACTTGTTGTGTGTGTGTGTGTGTGTGTGTGTGTGTGTTTTGGATCTATGTGCTTAACATTTTTCTTGATTGAGAGATGATTTTGAGAGCTTAAAATGTTGTTTGGATCTTTGGTTGAGTAGCATGCTTGATTGCATTCATATCTGTGTTTTTCTCTTCTTTGAAAAACTGTTTTTAAGCAATCTCGATAGCTCTCGACAGCTAGGTTATCTATCGAGACTCTTCAGCTGCTTTTTATCACATTCTCGATAGTTCTCGATAGCTAGTTCGATCCATCAAGAAACTTTTTTTCCTCTTGATAGTTTCCTCGATCCATCGAGCTTCATTGCTAAGGAAACCTCTGGACAGCTCCTCGATAGCTAAAACACGCCTTTTAAATCTCGATAGCTCTCGATCGATCAAGGTTTATGATTTTTCTATATATAGGCGCCTCGCGATTTCTCACTCACTTCTCTCGATCTTTCTCGATTGCTTTGGTCTCTTCACCTCCTAAAACACCTCTCACTCACTTTAAACTTCTTCCCCACTCATTTTTCGGCCTCAAGAGAGATTTCTTCCTCTGGTATGATCTCTTTTCTATCATTCTATCATGCATTTCATATATTCTGACCTAACTTTTGGGGTTTTTGAGAATTTTTAGGGTTTTTCAAAATCAATGAAGTTTTTGTGAAATTTTTGGGATGGGTGATGCTTTATTGAGTTTAAAACTTCATGCATTACATCAAACTTGCATTATAACTATATTTTCATGCATTTTAGATGTGTGCTATATATGTTGAACTGTTTGTGTGTTGTTAAGATTGGATTGGGCTGAGCCCATGATGCATTTATATTTTGCATGTCACATGTTCATGCATTTTCATGCATACGTACCTTCCTATTTTTATCTTTTGATATTAAAACTGTTTAGTGCTTTTTTTATTGTCTCTCTCTCCCTCTCTCTCTCTCTTTCTTACGTTAGTTGCATCATGGCACCTAAATGTAAATCCACTCCGTCCTGGAACCCTCTTCGTTCCAGGGCATCATCTTCTTCTTCTCCTTCTGACCCCACTCCATCTCACGTACAGTTCCGTGATGAGAAGGCCAAGTCTGACTTCTCGGAGAACTTTTCACGACGAGGCATTCATTCGGAACGCCAAGTCGTTCTGTCAGATTTTTCTGACACTGACCTACCCATTGTCATCTACAGTAAGGGTTGGGAGTCACTGTGTGGCGTCCCGGTCACGTGCCCTTCTGTGATCATATAGGAGTTCTACTCCAATATGCACGGATTTGATTATTCTATACCCCAGTTTGTCACTCGCGTTCGGGGTATACGCATGGTAGTTACTCCGGATATTGTATCCGAGGTACTACACGTCCCTAGGGTAGCGCATCCTAACTACCCTAGTTGTGAGTGTCTGCGGACAGTGTCCAAAGACGAACTTGCGTCTCTCTTTTGTGAGACACCATCATCTTAGGGTGAGCGTCAAAACACCCCTTACTCGGCCTTTGCAAAAGGTCCGAGATTCCTTAATATGGTGATGACATTTATTCTTCATCCTTTGTCTCACTATAACACTATCACAGAGCTTCGTGCTCGCTTTTTGTTATCCCTTATTGAGGATTTTTCTATTGACTTCCCCTCTCACTTCATACTCTCCCTTATTGATGTCTATAAGGATACGGCAACCCATGATAAACTCATTTTTCCTTCGGCTATCACGCGGCTTCTTCACCATTTCTCTGTCTCCTATCCCGAGTCTCCCCACTTCACGTTCATGTGTGCCATAGATGCAACTACCGTTCGATGGAGCGTGGCATAGCTTAGACCGAGGCAACCCCAGACAGAGACGGCAACTCCTCCAGCTTCTACCGCTCCATCTACCTCTGCTCCTTCGTCTTCTGCGGGTGGAGTGACACTTGAGGCCATCATAGCACAGCTTATGCACATGGATGCTCGCCTTGACCATCTCAGCGATGAGTTGTGTCAGGTGAACACCCGTGTTGGTCATATCACGCGACGACAGGCTGTCATGGGTGGTTTCACTGTGGGTTCCTCCCCTTCTCCCAAGGCATTTGAGGATGAGAGTGACGATGGCTTCGGCAGTGATGATGCTGATGAGGATGATGATGCTAGCTCGCCTAGTGATGATGAGATGTCTACTTGATATACTTATCCTTTGTTACTCGTGACAAAAAGGAGGAGTAGTTTTGAGATGAGAGTAGTCATACTCATAGGGGGGGTTAGTATAGGAGATAGGGGGAGTGTTTATGAGGGATGTAGTGAGGATTTTTGTATCTTTTCTTTTCTTTCTATTTTAGATACATTATTTCTCTTGTATAGTGGTCTTGTGGCCATTTGACATACATTGTACTTATATTTGGTTTATATATATATTGATATATGTTATTTCACCTATCTCTCCATGTGTTGTTTTTTTTTTTTTCTCTTTATACACATGTTTCTTATTTATTGTATGCAATCTATTATTTCTGTTTCACACTAAGATACCATGATGAGTTTTGTTTAAAGTGTTTCAGAAATACAAGTTGTCAAAGTTTTCTTGCCATAAACTCTCTTCTTGCAAAGTTTTTCAAGAGTTTGTGTTAGGATAGATTTTATTGTATTCAACAAGTGAGTATGAGTTAAGTTATTTATGGCTTCTCTCATATTTTCATTTGTTTGTTGTTGTTTTGTCACAGATTGCCAAAGGGGGAGATTGTTAGGACATATGTGATTCAATGTTAGGAACATATGTCACTATTTTATATAATTGGCTAATCCTTTGACAAAACGCACTTTACTTGTAATTAGGTAGATATAGGATGTGTTTAATACTTCAAGGAACAAGGTTTCAAGTTCAAGTGTTAAAATCATGCAAGTCTGTCCAAGAATCAAGTGAGAAAGTGCTGGATTTTAAAGTTCGATAGCTAGCTCGACAGCTAGCATCTATCGAGGTTTAAAAGCTGTTTCAGCCCATGGCTCGACAGCTAGCTCGATAAATAGCTATCTATCAAGGTTTATGAAACTTATTTTTTCAAAGCTGTTTTTCATCCAATCTGTGAGTATGTGTTTAGGCTTTCTTTTCTCACAACCCTAAACATATATAAGGATTATTTTAAGGGCCGTCAAAGGTTGCGCAAGTGTGAAGCAAAGTTTTGTTCATGCAAACTGTGACCGGAGACAGAATTTGCCTCAGTTCATCTTTTTCTTGAAGAAGCTGCTGTGTTTGTACACCGTAGGGTTTTGTGACCAAGGAGCTTCTTGATATTCATCGTGTGATGAACTGAAGAACTTCGCAGCCAACATCCTTCTCAAGTTGGTGATTAAGTCGCGTATTGGGATCCGCACATCTATTGGTTAGTCACGTACTAGGAGCCGTGCATTGAAAATGAGAGATTGTCACTACAAAACAAGTCCAATTGGGTATTGGGGTAAGGGTTCAATTGTAGGTTGGTATAAGGTACTGAGATTCCTTTACTTGTAACCGCTTATTGTGATAATAGTGAATTTTCGGGAGTGGTGACCTTAAAATTACCCAGTGGGGTTTTTGCCGTGTTGGTTTTCCCCATTCGAAAACAAATCACCCGTGTCAATTTAATTTCCGCTGCATTTAGTTTAATTGGTAATTTGTTTGTGCTGCCACGCATATTGTATGTTAATCTGATTAATTAATCAACTTGGCTAATTAATTGGTTAATCTATCATAAGGGGTCAATACATTCTTAGCCTATCAGGATATAACTTTTTAAATTGAGGATTTTGTAGAAATTGAGAGGAAAAATAACAAGCATACATGGATTAAATTTTTTTTTTCAAATGCATTTAAAATAAAGATTAATAGTTAAAATCATAAATAAAAACAAAGTCAAATATAAAATTAACGTGCAACAAATAAGAGAGGAAAGAGAGTTATATGTGTCGTTTAATTAGTTCATTATTAGAGTAACATACGAAAAAGGATATGCATCATAATTGAGGAACAAAATAAGGAGTCTACATGACCTTAACACTCAAAGACGTAGCTATTCTTAGATCATGTGCCTAAGGTCATAACCCCTAGAATTTAAAAAATATAGTATATATATGACCCTACAAATTAAATTTAAAATTAACTCTCCCAAATTTAAATTTGGCACAAATAATCTTTTAAAAAAATAGTGATCACTTGACCTACATGTGTTTGGTGGGATATTTTGCTTATTTGATATTTGAAATCCAAAGTTAAAAGTTTTAAACTTTAGGTTTTGAGTGATATTGTGATACTTAGCTCCACTTGAAGGATTGTTTGAGTGCTTTTTTATTTATTTTTTCTGCATGTTTTGATTTTTTAAATTTTTTATTGGGTAACATTATTTAAATTTCAAGTAAAAAAGAATAACTGATATATAATGATAAGAAATGTGACTTTCAATTTTTTTTGGTTCATGCTATTTTCTTTATTGAATAGTTGTACTTATATTTACTCTTTCAGATTTCACTACGATGACAAAATCAAGAATTTTAAATCATGAATGCTATAAACTAGGTTTTGCAACAAAATGAGAAATGATTTTCAACTGGATTCTTTGTTTTTAAATATTGAAAGGGAAGTTGTTGCAAAATTTAGTACATAATCAATTATAAGTGATTTTCATAATTTTTTAAAGAAAAAATATCAATTTTTTTACAGATTATAATGATTAAGTAAAAATGTAATCATTGTATACCTTTCCTATTGTTTATACTTTGTTAAGATTGAATTGGTGCTAATTTAATTCTTTATATTAATTTAGTTCTGAATTTTAGTACATCTCTTATTCCTGATTTGCTGAATTTTTTTTTTCAGGCCCCCAAAGAAAAGATCTTAAACACCACTTGTAGAGAAATTATTATACATTTGAAATATCATATCAGCAATTTCATGACCTTCCAACCTAACAATATTCTGTCATCTGCCTTATTAAACCTAATTGTCAAACCTAATCGTCTACCGACAAAGAAAAACAATATAGAGAAATAGATGGTTAGAGAGTGGAGAAAAAATAGGAAATAGGATGTAGTCAATTAATTGAAACCTATGAATTTAGTGGCAGCTCTACAAATTTTTGTTAGAGTGGTCATTAAGAAATTTAAATTATACAAAATCTGATAAAAAGATAATTTCATATATATATTGACCAAAAAAAATGCAAATATATAAAATCTTACAATTTCCTTTAAAGAGTTTTCTTATTTTGAAATTGTTGCATGATAGTCTCATTATCAATTATGCAAGCTACATTTTTAAAAAAAAAAAATTTAGTTCAAAAAAATTTGACTTTTTATTTTTTTTTGTTTTTAAGGGCCTAATATATTGTTAAGTGTAACAAAGTTTAGCTACAAACATAATTGTAGTCTAAGAGAATCTTTTGTGAGATCTGAGAAGTGTTTACCTTCATACACACACGTAAAGCTATCAAGATCAAGATTTGCATCAAGAACTTGATGGTGGTTTCAGTTACTGCATAAAGAACTTTTAAGAAGATCCAAAACTTTTGAGTGGAGTCTCAAAGTCACAAGTAGGTGAACTTGTGGTTGCTGTAGATCAAAGAAAGAAGTAGTCCGTAGACTCGGGGCTATTATGGGGTCGTGGTAGTAAGTTTTCTACTCAAGGTTGCAATAGGATGTTAGTGGTCTAAGTCTTATTGTAAAAACTTCAATTCTTTTATAGTGGATCTGTTTTACCTTGAGGATAGCTAGGTTAAATCCTCTCCAAGTTTTTTACCGGTTTGGTTTTCCTGGGTCATCAGATCTTGTGTTCTTTATTTTCTGCTGCTTTACATGATATGACTTTATTGTTTTAACCTAGATCTGAATAATAAACCTAAGAATTCACTTGGTTAATTAATTAGGTTAAACAATCTAGTTTTTACAGGGAACTAAAAACGTACACTATTTGACACAATCACAAACTTTAAGGACAATATATTGTTTTCAAGTTACCTTTCTCAAGTGCGTAATGCTACATACAAAGTATTATCTTCTAGAACTTTTTGACTTTTGCTTATCAAAAATATAACTTTTTGACTTTTTATGCATGAAAGTATTATGTTTCTATAACTTTTAGACTTTTTAGTCTTAACCGAGTTCAGTTTTTGTCTTTGGCATAAGACATTTGCAATAATACAATCGTTTTTATGAAACACATGTCTATATAAAAACAGTTTATCTAAATTTTTGCTGAAAATGTTTTACTGAAAATATGCTAAAGTATACGTATACCTTGAAAAAATTTGAAAAAGTAATAAAATGCAAAAAAAAAAAAAAAAAAGTGAAGTTTTAAAAAGCTGTACATAAAAATTAAAAATGCCAAATTAAAGCTAATGCCAAATAGGTTTGCTTAAGACATTCTCCCCTCTCCTCGTGTGTGTTAAAAATATTTAGTATTAAAAATAAAAAAAATAAAAAAAAAACCTTTATTTAATGTGAACAATATATAAAGCATATTAATATGAAGCAGGTAATGAAATATGCATGGTCAGTCAGGTGAGAGAACAATGCAAACCGTGCAGTGTGAAAACAACTTTATGCTAGTTACGTAATGGTTCTCATAAATTTTATCGAGAAACTTGTCATGATAAAATAACATCACTTTTAATTAGATTTATAATTTACAATCATTTTTATTCAGAACTAATAACTATAGGCCTAGTCAATGATTGTACTACTTCTTATGTTTTAATTATCTCCCATCTTTTCAGAAATTAAAACCGGAAACCACTACTACTTTTTGTTGCAAAAGAGTCAAAAGACAACAACAATGTAAACATCACTTTTTCTTAACAATGGTGTATAATCTATTAAAAGAAAATTCCAGTGACTTTCGCTTTCTTTCTTTTTACAACTATTTACTGCTAATAATTAATAATTAACGCGGGTATAAACAATTAAGACTAATTTAAGGCTAATGAAATCATACTTGTAACATTGCACATTTGATGCGTTGATACTCTTATCTTAATCATGGGTGGAAGTTCCCTCCAATTTCTCCTACACTTTAATTCTCGTTTTGCTGTGTATGAAACCAACAACTAGAAATTATTTAGGGTTGGGAGATACATTTGAATATAAATGTAACTGACAGGTGTAAACGGTGCCTTTCTTTTAAAGTAGATTATCCTCAAATCTGACTAACTATTCATTTTCTCAAATATAATACAACTTGTCTCATAACATTGGCAATGGATTATAATTTTACTTTTTGGTGGTGTCAGAAGGGGTTTGCAATTAGAGTGGGAGTCTGTTTGTGTGGTGGTAAAAAGGATTTGCTGATTGTAAAAACTTCAATTCTCTTATAGTGGATTTAGTTTACCTTGAGAATAGCTAGGTCAAATCCTCTCTAGGTTTTTACCTTGAAACGGTTCGTTTCATCGGTTTTTCTAGGTCATCATATCGTGGTATTATTTATTTTCCGTTGCTTTGCATGATATGATTTATTTGTGTTTAACTTAGATCTGAATAATTAATCTAAGTAATCACTTGGTTAATATATTAGGTTAAACAATCTGTTTAAGGGGTCTAAATGAACAAACAGTTTCCCAATATATAGAAGAAGGAATAATGGAATATATGTTGAAAGAAATGGAGTTAAACTCGATAATCGATTTATAGTTCCTCACAATATTGACTTATTGGTGAAATTTCAAGCTCACATAAATGTCGAGTGGTGTAATCGTTCAAGGTCTATCAAATACTTATTCAAGTATATAACGAAGGGACATGATCGTGCAACTTTGATTCTTGAAGAAAATTTACATGTTGATGCTTCTACTAGAATGCAAAATATGACAGACACGGATGAAGTTAAGGGATACTTAAATTGTAGATATGTGTCTACCATAGAGGCATGCTGGAGAATATTTGAGTTTGAAATCCACTATCGACAACCTACTGTTCAAAGACTTAGTTTCCATATCGAAAATGAATAGCCAGTTGATTTTAAGGATACTGAGTATTTACATAATGTCATGGATAGACCAGATATCAGAAAAAATAAATTTACGGAGTGGATGAAAGCAAATGAATTGTATGAAGAAGCAAAGGAATTTACTTACTCTGAATTTCCAACAAAGTGGGTTTGGCATAAAAGAGACAAGGAATGGAGATTGAGGAAGTTTGGAAGATGTATAGGGCGTATATACTATGCTCATCCTGCAAGTGGAGAATGTTTTTATTTACAGATGCTATTAAATGTTGTTAAAGGAGCTCGATCCTTTAAAGAAATAAGAACTATAAATAATGTTGTATATTCAGATTTCAAATCAGCATGTTATGCGCTTGGTTTGCTTGATGATGATAAAGAGTGGCATGAAGCTTTAAATCATGATTCACATTGGGCTTCAGGAAAACAACTTCATGAGCTTTTCGTCACAATGTTGATTTTTTGTGAAGTTTTTGGCCCCTATAAATTATGGATTTCGAATTGGCAGCTATTATCTGAGGACATTCTTCATCGTCAGAGAGCAGTTTTATGCTATGACGATCTACATCTTGATGACTTCTAAGTGCAGAACTACGCACTTAGTGATATAGAACAAATTTTGATAAAAAGTGGAAGGTCTTTGCGAGAATTTGAAACAATACCATATCCAAACACATTGCTTCTAAGACAATGTAACAATAGAATATTACAAGAAGAATTGGATCATGATAGAGATTCTTTGACAGTAGAACATATTGAACTTTTTAATGGTCTTAATTTTGATCAAAGGAATATATATGATGTAGTAATTGAATTTTTTTTTGAGAAATAAAGGTGACTTCTTATTTGTATATGGACATGGAGGAACTGGGAAGACTTTTCTTTGGAAAACCATTATATGCCGAATGCGTTCAGAAGGAAAGATTGTCATTGCAATTGTATCATCTGGAATTGCTGCATTATTGTTGCCAGGAGGGAGAACAGCTCATTCGAGATTTCAATCACCAATAACTGTAACGGGCAGTTCAACTTGCGGAATTAAACAAGGTTCACAAATTGCCAAACTTAGGACAAAAACAAGTCTTATAATTTGGGATGAAGCTCCTATGGCACACCAAAACTATTTTGAAGCTGTTGATCGTTCACTAAGAGATATTTTAAGTTTTACTGGTAGTGACCGTACAGATAAAACTTTTTGGAGGCAAAACAGTTGTTCTTGGTGGTGATTTTAGACAAATATAATCAGTTGTAGCTAAAGGACGAAGAGAACAAATAGTTGAAGCATCAATTAACAAGACTTCATTATGGAAAAATTGTAGAGTTTTCATTCTGACAAAAAATATAAGGCTGACACAAAACCCAGGTGATATTGCTGCAAGAGAATTTGCTGAATGGATATTGAAAATTGGTGATGGTGAACTTAATAATAGTGAAAGCGAAGCATTGATTGAAATACCACATGATTTATTAATTCAACCTGATACTCATCCTTTCAATGATATCATGAATGCTACCTACCCTGACTTCCATACTAAATTCAATGATTCATAGTATTTAGAAGAAAGGGCAATTTTAGCTCCAACAAATGAAGTTGTTGAAGACATAAATGATTACATGATTGACCTTATTAATGTTGATGAAGAAACATATCTTAGTGTAGATTCAATATGTAAAGCTTCAACCAACATTCTAGATCAAGATGTCATGTATCCAACAGAGTTTCTCAATTCATTGAAGTTTCCTGGTATTCCAAACCATAAACTCAGGTTGAAAGTAGGACTGCCAATAATGCTACTTCGAAATTTAAACCAAAGTGCTGGACTTTGTAATGGTACTAGACTTTTAGTCACTTAGTTATCAAAATGGGTTTTGGAAGCTCAAATAATATCAGGATTTCATGTTGGAGATAAAGTAAATTATTCCAAGAATAGTTCTTTCCCCTTCTGAATCTAAATGGCCTTTTGTACTAAAGAGAAGATAGTTTCCAGTATCAGTTTGCATTGCTTTGACAATTAATAAGAGCCAAGGTCAATCTTTGAAATGTGTTGGACTTTATTTAGACAAACCAGTTTTCAATCATGGACAATTATACGTTGCTATCTCCAAAGTTACAAGTAGAAATAGCCTTAGGGTACTTATTGCAGAAAATGATAATGATGATCACTTTCATACAAAAAATATTGTATATAAAGAAATATTCAATGATCTACCTAGAGGTAATACACATTGTTCATTAAAATTATTTTGAAGCAGCTGATAATGTAAGTTAGATTGTCACTTATGTTGCAAACAGTAGATTTTACTCCATAATTATTTAAAATTTTACTGATGTTTAAATTGTGCAAATATTACAGATTCATATCAATATGGAGTACACAACTTTGAAGCAAATATCGAGGGATAAAGACAACTCGAAAGTGAAAGTTAGAATTTTACGAATGTGGGATGCAATTAATATAGCAAACGACCATGACTTGATCAGTCTTGATATGATATTGGTTGACAAAGAGGTAAATTCATAATTGATTTTCTTTTAGAAAAAATTTTACTAATATGGTTTCCTTAGAGTTTCTTTTCCAAACAATATTCATCAATAAAGCCTAATGTATTATATACATTAATCTAAGGTGGCAACTTCAAGTAAATAATAAACAGGAGTTCTAACTCATGCTAGAATTCTTTTTTATTTCTTAAATCTGTGTTAATGCTAAGTTGCTTACAATTTTGATTAAAATGCTGATTAGTTTTTTTATTTATTTTCATAAAATTCCCAAAACTTGTATACAAATTTTGGAGATCTTAATTTGTATTTTTATTTGCCTTCTTTGTATTTTTATTTGAATTAGTAGTTAAATTTTGTTATGGACAAATGGTTAACATCAGCCAATGTTGCTCCATAATATTTTCTGTTCATTGCTACCACCTTGATCACTTGGATCACCATTTTCAAGGAATAATATTTGTAAGTCATCTAGACTTGGTATGTCAATTGTATCTAAATGTGCTGGTTTGGCATTTCGTAACAGCACAGCTTCAATAAGCGGCTTTGTTATGGAACCAAACACCTATTTGGAGGGAAAAAAAAAAAAAAAAAAAAAAAAAGCAGATCACATCATGATGTTCAAGAATGTCATGATGTACTTTTTTTTTAAAGTATAAGAGTTTAGAATGTTAAGAACTTTCACTTTGTGAAAATTGCAGTATATACTGTCTACTAGGAGGTTGCAGGTCTGAGGAGGAGATGGTTGTGAGAACAGCTTTTAGAAGTCTTTTTAAAACCTCAGGAGGAGGTGGTTGTAAAGTCAAATAGTTGAGAATAAAAAGAATTCCTGTCATGAATGAAATAGATGTAGAATAGTAATGGTATATTCACCTTGAGCACTGATGAACAGACAAAGTTCCTATTCACCTTGAGCACTTTCTTTTTCTAATTTAAAAAAAGTGTGCTACTATCTGGTTTTTGAAGTTATAAATAACAAAACAACACATAAGAACATAACTCATAATCCATGTTTGACATTTACAGAGATTTGGAATATTGAAGTTCTTCTAAACCACAAGATCCCATATTTTACATTTAAACCCCCCTTTTCATAGCAGTAAGAATTTAATGAAAAAGATAATAAGAATTCAATTTATTACTCCCAAACATATACTTGCTATAGCCATGTCATATCTATACCATGTCACACTGTGTTTGTGTTGTATCATACCATATTTATGCTGTATCCATGAAATAAAAGAGTAATTAAGATTCTTCTATATATAGGCCAAAAATAAACTAGAAGCTGGACATCATTATGAAAAATTTAGAAGTCATTAAGAATTTCTTTGGATTAAAAAATGAAGTATAAAATAAATAATGAGTGTGAAAATAGATTTCACGAGAAGTATTGATATGTTTGACTAAAGTTGACCTATGGAATTTTCTCCTTTTTTTTTTTTTTTTTTTTTTTTTTCACTACAGTCTGTATACCCAACCAAACATTTTAATATCTTACAAGATTTAGGATGGTTTTGCTTTAATTATATGTTTAAATTTGATGCTATGTTTTATAAAAATCAATAAAGTGTTGTACTTTTCATGTTTAAATTGTGGGTATCTGTTGTATATACCCTGTGTACATTAGTGTCTTTTGTCCTGTTTTGTGGAGATTCTTTTTCCTTATATCTGTTCGTCTGGACTGCTTCACGTGCTATATCTGATGAATAGTATAAAGCTTTTCTCATGATTTGTCTGTTCTATTGAGGGTAACTGGAACTCTCTCACGTTAATTTTCAACTAATCGAATACCATCTCACTTGCATTTGAATTGAAGGGATAATTAAATTGACAAAACCACTTGAAATTTTGGTTTTCTGATTGTTATTGATGAGATGTATCAGAGTTTCTTATCAATTCTATTATCAATTCTATTATAATAAATCAAGGAAAGATATGTCAAACAATCAAATTGTATATAAGTCGATGGTCTTGAGTAATATTTTCCTTCTTTTTTTCCAATTTTTGGAAGAGTAAAACTTTTATTGTGTAAGGGAATTATATATTGGGGCTGATTTTATTGGATTAATGTATAGCCATAATGTTCTTAAGTTCAAAAGAGATAATCCTAAAAGAGAAAAAAGAGTGAAAGATGGCCCTGATATTGTTTTGCAGGGCTCAGCTATTTAGTAAACCAGCCCATATGAGTTGGGCTACTTGAGCTGATCTTGTGGTATTTTATATTATTATGGCTGGGCCTTTGGAAATGGTGGATTTTTTAAGGAAAAAAAAAAAAAAAAACAATACAAAAATAACGTTTGATCTTGGGTGAATATTTGACATTTGCAGTTGCTTGAGATGTTATCTGAGGAATATGGTGGCAGAGTTGAGCTAGCCAAAGCTTATTACTAATTGGGTGTATGCTTTTTGGGAAGTAGACTAAAAATGAAGTATTTCTTGCAACTCAATGTGATTTTGGGTGTCTGTTATAAATGAAGTCAATCATAATCTCTACTTTTGTTAAAGCTGGAGAAGCTATTGCTGCATCCACTGCTATGTTAAGCAGTAGTTCAAACTTTAAACACCTCTACAAAATTGCTCGGTTTTTCATAGATAGCCTTAGAAGCTTTATTTCAGCTGTGTAGTTATTGTCCATTTTCCTGGACCATAATTCATAAGCAAATTTGGTTAGTTAGTTACTAGACATTGTTGGTTAAAATGATGAAATTTATTAGTGTTAAGTTCTAAGACTTTAGGAACTAATGTATTAGAACTTCAATTTGTATTATGTTGGCAAACCATGATCAAAACATAGAGTCTAGGTTTAGGCTTGCTCAAAGTATGTTTATTTGTAAAATTAGAATCGAGTGATTGCAGAATTTATTGGACTAAATCTGCAAGGCTCGATATATCGAAAATAGACTCGATTGATTGAACCACATGCAGATTTATTTTTCTGCAGAATTCCAATTCAGCCCAAACTCTACTTAAACATATTAGGTTTCAAGTAAAACACTCCTAGTATATAAAGAAAACCCTAAAGACATTTTTATAAGTTTTAGAGAGATTAGAGTGCATCGTGTGCCTCTTTTATAGATCTAGGGTTTTGTACCCAAAAGCTCTCTGAAGTTGTTGTTTATGCTGTGTTTATGAATCTCTTGTGAGATCTAGAGGTGTTTGCCTTCATACATACTTAGGATTATCAAGATCAAGATTGATGTCAAGAGCTTGGTTTTTCAGAGAAATGGAGAAAATGAATAAGGTATTGCATTTCAACTGTAAAGTTTTCCATTCTGATCAATGGTAGCCCATCTGATTTCTTTGGAAGTTCTAAGGGGCTTCGACAAGGGGATCCATTATCTCCATTGTTGTTTGATATTGTGATGGAGGCATTAAGTCGTATGTTGGATGTGGTTGCCTCTGCTGGGCAATTCTCAGGCTTTTCTGTGGGTAGTACAGCTAGTCCATCAGTGATGGTGTCTCACCTTTTATTTGCAGATGACACACTAATTTTTTGTGATGTTGATCCTTCTCAAATTGCTAATTTGAGGGCAATTCTTGTTAGATTTGAGAAGGTATCAGGGCTTCGTATTAATTGGGGGAAATCTGAGTTGGTACCTGTTGGTGAGGTGCACAATTTGGAGGCTTTGGTTGGTCTATTGGGGTATGGGCAGTCTTCTCTGCCCTTGAAATATTTGGGCCTTCCATTAGGTGCAAAGTTTACGGATTTATCTGTTTAGAATCCTATCCTAGAGAGAATGGAGAAGAGACTAGCAGGTCAGAAGAGAATGTATTTATCTAAAGGGGGTAAGGTGACACTCATTAAAAGCTCACTCTCGTCTTTACCTACATACTTTCTTTCCCTTCTTCCTTTACCAGGTAAGGTGGCAAAGCGTATAGAGAAATTACAAAGGGATTTTCTGTGGAATGGGATTGGTGGTGAACCTAAAATACATTTAGTTAATTGAGCCAAGGTCTGTAAGCCTTTGCAGGTTGGGGGATTGGGTATAAGACGGTTGGGAAGCGTTAATTCTGCCTTGCTAGGAAAATGGTTGTGGAGGTATGGCATGGAGACTGATGCTTTATGGAGGAAGGTTATAGAGGCAAAATATGTGAATATTTAAGGGGGTTGGTGTACGAAAAAGGTGACAAGTCCTTATGGGGTCAGCCTATGGAGATACATTAGAAGTAGCTGGTTGAACTTCTCTAAACTCCTTGTATATGATGTGAGGGATGGTACTAGAGTGAAATTTTGGAAGCATGTGTGGTGCGGGGATTGTACTTTCCAAGAGGCATTTCTGGAGCTTTATTGTCTTAGTAGGTCAAAGGATTCCTCGGTGGCTGAAGTTATGGATTGGTCTGCTGGGAGGTTTCACTGGAATGTGCAATTTCGTCGTCCACCACAATATTGGGAAGAAGAAGCCTTTGATCAGTTTATAGGGTTGGTCTATTCTTCGACAATGCGGGGGTTTAGCCCAGATAAGGTTTGTTGGAAGCCTGCAAGGAATAGAGGTTTTGAGGTTAGAGGATATTATAGCTCCTTCTATCCTTCTAATCTTGTTTCCTTCCCATGGAAAATGATATGGCAATCGAAGGTTCCTCCAAGGGTGGCTTTCTTTTCTTGGTCTGCTTCCTTAGGTAAGATCTTAACAACAGACAACCTTCGTAAAAGACATATGATAGTGCTTGACTAGTGCTATATGTGTAAGTGTTGTGGGGAGTCGGTGGATCATCTTCTACTTCATTGCTCCATAGCTTGGGAGCTGTGGTCTTTGGTTTTCTGCTTGTTTGGTATTCAATGGGTTATGCCTCATACTGTTCTTGAGTTGTTTGAGGCTTCGCAAGGAAAGTTTGCACGACATCGTCACATTGATGTTTGGAAATTAGTGCCTCATTGCTTGACTTGGTGCATTTGGCGTGAAAAGAATGCTAGAAGCTTTGAGGGTTGTGAACATTCTTTGTTAGAGATTAAGTCTTTTTTCTTGCACACTCTCTATGATTGGAGTGTGGTCTTTTCTCATTTTTATTGTTCTTCCTTTCCTATTTTTCTTGACCGTTGTACTTTTGTTTCTTGATTTATGCCCCCATAGTACATCCCCAATGTACTCGGTTTGGCATTTTTTCTATTATTTATAATATTCTTACGTTACTTATCAAAAAAAAAAAGAAAAAATTGCCTACCTTCAAGCTTTGCAAGTATAACAAAATGACTTTTCTATGGATACACATACCACTGTATGCAAGTGTAAGGCAAGCAGGGACTTACGTACTGTGACAAAGGATCTTAGTAGTATACGCCTCCCATCGCTAACTTTTAAAGTTGGCCAGCTTGCAGATTGTGCAGCTACTTCTTTCATACTCATGGCTTGGGTACCTAACCATTAGTATTGCACAACTACATTGTACAAATACTAGGGATTGTACATTTTTATTTACAATATTATGTCATTCTCATAATATTTTTAAAGTATTTTTCATGTGTATTATTTTCATACTAAGCTACATTGTATTTCTACAAAATTTAATGCAACACAAGTGCTAAATGTCTCTTTTAGATTTCTATTGCCTATTGCTTACATGCTTTGGAAACCTAAAGATTTTCTAGCTGATTGCTTATTGGAGAACAATACACAATATATGGTCCATTCAAAGTCTACACATCATTGGCTTAATTGATGCAGTAATCTTCCAATCAAAAGTACGAGTTGACATTAGAACATAACCATTAGTAGAGAAAGTTAATTAAATCTGAAACAAGAGATATAGAAAAAATCATGTATCTGTAGCAATTTTATGAAACTGAGTCTAACAAGATACATAGCTACAATTAACAGTGAATAAACTATCTATTTCATGTGAAACAAGAACTTGGAGACAAGGTCACTTTGCAAGAAATAGAAGTGGTATCAACTAAAACATAACAAAAGAGAGATGTCCTTTTTTAGAAAATTTAGTTGATACCACTTCTATACATAACAAAAGAGAAATGTCTTTTTTTTAATTTAATTTTTCAAAAAAATTTATTTGTTTAATTTAAGGAACGTATATATTTAGTTATTTACCCCAAGGCCACCACATTTTTTTTTTTGGGGGCAAAGTATTAAATAACAGTTAATAGTTTTTTTTCTTTTTCTTTTGTGAAAAAAAAAAAAAAAAAAAACTGTTGATAGTTAATACCCTCTCCCTGTGTGTTTCTCTTTTAAAAAAATTTCAATTAATGCCCATTTTTTCAAGGCCCAAGATGGATAAGCCCAGTTTTTATGGACCCATTATTATATTATTTCTTTTATATTATGTGGCCCAAATCCATGTAAATTAATGGGGTTGGAAACAAGTGTGATGTGAAGGGAAAGAGAAAGTCTATTAAAGGCTTTAAGCTTATAGATGAGTCCAAGAGAAGATGTTAAAAAATGGGCTTAGAGAACCTGGAAAATCCACTCATGTTGTGATTTATCATAATTAATTCCTTAGGTTATAATTAACTAAGCATAACTTTGTAAAATTAAGACGTTGATAATTGCTTCAAAAAAAAAAAAAAAGACGTTTATAATTAAATTTGAGATTTCTTTAGAGATTATATTGAGGTCGAGTTTTTGTTTTATTCTCTCTCTCACACATAAAAAAGTCATTTTCTCTCTCTAGAAAATTCTCTTTATACTGAACTAGTCGCTAACCCATGCGATGCACGGGAAAACTATTAAAAGTAAGATCCGAAATAAATTATTCACAAAATTATGGTATTAGAATGTATTAAAATTCATGTAATTTAAGTATCCTCTAAAATAAATACTTAATCTACATTTTTTATAATGATATATTAATAATGTAAATTTTCAGTTAAGTTCGTATATTACCTTGCAGAGAGGTGCATAATATTTGCCTATAGTATCTATTCTTTATACATTGCTATATATCCTATTTAAACACAATCTATATTTGGATATAGATCACTGTAAGTTTCTTTAAGACGTTCTCCCTTCATATTAAAAATATTTAGTATTCTCAAAAAAAAAAAAAAATCTATATAATTAGGAAATTGTCTAAAAATCAAACTGAATTAACCATTGTTTTTTTGGAGAGAGAGACACTCTAATATTAATGAATTGACAGTAAAGTGATATTAAATTCTTAGTCAATCACATTGACCATCAATCAATTAATTATAACTTGTTTCATGACCATATTTAACAAAAAGAGAAGAATTACTAATAACAAATTTCATAATTTAAATCAAAATTCAAATCTACATATATGCATGGTAATTTTTTAAAAAAATCAGAACCAAATACTTTTCACAAACTTCAACAACAAATATGTTTCTCAAAAAAAAAAACCTTCAACAACAAATCTTACAAACCTCAAAACCTCACCATTCATGAACATATTCTAAAAATCGCAGTTCATGAACATATTCTAACATAAAATTTAATAAATAAAAGTGTAGAGATTTTCTTTTTTTAACATAAAAAGCAAACCAGAGTCGTCCTCATCAAAAAGTCAATATTTTATAAGTATACATCAAAGCACCGTCCCAAAAATTTTGGTTTGGTTTGATTTTTTTTTATTTATTTATTTAGAGAAAAGTTGCATTAAGATTTGTTGGTTCTAAATTCTAAACAATGAAAAGGAACCATAAACAGTCATAGGCACAAAATAAAATAAAATCTTTACAAAGCAAATATAAAGAAAGACATTAGCTTTGAATACAAATGTTAAACCCTAGATCCACTCACACCAAAAATAAAAATAAAAATAACACCAATAATGAACAAAATTGAAATAAACAACCAACAAAGAAGCTAAAGCTGTAATCAAAATATGCCAAAACTATTTCAAAAACAAAAGCTTGAATGAGAGAATTTTTACCTCGACGGAGAGATTAGAACACTCAAAGAGAAAGAGAGAGATTGAGAGTGCTCAGTATATATATATATAAATATATATATATATATATAGGAAACGTCCCAAAGAGAGAGGGATTTCTTTTTCTATTTGGTTTTGAATTTTACTTTGATACGTTTTTTTTTTAATCCAAAGTTTTTTTTAATCCTAATCCTAATGTGTGTCTTTCTAATATTGCAATCTGCCCATATTTCAACTCTCATTTATTGTCCTCCATGGCTCCAGGCATTCACTATTATTTTTATTTTAATTTTTTTTCCTTGTTTTAGTTTATCTCTTCCACGGTTCCACCTATTTCCTCCTTTTTTGTCTTATCATATTTCATTCTACTTTATCTTTTAATCAAAATTCTGTATTATCCTCTTTCGATGGCTGCACGTTTGTCAAAAAGTAGATTTGAATGCTTCACGTCTTTTTACTGAGGAGTCTAGTTTCAACTTTCACATGAAAAAGTGAGAAAAACAATAAGAGAGAGAGGGAGGGAGAAAGTATAGAAGAAGATGCAGAGCAAAACACGCCGATGGATGCCGGTGAAAACGAAGAAGTAATCTGAAAGCAAAGAAAAAACAAAAAGAAGAGAGAGACCAAAAATCTAAAATCATCACAGACACTGTTAGATCAATCTAACCAAAATAACCAAATCTAAATTTGTCTATTCAGAATACCTTTACCAATTCCGGTTGTGGGATGCTGGCCTATGCTTGCTTGACGGTTGTAGTGCCCTCAAATTTCTCACTCTTTTTTCTCTCCTTACGCCTTACTTATGTTTTCTTCTCAATGACAATTTTTTGTTTTAATATATATATATATATTTATATATATCTTATGTAGTTAGTTAGTTACTGAAAATTGAATCAACAAAATGAAAAAGCACAATTGTTCAAGTTAATATCTTGTGAAACGAATTGAACTAAACAGTAAGTTAAAATCCCAAAAGAAACAATTGGTCAGTGTTTTTAAACGCAAATGTGTCAATAATTTATATAGCCACATGGTGCAATGAAGCGCGGTCAACAAAAAGTCAAATATTTCGACTATTAATTATTATATAGATAGATATAGATGTGTCAATTTCTTTCTCTTGCATCACCCTTGCAATTGATAACCATAAATTTACTCACACATAAACCTCCTCTCTATCTCTAAAAGCATTTATTATAAATCAATCCAACAACCACTCATTTTAATTCTCCCAAATGGGGAATTTGAATGTGGAGAAGAGAGGATGGGAGCCGCTTCTATTAAAAAAAAAATTTAATTGTCAATTTTGCTCTTATGATATCAGTTTATAGTTTGAGGAAAGTGGTAGATGTAAGTGAGGTCAAGAATGCACAACTCAATGAGAAGATCCACCTCCATGGTTTGAATCTAAATATTTTGTCACGGAAGAGGATGAGGAAGAATGGAGAATGATGTATTAGTTTTGAATAAGTTAGAGCCACATTTAGATTTGGAGCTTTTAAGCATTCACTACTACATGGGCACCAGTGTATCCTAATTGGATGATGTCCTTGACCAAATTTAAAACACTTCGTCTCTATGAGTGTCCAAAGATAGTGCGTTTGCCTCCTTTGGGGAAGTTGCCATTCCTTGAATCACTAGAGATGTTTGACTTTGAAGTGAATAGTTTGAAAAAGGTGGGAGTTGAATTTTTTGGAATAGACTCAAAAAACAAAAACAACAAAGATGACATCATAATCCCAAATTTGAAGTTTCTCACGTTTTGGGGTTTTGAAAAATGGGAAGAATGGATTTGGATTGGGATTGAAGAAGAAGAAGAAGAAGAAGATAATGGTGTTGTTACTAATACTATAATAATAATGCCACGTCTTCATTCTTTGACAGTTGAAAACTGTCCAAAGTTAAAGTCACTGCCAGACTTCCTTCGTACTACTACATTGAAGGAATTGTTGATCTACTACTGTTCACTTCTCCATGAACGTTGCGAAAACGGGACTGGAGAGGACTGGCAAAAGATTTCTCACATCCCAAACATGAAAATTGATTACGAATATGTGCAAAGAGACGATTAACATCCAATTTGATTCAGACTGACATTCAAAGGTAACTCTCCTTCCTTCTTTGTCTTCTTTTATTTTATGTTTTACAAATATATCAACTCCCAGTTTGATTATTAGATTGAGTAAATAGATGGAAGTTTAGTGACCTCCAACTCTTATCCAATTTTGTTTTTGATAATTTGATATGTATAACAATGGGGGAGGGGTGTTTTGAACATTGGTTCTCCTATTAAAGGAGAGCAGGTTAAGCCACTTAGCTACAACGCTCTTGGCCTCGTCCACTTAATTCTAAGTTCTATTTTGTACTTCCACTCCACTAATTATGTATATCAATTTATTTCCACTGAGCAGGTTATGCTATTCTTTTGGGCCTGTAGTTGGAGGATGACGAGAGATGAACCATCTAAATCACCAAATTCTTCGGGTTCGTGTTTTTTACATATTCCAAATCTTCTTATTGTAATTGATAATACAGTGTGTTTTCTCACATATTAACGAACACTGAATATCCCAGTTTTGTTCAGTAAAATAATCCTGCCAATTGAACTTCATTCTTTGTATTCTTGAATCTGAAAGAATAAAAGATTTGAAATTGGAATTTATTTCCTCTTACTTTATTTTCTATTTTTACTGTTGATTAATGAAGTATATATGAAATTAATTACAGAGATTGTTTCATAGTATAATCTGCTCGTTGAAAAATCATGATGTTTATTGGAGGATCCTCATTATTTGCATTTCATTGTTCTTTAATGACTTACCTAGAGTTGCATCCTTAATCCACAAAAAACATTCATATTCATACATCACCTAGCAACTGCAGCAATTGTACATTCTTGTTGGAAATCTTCATATTGAGACTTAATGAATTCGGCATAAGATACAAGTGACAAATTAACTTTGACATAATTGAGAGCCTCACCCCCAAAAGAAATGGTGATTTTCCCACTACAAGCCAGCCTACTATTGAGCAGCAAGCAGATTGTTTGAACCTAGTCCAAAGGGTTGGGAAAAGATGTGTTGTCCAAAAATGAAGCAGAAAGTCAGAAACCTTGTTGGCTATCAATGGTACTATAATTTTGTTCTTTAATATTTAAATATTTCAGTTGTAACCTCTTCCACTGTTTTCTTTGGTCTTGTTTACTTATATGTGAACAATTTTCAAGAATCCTTAAAGGATCATCATTGGTCAATCCAGGGTGCTGAGTGGAGCACAGCCATCTGGTAGCTAAGAACATAGGTCAATTACTATTCTCATTAATGGTCTTATTTCTTCCCAATTAATGGTCTTATATCTTTCCAACACATTTCTCTTCCATTAATTCTTCTTAATCAAAACAGCCAATTTATAAAGAGAACTTAAATCAGCCTCACCTAAATCTTGTAGCTGAAATAATTCCGTGCAGGATTCATGGCAATGCATGCTAATTGTGATGTGGATTGTTGCTTGATTCCTGAGTCACCCTTTTACCTGAAGGAGTTGTTGGAGAATTTGGAAATAAGCTAATCCAGGACAAGATTCTGCTGCTATCTAAAAAATTTAAGGTATAGATATGAGGATGTATTGCCTTGCTTTGGTGTTGAATTTGTTGTTTCCATGCCTGACAATTGTGCACAGATCACCATTGAAAGTTAGTATACAAAGAACTCGAAGAGGAGTATTGTGTAGCAACTAGTTCTAACTTTATGCCTTGGCTATAATTTCCTTTGTTTTGCCTTCAGCTATGGTAAGACCTATAAAGTAATTTAAAAACTGCTTAAGGCACCCCATTTTAGTTAGACTAGAGTATTAAATCTAGTAGCCTACAACGTGGTGAATTGGTTGTCATTAGCTTCCATTTGGCAACATTTCAGAATTGTCAGTCCTTATACAACATGCAAATGTAAGAACCACTGATTTTGTTGTAGGAAAATTATGTGGGGGTTAATACTTGTCACTCCCCTCCCCTTCCGCAAGAAATTCTACTCGTAAAGATGAAAAGTTCTTCCAAGTAATCACTAATCACAAGGTCAGTAATTGTCAATGTATGAATTTCTAGCTTTATATATTTTTTTTTTTTTTTTTATAGGTACCAGTGTAAACGCAAGTGACATAGATGAGAGCTTCTCTAGGACCAGACATGGCCTCCAGCGGAGTTGCGTACCCAGGTCCCCCCGTGTTGCAGCAAGCAGCGTGCCCATTATTCTCATTCCCTACCACTCCATGTTTCAACACACACGCATCCGTAGCCATTTTTTTGAAATGACAAGCAAGAAGATGAAAGAAAAGAGTAATCAGAGTCACATGTAAAAAAGAATCTCTCTCTATCTGTGAGTCTTATAATTGATGAGCTCGCTTTGTATTATTATATAATAAGGACTGGGGCACAGTGTCCTGACGTTTCACTTCTATATATGTAATATATTATCTAATCTAGTGTTAGTCTTATTGGTCTTGTTTGTTTGTTTGGAGATGGAGATGAACATGGTCACGGTTTTTGTCTTTGTGCACTCCACTGTTATCTGATGATCAATGTCTAGGGGGGATGTATCGGGAATTTCGCTCCTATCTTTTTCTCTTTTTATCTTCTGTCTCGTTACGAGGTTTATTAACAGCTCAGATTTCTCCCACATAACCGTTCGTTTCTTTAAACTGATCCCTCAATATATGAGATCCGGATCCTCTCCATTTCCCTTTGAAATGGAGAGTGTCCAATTCATGAACAGGATCTTTTTGAAAACTATCAAGGGTCAAAAATGTGCCACGTCAATTAAAATGTAAAACTCTAGGATCCGGATTCAAACCACAGTTAACTCAATAGTTTCTCTCTCACCAAACCCATTTGAATATTTCAAACTCTCTTTCTCTCTCTTCTCCAAGGTTTGACTTTCTCTCTCACCCCGCCGTCACGGTGCCACCACTACCACCTGCGCCAAGGCTACGATTTGATCAAGCTTTTATGCTCCAAGCTTTTACCCAAACACTATAAGCAGAAGATTTTCATATGAATATTTCAAACTCTCTCTCTCTCTCTTCTCCAAGGTTCGACTTTCTCTCTCGCCCCGCCGTCACAGTGCCACCACTACCACCTGCGCCAAGGCTACGATTTGATCAAGCTTTTATGCTCCAAGCTTTTACCCAAACACTATAAGCAGAAGATTTTCTCCAACTTCATCCGCTAGAAAAATATCAACTAATCTATCTATGTTTGTATGCCTTTTGTTGCTTTGTTTTGCTTTGTGATAGTGCTTTCTTGGGGTTTTTTATTTTCTTTTGAATTGGGATTAGTTTATACGCTTAAAATTTTTATTGGGGTCTCTCTTAATATATATATATATATATATATATTATCTTTGTGTGTGTGTTTTATGGTGTGGTTATTAGAATGTTTGGTTCCATTTTTTTGGTTTGTGGGTTTTTTTTTGGTCTCACTGTTATGTAAATGTTTGTGCTTTTGTATGGATTTTGATTTTATTTTTAATTGTTCACTTTATTATGAAAGGTTTTAGGGAATGTATTGTGAATGTCTCTTTGTTTTCCCTGTCATGCCATTGATTGCAAAATTGGGTGTGTGTATATTGTCCTTTGTAGGAATGGAATGCACATAATTGTATTTTGATGATGAACTGTAAAAGAAAACATTCAGCCTATGGCTAGATTTTTGTTTACTGGCTACTAGCTGCTGATATACACTAGCTTTTAGGGTGAGGCAGATGAATTTTCGATTTTCAAAAATTTGAACTATTGAGAACCCTTTTGTGGTTGGTATTTGAACTTTAAAGCTCTTATAGGAAGAATAATTGAATTTTCTAACTGTTTTTTGTGCCTCTCTTTTTGTAGATTGGTTCTTGTATTGGCCTTTTGGTTATCCATTTGGAATGTCTGCATTTTTTTTGTACAGATTCTGTTATTGGTTTCTCTATAATTCTAAAGGATTGAGATTTGTTAATATTGCTTGTAGGTTTCATTGATCCTAATCATCAGTAATTTGGAAGGGCCTTTGGAGCTATGATACATCCCAAAGCTTTGATACCAAAAGAACTTACATAACAAAGAAGCATCATACATTCATACAAAAGAGATGGGGCAAGTTGTTTAACACGAGGCAAGTCAAAGTGATCAAGCTAAGATTGAAAATTGTAGACTTTGGATGGAATGTATAATCAAGAAGCAAGAGATGGAATGTATAGTCAAGCAATAAGCACACCAATTGTAGAAGTTTCATGTTATTATAATCATATAATCAAAGTGTTTATTTCAATGGAATTCTTGTTATGCGATCAAAGTATACATTTTAATAAAATTTGTTCATTTTTTTATATTAAATTCTCTTATTGTCTACTCTGTTGGATTGAATTTTGATTGTAATGCCAAGTAACTCATAGGGGTGCAACCCAAGTACATAGATTAGCTGAGCAATGTAAAAGAAAGTGATTAACTGGCTCCCTTACCAATTTGCAATGCAAGTACACAGAGTTCACATAAATGTGCATTTAACCAAAAACCAAGTGATTTGCATTTTAGCCTTAAACTGCCTTGCACATGTTAAATCCTTAGAAGCAACATCGTTTGGATTTCAAATTTGATTCACAAATTCAAAATTTAAATAGTGCAAAATACATTATATTCACTGATGGCATTGGGTACTTGCCTTAGAAACATATGCTAAATTTTAAACTCAAAATTTCTTAGTGAGAGTGGAAACAAAAGAAAAATTGACACACCAATTAACATGCATACAGCTCCAAGCTTGGCTTATTTATATAATTTTTTCCCCAAACAGCAACACTTATATATAAAAACAACAACTCCTGCCTAGACAAAAACTATACAATATCTACAGCAAAGAGGGAAACTAATCCACACCTAATAGCATAACAATTATGCAGAAAACAGTAATTATGCAGAATGTGCAATATCGGACCTATTCTGCAGAAACAGTAATTATGCAGAAAAACATAACAATTTCTGCAGCAACAAATAATTATGCAGAAATTAACACCATGCAGAGATACATCAGACATGCAAGTTAAGTATTCTTTCCAAATAATAAAAAATCTGAACATTTGAATGTGACCAAATGTGACTAAGTTTTGGACCATCAAAACTCTAGTCCTAAACTAGGAAAATTACAAAACAAGAGCACTTAATCTCAACATGTGTCATAGATTATAAAACATGATCCTAAACTAGAAAAATGGCTTGACTTTATGAACCATCTCATTCCATCCACTTGTAACACTTTCTTGAGTCAAGGGACCTCCACTTGCAACACTTCCTTTAGTCAAGAGACTTCCTGCACCATCAATTTTGTCGTTGGAGCCTACAACACTTGATATACTCTCTAAATGTGATGCTAATGCAATACTTGCTGATGAGCCTCCCTGATGTGATGCAGAACTTGTAGAAGCGGACTACAAAAAAACCAATTACACATTACACATATCACAAGCTTAGCATTAAAATTATCAAATCATGCATCTAAACTATTATTAATATCAAAGTAAAATATATAATTGTAAATATCTTTACCATTAAAAGTTGTGTAAAACTAGTAATATTTCCAGAAGAGATATCCTCAGTTTTCTTTTGTGCCATGATGTCATCTGCATGTGTAAGAAACTCATCTTCACCATCATACTCATAGATACATGCTAAGAAATCATCGTTAAATTGAGACTCATTTTTGAGTAAATGACCCAAGTGTTTCTCAGCATTCTGCCACATATGCCAACTACACAATGCATGATATGTCTTAGGCATGACTACTTTTATTGTAGCTGACATTACTGCATCTTGATCTATGAAAATAGTGATTGGCTTCTTTTTAGATATTGCTTCTAAGAAGGTCTCAAATAACCATACAAAAGATTCAATCATTTCATCATATAAAAGTGCATCTCCAAATACAACAGTTTCTCTATAGTGATTGAGACCCAAAAATACTCCAAGTGGCCTTGCATCTCTATTTGTACTATACGTTGTATCAAACGTTATTACATCAACGAAGTGGCTATAGTCAATGATCATTCTTGCATTGGCCCAAAAGATAATAGTAATCAACTCTTCACAGTCCAATTGAGTAGTGAAATAATATGAAGGATTTTGCTTAAGTTGACGACTGAAATATCTTCCCAAGCTAGTAGCTTCCCCATGCTCCATGTCTCTCTGTCGCTTAGTGCGTAAATAGTTTTTATGATCTTGCTTGGTAAAACCAAGATTATCATATCCACCAACTTGCTTACTAAAAAGCTCATAAGATTGCTTTAATCTTAATCCTGATTCATGTGCCAAATCAGTTTCAATAGCATGAGTTGCAGCCACTTTCCGTTGTGATGGCATCATGTGTACAGTTGATGGGAGGTGGAGATAGTGGTTATGCTCAGCAATAAATTCATTCACCACATATTTTTTACTATCTCGATTAAGTACAATAACCAAACGTGCTTCACAACCACATCTTGTTTCTGCTCGTGGATTCTTTATATTCTGATCTCTCTTGTCTTTGCCTCGAACTCCCTCCTTTGCACACACAAATCTCCTTGAAGTAACCACTCTAGTCTTTTTACATTTATTTACGTACTCTTTTCTAATACTAAAGCCAGTCTTTCTGCCATATTCATTATAAAAATCATATGCAATCTCATCTGCTTCAAACTCCATCCCTTTAAATGGGGTAGATTCCATGGGTACATTAGAGGGAACATGTATTCCCATCATTATCCCTAGAAAAAATTGACCATAAATTTATTATAACTTTCACCTATCATTTGTTTTCAAAACAGAGATGATGTAAAAAAATTGAGACAAAGTAAAAATGAAAGAGTAGCCAGAGTAAAAATGAAAGAGTCATTAGAAGCAAGGGAAAATTTGACTGCTGAATGAGCAGTAGAGTTACGGCATCTACTAATCCAACTAAAATTGCAAGAAACAAAAGACATAGCCAAGTCTTAAATGTCAATAATCAAATGGGAAATAAACCAGGCAGAACAGGGACCATTGGTGTGGATAGAGTAGGCAAAGCAAGTCAAAGCAAGTCATTTTAAAGCTGGTCAAAGCAAGTCATTTTAAAGCTGGTTGGAATCTGGTCGAATTAATCGAGTTGCGGATTAGGTCAAGTTGACTTGTATTTTCACACGATTTTTTTTTTTTTAACGAAAATATCTGTTTGCCATTTGGAGGTCGAGCAGCAAATCATATCATCATATACTATACTATATAATAAAAGTTGAGCTTAAAAGTCATGATTGTGTCAACTGGCTACTCTCACTAATTAGTAAATTAATTTTATATTATTTTTTAGGATATATTTCCTCAAATTAAAGGATAATGTTTAACAATTGTTTAATTTAGGTAAAACTTTATCATTTAAATTTTAACAAATTTAAATTCTATTCAAACTAAAAGTCTATTATAAAAAATTCTAAACTTTAATCCCAAACAACAACCCACGTATTCTTTCTAAAAAAAAACCGCGTTTTGACTTATACCCCAACTGAAAGTCTATTATCAATATTTTAAGAACAAATAATTAATAAATTATTTTTTTATTATTTTTTATGATATGTTTCCTCTAATTAAGGGATAATATTTACTATTTAGCGATTTTTTAATTTAGATCAAACATATCTTTTAAACTTCAACAATTTAAAATTATATTCAAACTAAAAGTCTATTATCAAAAATTCTAAACGTAAATCACAAACAAAAACTCAGATTTTCTTTCTAAATATATAAACAAACTTTTGGCTTCTACTCTAACTAAAAGTTTATTATCAAGATCTTAAGAACAACTAATTAGTAAATTAATTTATATTATTTGTTATGATATATTTCCTCAAATTAAGGGATAATAATTAACAAATATTGAATTTAAATAAAACTAAAAATCTATCATCAAAATTTTCTAAACTTAAATACCACATAACTCATGAATCATATCATATCATATCATATACTATATCTATACTACTATTTAAGGGTCTTCCCCTATTTAGGATCCTCAATTTAGATACCCAAAATACCCTCAAATTTATCTGTTTTCAAGACTTAAATCATAAGGTTAGACATGTAAAATTAGTAATTTAAAAACTCCTAATTTTTAGCTAAATTAAAAAAAAAAAAAAAAGTTTTTTCTCCCATCCACACTTCTCTCTCATGTTAGTTGTCAAGTACTAATACAACTTCTTCTTTTTAAAAAAAAAAATAATAATAAAATTGATTTTTTTTCCCACAAACTTATCATTTTTTTATATCACTAAACTGTTTTTTTTCCACCTCCACATTTCTTTCTCACATTAGTAGTCAAGTACTAATACAACTTCTTCTTAAAATAAAATAAAACTGCCATGAGTAAAACGTGTAAACCCAAAAAATAAAAAATAAAAAGCAATAAAACATGTAAACCCAAAAAATAAATAATAAAAAGCCTCATTGCACGTGCGAAGCACATGTGATGAGGCTATTATATAATAATAAAAGTTGAGCTTAAAAACCATGGTTGTGCCAAATGACTACTCTTACTAATTAGTAAATTAATTTTATATTATTTATTAGGATATATTTCCTCAAATTAAGGGATAATATATTAAAACTATTAAATTTAGGTAAAATTGTATCATTTAAATTTCAATAAATTTAAATTCTATTTAAACTAAAAGTCTAATATAAAAAATTATAAACTTTAATCTCAAACAACTACCCGCGTTTTCTTTCTTAAAAAAAAAAAAAAAAAACCTCATGTTTTGACTTCTACTTTAACTAAAAACTCTATTATCAATATTTTAAGAACAACTAATTAATAAATTAATTTTATATTATTTGTTATTATATAATTCCTCAAATTAAGGGATAATATTTAGCAATTGTTTAATTTAGATAAAACTTATCATTAAACTTCAAAAAATTTAAATTCTAATTAGTGGCGGCTCTAGGAATATTTTTCAGGGTGGTCATTAAGAAACTTAAATTACACAAAATTTAATTAAAAGAGAACTTCATATATTGACCCAAAAAAAACACACACACTCACACAAATACATAAAGCCTTACAATTTCTTTCTACAAATTTTTTTATTTTGAAAATTTTGCATGATAGTCTCATTACCAATGTTGCAAGTTACATCTCTATCAAAATTTTAGTTAGAAAAAAATTTTCTTGAGATTTTTCTTTTTATTTGTAAGTACCTAATAAATTGTTAAGGGGACTAAAGTTTATGAACAAAATTTGGCTACAAACTTAATTATACCCTAAGGCTACAACTCTCATTAAATAAATTAGCATGGTCAATTTTTAAAATCTAATTGTTGAATTGCATGTTCTTTAATCTTTATGTTCTTAAAACACATGTCAAATTTCACATTAATCATATGTTATTTACTTTTGATCCATAAATTTATTTTTTATGCATAATTTTAAACTACAAAAACTCAAAATTTAAAGATTTGATTGATGACATAGCTATTAATCTTTAATCTTCTTGAAATTTTGCAAATATGAAGGATATAAAAAGAAAATGTATATATTTGTTGATTTGTCAAAATTCACGTACAATAAAAAAAATTATTGAGTAGAGTTATAGCCTTAGTTTACAACCAAGTTTGTTACCAAATTTTGTCCAAAATTTAATTATGTTGGGCCAAAAACAATTTAGGGTGGTCACAAATATTTTTTAAGGATTAAAAAATCATAAATTTTTAAAATTTATATATATAAAAAAAAATTCAGGTCAGGGTGGTCTAGTGACCACCCTGAAATGAACGTAGAGCTGCCAATGATTCTATTCAAACTAAAAGTCTATTATAAAAAATTCTAAACCTAAATCCCAAACAACAACCTACGTTTTCTTTCTAAAAAAAAAAAAAATCATTTTGACGTCTACTCCAACTAAAAGTCTATTATTAACTTTTTAAGAATAATTAATTAGTAAATTAATTTATATTATTTATTATGATATATTTCCTCAAATTAAGGGATAACATTCAACAACTGTTTAATTTAAATAAAACTAAAATTCTATCACCAAAATTTTCTAAACGTTAATACCACACAACTCACAATTTTTTTTTTGTTTTTTGTTTTTCCTCAAGTTGCATCTTATTAAATTAATATTTTATTAGGATATTAAGCTAAAAGACTCTTGACTAAGGGATAAGATTTAGCAATAATTTAATTTAGATAAAACTTTATCATCTAAGTTTTAGAAATTTAAATTCTACTCCAACTAATAGTCTATTATTAATATTTTTAGAATATATATATATATATATATATATTAAGTCATGACTTTACAATATAATCACTCTTAATCCAGTAAAGTCATCCATATAATTAAATCCTACATAATACACCCCATATTTTTGTATTTTTTTCAATTTTTTTTCCCAAGATGCAACTTACGCTTACTGTTCATCACGCTTATTTTTTTAATTTAATAAATTCATCTTACTTATTGTTCTTTACTTCTGAACTTGTGTGAAGAATATTATGCCAAAGGAAGTTTATTATAAAGAAGCAAAACAATGGGCACCATTTAAGTTCTTGATTCTCTTATGTAAGTTTTTAATTTTTTTTATTCTCAATTTTTGAACTATTTTGTGTATGTTTCGATTTTGGGTTTGGATTATTATATTTAATTTGTGATTGTGTTTATTTTTTCAATTAGACTATCACTAGGAAAAAAAATATGTATTGAGGAACTATTTTTTTTTTTTATTAGTTGTGTTGGCTATGGCATAACCCAAATAGGAATAATCAAACTCATTACATATCTCGTATTAAAAATTAACACAAAGCACAAAGAGAATTTTTAAATATAAAAATAGATAAGCACTGATAATGTCCAAACTCTAAACAATCGGAACTTAAAGTAATTTTTTATTAAAATTACTTACTTATTTTAGAATTTATTATTACTTTTTATTTAATTATTTTGTTTTAATTATTTTTTTACAAAAGAAAAAAAGAAAAAAAAAGCATACATATGAATCTTCATCAAGCCATGCATCGCACGAGAATAATACTAGTTACTTGATGTGAAATGCATTACTTTGAATTCACCACTCATATCAAGAATGAGCTCAACTAAACAAATTAATACTTGTTCAATAATTTTAAAATTATACAAATCTCAACATTATTAACCAAAACAAAAAAAGCACAAAGGATAAGTAAAACAAATACACAAGTTTTATTTTCTACACAATATATCAATATCCCAAATCATAAAACAAAATTACAAATGCCTTATTGGATAACTGTTTTCACAAAGAATAAAAATAGACAAGAAATTTATAATCTTGAAAACTAATTTTATAACCTATTATCAATTGTGCTTGGCACTCTATTTCTATTTGAGAATATACATTAAAATTTGATTGTTTACTTATTTATACATTATCTCTTTTATGAATATCATGTCATTGTTAAGCAACACACACTGTAAGAAATATCATAATTTATGTTGAAAAACCGTTTATTTTGGACATGAATTGTTAAAAAAATAGGCCTAATAATTCAAAATTTATGCTAATTTCATTAATACTTTGGCTTCACTCTTTTCACACTTATGAATGTTTCTCATACATGTCTATAATTTAAAATTTTTTTTTTTTTAACTTTACTGTAACTAAATTATCTTGGCATATATTTTGTTATTTGATATCTAAAAATATTTACTCATTACAAAATGCCTCAACCATTCATCTTTCAATTCATTTGCATGTAGCTATGTCAAAGTCTCAATCGATTCCTTACTCATAACAAACAATTTTTTTTTTAATTGCTCGGGTTGCAGGTTGGGTCGAGTTGGCCCACAAAAAAGGTTTGGGTCACAGGTCAACCCGTTTTTGTTTTGAGTCAAAAAATTCAGGTTCAGGTCAAATATTTTTTTAGTCGGGTCAGCAATTTCTAACTAGATTTCCATGTCTACCTATAACATATTTTCTAAATATACTAGTGGGTATAATTTGGAAGTCATTTTAAAATTGTTGTTGTTTTGAAGTTATTTAGAGAACTAGCTTTTTTTTTTTTTTCCTTTCCCTTAAATTAAATTAAACTAGCTTGTAACCCCATGCATATGCATGGATTCATTTAAAGAAATATAATAAGATGCATAATATAATCTCTATATATATAATTTAAATATTATTGATAGTCATTGAAGAGGATGAAAATTATGGTAAACGGATTCGTTCAAATAAGCCTGCCATAGGCGACGGTACTGAGATAATGTTTGATCAAAGCACAGGAATGAGGTGACTGATCGAGAAGCCGAACGGAGAGCTTACATGACAGACGATCCTCCATAGTGGATGGATTCTAGGTAGACAGACACAAAGGGTTGATATCAAGGCCACGTGGCATCTACATGGCTTAAGTGGTCTCCAAGGAACCCTAAATGGAAATGTCTTGCACCTTACGATTAACCCTAGTCAATGGAATCCCAGTATGATAAGAATCCCGCAAAATACATACGTTTATAAGGATCTTCCTCATGAGGAAACATCTTCCTAAGCAAGAAACGAAGGTCAGTTACACACTACTATAAAAACCCAAAGCCCTCAGAAAACAAGGTATGCATAATTTACCCAAGCTCTGGTACTCTAGAGTTGTGAAGAGTTCTCTAACTTAACCTTCAGAAGGTATTTAGCCGGTACCACACCGGTACTCTCTGTAAGGTCTTCTTCTTTTTCTGTGTTGTGCAGGTCTGGTATCGAGTACGTGAAGACCATGCGACTTACTGACGATTTTTGGCATCATCAGTTGGCACCGTCTGTGGAGATCAATCGATAGGAAGTAAGCCATACTACCGCTTCCCGGACAAAAAGTTGCATGGTACTTACTCGCTCGATGGCGACCACCAATAACAATTAAGGGGACGAACCACGTACCACCGCCCTCGAAAGACAGGTTCAGACTCTCACCACAGCCGTAGAATGCCTTACCAAGCAAAACCATGACCTGGAGGAGCAATTGGGCCAAAAGAACGCCTAACACTCTGGAAGAGGACCAAGAAGGTACAAACGCAGAGGGGAGGGACCAAAAAGGGTGGGAGAGTAACAACGTCCCAAGCAGACAAGAGCGGTAAGACACAAGCCGTCCATCCGCCGTGGATACGACTCTACCACACATGGTCGCGGAGATGCAGATGATGAAGGAATGGATGAACTTCATGATGAACGCCCTTAGAGGACGGGTGTCTAGCGACCTCGATGAGCTGGTCCATCGAATTGATTCACCATTCACCACATCCGTCACTTCGTTCCCCCTTCCACCAAAGTTCTGTATGTCGCAAGTGGAGACATACGACGGATCTAAGGATCACTTAGATCACCTGGAGTCTTTCAAGACCTTGATGCACCTACAAGGAGTGGTGGATGAAATCATGTGCATGGCCTTCCCCACTATGCTGAAGGGCCACGCAAGGATTTGGTTCAACAGGTTGACGCCCAACTCCATTAGTACTTTTAAGGAGTTAAATGCCCAGTTTGCCTCACACTTTATCGGGGGACACAGGTACAAGAAGTCCACTACATGCCTGATGAACATTAAGCAACGGGAGGATGAGACGCTGAGGTCTTACATAACCCACTTTAACAAAGAGGCCCTTTAGATCGATAAAGCTGACGACAAGATACTCGTGGCTGCATTCATGAATGGTTTACGAAAGGGTAAGTTTCTATTTTCCTTATACAAAAATGACCTAAAGACTATGTCAAATGTACTCTACAAGGCAACTAAGTACATGAACGCAGAAGACGCGCTGCTGGCCCAAAAAGAGAAGCCTAAGAAGAAGGAAAGACAGGAGGAGGCACGGCATGATAGGGGACGAAAGACAACAAGGACTGGAGACCGACGGGAGGATAGGCACTCCTAATCGCCCACAAGGAGGTTCATAAGCTTCACCCTGCTAACTTCCCCGATCGACCAAGTCCTGATGCAGATCAAAGATGAAAGAGCCCTGACATTTCCCGGCAAGCTGAATGGAGACCCCAATAAGAGGTCCAGAGACAAGTACTGTTGTTTTCACCGTGATCACGGTCATGACACATCTGACTGCTACGACTTGAAGCAATAAATAGAAGCTCTTATCAGACAAGGAAAGTTACAGAGGTTCGTCAGCAAGGAAAGAACGGACTCATCATAAGAGCAGGTTGCTCGACGGGAGAACGAACGTCCTAGGCCACCCATAAGTGACATAAAAATGATTGTGGGAGGCACTGCGGCATCTGGCTTGTCCAAAAAGGCTCGTAAGACTTACCTCAAGATGGTTCAAAATGTCCAGCTGACAGGCTTCGTCCCAAAGATGGCGCAGATCGATAACCCCATCATTGAATTCTTAGAGGAAGATGCTCGACGTCTCCACCACCCGCATGACGAAGCACTCATCGTTAACATACATGTAGGAAACTACAACACACACCGGGTCCTGGTTGACAACGGAAGCTCCGCTGACATCTTCTACTACCCGGCGTTCCAGCAGATGAGGATTAATAGAGAACGACTGGTTCTGACCAACACCCCATTCGTTGGGTTCGGAGGGACAAAAGTATACCCCCTTGGCGCAGTCACGTTACCCGTAACGGTTGGTGATTATCCTCAGCAGATCACTAAGGATGTCACATTCCTTGTTGTCGACTACTCGTCTGCCTACAATGCCATCCTAGGACGACCTACCCTCAACTCGTGGAAGGTCATAACTTCAACCTACCACCTGATGATCAAATTTCCCACCTAGTACAGAGAAGGAAAAGTACGTGGAGACCAAGTGGCTGCACGCAAATGCTACATAGCAATGTTGGAGATGGACGATCATCTACAAACCATGAACATAGAAGAACAGCGGACTGTGGCAGAGCTTATTGAAGTACTTAAAGAGATACTTCTCGACAACTCCAGACCAAATTGAACGACTAGGATTGGCACCCTCGCCAGTCCACTGGTTCGCCAAGCACTCACGATTTTTCTCAAAGAGAACCAGGATGTCTTTACCTGGAGCTATAAAGACATGTCTGGGATCGACCCTTCAGTCATGGTGCATAGGTTGAATGTGTCGCCCACTTTTCCACCTATCCGTTAGAAGAAGCAGGTGTTCGCCCAAGAATAAGACCGAGCGATAGCGGAAGAAGTCCGCAAGTTCCAAGAAGCATACTTCATCAGAGAAGTTTACTACTCCGACTGGCTGGCGAATGTGGTGATGGTCAAGAAAGCCAACGGTAAGTGGAGGATGTGTGTAGAATTTACATACCTGAACAAAGCATGCCCCAAGGATAGTTACCCCCTCCCACGAGTTGACGTCCTAGTAGACTCTACTGCTCAACACCAATTACTGAGCTTTATGGATGCTTTTTTAGGTTACAACCAGATCAAAATGGATGAAGCGGATTAGGAGAAGACTTCGTTCATCACCAGCCAAGGCCTCTTTTGCTACAAAGTGATGTCATTCGGCCTCAAAAATGCGGGCGCAACGTATCAAAGGCTCATAAACAAGATGTTCGCACATCAGATTGGAAGAAATGTACAAGTCTACGTTGACGACATGCTGGTAAAACTTTGAAGGGAGGATGATCATTTAGGTGATCTCAGGGAAACCTTTGACACCCTCCGCACTTACAACATGAAGCTCAATCCGGGAAAGTTCCTAGGGTTCATAGTGTCTCAGAAAGGTATCGAAGTCAACCTAGACAAGATCCGGGCCATAATAGAGATGGCACCACCAAGAAATGTGAAAGAAGTACAAAGCCTCAACGGCAAGGTAGCCGTGCTGAATAGGTATGTGTCAAGGGCAACGGACAAATGCCTACCTTTCTTCCACATGCTAAAGAAATCTTTTGAGTGGACAGCCGAGTGTTAACAAGCATTCGAGGATCTGAAGGCCTACCTCTCTTCCCCACCGTTGCTAAGTCCCTCCAAACTAGGGGAAGAACTGTTCCTCTACTTGGCTGTATCCCCTGCTGCTGTTAGTGCGGCCTTAGTCAAAGAAGAAGACAAGGTGCAAAAGCCCGTGTACTACACCAGCTGGGCACTCAGTGGTGTAGAGGAGAGGTACCCACCAATGGAGAAGCTTGCCTTAGCTTTGGTTACAGTAGCTCGCAAGCTCAAGCTGTACTTCCAGGCCCACACGGTGGTCGTCCTGACTGACAAGCCCCTATGGCGAGCAATGAGCAATCCTGAAGCCGCTGGACGAATGGCACTATGGGCAATAGAGTTTAGCGAATTCGACGTATAGTACCGCCCGCGTACTACCATTAAGGGACAGGTGGTCGCTGACTTCATTGCGGAGTTCACTAACATGGTGATTGAATAGTTTTGTGCCTTGGTAGAGGGGGAAGAGTGGGATGACTCCTGTTTCTTACCATTGGTTTGATTGTTACACAATTTTGGAATGAAATTTTGAATTTGAACATACCTGAAGTTGAAATCAATAGGTGAAGAAAAAGAGATTGAGGCATTAAAATCATATTACATTGGTTCAATCTAGGCTCTTCAATTCTAATTCACCTACAGGTACTTTTATGTTCTTTTTCTTCTTATGATGCTGTTACATTTGCTTTATAATCCAAGGTCAGTAACTTCTATCTCCAGCCTTTATGGGCCCAGGAATATTTTGAATTCATTCAAGAACATCATGCACAAATGTTCCGTCCTCATTCGGCCTCATCCAATCTAAACATAATAAGAAGGAAGTGTTTGTAAAAAGGCCCAATATCAATTTCAAGATGCAGCAGCAGCAAGGTTAACCTGTAATGTTAGTTTCTTTAATAGTCCATCTAGTTTGATAACATATGAAAAACAAACTAGGTATTCTTCAGTGGTACCTTTATTTAGCTTTCCATCTATGATTTTGAATAGTTGAAACCTTTTATTTTATTTTATTTAAGTAACATTTTTTTAGAAGAAAGAGGGAAGCTCTCATAACTAAAATCTATACTTGCTAATTTTTTAGTCTTAATGTTATAGGGTTAGGTACTTGCTATTTATCAAGTTTCTTAGTCAATATCTTATGCTTGTTCTGTATCAGAGCCAAAGTCTTTCTCAGCATGAAAGAGTGCAAAGTATGGGAAGTGGCCGCTAGTAGGGATGAAGTTATTATCAATACATTGGCTTCATTAGTTGGATTAGGTAACAATTGCATAATCTCTTTACCCAAAACAACATTATTGGAAGTGAACTGAATTTCTAATTGGTTTATTGTGACTTCTATGCTCTCTCAGGTTAATCATGTTTCTCTAGAGTTTCCTCAATTTGCTCATAAATATTGTTTTTTCTATTTTCTCCCCTTCTTTTGTCCTGAATCCCTAACCTTGTTTTTAAAATTTTGCAGTCTAAACCTATTGGAGAAGTACATTTTATACTGGTGAAAATTGTTAAGCAAGGCTGCTCCCCAGATAGCCTTGTCTTACAATTTGGCACAAGATAGCTGATTGATGAAGCTCCACAGGCAAAGCTCAATATGCCAGAATAACGAAGCTCCCTTTTTTATTCGTCCACTTATGCATGAACAAGAAACTGAGCAATTGCCTTTATGTGTATCTGTAAATTATTCTTTCCAAATTTTTATTTTGAATGTGAATGACGTTTATCTCCATCCAAGCAGATGCTTGTGTTTGTGGCAAAATTGATTTGTATAAGCAGAATGCTTTTGTTAAATTTCACTTTTCTGATGATTGAATCCTAAGATAGTATTGCAGCTGAAAGAAGTGTTAGTATTTAATAATCATCAATAAGCAAGTTGCTTGGTTCATGTTTGTTGTGCTTTTGTGTGGACTTGCAAGCTTATACAACTAAAATTCAAGTGCTGTTGGTGCCGCTTCCCATAAGATATTGATAGGGACCAGTCAGCTTGGTTGATGAGAAATTGATGCCCTTCAATTTTAATTTGTCAAAGTGGCCTAGAACTAGAACTAGAAGCATGGTGCCGCCGCTTTTTAGAGAAACACTTCTCTGGAAAAGAAAGCCACTCGGCCCCAGCATGCTTTTGTTGTAAATGTATGTTAAAAGAACATTAGTGCATAACTAAGTGAAATAATCATGTCACCTCTGCCAGCTTTAATGGTTACAGCACTTAGAGCAACCGCATCAACTCATGCAAAATCTTGCAAAATATAAAAAGTAGTCTATTTTATACATTTTGAGCAAAAAAAACTCACATGGATGTAAAATTGTGCATAAATGCATAAGTGCTACAGTAACCATGCATTTAATATTTTAGTAATTTTTAGTAGTGTTGGGTCTATAAGAGAGAGAGGTAGTGAGTGAGAAAATAATAAAAAATTGTAAAAAAATGAATATTTTATTGAATAGATGTATAAAATAGATAGACTAATATGGGTGTTTTGTAAAAATAAATGTGTAGAATAAAAAAATAATTTTTTTACAAAATAAACAGAAAGTTTGCGATGACTAATGCGATCGCTCTAATACAAGTAATTAGGCAATAAGGGTTGTCCATTACTAAAAGGATTTTATTAAAAAATAACTATAAAACTCAATCTATATTATTAGTTAGGCTCAAATATATTTGGTTTCTAACCATTCGAGTTCTCTACACTTGATTTTGTCCAGTGAATTTGGACTTGAAAATCGAGTGTCTCACACTCGATTTTCTCAGAGCAAAATTGAGTCATTTAGACTCGATTTGTTAGAAATAAAATTTATTTCAAACTTTACCTAATTAATAACTAATAATATAGTTTAGGTTTTAGAGTTATTTTTTAATAAAATCCTTACTAGCAAAACATCCAGCACTATAACTATGCTCTAAGCGATAAGAATATTGGTCCATCTCCACCAGTGATGAGTGGCTGCAATACAACAACAGGTAACATCCTATGGGCAAGACCTTTTGTCACATACTTTTGCAGTCTGGTCACATCACAGGTCTATTTTTAAATTATTTCTCTTTTTTCCAAAGGAGTCGGAGCCACATTTTTTTGTATCGCAGAGATAATCGGTCAGCAGCAATAATATCAAGGATTTTGATAATGTGTCCTAAGAGCGTTTTTAATGGTGTAGATAAATGCATAAAAATCTCTATAATAGAGAGTGATATTATAAAAATAGTCTCTAATGAACTCTTTATACTTGAAATTTTTTTTTGGCTCATGAACAGTAGTTCATCAAGTTTCATTCTTCAAATGTATTTTTTCTATTATAATAATCAAGTATTAAATAAAAAAATGTTGGAAGATGTGTAGTTGTTAAAAAAAAAAATAATGAATGAAAATACAATATTTAAATGAGATAGAGAATGTGATAAAGAATCTGTTGGAAAGTGTATTTGAAAAAGTGAGTAGGTAAAAGGTAAAAGTCACTGTTCATTCTCCAAACAGTACAAAAATTTGCCTAATCTGCTGGAGATGCTATAAGGGCATACAATAATTTTTATTTTTGAAAAAAAATTTCTCAGAAATTAAAAAAATATTGATAACTTTTTTAATTACCGAGAAAATATGTATTGATAACTTTTTCAATTACCAAAAAAATATTTTCAAAAATAAATAGTTTTAGGCACACATTAACTGGACTCTAATATCAAATTCATCCGGGTCCTGAGAATCTTGAAAGTGAGTTTTCTTGGTCGCTATTACACTCATTTTCACCCATTGATCGCTATCAAGCATAGTGCATTTTCCTTTTGACTCTACTTTTCTAACTCAATTATTTAGAGCTCCACTATAAGACTTAGCTAGCACAGCTAATCTGTATTTTCTAGCGATAAGTAGCTTCAACCTCTATTGTTTTTGGTCATGCCAATCCATTATAAAATCTATAATTGTTTTTTTTTTTTTTTTGCTGAATAATCTATAATTGTTTGTTATCATATATATAGGTGATGAATTTGATTTTCAGAAATATAGGTGATGAATTTTGGTAATAAATTTATTTAAAATCTTAATAAGATGTACATATTTTTAACGTTTGTGATTTCTGGTTTAGTTCCTCCAAATTTGATACCTAAAATTATGGATATGCATAATCTTTTTGAAGGACACTGTTTGTATATTTTATATTACATTACTGCCCTTTGCTCATAGGCCTTGAGTTCTGACATGCTATCACAATTAAAAAAATTAAAAAAAGAGGAGGAAAAAATGGTTGTATTTCCGTAAGGCCATGTGCCTAACTTGTACTTGGAGTTATCATCGTCTCAAAAGATGATAATGTTGGCAGGTGGCATGAGATTTTGAGATAATAATGGTGGCAGGTGGTAATTAAAAAGAAAAAGAAAAAGAAAAAGAAAACGTATAGAGGATGAGTCCAGGTGGTACTCTTCTTTTACAAGTGACTTTTGACCCTACATGTAACCTATAGGCCTTATCCTAGGCCTTATCCTAGGGAACTATTAGTGGTAGAAAAATATTATGACTGGAATTTTGGTGTGAGATAATAGTGAACAGTTAGGTATATTTAGTAGTCTCTCTTTTGGCCGGATACAGTTATAAGTTTTCTTAAATTATTTGATTATTAAGTAAATGGTGCCTGAAAATTGTTTTAGTGATATCTAAGGATTATAGAGGAAGAAGTTCTTTTATGGTAAGTAACCTTATCCTAAATTGTTTTATTTTGCTTATACTACTGTATTTTAACTACTGAAAATTGTTTATAATTGTTACAGTTTTATTCAATTGTATTACTGATTTAAAGTAAAAAATAAAGAATTATCACAAATTGATTACCGAATATATAATTTTATATGTTTTTGAATGAGATATATTTTTGTTTGAACTCTGATCTGATATATTTGATTTTGGACAATATAACTATGTTTTGAACTTTGATACCTAGCCAATGGGGGTTATTCATTAGTACCGAAACTAGTTCTATTTGGGGCATCACGAGTCTATCGTGTTTCTAGACCCAGCTAATAGGGGATATACATTAGCACGAAACTAGTTTTTTCTGAATCTGATGCCTAGTCACGGAGATATAGCGTGACCATAGTCATAATTGTATGAGATTGTGAATATGTTTGGATTTATGAATTATTTTAAGTCTATGAAACATCTTTATTATATTTTTGAAAATCCATAGTATATTATAACTTTTGACATATGTGATAAATTTTGATCTCATAAATCTATATTATTTTGTCAATCTATATACTTGTTTCATCTAGTTTGGTAATTGGTTACTTATTGAGTTGTCAACTCACCCCCCCTAATTTCCCTTTCAGATTCTAATCAGGAAGAGTAGTATATGTTTGGGCTTCCGTTGGGATGTGCGTATGAGTGAATTTTAGAAATCATTGAAATAAGATTTGGACTTTTATGTTTAAAATTATCTTTTGTTTAGACTTTTAGTCTTAAAAGATTTAGTCTATTTTTCTTTGTGATGTTAGAAGATTATTATTTAGAGTTGTTTTGAGAATTGCATTATTGAAGATGTTTTTGGATTTATTGATGAAATTTTCTTTGAGGAAAATTTTTAGTTATTAAGAAGGCCTTTCACACTTGTAGGGTGTCAACTTTATAAGTGTGTGGCTGTTGTCACATGCCTAGCTCTTACTTGGGTTCGAGGCGTGACAATTATCATCATTATTGTTTGTTTGTTTAGACCCTTGAACATTCAGATTGTTTAACATAATTAATTAACTAAGTTAACACTTAGGTTTATTATTCAAATCTAAGTTAAACAGCAATAAATCATATCATGCAGTGCGGAAAAAATAAATAAGACAATGATATGATTACCCAGAAAAACCAATGAAACGAACAATTTCAAGGTAAAAAACCTAAGGAGGATTTGACCTACCTATCCTCAAGGAAAAATAAATCCACTAATTGAGAATCAAAGTTTTTGTTAGGTTCTAAGACTTTAGGAACTAATGTATTAGAACTTCAATTTGTATATGTTGGCAAACTTGATCAAAACATTTAGTCTAGATTTAGACTTGCTCAAAGTTTGGTTTAATGTAAATTTGGAATCGAGTAAATGCAGGAAATTACTATTCTATTTCTACAAGGCTCGATCGATCGAAAATTAGACTCAATTGATCGAGAATCATGGATCAGCAATTTTCTGTATAATTCTCAAACCAGCCCAAGCCCATATGACGTGTAGGGTTAAGTGTTTCACTCCAAGTATAAAAGGAAAAACCTTAGCTACATTTTAGAAGCCTTTGTTGAGTTGTATGTTGAATCTTTTGTAAGATCTGAGAGACATTTACCTTCAAACACACACATAGAGCTATCAAGATCAAGATTCACATCAAGAACTTGATAGTTGTTTCAGTTGCTGCATAAAGAACTTTCAAGAAGATCTAAAACCTTAGAATGGAGTCTCAAAGTCACAAGTAGGAGAACTTGTGGTTGCTGCAGATCAAGGAAATAAGTAATCCGTAGACTCGGAACTGTCACGTAGTCGTGGTAGTAAGTTTTCTACACAAGGTAGCAATAGGATGTTAGTGGTCTAAGTTTTATTGTACGAACTTCAATTCTTTCATAGTGGATCTGTTTTTATCTTGAGGATAGATAGGTTAAATCCTCCCCAAGTTTTTTACCGATTTGGTTTTCCTGGGTCATCAGATTTGTGTGTTCTTTACTTTCCGCATTATATTTGTTTTACACATATTTGTTTAACCTAGATTTAATTAACAAACTTGTTAATTAACTTGGTTTAATATTAGGTTAAACATATTGTGTTAAGGGGTCTAAAACCTAACAAATGGTATCTGTTAGGTTCTAAAAACTTAGGAACTTATGTATTTAGAACTCTAATGTGTATTGTTGGCAAACCATGATCAAAACAAGATGTTTAGTCGTGTTTAGACTTGCTCAAAGTTGTGTCATTTATGTAAAGTTGGATTTAAGTTGATGCAGATTTAATAGTGCAGTTCGGCCTGGTTCGATCGATCGAAACTTAGGCTCGATCAATCGAAAATCGGGCAGAATGCGTTTTCTGCAGAATTCCAACTCAACCCTAGTTTGTTTAAAACGTTTAGGGTTTTATGTTTTTTCCCTAGGTATATAAGGCAAACCCTAGCCATGTTTTAGTGTGGCTCATATTGCTGTTTGTGTGAATCTCTTGTGAGATCTGTGAGGAGCTTTCCTTTACACAAGCTTAGGATTATCAAGAAAGATATTTCTTCAAGAGCTTGATGATCATTCAGTTGCTGCCATAAGAACTTAAAGAAACACAAGCGGGTGTGCTTGTACTTGCTGGAGAATCCAAGAAAGAAGAAGTCTGTGGTTTTGGAGCTTGCACGTGGTCGTGTCAGTAAGTTTCTACTGGTGGGTAGCAATAGGATGTTATGGTCTAAATCCTGTTGAACAACTTCGATTCTTTCATAGTGGATTCAGGTTTACCTTGAGGATAACTAGGTTAAATCCTCCCCAGGTTTTTACCGGTTTGGTTTCCTAGGTGATCGTATCATAGTCTTATTTTTCTTTCCGCTGCTTTGCATGATATGATTGTTTGATTGTGATAACCTAGACTTGGAATTTGGACTAAATAACAACTTGGCTAATTAACTAGGTTAATCCAATTGTGTTTTAAGGGGTCTAAAAACTCTTCAAGTGGTATCAGAGCAGGAAGCTCTTCTGTTCTAGATCTTTTGATCTAAGAGCTAATCCTTGACTCCTATTGTCATGGATAATTTGAAGTGTCTTTTTGATCATGTTTCTGCTCATACTTCTGTTGATTTTATTGATGCCTGTGAAACTCTTCGTAAGGAATTATTGAAATCTATGAAAATTGTTAAGAAATTTAAGGAAGAGTTAAAATTGGCTAATCTTGAAAAAGAGGAATTGGTTGTTAGATTAGATGAATCTAATAAAAAGAATGAATTTTTGAGAAATCAAATTTCCTCTTAAGATGAAAAGATGAAAAGCTTGGAACAAGAGTTAGTTGAGTCTAAAACTAAACTTGAAAATTTGACTAGTGCCAAGCCTACTGTTGATAACAGAAGTGTTTCTGTTTCTCTTAAGCCTAAAACTGAGAAAGTTTATATCCCTCCTTTTAAGAGGAATAATAAAGAAAAGTCTTATTTTGCTAAGTTAGACAAAGGTAAAAGTTCTGATATAGACGCTGAAGTTTCTAAACCTATATCTAAACCTACTGTTAGAGAGCATAATAAATCTGTTTTTGTGCCTACCTGTCACCTTTGTGGTGTTGTTGGTCATATTAGACCAAATTGTTCTTTGTTGAGGCAAGAACCAAAGCTTGTGACCGGAAACCCCACTAGGAATACTGATATTCCTAAATTTGTTCCTGTTTGTCACTTTTGTGGTGTCCATGGTCACATTCATCATAATTGTCATAAATTGAAATTTAAGCATTCTGTGTTTCAATCTAGGATATGTGATGATATTTCTCCTGCCATAAGTCCATATAAATTGTTTCATATTATTTTGAAAAATTTAAGCTTGTTAGCTTGTGAAAAGAATTTGCAGGATTTCAGTCTTTCTCATAAGATTAGTGTAATCCCTTAAATACACTCTGCTTCACATGGATTTTCACCTACAAAGCCGAAGACTCGTGTTATATGGGTGAGAAAAGATTCTTTAAGGTGAGTGTTGTTAACTTGTCCCTGATTTAATTCTTTCAATTATTTGTAGTCATGTTTTGTTTCTGTTTTTGGTTGTTTTATTTGTTTTTGAGGATTACATGAGTTATAATATCTCTCTCTTGATTTAGAACATGCTTGACATTGTGGAGAAACTTGAATAGTATGTATTATATAAGTGCTAAGCTATTTCTAATTTTGTGTGAGTTTGTACATGTACTCATGGGTTAATTAAGAAATTGATATTTCTTGTTTGTGTACCTTCTATAGCTTAGTTAAGCACTATTATGCATTGCATTTGCATTATTCATTTAGCATAATGTGTGCTTTTTGTTTTTGGTCATAAATTTTTTTTTTAAACCAAAAAGATTTCTGTGTTTTGCATTAATTTTTCTTGGATTTGAAATCAAGGTTGGCCACTTTATCTTTACATAATATGTTTATGTACCTTATTTAGCTTTGATGAGCTTACTTATTGCACTTTACTAGTTTGAGCTTTGTAGTGCATGTTGTGTGGAAGATATTTATAGTTTTTGATCACTTTGTCTTGATCTTAAAGTCACATGTCTTTAACTGTCGGACTTGAACATTTTGAGAAATGCATAAATAACCATCTCACCACTGTTTACTAGCCAATCATGAACACCTTAGTGCATATCGTAAGATCTTGTGCTCGAGAAAGTGTAACACATGCACAAAAAGAAAATAAGGTGTAGCCTCAGTTTTAATGCTAAAATTGGTGTGTACATTATTGGACTTAATGTTAAATCAAACAAATAAAATTGGTATGTACATTTTCCCGGCTATTTAATTAAGTTTCTGATCAAATAAAAATTGGTGTGTACATTATGAGGCAAATCAAGAAACTTACATGATTGTAAGCTTGTTTTCTAGGAGATGTGAGAGTTATATGATGTAACTCTTTAGATGATAGTCTCTTTCAAATTCTATGTGATGAATTTTGTAGACTTTGTGTTTGATTTCTATTCACATATCACCTCACATGTATCTCAATTTTTTGCTAGTTACACACACTACACAAGTTACTCTTTGCTAAACTTGGTACATTATATTGTGTGTGATCTTGTTGTGGCCATCCAAGATTATATGTTCCTTAATTTTGATGCAAATTGTGTTTTTGAGGATTAAAAACCTTGTTTTTGGAAGATCTGGGTTGAATTCAAATGTTTTTGAAAAACTTTTAATCTCATACTCATGCATTTCATTCAAGAAATATTGTGCTTTGAGGAGTTTCTGCATAAAATTGCTCTGTTTTTCAAAAATTTGAGTTTTCCAGATTTTCGATCAATCGAGGGTGTTTCTCGACCGATTGAAATTGCGATTCAAAATTTTGATTTGAATCTGCTTGACTCGATTTTTATTTGATCGATTCTCGATTGATCAAAACTGAAAAATTTTCAGTTTCTAGGTTTTTGACCAAATTTTTTTTTTCATGCATCATTTATGTTTAAGATTCACATGCATTACATTGTTTTTCCTATTTTTATAGGGGGAGAAGCTTGTTTTTCACCTTTGTTGTTCATAGGGGGAGTTGTCTCTATTTTCTATAGAGTTGAATTGTTTTGTGTTCCTTAATTCTCTATTTTTCTCTTGACTTTGTTGCGTATGTTGTCTGTTTACTCTTTGTATGAGTTGTCTTTGTCAATACGTGACAAAAAGGGGGAGATTTAGATGAAATGCGGGAATATGTGTGGAAAATACAAGAATATTCTGTTTAGGGAGAGTTAACATTGTTTTTTATGTATCTAACTTAGGGGGAGAGTTAGTTTGCATATTTGTTGATTTACTGTTTTTCTGTCACACATGCGGTTATGCATTTTGTTTAAGTGTTTCAGGAAATATACAGGTTGATTCAATTGAGCTACTGTCTACACTTGCAACTGATGGATAGTAGTTAGGATTGGATTTGTTTTTATGAGCATTTTTTATAAAGGACTTTTCTTTGTAAACTTTGAGCTTTTAGTTGTGTTTTGTCACGGATTGCTAAAGGGGGAGTTTGTTAGGTTCTAAAGACTTAGGAACTTATGTATTTAGAACTCTAATGTGTATTGTTGGCAAACCATGATCAAAACAAGATGTTTAGTCGTGTTTAGACTTGCTCAAAGTTGTGTCATTTATGTAAAGTTGGATTTAAGTTGATGCAGATTTAATAGTGCAGTTCGGCCTGGTTCGATCGATCGAAGCTTAGGCTCGATCAATCGAAAATCGGGCAGAATGCGTTTTCTGCAGAATTTCAACTCAGCCCTAGTTTGTTTAAAACATTTAGGGTTTTATGTTTTTGCCCTAGGTATATAAGGCAAACCCTAGCCACGTTTTAGTGTTGCTCATATTGCTATTTGTGTGAATCTCTTGTGAGATCGTGAGGAGCTTTCTTTTACACAAGTTTAGGATTATCAAGAATGAGATTTCTTTAAAAGCTTGATGATCATTCAGTTGCTGTCATAAGAACTTAAAGAAACACAAGCGGGTGTGCTTGTACTTGCTAGAGAATCTAAGACAGAAGGAGTCTGTGGTCTCGGAGCTTGCACGTGGTTGTGTTAGTAAGTTTCTACTGGTGGGTAGCAATAGGATGTTAGTGGTCTAAGTCCTGTTGAACAACTTCGATTCTTTCATAGTGGATTCAGGTTTACCTTGAGGATAGTTAGGTTAAATCCTCCCCAGGTTTTTACCGGTTTGGTTTCCTGGGTGATCATATCATAGTCTTATTTTTCTTTCCGCTGCTTTGCATGATATGATTGTTTGATTGTGATAACCTAGACTTGGAATTTGGACTAAATAACAACTTGGCTAATTAACTAGGTTAATCCAATTGTGTTTTAAAGGGTCTAAAAACTATCAATATCAAAGTAGGTTAGCTCTTGTGTTAGATCTCTTTATCTAAGAGTTGATCCTTGACCCCTGTTGTCATGGAACACGGTCACTCTCTTGTGATCCCCTCCACACTTTGATGTGGATAACTATGCCTATTGGAAGATAAGGATGAAAGCCTTCCTGAAATCTATAGATGAGAGAGTGTAGAACTCCGTTGAATACGGATGAGAGAAACCGACTACTCCTGTTAGTGAGTGGTCTACTTCCCAAAAAAAAAGCAGCCACTTTTAATAGCAAAGCCATGAATGCTATTTTTAATGCTATTTCTATGGAAGATTTTAGGAAAATCTCAAATATTGAGGTTGCTCATACTGCTAGAAAATTCTCCAAACTATGCGTGAAGGCACAAAGGCAGTTAAAATAAACAAGTTGCAGCAGTTAACAACTAGGTTTGAAAGCATTAGGATGTCTGAGGATGAAAGTTTTGATGAATTCTATGCTAGGCTTAATGATATTGTTAATTCTGTATATAATTTGAGTGATATTTATGATCAACCTAAGATAGTTAAAAAGATTCTTAGATCCTTAACTGAGGATTTTAGACCCAAAGTAATTGCCATTACTGAAAGTAAGGATGTGGACTCCATCCCTATTGATGAACTTGTAGGATTTCTTCAGTTCTATGAGTTAGACCTACCCAAAACAAACAAATCAAAATCAATGGCTCTTAAGTCAATTGATGATGTTAATGATAATGGATTTGGTGATGAATTCTCTTCTACAGAGATTGCATATCTTGCCAAGAACTTTACAAAATTTCTCAAGAATAACAATAGAAGGGCAAGAGGTAGAAACAATGCTAAACCTAAGAACTCTAAAAAAATGAACCAACTAAAATCAACAATGCTGAAAAATTAAAAGAAAAGGTTGGTTAATCTTCTAGTAATTCTCTAGGTTAACAATGTTTTGGTTGTCAAGGGTATAGTCATGTGAAATCTGAATGTCCAACATTCTTGAGATCAAAGGGTAAAGCTATGGCTATAACCCTTAGTGATGGTGAAGTTTCTGATCACAACACTGAAAGTGATGAAGATGGAAACTTCTTTGCTTTCACAGCTACTCTTGTAGTTAAAGAAAGTGATTTGGTTAAATAGAACCCTTCTAATGGGGAACACTCTGAGTGTGCTAACTTACAAGAAACTTATAACAAACTATGCAAGGTTGTTGCAAAGGATGCAATGAGTGTGGATTTAGGGCTAAAGAAGATAGCCACCCTTGAACAAGAAAAGAAAAACTTGTTGTTGAATTTGCTTGATGCTAATGAACTGATTAATAAGGTGAAGGCTGAAAATATTATGTTGCTTGATAAGATTAAGAACCTAGAACTAGAGTTGTCTATTGCTAGAGAACAAACAAATAGGTTTGCTAGTTCTAAACTTGATCACATGTTGAGTATTCAAAAGTCTCCCTTAGACAAATCAAGTTTAGGTTTTGTTGATAGCATCTCTGTGTCTAAAACTCATTCCACAAACTTTGTTCCTTCTTCTGAACCATCAAAGATAGAAGTTGTCAAACCAAAAGAAGATGTTCCTGCTTCTAGGAAGATTAGGGTTAATCTTAAAGAGTCTAAGCCTTAGAGTCCTAACTTCCCTAAGGATAAGAAGCATGATAGACCTTTATGGGTTTGTTATTTTTGTGGAAAAGCTGGGCATATTTGCCCAAACTGTTTCAAGTTGCAAGCTACAAAGCGAGTAATAAGCAAAAAGTACCTGTGCCTCACGCACAAGATCTTATGGTACTTATTGGTGAATTGGTAAAGGCTTTAAACAATTATACTAATGCTGGAGTTGCTCATCATTCTAATATGAATAATAACTCCAAAACCAAAGTTGCATCCAAGAGGTTATGGATGCAAAAGGCTCAATCTAATTGAGTCTTTCTGACATGGTCCTTGTGCTTCATCTCAAAATCCTTAGTGATCATTTTCTTGATTTTTTGTTTTCTTTTGTTTCTAGGATTTGCATTGCATTACCTTCATGCATTTCATATTAGGTTATTTTTGTTTGTTTTTCAAAAAAAAAAAACAAAACAAAACAAAAAAACAAAAAAAAAAAAAAAAAAAAAAAAAAGGAAAGAGGAATGTGGAAGGATGTGTTTTGTATTACATATCATGGATGTGTAGTTAAGATTGGCCATATTATCTTTCCATAAAATGCCTGTGTACCTTGATTAGCTTAGATGAGCTTATTTTTTTGCACTTTGCTAGTTTGAGCTATGTAGTGCATGTTGTATGTGAGTTGTTTATAGCTTTTGATCACTTGATGTTGATTTTGAAGTCATATGCTTTTGATTGTATGGACTAAAAAATCCTAAGAGAAATGCATAAATAACCATCTCACCACTGTTTACTAGCCAATTATGAACATCTTAGTGCATATCGTATGATTCTGTACTCGAGAAAGAGTAGCACATGCACAAAAAGAAAATAAGGTGTAACCTTAAAAAAAGGAATAAAAAAAATGCATGTATACAATAAAGCTAAATAAATAAATAAAAAAATGCATGATTGCAATTGTGAGTTCATCTACAGAGATTGTAGAGTCTAGTGACAAAGGTTTTGTACTAGATCTTAAACTTCTCTTTACTATAGTGGATTGCTTTTCAGGAAAGTTGAAACTAGTTTGTTTCATTGGTTTTCTTAGGTCATCATATCTTGTCTTATTTATTTTTTCTGCTGCATGATTTTGACATCAAATTGATGTTTGTTTGTTTTAACAAGTTTTATTCATAATAAATCTAATTAACAACTTGGGTTTAAAACTTGTTAATTCTATCAACCGGGGTCTAGATTTTCCAACAAGTGGTATCAGGGCGGGTACACTCTGATTGGATTAATTTCCTGAGTGTGATCCTTAACCCCTGTTGTCATGGAATCTCTTGATTGTTTTGATTTGCATGATCTTGTGTTGAATGATGATGATGATATTCAAGATGCCTATTGCAAGTTTTATAATTTTTGTATGAAATCTCTTGAATGTTCTACAAAATTAAAAGCTAAATTTAAAAAAGTAAAGCTTGAAAAAGATGATTTAATTGCAAAATTGGATGAAGCCAATAATTTGAATGAGAATTTTAAAAATCAAATTTCATCTCAGGTGGACAAAATTAAGAGTTTGGAAGAGCAACTAGTTGAATTTAAAACTAAAGTTGAAAATTAACTAGTGCCAAACTTCTTGTTGAGCCTAACTCAAAATAAAAGGATTTTTGTATTCCTCCATTTAAAAGGAATAATGAAGAGTTAAAGGCTAATATTGCTAGGATAGACAAAGGTAAAAATTCTGATGTTAACGCTAAAGTTTCTAAACCTATGTCTAAAACTCCTAGGTTGAATGAAAAATCTGAATTTGTCTCCATTTGTCATCATTGTCATACTGTTGGTCATATTAGGCCAAATTGACCTAAGTTGAGGTCTCTGTCAACCTCTAAAATTAGACCTCCTTCTGGGAAGTATAGTAGTTCAAAAACTACTCATGTTTGTTACCATTGTGGTGTTTCTGGACACATTCGTCCTAATTGCTTTAAGTTGTATCCTCATAAGCAATTGTCCAAACGGTCACAGGTTTCCTCTCAATGACCTACACTTTTGTTTGGAGAGTTATTAAAAGTTTTGAACTTTTTAACTCAATTTCAGGAGAATTCTAATTCTTCTATGTCCTTTAGTAGACATACTAGGACACGTGCCTTTTCATTTTCATGGCCAAAGACTCGTGTTGTGTGGGTGAGAAAGGAACCTAAGACTTAATTGTCTTTTCTGTTTGTCATCTGCTTTAATTATTTCTATCTAAAGTAGGACTCTCTTTACTTGATTTCTTATCTGCTTTTGGAATCACACTTTCATGCATCTGCATTTTTCTATCATTCCTTCATGCATATGCATTTTTCTTTCATACTTTCATGTTGTTTGTCTGTTTTTGTTTGGTTGTTTAGTTTTTATTTTGTTTTGTTTTCAAAATAAAAAATAAAAAGGAAAAATCAGAAAAATACAAAAACAGTGTGTGTTTTGTGTACATTGGTACTTGTGTATCTTGGATGGCCATTGAAACAAAGTTTTCTAAACTTTGTATCTCTTATAGCTTAGATTAGCATCTCTATGCACAACTAAGCAAGTGAGCTTTGTGACTCTTGTTTGTGATGAGTAAGATTAAGTTATCTCTTGTACTTAACACTCGTATCACTCTTTTTGACAGGAATGACTAAAAAATCCTAAGAGAAAGGCATAAATAACCATCTCACCACTGTTGCCCGCCAATCATAATATGACACTTGTATGCTTCAGCATAGCAAAAGTACAGTGTCAATGACATTTGTATGCTTCAGCATAGCAAAATTGAAATGTCAAATGCTTACCATAATTGGGTATTTCTTTTCTCTTTCTTATATGCCTATGCATGATTTGCTTAACTAAAAATATGCAAAGAAAATAAAAAGAAAAAAGATCAAAAATGTTTTAAATATGATTGCAAGCGTGTATTCTATGAGATGTGAAAGTTATAGGATATATCTCGAAAGTAATAGTCCCCATCAAACAGTTATGATTGTGTATGAGTTAGAGTGATTTTCTCATATCTCAAATCGTCATAACATGTATACACTTATGCATTCTTGCAATGTTTTTCACACACAACACGCAATATTCTTTGCTACTTTTGATACATGTGCAAGTACAATGTGATTTGGCCATCACAAGGTTTTCCATGTGTTAATGTATGCTCACTAAACTGTCTTAACTTGTTTTTAAAATATAAAATTAGTTAGACTTGTTTAGTGTGTGTGTGTGTGTGTGTGTTTGGGATCATTGTGCTTAAAATTGTTGTTGAGAAATGATTTTGAGAGTCTAAAATGTTGATTGGATCATTGGTTGAGTTGCATGCTTAATTGCACTCATATTTGTGTTTTTCTCTTCTTGAAAAACTGTTTTTAAGCAATCTCGACAGCTTCTCAACACTTGGCTATCTGTCGAGCTCTTAAGCTGTTTCTTATCGCAATCTCGACACCTTCTCGACAGCTAGGTGGATCGATCGAGAAAGTTCCTGGATCCTCGATAGCTGTTTGATCCATCGAGGTCTACTCGATATCTTCTCGACACCTCTTGATCGATCGAGATCCTCTTACATTTTTTTTTTATATGTTTTGCATCTTTCTTTTATCTTGTCATCCATAGCATCTTGTTCATTACATTCATGCATTTTTATGAATTCTTTGTACCCCCTTGATCATCCTTGATCATCTTTATGTTTCTCGGGTGAAACTTTTTAGCTTCTTGTACCCTTTGTCAATCATGACAAAAAAGGGAAGAAATTTTGGAGAATATGTGGTTTCTTTTTAAAGATTCTACATGTTAGGGGGAGAAATACATTCCTTTGTAAGGGGGAGATGTGTTTCATCTTGTTAGGGGGAGTGTTTACCTCCTTGTTGTTGTAGGAGCTTCTTTTAGCTTCTTCTTCTTGTACACCGGTCTTGTAACCATGTTGACATACATTGTTCTTATTTTCCAGTGTAACCTATTTAGACTTTTGATCTCTAGCCGATCAAATGATCTTAAGTTCGTCCATTTCTTTTGCTATTCTACTATCGCCAAAACAAAGAAAAAAGTTGAAATGGTTGAATTACCTATAGAGCATGCGCTTCATACATAAAAAGAAATTCCGAATTTTCTAAGGGGATGTCATAATTTGACGAAGAAAAACCATCAAGAAGAAAATAGAGATATAGCTAAAAGTTGTGAAAATTCCATCTACATCACAAATGTCGAGTTTAACTCCTGTAAATTATGGAGTTGTACAAATCCAACAATGAAGAGCTGTATAAGTAAGAGTTCAACAACAAAGAGTCCGTCAAGAAGACTACAACAATGAAAAGATCGAGGTATTTACAAAATAGTATCAAGATTTAAGGTCTTCTATTGAGGTAACTCATTTCTTTCTTTCTTTTTAAATTATCCATGAGATTATTTTATTGAAACTAAATAAACATCAAGCTTGCATGATTATTACAAATGTGTATGTGGAACATGTTGAAAATATTGCTATAAAATTGTTACAATTATCACAATCAATATGACTATATTATTAGTAGCATATGGTTCATCATCAAGAATCTGAGAAGTTCTATCAAGTCTCCTAAACTTAAAATGCTAGATGATCTTGTTCACAAAATGGTCATGAGTTTAAGTCTCAATAAATTTCCGCTATCTCCGTCAACTCACCAAAATATTTTTAAATTGCTTTAAAGATTATACACGGTGCAAGCACCTAACAAAGACCAGCTTAAAGAAGCATATAGTCAAATAGCTTCAATTTTTATACTTCTCTATGATTCATATAAAATGCACTTCGTAAAAAAAATATAAATATAAATATAAAAAAAAAAATGAAGAAAAAGAGATCTAGGCCTTAGACATGAAGCATCATGTTGAGCTTAAAAAATCTTGAAAAGAGAAGAGCTCGTCACCTTAAAAAGAGAAGAGCTTGTCAAGAAGATCCCAACAATAAAAAGATCGAGGTATGTGACAAAATAATGTTGTCATTTTAAGGTAACACATTTATTTCTGCCTCTTTTATATTCGTCTATAAAAATTTACACCTAGTAAGGTTTCATGCAAAAATATATGCATTACTAGACAGATCACAAAAGAGGTAAAACTTTAGGATTACAAGGAAATAAGAAAAAGGTCCACCTAGGCTATTAGTAACTTATTATATGAATTGTTTTAAAATTCTTGTCTAACAAAGTCTTGGCAAGTGCATGTGCTACTTAATGCAGATATCAACATGGCCTCAAGAAGGTCCAAAATGATATAGTGTCAAGGAATCTTTCTAGCAACAAGTGACAAGATTCCTTAAATGGATGTAAGTCACCAAAAAATGGCTAAATGATAAGATTCTGCCAAGACGGATGTAAATCACTGATGAAGCCTAAGTGATAAGACACCTTAAATGGATGTAAGTCACCAAAAAAAAAAAAAAAAAGGACAAGATTCCGCTAGACCGATGTAAATTGCTGACAAAGTTTAAATGACGAAACTCCGTAACTAGATGTAAGTCACTTAAAAGTGGCTAAGTGACTAAATACCCTTGGGCGAGTGTAAGCAAACAAAGATTCTCACACAAACGCAAGTCACACGCAAATCAAGAATATCAAACGTGACAACGAGAAAATGAATGAAAGAAGAAGCATCGAAGTGATAAAAAATGGTCGTCCAAAGAAATCACCTCGCTCTTCAGCAATGATAAAAAATGGTCGTCCAAAGAAATCACCTCGCTCCTTAGCAGTGATAAAAAATGGTCGTCCAAAGAAATTACCGTACTCTTCAGCAGTGATAAAAATGATCGTCCAAAGAAATTAGCTCACTTTCAAGATCAAGCTATGATCCCTCAAACGTCCAAAAAGACCTTCAAAAGGCAGATACTAAGAAGTCGTCGCAAAAATATTACCATTCTTGAAGAAGAAAGTAGTTGAAGATAAAGAAGTCTGAATCTAAACAAGTCAAGAATATTCCAAAAGCCTGACTAGCACAAAGCAAAATCAGACTTAGGAATGGGGGGCAATTGATGAGTCCATAAAAATTATTAAGGTCATCCATCTTAATGGACGGTCATTACGTCATTAGTAGACCATCAAAGATAGATGAGTAACCGCCCAACACATTCAATAACGATCATCAAATGCCTTAAACCCTCTCATCATGACAAAGAACGCTACAATTAGGGTAATAATCACCCTCATTTATGTCCAATAGCTACCTAAGTCACCTATAAAAGTGACAATTTGTCCATTTGCTAAGGTACGTCAAAAAACTATTACAAAATTCTATCTAAATACGAAAGATATGAGCTGATACTAACTTGAGTATCAGAGGCTCCCCTACCGGGCACAACCTGGTGGTCTATTCGATTAGTCCCTCCTTTATCTTGCAAGTCCTACAAGATTGTCAAGAGCTCCGGATTGGACGAGTGACCCAACTGATGATTTTGGCATCATCAATAACTAATTTTCATGATTTAAAAGATAATTGAATTCCATTTTTTAAAGATGTATCATTGTATACGCAATATTACTCTTCGAAATATCACATCAACAATTTCGTGACCATCTAGCCTAACAATATATACTGTCATCTGCCATATTAATTGTTACAAATATAGAACGTAATTGTCTACCGACAAAGAAAATATATAGAGAAATAAATTATTGGAAGAGTGGAGTAGAAAAATGTAGACTTCTAATTAATAATATATAGAAAAATAGATGATCACCAAAATGTTTTTTTTTACAAGTAATAGACCTTTACAAGTATGGTATGAATATGACATGGCATCAAATTCAAATTTATAAAAGAGTGGTGACACACATAAAAAAAATAAAAACAAAGATTTCCCTATTGGAGGTTATGACCCTTAACTTATTCGAAGGCTTACAAATATCTGAAAAATAATAAGAAGTTCAAGGTGGGATATCCCTGGATATATGCGGATGCAAATTAACTAAGTTCACCACATCGTTGAACTTAGTTTTCAAGATATATGTGGATGCAAATCTATGTTATGTGGTTTGATGCAAACTCAGTTTTCAAGAAAGGGATGTATGAATATCCACACACATGATATCGTTGCATACACGTTCACTATTAATAGACGGCATAATCACTTTGTCTACAAACCACACACAAAACGGTGATAAATACTTAAGGTGAAATATTTGGTGGTGTTATGGGCCTTGATGTCATGTGGTGTAATCAAGTTACACTTAATCTAACTCTAAGTAATGTTACATCACCAAATAACTTATTATTTAATTAATATTTTGAAAATCCAACCGTTGAATTACATATTCTATATATTCTTAACATACATGTCAATTTTCATATCAATCAGTTGTTATCTACTATTTGATCCCTAAACTCATCTTTTATACATTATCTTAAACTACAAAAACTTGAATTTTAACAATTGATTGATGACATAGTTATTAATCTTTGATCACCTTGAAATTTTGCAAGCATGGAGAATATACTAAGATAATGTAATCTAACGGTGGATTTGTCAATATTGCGCCACGTGTTTCATCAAATTTTTAATTTTGTGTGTCAAATGAATTATTAGGTCAAAAATCAAAGAGTCTAAATTAAATTAAATTCTAAATGCATTTTAATTGGAGTTCAATTTTGTGTCATGGATCTCATCTAATTTTTTATTTTTGTGACAAGTGAATTATTGAGTACAAAAATCGAAGGATCTAGATCCAATTAGATTCTAAATCATATATATGTAATTGTGATAGTTTTTAAATATACCCGTGTATATGCAAGGGATTACACTCTAAAGCTCTGTTTATATAGCTTATTTTTTGTCAGTTTATTTTACTATTCAACTTATTTTTTCTACTATTTATATGGCTCACTACACTTTTTGGTACTACTCATAGATTTCACTGTACTATTTCAACTAACTTTTCCTTCATCTACAATACCTTTAGTATTTTGCCTCCCAAACAGAAGCTAATATTTTTAACAACAGAAATGTTTAGTTGACGTACGTCACTTTGTATTATGTAACATTACATCACTTATACCTTCTCAACACCTAATTATATGCCACACCAGCAATTCTAAAATCATGTCAACAAATACACACTATTACCACATAAATAGCAAAAACTTGTAACCGAACAATTTCACCATCATCTAACAGTCCTAATCCCTATTCTCTTCTCACTTTTTTGCTCTTAGCCGTCTAGCACTCCACCGACTCAAGAACTTCACATCTGATCTCGCCGTCAAGCACTGTACTAATCAATGATGACGAACAATAAATCTAACAATACAAATACTTCTGTTACGAATAATAATGAAAGCAATAAAAAATTTAATTACGGAGCTGAGTTCTCAAGTGTATGTCTGTTGTTAGTTAGGTTCCAATAAATATGTATGATAGCAACTTCAGCATTTCTTTTTTTCAAATGAATTAATTGCTTTTCGCTTTTCTTTATAAGCCCTTCTTGCCATTGATTATATCTCACTCAACCAGCGCAAACTTAGATTCTGCATAGATTTTTCTCCTTTATTTTTCATAGAGCAACTTTTAGTTTTGCAAAAAACCTACTCAAAACAATCAATATGGGTAGCCCCAAGCTCGATCATGAACTTGAAAATGATTCTCACATGATGGTTAACCCTCTAGACCCAGAGGAATTCAGGAGGCAAGGCCACATGTTGTTAGACTTCATTGCTGATTATTACCAAAATATAGAGAGTTACAAAGTCCTAAGCCAAGTTGAGCCAGGGTACCTTAAAAAAACTCTTGCCAGAATCTGCCCCCTATTATCCTGAATCAATTGAAAAAAAAATTTCGTGACCATCCAACCTAGCAATATATTGTCATCTGCCGTATTAATTGTTACAAATATAAAACCTAATATCTACCAACAAAGAAAATAAATAGAGAAATAGATGATTGGAGAGTGGAGAGTGGAGAGTGGAGCAGAAAAATGTAGATTTTTATCTTATCAATCAATGAATATTTGACAATTCAACTAGTATGATAATTTTGTCAAATTTGCTGTACGTATACGCAATATTACTCTTCGAAATATCATATTTAAAATGTCATGACCATCCAACCTAACAATATACTGTCATCTACCGTATTAATTGTTACAAATATAAAACCTAGTGTCTACCCAGTGGCGGAGCCAGGATTTTAGTTTAGAGGGGGCAAAATTAAAAAAAAAAAAACAATATTAAAAGTAAAATTAATCTAAAAAATATTAATCAATAATAATAACAAAATAAATAAATAATTGTAAGAAAATATGAATATATTTCATAGTATTAAAATAAATAAACAAAAATAACCAATTCATAGTCATAGCTACTACAAATTTTACAAACTGATGTGGTAAAAATGTGATTAGTGTTACTTAAACAATATAATGAATATATATTTGAAATTATTTTTTGTGATTGGTGAGATGCCAATTTGTAAGACATAAGTAGTAAAATTTGTAATATCTTTAGTATCACTCAATAATAAAATGTTGTGAAAGATATCACAGTGAAAATGGTGAAAATAATAATATTAAATAAAAAAGAAAAAAAAAGTGAAATAGGTGCAAGACAGACAAAAGCTGCTTATAACAATAGTGAAATTGGTAAAAAAGTTACATTGTTTGTTCTTTGAGAATAACTTCTTTTTCCATTCTTTTTCCTGGGTCACTTTCAAGTGGGTATCCTTTTTTTTTTTTTTTTTTCTTTTTTGCTCTATGTCAGGGAGTAATTAGAGTACACTATATATGCAGGGATATTTTAGGAGTCAGGGGGGGCAGGTGCCCCCCTCGCCCCCCTCTGGCTCCACCCCTGTGTCTACCGACAAAGAAAATAGGTAGAGAAATAGATGATTGGAGAGTTGAGCAGAAAAATGTAGATTTCTATAATTATCAATCAGTGAATATTTATCAATTCAACTAGTATGAAAATTTTGTCAAATTTGTTGCAGGTATACACAATATTACTCTTCGAAATATCACATCAACAATTTCGTGACCATCCAACTTAAAAATATACAGTCATCTGGTGTATCAATTGTTACAAATATATAACCTAATTGTCTACCGACAAAGAAAATAAATAGAAAAATAGATGATTGTAGAGTGGAGCAGAGAAATGTAGACTTCTATTCTTACTCATGAGTCATGCAGGTGGGTCATGGTTTCACTAAATAATATCTCCCAACAGTCGAAATACTGGACAATTAGGTGGAACCCATATAAAATAATAAAATGTTCCCCACAAATAAAATAATAGCCCTTTACAATTATGGTATGAGTATGACATGGTGTCAAATTCAAATTTATAAAAGCAGCTTATAAAATAGTGGAGACAAACATAAAAAGTAAAAATAAAAATAGTAATAAAAACAAATATTTCCTATTGGAGGTTGTGATCCTCAAATTATTGGAAGGCTTACGAATATCTCAAAAATAAGGAGTTCAAGGTGGGATATCCCTGGATATATGTGGATGCAAACTAAGTTCACCACATCCTTGAACTTAGTTTTCAAGATATCCCTGGATATATGTAGATGCAAACTATGTTAATTATGTGGATGCAAATTTAGTTTTCAAGAAAGGGATGTGTGAATTCATACACATCGTTTGTACACATATATATACCATTAATAGACGGCATAATCACTTTAATTCAAAACTAAAAACCACCCACGAAAGGGTGATATATAAATACTTACGGTGAGATATTTGGTGGTATTATGGCCCTTGATGTCATGTGGTGTAATCAATGATGCTGGAATTCTGAATCTGAGTATTTGGTTGTTCTCCGGAATATTTTTAACGACGGAAATGTTTAGTTTACATCACTTTTTTTTTTCGTAAAGTTTGCATCACTTGTACCACTCCAACACCTAACTTGCCACACCAGCAATTCTAAAATCTAGCTAGCAAATTCACACTATTCCCACATGGATAGCAAAAATTTGTAACCAAACAACTTCACCAACATCTAACATCCCAAATCCATATTCTTTTCTCACCTCTCTACTCTCAGCCGTCCAGTACTCCACCCATCTGACTCAAGCACTTCACATTTGATCTCACCGTCAAGCATCGCACTCATCCATGATGACAAACAATAATGGCATATTTGGAAGTTTAGAGAGGGAGGGGAGTAGAGGGGAGGAGAGTAATGGAGAGGGGAGTAGAGGGGAATGGTCCCTCTCTACTTTGTTTGGATATTTTTAATATTAGTAAGGGGGAAGGGAGTAATTAGCCCTTCCCCTTGTTTAAATGTTTTAAAAATTAGGATGGAGAGGTGAGGAAATAATTAAAATAGACAAATTTACCCATATTTGAAAATGGACTTGCATCATTGGTCTATTATTAATTTAGAAATGGTAAATTAGGAAATTTATCTAGTCAATAATTTATCTACTCTACTCTCCCTCCAAATCTCTCCAATTTGGGGGAATTAAAAATGAGGGGTTAGAGGTGGTTGAAACCCCTCCAAACTCCTCCCCCTCATTCCTTAAAAAACTTCCAAACAAGATAATTGAATTACTCTCTCTCCCTCTACTCTACTCCCCCTCCTTTTTTAAACTTCCAAACAGGCCATAAATTTAACAATATAAATATTTTTCGCAATTTTGAAGATGATATATTATAATTTATATTAATTAAAGTAGTGTTAGTGGTGAAATCATATAGAAATAATATTACTTTAATCACATCATACCACTTCAGTTATGAATAATAATGTTTCCTTAAAAGAAAAAGTTATGAATAATAATGAAAGCAATAAAAAATTTAATTACGAAATTGACACTTAGATTAAATTAGAGTAAAAATTCTATTTCGTATTAAAAAAAAAAAAAAAAAGTGTACGTATGTTGTTAGTTAAGTTCTAATAAATATGTACGATAGCAACTTCAGCATTTCTGTTTTTCAAATGAATTAATTGCTTTTCTCTTTTCTTTATAAGCCCTTCTTTCCATTCAATATATCTCACTTAACCAGCGCAAACTTAGATTCTACATAGATTTTTCTCCTTTATTTTTCACAGAGCAAGTCTTGCAAAACACCAGCTCAAAACAATCGATATGGGTAGCCTCAAGCCCGACCATGAACTTGAAAATAATTCTCCCATGATGGTTAACCCTCTAGACCCCGAGGAATTCAGGAGGCAAGGCCACATGTTGATTGACTTCATTGCTGATTATTACCAAAATGTAGAGAGTTACAAAGTCCTAAGCCAAGTTGAGCCAGGCTACCTTAAAAAACTCTTGCCAGAATCTGCTCCCTATTATCCTGAATCAATTGAAACCATCCTCCAAGATGTGCAAAAATTTATTATACCTGGGATCACACATTGGCAGAGTCCTAATTACTTTGCCTACTTCCCTTCAAGTGGTAGCACTGCAGGTTTTCTTGGTGAAATTCTAAGCACCGGCTTTAATGTAGTCGGATTCAATTGGATGTCATCACCAGCTGCAACTGAGCTAGAATGTATTGTCATGGATTGGCTTGGAGAAATGCTTATGCTACCAAAGTCTTTCCTTTTCAAAGGCAATGGTGGAGGTGTATTACAAGGGACTACTTGTGAGGCCATTTTGTGTACACTAGCTGCAGCGAGGGATCAGATGCTAAACCGATGTGGGAGTGAGAAGATGGAAAAGTTGGTGGTCTATGGGTCTGACCAAACACATAGTGCGCTACAAAAGGCAGCCCAAATTGCTGGAATCCACACAAAGAACTTCCGAGCCATCAAAACTACGAAGTCAAATTCATTTGGGTTATGCCCAAACTCTTTAAGAGATGCAGTTCATGCAGATGTTGAAGCTGGGCTAGTCCCATTCTTTCTATGTGCCACAGTTGGGACAACTTCAACAAATGCTATTGATCCAATAGGGCCATTGTGTGAAGTAGCAAAAGATTTTAACATATGGGTTCATGTTGATGCTGCATATGCTGGAAGTGCTTGCATTTGCCCAGAGTTTCGTCATTTCATTGATGGGATTGAGGGTGCAAACTCGTTTACTTTGAATGCACATAAATGGTTCCTTACAACTCTAGATTGTTGCTGCCTTTGGGTGAAGGATCCAAGTGCCTTGATAAAATCTCTCTCAACTAATCCAGAGTTTTTGAGAAACAAGGCCACAGATTCAAAACTAGTGGTGGACTACAAAGACTGGCAAATAACCTTGAGCCGAAGATTCCGAGCCATGAAACTATGGCTTGTGCTAAGAAGCTATGGCGTGGCTAACCTCAGAAACTTCCTGAGAAACCATGTCAAAATGGCAAAGCTTTTTGAAGAACTTGTAAGAAACGATAATAGGTTTGAAGTTATGGCCCCTAGAAACTTTGCTTTGGTTTGCTTTAGGGTTTTGCCTTGCCCAAATGATATCAGTGTGGCTTATGATCATGTGGAGCGTGTAAATGAGCTCAACAAGAAGCTGCTAGAGTCGATCAATGAGTCAGGGAGCGTGTACATGTCTTCCACGGTGGTTGATGGAGCATACATTATACGGTGTGCTATAGGTGCAACTCTGACGGAGGAAAGACATGTGAATAGGGCTTGGAAGGTTATTCAAGAGCATGCAGATGCTTTACTCAGCAAAAACTAGTGTAAAGGTATTGACACTAGTCGCACTAAGTTTGCTTTTAGTTGCCAATAAAAGTAAAATAAGTGTGCATGCATGAGGTGGCAAGTTGATGCCATGCACAGTCCCTTATCTTCTATATATGTAAGATGCTTTTAATTTTATTCTACAATATATCTTTTTATTGACAAAAATATTTCGTTATTATGTGGCTGTCGGTTGATGAAAATTTTATTTATAACTGGCTTAGATAGAATGAAAAGCTTTGGCAAAGACGATTTCTCGATGTCTATAGGTCTGTTTGTCTGTCTCCTTCTCTCTTTCCACCCAAAAAAATAATAATGATAAAAGAAGAAGTAAAACATTTGTCTGTCTCCTTCTCTCTTTCCATCCAAAAAATAATAATAATGATAAAAGAAGAAGTAAAACACTGACCGAGTGGACCAAATTGTCTGTCTATAATGCAATATTTATCATTTTTATTGCATTTTCAAGGCTTATATTTCATACTTTTCAACCCAAAAATTAAGAAAAAAAATGAATTCTTGAGCTAAACTTGAAAAAACAATCTACAAAAAAAATCAATTTAAGGCCTAATTAGTCTAATATGAACTGAAGGGGATTGAAATTTACTGAGTGGACCAAATTGAACCGAAGTAGGCCTAATTGGACCAAATTGGAATGAATAGAAACTGTTTAATTTTTAGGGAGAACAATTTATCTTTCCAACAAATTTTAGAGAAAAAACTATACATTATATTACAATACAAAATAATTATTTATTTTTACGCATAGCTTGGTTTGCGATTAACATTTTTATAATTGTGGGCCACTTAAATTAGTGTGCATGGGATGTGGCAATTTGATGCCATGCCAGTGGTGGCTCCAAAAAAAAATTTCAAAGTAGTCCTTAAAAAACATAAATTATACAATTTAATAAAAAAAAAATTTCATATATTGACAACAATAACAAAAAAAAAACACAAAAAATAATGTTTTACAATTTCTTTTTACGAACTTCCATATTTTGAAATAGTTGCCTAATATAGTTTTTTTTTTTTTTTTTTTTAGTCTTTTATAATGTCCTGTGCACTTACTTTCCCACACCCCCACCCCCCAAAAAAAAAAAAAAAAACTCAAGAAGCAATAGCCAATCAACGCAATTACATACACTCCTATCCCAAAAAAAAAAAAAAAACACACACACACAATTGCATACACTTACATAGTTACACAAAAGACAAAAGATGAGAGCCTGAGTCTAAGTCACAGGTCAGACTAGTCTGTGGACAGTGGGTGGGTGAAGTTAAAGAAATATAAAACATTAACATTACACAAAAGGACAAACCAATAAAGTCAAATAAAGGCAAAGATATTCTACCTTTAGTTACTGTTGTGCATGTGCTATTCAGTATTTAGTTCAGAACATCAGATGATGAATCAGATTTTTCAATTCCAGAGAGAGAGAGAGAGAGAGAGAGAGAGCGGTGATGAGATCGAGAAAAAAGAGAGAGAACTGAGATACCTTGAGGGCTTGCGTTTGAGGCCACTGGCCAGACGAGGCGATGAAGGCTGGGTTACCAAATTAGCGACAGCTGTTCTGGGACAGGGTCCTGACTGCTGAGGTTCTTATTTCCCTTTTAGGATAGGAATTTTTTTTGTTTAAAATTTGATTGGGTATTTAGTTTATAGAAATTAAAATTATTTTTATTTTTATTGATTTAAAAATCTGTCTGAGTAGTTTCTCAAGAAAAAAAAAATCAATCTTGAGCAGTGAGTGAGGACTAATCTTGGGTTTTTTTTTTTTTCCCTGAGGTTTTTATTGGGCTTGGTATTATTATAAATATTTTTTGGGTTTTTTTTTTTTTTTTTTGGCTTGAAAGATCATAATAATTGTTAAGTGAACCAAAGTTTAGTTTTATTGGTTATAAAAAAAATTGAGGGGGGTCACAAAATTTGTTTAAAGGTAGACAAATATAAAACTTTAAATTATTATGGGTTTATTTGGTAATAGTTAATTGAGTTGATCGAAATTGAAAAAAATTTTGCTAAAAATTAAGTAGGTAAAGTTAAGAGGCAACTGAAATAATTATAGTAAGAATTTAATAAAAATATATATAATAAACTTATAAATAGTAACGAAAATAATTTAAGTAGTAAAAAAAACTAAATTTACAAACGCTCACTACATATAAAATTTTTTTTTTTTCCAAGACAGGTGGTCTTTTCTTGAAGAAGTAAAACACTGTGACCGTACGTGGGGCCTTTTTTTGCCCCAGGCAACACGTCAACTGTTGTTTTGCGTCTACTTAGGGCCAGGTTTGATTGTGGAAATCAATATCGAACCAACCTGTGTTTTGTCTCGAACGTGGAAATCAATATCGAACCAACCTGTGTTTTGTCTCGAACGACCTATGGTGTCTAATCTTGTCTTTTTTTTTTTTCTTTTTACTATTTAGAATTTATTTGGATAAGATTATTTAGATGAAAATTGAAAATACTGTAGTAAAATAATTTTTAAACGTATAAATAGTACTGTGAGACTCATTTTTAATGAAAAAATTACTGAAAAGTGATGTTTGTGAATCTCGTAAACAGTGTATAGGACCTATTGGTGTGCTGAAAAGTTACTGAAAAGTCAAATATTACTACTACTATTCACTCTTTTTTACTATTTATATGCCTTGGTGTACTGTTCATGAGATGAACAGTGCACCAGGCGCTGGTCTTAAAAAAAAAAAAAAAAAAAAAAAGAGAAAACGCGCAAACGTGAAAACGTGGAATCCAAACAGTCACTTAGTGCTAATAGTTTCTACTTAACGCATGTATAAACAATTAAGGCTATGATTCTAGGAAAATGAAATCATACTTGTAACATTGCAAAGCTCTTTTCTTAATCATATTCCTGATCTTCTATGTTCTTCCAAATCATGGGTGGAAATTCCCTCCAATTTCTCCTCACTTTTGTTTTTTTTTTTTTTGTGCACGAAGCCAACCCTCAGCTGCATAGAGCAGGAGAGACAAGCACTTCTTAAGATTAAGGAGGACCTTATTGATGACTATGGTCATCTTTATTCTTGGAGTGCTGAAGAAGGGTTAAAAGATTGTTGCAAATGGAGAGGGGTCCGCTGTAGTAACCAAACAGGCCACATAATCATGCTCAATTTTAATTTCTCCAACTTGGAACCTCTGAGAGGTAAACTTAGTCCTTTTTTGATTGACTTATAATATTTGAATTGTTTGGACGTGCAAAACAATGATTTTAATCAAAGCCAAATCCCAAACTCCATTGGTTCTCTCTCCAACCTAATACACCTTGGCCTTAAATCTGCAAATTTCGGAACAAACATTCCTTTTCATCTTGGGAACCTTTCGAGCCTGCAGTGTCTTGATCTTAGCTGGAATAATTTTAATAATCCTGAAAACTTAGAGTGGCTCCCTCAACTTTCTTCTTTAAGATACCTTGACATGAGTTCTGTTAACTTGAGCAAAGTTAATAATTGGCTCCAAGTGGTGAATAAGCTACCTTACTTGACATCCTTGCACTTGGAATCATGTAATCTTCCAAATATTTTCTCTATTTGGCTTGTTAATTCTTCTACTTCTCTTCATTCCCTCGATCTCTCTGATAACAGTCTCACATCTTCTTCTTCTGTACTACAATGGTTGTTCAACTTCAACACCAGTGTTGTTAAACTTGATTTACGATTTAATCAATTTTATGGTTTAATTCCAGACAGTTTTAGCAAAATGAAGTCTTTGACACATCTCTTTCTTGATTATAATGAGTTTGAAGGAGGGATACCAAAAACCTTTAGTGGTCTGTGTAATTTAAAAACATTATCTCTGCCAGTGAACAATCTTAACGGACAACTTCTTGAATTTTTTCATAACTTGACTGGTTGTGCTAACCAATCAATAGAGGTTTTGAATTTAGATTGGAATCAAATCATGGGATCGTTACCTGACCTCACAACATTTCCATCATTGAGAGAATTAGGGCTTCATCGTAATCATTTGAATGGGACAATACTTGACAATTTGGGAAAACAATCCAGGCTAGAGAGATTGTCTCTTGGTCATAATTCATTTGAAGGTTTTATTTCTGAAGCCCACTTCTCAGAGCTTACAAAATTGAAGTATTTGGACTTATCTAATACCTCATTGGTTTTCAACTTCAGCTCTGATTGGGTTCCACCTTTCCAATTATAAAAAATAGCTTTATGGTCTTGCCAACTAGGCCCTCAATTCCCAAAATGGCTTCAAACTCAAAAAATTGCATTTGGCTTGATATTTCTAATTCTGGAATTTCAGATTCCCTTTTTAATTCATATTGGATCTTCTCTCCTCGATTAATTTATATGAATATGTCTCACAACCAAATCAATGGCCATATACCAAATTTGTTATTGGAGTTCTCCTCTCGCCCCACAATAGACTTGAATTCCAATAAACTGGAAGGTGAAATACCATCATTTTTATTTAAAGTTACTCATTTGGATATTTCTAGTAATATGTTTTCGGAGCCAGCCTTATTCTTATGTACAACCAATAATAGGAATTTGAGCATTCTAGACCTCTCCAACAATCAATTATTGGGAGAGCTTCCTAACTGCTGGATGCATTTTGAAGGACTTAAAATTCTTAATTTGGATGCAATAACCTTCACCGATGAGAACATCGAAGTTGAGCATCCAGACCACCGTAGACCCCTTTATCTAATGGCCACCATAAATGGTGTCCAAGTCAGAAGAGCATTAGTAGACAAAGGGACGTCACTCAACCTCATAGCCCTGAGTACCCTAAAAGTCGTGGGCCTAACTGGCAGGAGGATCCTGGGGACTCCCATGGAGATAACAGGATTTTGAGGATTAGCAGAATCTCCTGAAGGATGTGTGCAGCTGGCCTTAAGAGTAGGACCAATAGTGGCCCTGACAAGATTTCATGTGATCAATTCAGAGGTTTCCTACCATGTACTGTTGGGACACCCATGGCTCCATAAGCACCACCTTATTCCATCCACGTACCATCAATGTGTTAAAGGGAGATTGAATGGAAGACCCGTAAGGATCCCTGCCAACCATAACCCTTTCCGCCAAGGAGATGTAAACTTTGTGGAAACAATGTTCTATGATGAGTTAAAACCAGATGATGAGAGCCCCACGCTGGGGAAACTAGGAGCACCTATCTTGGAAGAAGAAGAAGGAGGGAGTACCTGTGACCTAAGAAACCTCTTGGAGAGAAAAAGGCAAAAGAGGGAGCCCAGCTCCTCAGGATCTCGGGAATGTATAGTGGTACGAAAACCCAGAGGAAGGTTGATTTATCGTTTATGAAGGATCCCAGAAGCCTGTTTTCATTAGTAGTCAGTTGACAGCACAAGAATATGAGCAATTAGTGGCCTTACTCAAGAAATACATGGATGTGTTCGTATGGACCTATGATAAGATGCCTGGTCTAGATCCCGGACTGGTGGTCCATTCTCTCAACGTAGACCTGGGAGTCAAGCTAGTAATCTAGCCAGCCAGGGTCTTTCACACCGATGTGGAAGCTCAGATAACTCAAGAAGCTGCTAGCAGCTGGTTATATCAAGCCCATCCAGCACCTTAAGTGGCTTTCCAACATAGTACCTGTGAAGAAAAAGAATGGCCAAATCCGTTGCTATATGGACTTTTACAATCTAAACAAGGCATGTCCAAAAGATGAGTTCCCTCTGCCTAATATTGACCTCATTGTGGATTTAGCTATAGGAAGTTCTATGTTTTCATTTATGGATGGGTATAATGGGTACAACCAAATCCGCATGGCTGCCAAAGATGCAGAAAAGACAGCATTCTGGACTCTAATTGGGAATTTTTATTACACTGTGATGCCCTTTGGCCTCAAAAATACAGGGGCCACATACTAGCGAACCATGACTGCTATCTTCCATGACATAATGCATAAAGAAATGGAAGACTATGTGGATGATATTGTGGTGAAATCAAAAACTAGGGCAGGACACCTTCAGATACTTGAACAAGTTTTTGAAAGGTGCAAGAAATACAAATTGTGCATGAACCCCATGAAGTGTGCCTTCAGGGTGTCTGCTGGAAAGTTTCTTGGGTTCCTAGTACATCACAGAGGCATAAGTGTAGATCCAGCAAAAGTCACAGCCATTGCAACAATGAAAAGGCCTACAACAGTAAGGGAGCTCAAAAGCTTCCTAGGGAGGGTCTCCTACATTAGGAGGTTTGTGCTAGGATTGGCTTCAGTCACAAGTGGTTTATCCAAACTATTGAAAAAAGGCGGCTAAGTTCACCTGGGAAACTGAGCAGCAAGAAGCCTTTCAAAGGATCCAGCAGATCATGAATCATCTTCCCACCCTCCAAGCACCAGTACGTGGGCGACCCCTGTTGCTATATTTAGCGTTAAACTCCCAGGCGATAGAAGTCCTGCTAGCACAAGAGGATGATAATGGGAATGAGCAACCTATTTACTACGTGAGCAGGACACTTAAGGACATTGAGACCAGGTACACCAGGATAGAAAGAGCTTGCCTAGTAGTCATCTACACATCCCAAAGGCTGAAGCGATATTTCTCATCTCACCAGATCCTTTTGGTGACTAAGTCACATCCCATAAAAGCACTCTTACATCAGCCCCTCCTGACGGGAAGGATAGCATAGTGGCTAGTCCTGCTCTCTCAATACGACAAAGGCATCAGGACCCCTAAGGCTGCATTGATGATTTCTCTAGATTTACATATGTGTATTTAATGAGAAATAAAAATGAATCATTTGACATGTTCAAACGTTATAAAACTGAAGTAGAAAATCAAAAGGATAGGAAAATAAAGATCTTACAAAGCGATAGAGGTGGTGAATATTTTCCTAACGATTTTTCTACATTTTGTGAGGAACATGGTATAATACACCAAAGTTCAACCCCTTATACACCCCAACAAAATGGTTTGGCTGAAAGGAAAAATAGAACTCTTGTAGACATGGTAAATGTCATGATCTTAAGTGCAGAACTCCCATTTAATTTATGGGGAGAGGCATTTATACTCAACCGTATATGATGGTTTAGATTGATTTTATTAGGTATGCATTTATTTGTTTAAAAGGGTTAGTATTTGTAGTTTGAGAATTAAAGAAAGAGATTGAATCACATTTTAATTCTCTATTATTGATTGAAAAAAAAAAAAAAAAGAGTCTTTGTTTCTCTATAATTTATAAGATCCTTCTGTAGTGGTGGCTATTTCAAGAGATGCTTTAAGTTCAAATCAATATATGTCAAATTGGCTAGCCAAAGCATCCGATGACTATAATTATGAAAAACAATAACTCAGCCCTCAAACAATGTTTGAATTTTGGCAGTGTTTAAATTTTCAATGTAGATTTAACAATGTTTCTTTCTTATTGTAATTTGTGATTTATGTTAATGATAATTCTAGGGTCCTCCAACTCATGAAAGTACGCAAGATTTATGTTTCTTTCTCATTGTGTTTCTTCCAACCCAGATGGATACAAGAGAGAAGTTTTGACGCTAAGGTTGACAGTCATAAGTGGAGAGATTCCTAATCCAATTAAATTTCTAATATATATATTCTCTTTGGATATGCTGATTTTTCATATTCTACATTGTTTTTGGGCGGTACTGGTAACTGGAAAGTTCAAAATGCTCATTTTCTTTTTTAGTAGCTTTAATTTTGTGCTTTCTCCGTCATATCTCTCTTCTGTTGTTGACCATTCAGTGAGGCCATTTATAAGTGAAATGAACCTTCTGTGTATTCTTGCTTTGCCAACACTATGTTAGTTCTTTCTTTTTTTTTGTGTATTACATCAATGTTGGTGTGTATCATATTTCTATGTTTCTTATTTTACTCATTGATTGTTTAGGGAAATATGATACCGAAACATTGAGCATGTGTGTGAATTTAATTAGTAATGTATATATGAAAAGTTGATTGTGTAATTTTCTTTTAGTGTTATTTGGAGCAGGAATTCCAGACCTTTAGTGTGGAGTACACCTAGAGGAGTGAGAACAAGTTCGCTGATGCACTAGCCACCCTGGGATCCTAAGTGCCATTCAAAGGGAAAGACACTCTAGTAAGAATAGGTAAGCAGGAACATTCCATCATAAGGATCCTCAAAAGGATGTTCCCTGAAGAACCTAAGCAGCAGGATTGGAGGAGTGAGGTTAAGGAGAAAATGAAAGAGGCAGGACCTAAAGGAAGTATCAAGGAACTGAGGGACTACACTCTGATGGAAGGAGAACTATATAGGAGGCTGCCTGGAGGGATCCTATCCAGGTGTGTCAATGAGAAGGAAGGAAAGCTGAGATTAGAAGAACTACATAGCCAGGCCTGTGGGGTTGCAGAAAAGATCAGCCTATACAGAAGGATGCAGCGCATGGGGTACTACTTGCCAAATATGAACAAAGAGGCAGCAACTATGCAGGAGAAGTGCCAAAAATGTCAACTTTCAATGGACAAGGAAGAGAGCTACGCCATATTTGTTACAGAAGATTGGAGAACTCCATTCATAAAGTACTTGGCTTAAGGGATCCTACCAATTGACATGACATTAGCCCGCCAGCTCAAGAAACTTGTAGTCAGGTACTTCTTACAAAACGAAATCCTATTCAAAAGGGGGTACAGCGGGGATCCCCTAAGATGCCTAGGGCCAAGGAAAGCCAGAGAAGTAGTCAGTGAAGTCCATTCCGGTGACTATGGAAGTCACCCAGGGAAAAGAAGACTCTACAAGCAATTGCCACTGTTAGGGTACTATTGGCCAACAATGAAAAAGGACTTCGAGGAACTAGTCAAAACGTGCCATGCCTGTCAAGTACTTGGAGATGCAATTCATACTCACCCAAATGTGCTGCAAGATATGACAACACCATGGCCTTTCCACACTTGGGGGCTTGATCTCATAGGGCCTATAAACCCTCCTTCCAATGGTTGCATATGGATCCTAGCGGCCACCGAGTACTTTACAAAATGGGTAGAAGCTATCCCTTTGAAAAAGGCCACTAGAGTAGCCATGCAAACTTCATTCAAGAACACATCATTACAAGGTTTGGGATCCCTAGGAGACTGATCAGTGACAATAGGACTCCGTTCATAAACAAAGACATGAAGAACTTGATTGTGGCGTATTACATCAAGCATGGAAGGTCCACATCATACTACCCACAAGGAAATGGCCAAGCTAAGGCCACCAATAGGGTGATGCTGAAGATCCTTAAAAAGATGAAGCATGAGTATAGGGGAAAATGGAGTGATCACTTGACAAATGTACTCTGGGCATACAGTAGCTCTGTGAAGACAGCCACAAGATTCTCACCATTCTCCCTAGTCTATGGGACAGAAGCCATCAGCCCTGTGGAGTTAGTTGTCCCTACGCCGAGGGTAGTGCTTGAAGAAAACCAGGAGGACACTGAGGACACAAACAATGAAAGGAGATTGACAGATCTAGAGGGGTTGGAGGAAGAAAGGGAAGTGGCTAGAAGGAGAAATCTGAGGTACCAGCAGGGGATGGCTAAGGCATATGCACAGGCAGTACACCCAAGGGCTTTCACTGAGGGGCAGCTGGTGTTGAGAACAGCAGAACATGTAAGAAGAAACCTCCTAGGACCCTCCAAATTTGCCCTAAAGTGGGAAGGACCTTACATCATCAGGGAAGCCCACGATAGTGGGTATTACTACCTCTCAAAGGAAGATGGGACAATCCTGGAAGATCCCATAAATAGGAAGTGGCTGAAACAGTACTATGCATAGAAATGGAGAGATCTCAGTACATCGAGACCCTTTTGCCAACTCTCCAATCTGCTAAGTGTTTCATCATTCTTTGCTTTTGTTATGAATTTTTGTTTAAGTAATTTTGTTTAGGAACCCAAGGTAGAAGGACATTCTGTGATCCTTACTATCTTTGATAATTTTTCTGTGTTCCTTAGATGGTAACTGTGCTTTGATTCAATGAAATCTCTTTTATTTCCTTTAAGTTACAGCTAAACTAAATATTGCAAAGTCCAAATGTAGGCAGACTTGAGGGGGGTACCTGGGCTAATGCAAAAAAAAAAAACTTTGACACATGACCCAGGACCCACACCACAATTAGTTCAAGATACATGGCCTGGGACCACATGCAAAAAGTAAGTGCCCGGGATACCTAGCCCAGTATCTGACAAAAGGGGACCTGCCTAGTTCATGATCTGGGACTTCAAAAAAAAAAAAAAAAAAAAAGCACCCAATATACCCAGTTCAGTACCTGCGCAGTAAGACAACCACCAGGGTACTTGATCCAAGACCTACAGTAAAACTTGTAGGGACCATGGCCCAAGACTCAATGTAAAAAAAAAAAAAAAAAGCAGTATACAAAAAGAGAAGAACAGATCCACATACTATTGAAAGTTAGAAGCAGTCTTTAAAAAAAAAACATATCCATGTCACAGAAAATAAGCCAGAAGTAGTGTTCAACAGAAAAAGATAAAGCTTATACAACCCAAATTGTTTGAAAAAAAATATACACATCTGAACTAGCTAAAAAAAAGAGCTAAGGAATAAGCCCGGCCAGCAAGGAACTGTCTGGAGAAATAGCAAGAACAGCTGAAGAAGAGAGAACTTTTTGCTTCTTAACCTTTAAGTCCTGCAAGATCTTGTGGGCACGAGCCAAAGCCTCCTCAGCAGCAACAATTTCAGCATCAAGATTCCTAGAGGCCTACCTCTGAAACAGCATATGGGCTAGTGAACGTAAATGCTCCAGCAAGAAGGATAGGTTGAACTTTGCTTCTATAAGATCCTGCACTACACCCCTCCATTCCAAAAGTCTTTCCTCAGATAAGGAGTCGAGAGAAGAGTTCCTCAAGGAAATTAGCACTGCACATAGCAACTCCATCAGGATGTTGCCCAAAAATACACCTCCCTTGAACCCACTGGTGAAATCTGCATGGATCTTGAACAACCCTTCTAGTAATGGCAGACCTTCCACAGGCATAGAGAAGCGCAAAAAGTTACCATAAGGAGGCCCAAAGCGATAAAAATGGCTTACAGGGAGGCTATTGAACTCCAAAAGATCAAAACGGGCCAGGAAAGTAGAGAGCCCTGAGTCAGGATCTGAAACAGTCACCTCTAGAGCCTCCCCCATTGTTGTATCTCCACTCATAGGGATTAAGGAGCTTTCAACCCTCTGGATAGTTTGGGGGGTCCTTGCTTGAAATTCCACAACTTGAGCAGACTCCACAGCTACCTCAGGAACTACAGGTTCAGGACCTTTGACACCTATGACAACACCTGCAAAGCAGACATAGTTCAAAGGAGGAAAGAGCCAGGAAAGAAAGGTAAAGTAAAAAAAAATAATAATAATAATAAAAAATAAAAAAAAATAAAAAAATAAAAAAACCAATATCAGCTTCCTATGGTGGAGCTTCCTCCTCTTGCTCCTCTGATTTCTTGAAGGACTTTGTGAAAGAACACACAGCACTATGAAGAAAGGGTGAGGAAACCTTGGCAAAATGGCTAAAGGAAGGTAAGGATACTGGGGGCTTCGCCATAGAAGGAAAAGGCAAGGGAAGAGCATAGAAAGGAGGAAAGAAGAGGAAGCACAATAAAGGTGAACAGCATGCACCTTCAAAACCCTCAGATTCCAAAGAAGAGGCAGCCTTAGAGGCAGATCTCACACTGGTTTGACCTAAAAGGGGAAGAGGAAATGGGAACTTTCAAAAAGAAAGAGATACAATAAGGTAAGATCAAGCATTCTTATAAAGGGTGAATGGGGCTCACCTGCTTGTATGGATGGAGACGCGCCCCCCAAGGGTTCTTTGCTTAACACAGGTTCAGGTGACATAGTTTTGATGGGATTGAATGTCTGCTCGAGCTGGGGATCTTGGGAAACAGGGGGCTGGGGAGTTTCAAGATCTTGAGCAACCAAGGGAACAAATTGCAGAATAGGCTGGACACTCTGCATTGGCTAGCTAACCTCCTCAGTTATACCACCACTAGGGGGCTCCTCTTCCACACCTGGTAAAACAACAGAGGGAGCAGCAATCACTCTTCCCCCGGAGTCCCACCAGTCGTGGGAGGAGGTACCTCCACCTGCAAAAGGAAAAGAATGCATAAGTACACAGTACCAAAAAAAGGGTGGAAACAAACAGAAAGAGGCACAAATAAAAGAGAGCCATACCACATCATTACCAGACGATTGACTCCTCCCTTTCTTGGGGTCTGACTTGCGCTTGGACTGCAAGGAATGAATAATCACTCATCAGTTAAAAAGAGGAAAGGAAGGACACTGCAACAACAATAATAAGCTACTGCAAAACATAAGAGAGAAGAAGAAAAGAGGCCTTGCCCTTCTCTCTCTCTCTACAGAGTCTCCAATGGTCTTTTGCTTACTATGGGTATGCCTAGAGGGTCTTAAGGGAGACTAGGGTGCAAAATCAAAGGACCCTAAAGAACCCTGGGCTGAAGAACTCACAAAACCTGAGAGAGAGAAGACTCTACCTTAGTCTTCACTCGAGTCTTGGGAAGTAAAGGATGCCCAACTTCCTTTCCCACTGTAGGGGAGCTTACTCTCCCGGGTTCCTCAGCAATTACTAACTGCTTCTGAGATTTTGTAGTCTTTCTCTTCTTGGTCTCAGATCCAGCCTCAGTACCCTCAACACCCTCTTCAAGCTCGACTTGCTTAACCTTTTCCTGCTTAATCTTCTTCTCTGTACCTTTGCCAATGGGAGTGGCAGCACCAATTGCCTCTACTGCCCTTCTTTTAATTGGCACGCCAGAGGAGGCACCAACAATAAGATCACATCCCGACCAAGTCTTTGGAAAATCTTATGCATAACACACCCAACTGCCCCTAGAAGCATGCCACTCCGTGAACCCTGTCTTGTTGCTTATAGCAGCAAATACAATACCAGCAATGGGGAGGGATAGGCGCCTGTTGGATGTAGGAGCAGAAAGAATATCAGGATTGGGAACTCTCTCAATCTTGCCGGAACCAACATAATCAATAAAAGATTTTTGAACTCTTCTCTAGTAGCCTGCAAAACCACTGGAAGTAAAGACTCCCCTCTGAGAGTTGGGCACGACAAATTAAGGACTTCTCCGTGACCAATAAGAGAAAGCTTGGAGCCTCAAGAACGGGTCCAAAGAAGGGAGAGAAGGCACTACATCCTTAAACACTGGCGGGATATCCTAATCAAAATCGAATTGCTGGAGTACCCGGTGTGCTAAGTAATGGGTGTACCTGAGGCCACTGGAGGAGGGAATTGGAAGCCATAAGGGACTAACACAAGCCAAGTAGGCCAAATTTCCTTCATCACCAGGACAAAGGTCAAAAGTATTTCCTAGAGAATTAAGAAAAGAAGCCAATACAGAGTCACAGGCAAACCCGGGGCTGAACTCCAGGGGAGAACGCCAACGTAAATGCCCTGCTTGTTCAAATAACTCAATCAAATTAAGGCCGCCACCTTTCAAACTAGCCCAACGAAAGATAATGGGGTGGCTATCAGTGGAGCTACCGCACAGACCTTTAATTACATTAGGGGATCCCTGGAACTTGTCTTTCACAAACTTCAAATTTCTGCACTTTGCTAAAGTAACTGAAGAACGGTCCCACGTGAATACCTGGAGAATGGCACAATGGAGGGACGAGGTGATCGCGTAGCAAGAGTCGCCTTCAACTTTTTCTCCATGAAGCAGATCCAATTGAGAATAAACATGGCCCAAGAACATGGGGGCTAGAGGATACTGAGCACCTCGGGCCAATTCGATTGCCAATAGGAAGAAAGTGGACTTAATCCCGTACCGGGGTACTCGCTGAACAAAAACTTGCTGAGCCAGAGTGCTAGGAGCCCGGCTCACCTGACTTCCTTGTCTTTCTCTCGCAAAAGATTCATAACCCACCTGCCCATCTTGGCTGGTTTCCCACCAGGGGAAGCAGTACGTCCACCAAAATGGCTGAATAATTTGTCTTCCATCATGAGATCCTCGTCGGAAAGACTGATGTCGAAAGGGTTCTCATCTCCAAACACGGGGAGGAGGAGGTTATTAACCACATCCTCCAAGGTAATCGTGAGCTCACCAACAGAGAAGAAGAATGCATGAAGGGAGGGACACCAACGATGTACCAAGTGCCTGAGACCTTTAGCGTCTTTGAAACCCTCAAGATTCCTAGAAATCGCCACTGCATTCAGAACCCCGACGCACTCCAGACAGCCCATAAATTCCTCGTCAAAAAGTTCCCTGTCCACCCAAATGGGCCAACCAGTGATCTTCCCAGGAACGAAATTGAAGAAAATGGGAACCGCCTCCCAAGATCCTCGTCTAATCTAAAGATCTGAAATCTCTCTTGGGTCTGGGACCTGAGCAGAAATGGCGAAACCTGCCTAACCGGAAAATACCCAAGTGTGAGGGGACGAAGGGGCCTCACCATGGGACACCAAAGGAAAGGGAGAGCCGGGCACTCCATGACCCCCTGTGACTCACCTTGTGCAGAACCAGAAGAACTCTCGCCCTCAAAGGGGCTAGGAGTATGCTCCCTCCTTTTTCGAGAGGAAGAGGAAGCCATAGAGCAGCAAGTACACTAGAAATAGGAAAGTTGAGAGAATAAAGAACCTGGGAATGGAAAACAAAGAAGCAAATTAACCGAGAGGAAGGAGATAAGCTTGAGAATGGAAGACTCTGGGAAGTAAAAGAAAAAATATGAAATGATTGCAATAATGGCACCAAAACCGGTTGGAGAAGACGATGTATGGAAAGACGCGCCAGTTGCCAAAATTTAATTTCAAAGAAGAGAGTTATTAGCAGTTATTACTGGGAGTTACGGGAAACGTAAAAAGTGGGTAGAGGAAGTTTTCACTCCAAAATTCAACTGTCACGTCCCGTGCAAAAAGGAGTTACAAAAGAAGGGAGCGCAACATGCAAAGAAGACCAGGATACCCAAAAGCAATGGGAAAGTTAGGATCTTGAAGGAAGGTAAAGGGGAACCCCGAGGATAATTAAAATAGTGAAGAGGGAAGAAAAAAAAAAAAAAAAAAAAAACCTAGAGAGTAGAATTTTTTCTAGGCCAAATTACCATTAAAAAAATCATTTCTATACCAAACCAAGAACTCAAAAAAGATGTTCGTCCTTCCTTATCCCCAAACATTCTTCCTTTGCCCTCCCAGGTGTGAATTTTTTTTTTTCCTTCTTTCTAGGCCACACAACACAATTTTATTGGGTACCCTGCATCATATCTTAGCCATTTATATTTTATATATGAAACTTTTTTTTAAGAGATAATTTTAACTTATAACATCTGCTCCTAATAATTACACTTTTATCATTGGACCAAGACTCCAATTGGTTTTTTATATAGGCGGGGATTGAGCTTCAAATCTCCTTTTTCACAACAAAAAGACTTTAACAAGCTCATTAAAAAGCTAGAAAAAGCCCAAAAATCCAATTAATAAAGCAAGTCGAGCTTTTGCCCAATGGGCTCACCATTTGTAGTTCTCTTTGTGATGTAGAATGGAAATGCAGCAAGGGCTAGATCTTGTTCTAGCTTAATGAGACCCTTAAATTCATAAAAGAACCCTTGAATCCACAAAGAAAACTTGGAATCCACCAGTAAAAGAAGAAAACATTTCTGAAAAATATTATTGATATCCTGGAAAATTTGATCCATAATATGTAACCAGTTCATCTAATTAGGTCTTTGTAACTTTAATCGAGTAAAATTAATATAGATTTGAGAGTAATCAAAGAATTGAAAACATTATGGAATTAGAACAATTTGTGGCTTTTAATGATCTAAGTACTTCCCTCTTGTTCAAAACTTTGTTTAGTTCCCAAGAAAACAAAAGGAAAAAAAGTTGTTGAAAGATTATATTTTTTTTAAATTTCATTGAATTGAGATCTTTTCTTCTGAGATTTAATGGGAGAAGTTAGAGAGATCTACTAGATTTTTTGAGTAATTCAGAAAATTACTCAGAAGATCTTAAATCTTCTGAGTAATTTTCTGAATTCACAATTTTTGTTTGATTTTCTTTTGTCTTGGGCTTTGATTTACTTTGCAAATCAAAATCTGGCTCAAAACATTTTTTGATTCCCTAGAAAATGGAGGAGGGAAAAGAAAAGAAACTGTTGGGAGTCCCTAAAAAGCAACACAAGGCAAACATACTAGTCTACTAAATTTCAAGTCTATTTGGTTAGGCGATTTGGGAACTTAAAATAGCGTTTTTAAAACCTAAAATTTTGTATCGCTATAGCAACTCTTCGTAAATTTTTTACAAATACTTATTTTAAACTCAAAATACTATTTCACAACCACTTAAACAAACGCATTCCACGTTCAACCATTGTCCCCACACACACTATTACTAACAATTAACATGTATTAAAGGCAGGAGAATCACTTAAGTAAAACCAAAAAAATTAGAGATAGATGCTCTAGAAGACTAGAACACATAACAGAGAATCTCTAGTTCTTGGGGCTCGTTTGATAGAGGAGTTTGAGTAATGTTGTTTGTATTTTTTTGAAATATGTGTGGGTGAAAAAGTTTGTGAAAATGCATGTAATGTTGTTTAAAAACTGAAAACATGTTGCTAAAATGCTCTACCAAACGGGCCCTTATAATGGCGTACCAGATTTTTTTGGATTTTCATATTAAACTTTTTTTTTTTTTTACCCTTCTTCTTTTAAACTTTGGGCCCCTTCCACTTGGAGGCCTTAGGCAATGGCCTAATTGGCCTAGTGGAAGGGCTGGCCCTGACATAGATGAGATTAAAGAGAGATGCTGAGATCCATACCTCAGCTGACCGGAGAGGTGGAGCCACCAACACAACATACCTAATCCAACAGCGGTGACTCAGTGAGTCTGACTCCACTCCAGAGGAGTGGGGGAAGAATGAGATTTGAGAGAAACTGAAATGGACAAAACAGTTGGGGATTTGTGATTGTTTTCTTTTTATTCTATGTCAGTGGTTTATTTATATATTATATACACCGGATTCGTGATTAATTTTGGTTGGTAAATTATTAATTAATGGAAGGACCATCTTCCTTTTAGGTATTCCTGTACTTTGAAGAACATAAAGCTTCACCTTCACCTTCATTCTACTTGTGTAAAAATAAATAAATAATTGGAATCACATAAAAGGGACTTATGGCTTGTTTGGAAGTTTAGAGAGGGAGGAGAGTAGAGGGGAGGAGAGTAGTGGGGAGGAGAGTAGAGGGGAATGGATGAGAGAATTAAGGATATATACCCACCAAAAAGACTAATCCAATCCATAATGATGTACCGGAAAATACAACATTTTTGTTATTTGACCAACCATCAGGAGGAGCAAATACAATACAACATGTACACTAATCAGTAATGGTTTAATTTTCTGATCTTGATGAATCGTCAGATAAAAAAGACATTTCTTATCAATTTTATCGATTATTTGACAAGCAAGTTATCCTTTTTTGTTATTATTTTCTGTCAAATTAACTGAAAATTCAAATTTTTGGAAAAATATTTTCGGACTCACACCTTATTGAATGAGAAGTACTAAGGTCATTAATGTTGGCCCCAAACTTTTTTTTTTTTTTGAAAAATGAATTTTTTGATAATTTCAATTTGGCAAAAATATTTATGGAAGGTAAAGTGCTGATTGAAAAAAAGAAATAAATAGAAGGGAATACATTGTTACATTTTTAACTAAAGGAGAACATTGCAATTGACATGTACTTAAAGGGATTAACAATGCCATTTGCCGTTTATTTTACTGAACTACATGATTTCATAGTATATATATCTTATGTGTGTGCTAATATGTATTTGTCACAGGAAATTACTGGAGTTTTCATGAGAAATTGCGTGCTGAATTATTCGTTGTACAAAAATATCTTTCCAATATGGGCACTTGGAGAGTATCGCAAGCATATTCAATTGACTTAACATCTATGACGGTCATGGCAATGTATTGTGAACGTCATTGTGTTAAATAAATAAATAAATAAATTATTGGAATCACATAAAAGGGACAAGCTTTAAAACTATTTGTCTTCATGTCATTTGGTACCTATCAGTAATGTATTTGGTTTATTTCCCTAAGGGTAAATCACATTTTATGCTATTTTTAATGTGAAAGATATGTCATATGTTATCTGCAAAGTTCTTAGAGTTCATTCTGTGCTGTAAACAAAACGAAAATTGCCAAAATGTGACTTGAAAATCATTAACGGAAACAGAAAGCTAATGTCCTATACTTCTAGTCTTATTGACTTAACCTCATTTATTTTAATTAAAAGTGTAGGAAAAAAATGGTGTATACATATAGTGAAAAACTAGCTCCGTGCATCTAAGAGTATCTCAATCAATAAACTTATTTTTTATGTATAATTGTTTACCACAAAAACTTGAAATTTAAACATGTTATTGATGAAAATGCTATTAATCTTTAATCTTATTGAAATTTTACAAGAATTGTGGATATAATAAGAACATACAATTCAAAAGTCAGATTTTCAAAATTCACATCAATCAAAAGATATACACAGAATTTAAAGGGTTTGGAGAGAAACCTTTTCCAATTCAAAGAAGGTCCAACAAACAGATTCCAAAAGATTTGGGACAGAATTATTATAATGAAAAAAAAAAAAACTTTCTAGCTTACCAAAAAATCAATATATCTATTTTACATTACCATTTTAGCAATACACGTTACATCTCATACTTTATTTTATAGTACTTCACATAAATTTTATTTTTCTTTCACACAATTTTATTTTTCTTTCACACAACTACCAAGCCATAGTTAAAAATGCATGTACATAAGTATATATATTTTTTAATAAAAGCTCCAATTATAGTACAAAACAAAAACACTGAACAAATACACATTTTCTATAATTAAAAATATTTAAAATGTATTAAACATTTTTCATATTATACTTGTACAAATAAAACTTCAACTAAATTGAACTTCAATCTTTTTATTGGGAGTATAATTTTTAATTTAACATGTCAATATGTATAACAATTAAATTTTTAAAATTAATATCGTTTCATGTTTTTTTGTTATATTTAACATGAAAATTTTTCATGTCTTTATTATTGTAGGAGCGAGCTTTTGTGCTTAGGTCCAAAAGATGAATGGATTAAGGCCCAAAGAGTCTAGTACAATAAATTTGTAGAGAGTGGGCTGAAAAGCTAGACTTCAACGAAGCGGACGACGCCCTTAATGGGCTAAGGATGGTAAGAGAGCAAGGAAAAGCAATAAATAGTCAAATGTAATACACAAAAATTCTTCATCAGCAATGTCTGAGGAGAGTAGTTCTTGAGTATATTTCTCTTAGATTTGATTACAGTTGCTGTTCTTAATGCTATGATGTTTTCTCTACCGATCTCCTTCACTTTCCCCCTGGAGGGTTTCTTACATTATATAGCTCATTTTCAGATGATCTTGGCCCTCTATTTGTTGATTGTGCAGTACACCACTTGAGTGCTTGTCCCATCAAACACCTTCTTAAGCCCTTTGTGAGTTGCGGCGGCCAATACAGCACTGTTCAGGGGTCTTCTCCACATAAATGTAGCCAGGGGGTTTGGTGGGATGCATTAAATGCGGCGGAAGCCACCACCCCTTTAGTCATGTCAGGGCTAACCCCTTTCTAAAGCTTTTTCTCAGCAGTAGGACCTCCTCTGGCAATGTGCCACTGATGTGGCCTTACTGTCCGAGCATGTGGCCTCCTCAGCTTGGCAATGGGCTCCTCGGCCATGGATACGACACGTGGCGCAGATGTCTTATTTAAATTCTTGTACCCCACAATAGCTCCTCAAAACTTCGATTTTTGCTTCTTATCCAAGGAGAAAAATGGGGTTTTGACTTTGGAATATTGACTCTGCACGTTTCTTTGACTTCCACACATGAAAGCGCTACTTCGCGTGTCTCGTAACTGTTCTGGCACTTCGGAGTCTGCAATGTCTCATTAAATGCTCCAGGCGGCGTTTTGTTCCCCGCATCCTATGGTGAGATGGAGATCCTACGATTGTCATTTCTCCTTAAATTTTGGGTGGGAGTTCCGCCCCCTATATAAGGCGCTTAGGGGAGTCATTTTCCCCACTTTGCAAATCTTCGAGCTCTCCAAACTTCTAAACTCTCAAACCTTCAAGGCTTTCCCAACTTCCAAGTCCTCCAGATCTAAAAAAAAAGTTTCTAAACCTTTTAAGAAGTTCAGGAAGCCACCTCCATGCTTATTCTCGTAAGTTCATTATCTTTAGGTTCTTTTCTCCTCGGCCAGTCTCCTCGGCCTTCTGCTCTTTCTTTCCTTTCCTTGAAAATTTCTTCCACTTCACCTTAGCCTGCTTAGATGGGTAGATTTTCTCCCCTTGTAGATTCTCCCGCCAGTATGGAGGGATTTAGGGTTAAGTATTACATTCCCCAAGGAGTAACCCTGCGGTATTGTGCTTTGGATCAGGTGCTTACCCATAGGAATGAAGGGGAGGTGGTCATTCCCATGATCGCCTTCACTTTCCTCCTGGAGGGTCTCTTACATTATATAGCTCATTTCAAATGATCTTGGCCCTTCATTTGTTGATCGTGCAGTACACCACTTGAGTGCTTGTCCCATCAGACATTTTTCCAAACCCCTTGTGAGTTTCAGCGGCCAAGGCAGCACTGTTCAGGAGTCTTCTCCATAAAAATGCAGCTAGGGGATTTGGTGGAATGCATTAAATGCGGTGGCAACCACTACTCCTTTAGTCATGTCAGGGCTATAACCCCTCTCTGAAGCTTTTTCTCAGCAGTAGGACCTCTTCTGGCAATGTGCCACTAATGTGGCCTTACTGTCCGAGCGTGTGGCCTCCTCGACTTGGCAATGGGCTCCTCGGCCATGGATACAACATGTGGCGTAGGTGTCTTATTTAAATTCTTGTACCCCACAATTATAATCATGAATTTTTTTTTTTCATTTATTAAGTTTTTTATCTAGATTTTATTGTCATATATAATCTATACTGGATTTAAAATAAATAAAAATAAAAATCATTTGAATTTATTATAACATGATACAATAAATACTTTTTACTGGCTAAGTGCATTGAAGAATATATTAAAAATAATTTCCTTCATTCACTTGTTATGTATTTTCCTTAAAAATACAACTAAATTTGAAGATAGATATATACAAAAATTAATTAAATCTTAATTAGATGAATTTTTATAACATTTTATATAATTATATTAAGACAATATAAGTATGATACTAAATTAAAATATAATAAAATAATTACTAAACATATTTAACCGTTCTTTTAATCTCGAATCTTTCGTTCAAATTTGTAATATACCCATATAAACATCTTATTATGGAATTTTTTTTTTCATTTTTGTTTGTTATTCTGTATTTTTACAAACAAAATTTTTATTATTGCAATATTTCAATTTTGCTAAAAGGTATGGACCAAATAGACTAAACATAGTACCCGTTTGGATTGCGCGTTTTGCGCGTCTGCGTTTAGCGTTTTGGGTTTTTTTTTTTTTTTTTTTTTTTTTTTTTTTTTCAGCGCATGAATCACATGAATTTACTGTACAGGAGACAAAAATCACTGTTAATGCACTGTAGCAGCACTGTTCACGCATTTAAAAATATTAAAAATGGGTCTCATGGCACTATTCACACATTTAAAAATTATTTTGCTACAGTATTTTCAGTTTTCAATTTCAACAAAAATAAGTTCAATCCAAACGGACCCATAGACACATAACTTTATGACTTTGAGAATTCTGATATTAGATAGACCCACAAATTATGGATCGAAATGGATTTTTGCGTGATTCGCTTATGAGATATCAGATACACATTACACAGTCCTTGCTTCCATGAGATGAGATATCAAGCCATAGAAATTGGCTATCATTTATTTACTTTTAACTTTCTATAGGTTTACCGTGTAAAATACTTGTACAATATTTTCACAACAAATTTTATATAATAAATTATTATTGATGGCTAGAATAATAAAAGCAGATTATAACTAATAAAAGACTGTTGCTTGACATTTGTTGTGAAAATATAGTAGAAGCATTGTAAATGTATTATTATATGGTCGGTAACAGAAATCTGGTTGATATGTTCTTGTGTGTCACGTTGTGGCCAGCTGTTGGTCTGTCATGTCACCAAACTGCTGCACTAGGATATGCAAGAACTTGCTTACTAGGTTGCCAATATGTTTGTTATTCCAGTTAGGTTAGTGTGGGAATTGAGGATTTGGTTGTTAGGAAAGGTAATCACAATTATACAAATATTATTCAGAAAAAAATTAAACAAATATTATGCAATAGTAGCAATACTGTTGCAACTTGTTTATTTGGTCATCACTAAGGTCCATGGCTTAGTAGGAGGAAGCTCTCGCGATCCACCACCTTGTAAGTCTAAGTAGTGGTAAACTCTATTATTGTATGGGTAGTCTCCTACTATTCATGAGTAGAGTTTAAGTGTAATAAAAATAAAATTTTGTTTATTTGGTCATATAGATTATTAATTTTTAGATTGTATTATGTTTTTGTAGTCTTTTTCTTTCTTTCTTGAGTAATGCAACTAATATAACAATTTTCACATCCTTTTTTACAATAATTGAGATGATCATTTTTTACTAGTTTTTATTTGAGCCTACTACTAACATCATTTTTTTTTTCTTACCATTAACAACTTGCCACTCTTTGTCATTATTAATACCTATTTATGGGTTCAAGTTTCATTCTTATATGTCAAATGGTGCATGAAGAAATTGAATTATATGGATTTCACACAAATGATATACATATATATATATATATATATATATATATATATCTCCAGCGCGTAGCACACACATCTTCATAAATGTAGCCGAATTTGTATTATTATTATTATGCACAAAAGTCAGCTGGAGAAGAAAAAAAAGTTTCGAATTAAGGAAATGTTACTATTTAAGAAGTCGGGCAACGGTGAAAATAGCCAAATACCACGTTTTGACAAAATTTGTGGCAAACTAGCACTGTTTCAGAAATATTTAGCAATCTATCACTTTTTTAGTACTCAAATTTCACAAAATCGAGTTCTAAATAGTACTCGAGTTCCTAGGTGAGTTGCCAGTGTGGCACTGTTGACTTGGAATTTGAGGGATTAAAAAAAACAATGTGGTACTTGATATTGCTGAAATCGAGTACTTCTTTATAGTACTTGAGCTTAACAAAGTTGAGTACATTGTTTTTTTTTCTTCTTTTTTTTCTACTTTTTGTTTCGTACAAAACTTTTACTTATTTCATCTTCAACTGCTTGTGATCGTTGTGTCCACCATGTTGGGTGCATCATAGCACTGTGCGTCCATCCCACACTTGATAAAACACCTCGTTAAAGAGGTGGTTGGACAAGCCACAAAAGTCATCCTATTTTCTTCTTGGGCAGTGACTTAGGTGTGTTGGACACGCTAAGGAGAAAAAGAAGAAAAGAAAGGGGATGATGCATTAAGGCTATTCGGCCTAAGGGAGAGCTGAAGGAAAAAGAAAGTGGCTAAAGCAAAGTCAAGGCAAGTGAGTTTCACTTATTGTGATTTGATGTCAAGAGTGTGAAAGGAAGAAAAGAAGGAAAAGATGAAGAAATAAAAGGAGAGGCTATTTGGCTAGTGAGCAAGAAGTGAAGCCCCAGAGAAAGTGAGGACTAAGTGCAGTCTTGAAGAACTGCATGAATGAGTGAGCAAGCAACTCCAGTTACTTTGTGCTTAGCTAATTGTAACTCCAGTTACTTGCACATGAACTTTTTCAAGTCCAGACACTTTATTTAGTTTGGTGGACACAACGATTACAAGCAGTTAAAGATGAAATAAGTAAAAGTTTTGTACGAAACAAAAAGTAGAAAAAGGAAAAAAAAAAAAATACTCGACTTTGTTAAGCTCGAGTACTACAAATAAGTACTCGATTTCCGTAATATAAAGTACCATATTACTTTTTTAATTACACAAATTCCAAGTCAACAGTGCCACGCTTGCAACTCATCTAGGAACTCAAGTTCATTGAACTCAAGTACTATTTAGAACTCGATTTTGTGAAACTCGAGTACTAAAAAAGTGGTAGATTGCTAAATATTATCAAAACTCTCTCATCTCACATGAATGGTGGGTTCTACTAATTAAATTCATGGTAGAATCCACTATTCATGTGAAAGGAAAGAATACACATTTATGATACTCTGGGAGTATCTAATAATTCTCCGTGTATATATAAATATATATATATATATATATTTATATATATCATTTGAGTTCCACCCACTTTTAGTAACAGACCTCATTAAAAGACCACGTTAAATGCGGTCGTTGGCGTTCCGCCCACTTTTAGTAAAAGACCTCGTTAAATGAGGTAGTTGGCTATATGTATATATATCATTTGAGTTCCGCCCACTTTTAGTACAATACCTCATTAAATGAGGTTGTTGGCCAACTCCTTAAATAGTAACATTTCCTTAATTTGAAACTTTTTTTTTTCTTCTCTAGCCTGTGCATAATAATAATACAAATTTGGCTACATTTATGAAGATGTGTGTGCTACGCGCTGGAGAGGAAAGAAAAAGCTCGAGAAATAAAAGAGGGGCAAGGGTTGGGTCTACTGCACAAAAAATCTGTTAAGATGTGGATAGTGCAGTTTTTTTTTGAAAAACTAGAAAGAGAGCCATATTCGACCATAGAGAGAAAAAGTGAGTTTTTGTTTACTCAACTTGTATCTCTAATTTATTGTAAACTCAAATTTGACATAAACTTGAGTACTGTAATCTTTATTTTATATAGTATGGATTTTTTTGAGTTGTCCTATAGTGTTTCTCTCTACACCAAAGAGTTTTCACGGTAAAATTTGGTGTTCTTATGTTATTGTGTTTCTGCTGTGGTTGCTAAAATTTATTGCATTTATATTGATTTTTCAAACACAATCACAACGACCCATATCAATAGATGCAAAAAATATTGTGTCCACTTGTTGGTTGTGGCAAATAAAAACACGCTTGAAAACCATAAATTTTGTTTTGTTTTGTGTGTGTGTGTTTTTTTTCCCCTATTTTTACGAGAGGATAAAGGCTATAACAGCATTGTGTTTATTAATAATTCTAATGATTGGTTATCAATCATTTTAACTACATAATTTAAATTCTTGGATAATTGTTCTTGGATCATGTTAATAGGTGCCTTAGACAATTATTAATAAACTATATTAAAAAAGTTTTGACATCACTTTTATAAAAAATATAAAAAGTTGTTAATAAAATTAATTACTTTACCATTTTTCCATAAAAAATTTCTAAAAATGGTTTCTAAATCAATGCGGGCATTTTTTAACATTTCCCATGTTTGTTACAGATGCTAGCTAGCTATCTTTCTCTTTCTAAAAGAAAATGTGGAAATTAAGGATTTGTGAAGGTGGAGGGCCAAGTTTAATGAGCGTGAACAATTATGTGGGAAGAGAGTATTGGGAGTTTGATCCGAACGCTGGAACATTTGAGGATAAAGCTGAAGTTGAAAGGTTTCGTGAAGAGTTTCGAAGAAGCCGGTTTAAAACCAAACAAAGTGCAGATCTTCTCATGCAAATGGAGGTGCAATTTAGCCACTGTATCTCACATTTTTCTTCTCATTTGTCTTCAACTCTCATTCTTGAACCCAAGTAGCAATAAGGTATATTCCACTCAAAAAAAAAAAAAAAGAAGAAGAAGAAGAAAGAAAGAAAGAAAAAGAAAAAGAAAAAGTAACAATGCACATCTTTATGAAGACCTTTGAAATGGTTTTTTACCCTCTTGTTTGACTGTAAAATGTTTTACGGAAAACATTTTTAGCATTTTATCGTGCTTATTTTATTATAAAATTTGGTCAAATTTGAAAATATTTTCCATTAATTATAAAAATCTTTTGTAAAATGTTTTATCTTATAAGAACTTGGTATAATATTTTAAAAAGACAAATAGTCGCTTCTCTTGCTATTTGGTGGCTGGGAAGCTAGTAGAGGCGATCTTATTGCTGGATTCGCCTGTCTTGCAGTTGAGAGATGTTATAAATGTTGAGTGATTTTAATATTTATAGGACGTTTTTTCAGTTGTCACTGTCCCTAACAATGGTGCATCCCTACACTACACACTTTATCTCCACCTTTTTATTCCTAAAGGAATGTGTGATAACTTCCTAGAGGAGTTTTGCTTGGAGAAGCAATGCAATTCTTCAAGAAGATGAATGATGCATCCTATTACAATATAAAGAGTGCAAGACCCTCATTTGCACCTCACTCAAATTCTCCTCTACATAACTAGATTTTCTGCATGTGATTATCACTCTCATGGGATTCCAATGCTTTGTGACCAACAATTTGATTCAATATTTCAACTCTATAATTATGAATTTATTGGTTTCAGTTAAGAAAGGAGAATCCCAGGATTCAAATTCCACCACCTGTGAAGGTGAAAGACATGATAGGTGTGACAGAAGAGACAGTGAATATCACATTGAGGAGAGGTCTTGGTTTCTTGTCCTCCATTCAGACCCATGATGGCCACTGGGCTGGTGATATCGGTGGCATGATGTTTACAATGCCCCACTATGTTAGCTTTGCACTCCTCCCTTATTTATTTAGTTATCTCTATTCTGATCTCTTTTTTCTAGTACATTTTGAAAATTTATTGGAAGCCTAAAACTATGCTTAAGTATCCGTTTGGATACCGCTTATTTTGCTAAAAATTGAAAACTGAAAATACTGTAGCAAAATAATTTTTAAATATGTGAATAGTACCGTGAGACCCATTTTTAATGAAAGTTTGTGTGAAAAAAGAGGTTTGTGAATCCCATAAACAGTGCACAGGACTCACTAAGAAACACATTTCAGTGCAAAATTTGCTGGTCAAAGAGGTAGTGGGTCCCACTGACAGACAACATCCCACGTGAAAACACTGTTCTCAATTAAAAAAAAAAAAAGAAAAAAAAAAAAGAGAAGGAAAACGCAAACGCTGAAATGCTGCCCAGAAACGCAATCCAAACGCTACCTAAATATTTGAAGAAAGAATAAGAGTTTGTTTAGGATCCGCTTATTTTGCTGAAACTAAATTTTTTGTTGTTGAAAGTACTGTAGATAAAAGTAAAAGTTAACTAAAATAGTATAATGGAACCCATAAATAATAACAAAAAGTGCAGTGGAATCCATAAATAGTAGCAAAAATAAGTTGAATAGTAAAATAAGTTGGCAAAAATAATTTTTACCAAATGAACGCTAAGTTTGTAAAATATTTCGAGATGCAGGTTATAGTTCTTTACATCACTGGATCTCTTCATTCTGTTTTATCTTCAGAACACCAAAAGGAAATTAAGCGCCACACATACAATCACCAGGTAATGTAGATGATGTGAAAAATTAGGCCATTGGCATTGTAAAGATTGTTTACTTAAATTGATAGGTCAACTCATAAATTGTTGAATGAATTCGACCATGGGTAACAGTGTTGCTTTTGCTGTTGGTTGAATAAATCATTATCATGCAGAGTATATCAAAGTATACATGTTAATAAATCATCTATGCTCACTGACACAACTTAATCTTCTTAAACAAAATGGAATACCTATTGCAGAATACAGATGGAGGATGGGGTTTACACATAGAAGGACAAAGCACCATGTTTGGTTCGGTTCTTAACTATGTTACCTTAAGGTTGCTTGGGGAAGAACTTGAGGAAATGGCTGTGGCCAGAGGTCAAAAATGGATTCTTGACCATGGTGGTGCAACTGTTATACCATCTTGGGGAAAGTTTATTCTTTCGGTATCAATGCTTCAACCAATTTTATTTATTTATCTTTTTTAATATAGTTTTTGACAATGTTATAAAATGAGGATGTCTTAATGTAAAAATTATTAGGTACTTTGAGAGTATGGTGATGTAGTTCTCCCTCTTCTCATATACATGGTTAACCTTGATAGGCCAAGAATGTATTGACCCCTTAAGTAAATTAACCAATTAATTAGCCAAGTGAATTAATTAAGTCAATTAACATGCAATAAGTGCTCCATCCACACCTATAAACTTGTGACATGTAAAGCATAAATAGCAAGATTGTGAGTTACAGAATTTTCATCACGGCGTACACGAGAGAAACAAATACTCTAGAAAGATTCTGCATAAATTTTAACATTCTGAACCAAATGACTGAAAGAAGCCAGAAAAGAAGTATTGTCATTTAGGGAGGCAATGATAATACTCAAGTCACCCTCAAGAATCACAAAAACCACCCCAATCTCATGAGAAAATTCTAAAGCCCTATATATAGTTAACTAAAAGTCATCAAAATGAAATTAGTATGATAAAATAAAATATCATGATAAAGTTGTCAAAATGAACAAACAAGATGTTAAAAAAACGTTGTTCTTTTTTCCCCAATTTTTTGTTTCTTTCTTATGACACGACACACATCAAATACAAATCCAGATTAATTCCATGTTTTACCCTCGTTGTTGACATATTGAGATAATATATAATTGTTGATACTGTAGGTACTTGGAGCATACGAGTGGCCAGGCTGCAATCCAATGCCTCCAGAATTTTGGCTTATACCTTCATTTTCTCCCTTTCATGCAGGTATCAAGAAGGCAGATTGAATAATTTTTACTGCATTTACTGTCAATAAAAGAAAGGATCTCCGCTGGATAAAGAAAATTTTTTCCCCAGTCTTTTCTTGCTTTAGGATTGGGTTGCCAATCTTTTTGGTTATTTGTAGTCATTTTGGTATAGTGCTTTTAGTAAGCCTCATTTTTATATCTAAACCTCTATTACTAATTAAGATGGTGCTTTGTTCAAAAGATTAATATTGATTGTTCCAAAGATCAATCTTAGTTGTATATTCCATCTAATTAATTATAATTCTTTATCTTTTTCTTTGTAGGGAAAATGTTACCTCTTTGTCGCTTGATTTATATGCCAATGTCATATCTATATGGAAGGAGGTTTGTTGGTCAAATTACAAGCTTGATTCAGTCCCTAAGACAAGAAATTTATATTGAACATTACCACGAAATTAATTGGCAAAAAACTCGAAATATGTGTGCAAAGGTAGGCTTAAGAATGGAAATTTCAAACTTTAAAAAACTGATTCTCATGAAATGTATCCAAGTATTTATTTGGTAATGTTAAATTTATATTGTTAGGAGGATCTCTACTATCCACACCCTTTAGTGCAAGACATGCTATGGGGATTTCTTTATAAGGTTGGGGAACCTCTTTTCGCAAGTTGGCCCTTTTCTATACTTAGAGAGAAGGCTTTAAAGGTCACATTGGAGCACATTCATTATGAAGACCAGAATAGTAGATACCTTTGCATTGGAGCTGCGGAGAAGGTAATTTTAATTATTCTTGTGGTGTGAATATCTAAAACTTTACATAATTTAAAATGAGAACAATGATAACTAGTGCAGATTAAAGCTATTATGAATCGAATTGGAAATATAGATATTGTACATTGATTATTTGAACTATAGGTGTTGTGCTTGCTAGCATGTTGGGTTGAGGATCCAAATTCAGAGGCTTATAGGTTTCATCTTGCTCGACTGAAAGATTATTTTTGGATTGCTGAAGATGGCCTTAAAATTCAGGTGATAATCATGAAATTCAATGCCTTTTACTTGAAGGTCCTCTATGTTAAATTGTAGCATAAGTAATTATGACTATATAATGTGTTATGTGACTTAATTATAGGGTACTTCTTCTCAAACATGGATCACTAGCTTTGCTGTTCAAGCTATTGTCTCCAGTGGTTTTAATGAAGAATATCGACACTCTCTCTTAAAAGCACATGATTTTATCAAAAATTCACAGGTACGTATAATCTTTTAAGATTATTGTTTTTATTCATTAACATCGTTTCCAAGTTTGATTCCTTTCAGGAAGTTAACAAGATTTTTTTGTAGGACATAACTTGTGAATCAATAAAATATTTGTAAAAAAAAAAAAATACTAATTCTTGTTCATTTATATTATTATGCACTCTAATTTAAAATTCTGACTTACTAATCTTCATCCTTAAGTCCTCAATTCATACATTTATTTTGGTCACTCTCAAGGTCCAAAGAAACCCTTCAGGGGATTTTACCAAAATGTATCGTCATATTTCTAGAGGTGCATGGGCATTCTCAACTGCAGACCATGGGTGGCAAGTTTCAGATTGCACAGCAGAAGCACTAAAGGTAGAAAATTTTGGAAATAAGTATGAATGAAAAATGTATATACAATTCTTTAGATGTTGTGCTTTAGGTTTGTTAATTAGATTTAACTACAATGCAACAATATTATCTTTCGTGAAGGAAAGATAATTAAATTCAACCATGTGATTTATTGATCAATGCAATCAAATGATTAGATTTAATTGTGAAATCCAGTACAACACATATATAAAATTGTACCTTTAATTTTGCCCTAAGCATTATTAGCTACTTAGGAAATTTAGAGGTTCTACTCACAATGTCAATCAGCTTTGACTGTTCTCTTCATTAATTTCCTTCTAATTTCATAGGCTGTTCTTATGCTTTCAAAAATTTCATCGGAGATTGTTGGAAGAAAATTAGATACAAGATGCTTGTATAATGCTGTTGATGTCATTCTCTCTTTCCAAGTAAGCAGAATTTTTATTTTATTTTATTTTTTATGTAAACACTAAACACTCAAATAAATAGTTACTTTATATGCTCACATCCTTGTGTTAACTTCAATAAATCACTATGATTAATAACTTTTTATTTAAACATATACTCAGAGTAATAACGGGGGCTTTTCAGCATGGGAGCCAGTTAGAGCACCCAGTTGGTTTGAGGTACTCCTAATTTATTGTAGTACTTTTATTTTAGAAGTAATGTTAGAGGTATTACAAATTTTATTACGTTGAACTTATAAAATAATGTTTCATGAATCACACAGAGAAAGTTCAAATATATACATTAATTGTCATATCAATTTGTAAGTTTTATGCAATAATACTTGTAGTATCTCTTTAGCATTTCCTAGTTGATTTAAGTATGGCTTTTAGCTATAACTTGTTTTCCTCATTTCATTCATCTATAATCTCTATTGACTTTTGGCTAACCTTGTAATATTTTGTTTTCCAGATTTCATTCATCTCCAAATTTTCATTTTCGATAAATTTCTCTACATTCTAAATGATATTTATTCTTAATATTTTATCTATGATTGTATCAATTCAATAATAAAAGTTGTTGTCCAACACACTTCATTTGATTTGGGAATTTGTCTTCTTGAACATATTATGTGAAAGCATTAGGGTCAATAAAGCACAAGTAAATTCAAACACATATTGCATTACCGCATAAACTATGCTATGTTTTCAAAGAAGAATTGAATTTGAAAGCTCAGATTTGTGTGAAAACACAAGAGCTTGTTTAGACCCCAATTTTAAAATTATGGCTAGATTGCTTTTACTCTAACTTATCTAAGTGCGGAACAAGAGTAAATGAAGCGCAATAAACCGAGAACTATTCTAGTGCATAAACATGAACAACAAACAATAGAAGTAAAGCACAAGAGTAAGGGAAGAGAGATGCAACCACAAGATAACACCAAGACGTGTTATTGAAGAGGAAACCGAAGAACTCGGCAAAAAACCTCTCCGCGACCTTCCAAGTCAAAATCGATTCACTAGAGAATAAAGTTGGAGTACACGAATAACAAGAGACCCTCCAAGCCTAGTCTACACAATGTACTTAAACCCTCCAAGCTCCTGCTACCAACGGACTTCTCGGAGTCATGTCTTCTCTAGCTTTCCGAATCTCGCAATACGCCTGACTGCATCTGTCAACCCTCATCGGCTTCTTTTGGCAAATCCCCAAAGCTTCCAAACTCCAAAACACTCTCTACACTCTGGAAATGTGTGGGTTGTGTTTGGGTACAAATCTCCTCTCAAAGTATGACAATGGGAGAAGGAAGGAGAAGAGGCTACAATGATTTCACTAAGAATGAGTAGCTCTCTCTCTAAAAGATGGGTGGGTTGTGTTGTAGAAAACCTATCTAGAGTTTTTCTCTCTAAATGACCTCCTCATACTTTTGTGGGTAATGAGGATATATATAGTATGGGTGAAGGGCAAGTAAGTCACACTTAAAATCCTCCAGGCAGAATGTTTCATGAGTATTTCGCAGGAAGACCTTACCCGCGAGACACTCGCGAAATTAACAGCCTGGCATGACTCTTCAACTTCTAGCATGTGCTTCTCACGTGGCTCTTTCACGGGTAGGGTTCTCGCGAGACACTCACGAAATCCACTTGTTCATCCAATATATGCTCGATTCTTCACCAACTTAATACTAAACCCAATACAATAAAATCCCACAAAATATAAGGAACAAAATTAAAGCAAATACAACACTTTTTGTCATGGAATAAAGCCAACATAAAATATAGTTGTAAATCACAACTTTACAATCTTCCCCTTTGGCTATTCCGTGACAAAACACCCTATAACAGACTCTAGACATAAATGTGAGTTTGGGAACAATGACAAAACTCACTCACACCTAAATCTAAAACCTGTGATGAACTTGGAACATATATACCTATAACCTGAAACACTTGCACAAAACGCATTAGACCCTCAAGGTAAATAAAGTGATAAAAGGACAAGTATAATGTAACAAGTAAAAAGCGATCAAGTAAACATGATGTGAAACATATGAGCAACTTGATCAAACACATGACAGTCATATGGAAATGACTACAATGATCATATAGCAAAGCAAATGATCATCCGAACATGCAATCAATAAAGCACAATGGCATAAGGATGTATACATGTCCAACACATAAACATGATGCGATGAGAGCAACAAAGCATAGATATTAAAAGTAACTCAAAGCACTATAAAGCAACGAGAAAACAAGCATAAGGTAAAACAAGACAAAACAAGGTTTTCTCATAAAAGATGTCTTCTCCCCTTTAGTATATGCATCTCCCCTATGGCTTTCTCCCCTTAAGAATGTGCATGAGGTAGAATTTCTCCCCCTAAGAATGTGCACGAGTCATATAGAAATGACGATACACTCCGGTATACTCTCTAGTATACTCTCCCCATTTTTGTCACGAATAGACAAATGAATCAGGAGGGAGGAGGGAAAGAAAAGAAGATATGAACAAGGGTAAAATATGATGCATGAGGGGTGCAAGATGAATGAGAAAATTAAGCTCAAACAAAAGATAAAAACATCTTAAAAACACAATGCTACAAAGTATAAAGTAAACATGACATGCTAAGGATAATGAAACAAAGTATAGACCAAGGCATAACATAGACACAAGAACATGTTATATATGCTAAAGGGTCTAAAAAGACTTAACTAGCATGAGTGAATGCAAAACATGTCAAGTGTTAAGGTGTGTGTAGCAAAGGTGCATCTAGTGTGCATCTGAGATGCATGACCAATGCATGAGCAAGCACTCATGGGGCAAAGTGTGTAAAACACACAACCAATGATCAATACATGATAAACATGCATAATCATGGTAATCCCCAAAAATTGGTACTCATCGGAGTCCAAAATAACGAGAAAATGTCATTTGGGCATTTTATCAAACACTTAGAGTGCACACACTACACATGTATGTTAAACAATGCATGATCATATGAAAAACTTGTCTAAATACATGTTATTTTCGCCACAAGGGGCCAACATCCAAAGCAAATCATTATTTAAAACAAAACCCAATCAAAAAGATTGACAAAAATTAAGTTTTCCAACCCCCATTTGAGAAAATCCCAACTATGAACATAAAACCTCCCAAAAACATAATCTAAGGATCAAAATCAATGAAAAGAGTTAAAGATTACCTTAAATATGTTTATGGAATGTAAAACACTAGAAATTAGTTGGGTTTTGATGTTGAAACATAAAAATAGGGGTTTGGGAGAAGATGTGAGAAGTTTAAAACAAATATCCTACGAAATGCCCTTTAAAGAGCTAATCTGAAAATTTTTGCTGGTAACAAAGAATTTTCACTGGTAACTCACTAGTAAGCCTTACTCGCGAAACTTTTCGTTGGTAACTCACTGGTGTCGGACTATGAGCTGTGCCATTCCACCTCAAAATAGGGGCGGAACTACCCTTGGACTAGGGGGGCAATGGCCCCCCCTAAATTTTTTTTAAAAAAATATTATTATATATGTGTATTAATTTTAGCAATTTTGTTCTATAAAATTACATTTTATTTCCCTTTAACAATATCATTGATTCTTTTAAGAGTAATGCTATATTCACAAACTTTTTTATAACATTTTTACAAACCTTTCTGGTAGCAAATTCTTATTGGTTCACATATGGGCACACCATTCACATAATTTTTTTACTTACTAGTAACCACTTATTACTTAAGTAATTTATAAAAAACTTGCAGCTCTAGCATTTTTCTCATTTTAGTGACCATAAAAAAATTTATAGATCTAATATCTAAAACAAAATATACAAGCTCCAAAAAAAAAAAAAAAAAGCTCAACAACAAAAATTACTAGTAAAACTTAAAACAAAATTAAGCTCAATTAACTAATTTTATCCAAAATAAATAACCTTTCCCTTTAAAAAATTCTAAACAAAAATAATTTTGTTCTTACCTACAAAAGTAGCAGAATCAAAGATTGAAATCACTGCACACAGCCAACAGTAAAACCGCCCCCCCTAACTCAAAGTTCTGGCTCCGTCCCTACCTCAAAATCAATTGGTGATAAGGAAGACACACTCAAATCTTTTATGGTATTCGACATTACGCCACGCAGGCCTGTTTTTAGAGTGGTTGTAGGGAGTCAAATTGTGGTCTCCCAACAAAATTCAATACAGTTATGTATCCGAATTTTAAAACCTAATATAATTCAATACAACTATGTTATACCCTTTAGTTATTACACCCTCTTCTCACATAAAGGAGGGTACAATGTATGGTCCACTCTTATGTGAGAAAGAAGGATACCATAGTTGGTGTAGGAAAAAATTTCTTTGTAAGAAAACTTCCAATGAGGAAAAATATGTGGATCCAATAGGGAAGTAGATAAAGTCTGTAAGAAAGTTTCCAGGTCTAGCAAGATTTAAGATTTTTTTTCTCTGTATATGTATCTTAATTACATAATTTTGTTTAAGTAATTGTACATTTAGGAATGCAATGGGCCTCAATATTAAATAAAATACTTGGTTTAACGTGTGTAATTTACTTACAAAGTATTAATAATGTTTGTCAGATGTTTAATCCAACGGAGTTCATGGAGGATGCTTTTATTGAGCGCGAGTATGATTTCTAAACCATTTTACATTTTTCCCAATTCATTATATTATAAATTGTCATTTGTTTATGGAGTTTCTGACTTTCAATTTTCATTTGCTCAAAAAGAAGTGTTTTGGTGGCTAGAACTTAATGTAGTCTGATTTTTTATTGTTCTATCATTTGTTAGGTATGTTGAATGCACGTCATCAGCAATCCAAGCTTTGACACTATTTAAGGAATTGTACCCTGAATACCGCCCAAAGGATATAGAAACTTGCATTGGAAAAGCATTGGATTACATTCAAACTACTCAAAATCCAGATGGATCATGGTATTGTGCAACCTAACTCTGTGAATCATGTTTTTTAGGCTTGAAAAGATACTTCTGTTTTTATATTTTATATATATATGGTAAAACATTTTTTTTAGTATAACAAAATCCACTACCATCAATGGAAGTAAGAGAACCAGAAAACTGTGTACAGGTATGGATGTTGGGGAATTTGCTTCACTTATGGGACATGGTTTGGTGTAGAAGGATTGGTAACATGTGGGAAGAATTATAATAATTGCCCTTCAATTCGCAAGGCTTGTGATTTTTTACTCTCAAAGCAATTGCCTGATGGAGGTTGGGGAGAAAGCTATTTATCAAGCCAAAACAAGGTAACTCAAAAAATTCCCTCATTCTTAACTACGAAAATAACATGTAAGCATCATACATGTAGGTGAGATTTGTAATCAATCACTCTTTTTGCTTCAACCTTTATTATTGGAAACAGGTCTATACAAATTCTTACAAAAATTAAATTATTTAATGAGACTGCAGGTGTATACAAATATAGAAAACAATCGTTCAAACTTGGTACAAACGGCGTGGGCATTGTTGGCTCTTATGAAAGCTGCGCAGGTGAGTCAAAACTTATTTATTTGATAAAAGAGAGTCAAACTTATTGGTTATTGCTTCGCTAAAAGTCACTATCACATTATATATCATGCTTTATATATTCCAGTCATTTTTTATTTTTTATTTTATTTTTATGTATATAGATATATATTTCAGTCTTTGATTTTGCGTTGCTTGTGTATGTGCATGTAAGTTTGAAAATTAAATCTTTAGTAAAGCAGTAAAAAAAAACTGAATCTCTATAAAGCATCAAGATATATAGGTTGAGTTAGTTCTTAAGTTACATCATTCAAAAACTTAATTTCTATTGCGTGTTTTTTCTTTTTAATAAATTCATTGCTAGATTAAATTGTCACCTTATATCTTACATATGTGCAAAATATAAAAACAACCAAAGATTAATAACCCATCTTCTCAAAAAAATTAAAAAATAACCATCCCATGTACAAAATGTTTAATTTTAAAATTTTTAGAACTTTAAAATTATATACAAAATATTAGTTTATAGACCAAAAACTAAATAAGTTTTGATTGATACAAAATCTGATATAAATATTAAAAACACAGAAAATAAGTTTTGATTGATACGTTTGTTGTTACTTGTTTTTCTTTTTCAAAAAAAACCTTTTTTGTTCGTCTTATTTTTCATAATAACTAGATAATGTGTCTTTTTTTTCTTCTTCTTGTTTTTACTTACGCAGGCTGAGAGGGACGCAACACCTTTGCTTCGTGGCATAATGTTGTTAATAAATGCACAAAATGAGATTGGTGGCTTTCCCCAACAGGTAAAACTTAGTGTCAATGTTTTATGGGGGACAAAAAACAACACGGTCCGGCTCACCTCCCGTTCAAAATTCTTCAATTTTCTCCAATTTTTACCCTGATGAAGGACACGTGGCACATAAAACATCTGAAGGTAAAAAACATGCCACATCAAAACATCATTTATATCCATCTTACCCACCCCTTTCACTCAGCAACCTCCATTCACAAACCCACCTCCCATATACACCAACAATCTTGGCAAATGGACAGCAAGGAGACATCGGAATGATGCCGGAGACGCCATCCACTAACACCCATGGTAACAAATAGCAATGCTACAAAGGTTTTGTGGCTACTGTACTTTTATTTTTTGTTTTCTTAAAGGGAAATGGTTGTTTTACTGGGACCAACCATAGTTGGGACATTCTTCTATGCGGCTTTGAGAAGAAGAGGAGAGGAAGCGATGTAAGAAAGGAAAGAAACTTACCCATACACAAGATTTCAATTTCCATTTTTTGATAAAAGCTTCAAGATTTCAATTTCATTTCTTTTCTTGCACTTTCTCAGAGGCCAAAAAGTGCAAGCTGGTGATGAGCAAAAAGTGAAAATTGACAATCACCAAGTGGCCTTTCTAAGGAGATGAAAATCACCATGGGTGTTAGTGGGTGGCGTCTTCGGCACCATTCCGATGGCTCCTTGCTGTCCGTTAGCCAAGATTGTTGGTGTATATGGGAGGTGGGTTTGTGAATGGAGGTTGCTAAGTAAAAGGGGTGGGTAAGATGGAGATAAATGATGTTTTGATGTGGCATGTTTTTGACCTTCAGATGTTTTGTGTGCCACGTGTCCTTCATCCGGTTAAAAATTGGAGAAAACTGAAGAATTTTGAATGGGAGGGGAGCCGGACCCAAACAACACCAATGTTTCCATTTTCTTTAAAGGATTATGTTAATGGATGTTCTTAGGGTATGACAAATATAAAAAGCTGTCAGAAAATTAATTACTTTATCATTTTTGTATAAAATGATTCTAAAAATAGTCCCTAAATCTTAGGGTATTCATTAACATTTTCCATCTTTAAAATGTAACAATGTCCCTTATCTTTTTTTAATGACCAAGTTATCCCTTTTTGTTAAAATAACTAAAACTTCAAAAACTCTGTTTTTTTAATTGAATTTTCAAATCATTTTACGGAAAATATTAATGGAGAGTAAAGGGATGATTACCAAAAGATAAGGGAATACATTTTTACAATTTTTAAACTAAAGGAAAACATTGCAATTGACATATACTTGATGGGAGAACACTGCCATTTACCCTTTATTTTATTGAACTACATGATTTCTTAGTATTTATTTTATGTGGGTGTTAATATGTATTTATCACAGGAAATTACCGGAGTTTTCATGAGGAATTGTGTGTTGAATTATTCATTGTACAAAGATATCTTTCCAATATGGGCACTTGGAGAGTATCACAAGCATACTCAATTTGCTTAATATCTATGACAGTCATGGCAATGTATTGTGTTTTGAGCTCAAAGACCTATAACCTTTTCTTTCTCATTGTTTCCTTTCGACTATGAAAAAGTTCATTTATCGAAAAATAAAGATCAGGACAAATTCAACCTTAAGAATTTGTGAATGTCATTATGGTAAGAATAATTGAGTGGTTTATTCTGAATGTGATATAAATTTTAGTTTGTGTTTGTGGGAATTCACTTCTCATTTGACAACTTTTTTTTTTTTTTTTTTTTTTTAATATTCTTTTTAAGACAATTTTTTTTTTTTTTCTAACCTAAAACATTCATCTCAATCCCACCAAGGAGATATTTAGCATGCACAATTCATTTCTGTTGGAATTAAAATGAATTGACCCCTTGCAGATTAATTAATTATCCAAGTTAATTAATTAGTCAAATTACATTCAATAGCGTGGTAGCACAAACAAATCACCAAATAACTAAATCCAGCGGAAATTAAATTTGACACAGGTGATTTGTTTACGAATGGGGAAAACCATCGAGGCAAAACCCCACCGGGTGAATGTAAGGTCACCACTCCCAAGAATCCACTATTATCAATCATAAGCGGTTACAAGTATAAGGAATCTTACCAAACCCTTTAGCCTATCCCAAAATACCAACCTATAGTTGAACCCTTACCCCAATATTCAATTGGATTTGTATTGTAACAGCAATCTCTCTATTCAATGCATGAATCCTAGTACGTGACTAACCAATGATGCACGGATCACAATACGTGACTAACTCACCAACTGGAGGAAGATTGTTGGCTGCAAAGTTCTTCAGTTCATCAACAATGAAGATCAGGAAGCTCCTTGGTCACAAAACCCTTGGCGTAAAAATGCAGTAGCTTTTTCAGAGAGAATGATGAACCAGAGTAATTTCTGCCTCCGATCACACAATGCATGCACGACGGCCTTTAAAATAATCCTTATATATGTCTAGGGTTGAGAGAAAAGAAACCCTACACAAATACATAGGAATATGCGTGTAATCAGATCTGAAAAGTCTGATTTCATAATTCTCGACAGATACAGCTTGTGTCGAGTTTCTGTCAAGCTTCAACATTAAATCTTGATAGAAAGAATTTTGTCGAGACTTCTGTCGAGCTTTAATGAACAACACTTCCTTCACTTGTTTCTTAGTCAAACTTGCATGGCTTCAATACTTAACTTGAACACTTATTTCTTTGAAGTACTAAACCCATCCTAGATCTACCCAATTACAAGTAAAGTGCATTTTGTCAAAGGATTAGCCAATTATATAAATATGTCCCTAACAGTCTCACCCTTTGGCAATCTGTGACAAAATTACAACAAACAAATGTGTGAGGGATTTCACAATTCGCTTCAATACCAATGGGCTTGGTCTGTGATCGAATGCTATAAAAGATTTGTGCCCCCTCATCCTTCACCAATTGGTCGTTGGATGGATCGGTAGGGCACATGGTCTGACAAAATGAATCATGAGAGAAGTCCTAAATCACTAAACTCATAACCACTTGTTGAATTGCAAAATAAATCCAACCCTAATATAAACTCTTGAAAAACTTTGCAAGAAGAGAATTCATGGTACAGTAGACTTTCACCACCTGTCTTTTTGAAACACTTAAACAAAACTCATCAAGGCATCATATGTGAAACAGAAATAAAGATTGCATACATAAAGAAACATGTGTATAAAGAAAGAAAAAAAACAACACATATAAAGGTAGGTGAAGAAAAACATACATCATCATATATATGAAAATAAAGTACAATGTATGTCATAAACGGTCACAAGACTAGTATACAAGAGGCTAATGTAAAAAGAGAAAGAAAAGTACATATCAACCTCACTACATCCCTCAAAAAGATATACACACTCCCTTTAACAAAAATGTCCTATACTAACTCTCTCCCTAAGTACAAGACTACTCTTTAGCCAAAACTACTTCCCCTTTTTGTCACGAATGACGAAGGGCAAGTTACTGAGAGATCGTCATCTCGTCATCATCGGAAGAGCTAGCATCATCCTCATCATCATCAGCATCACCACCTTCATCAGCTGAGGCCTTTGGAGAATGAGAGGGAGAAGGTCTAAAGCCGCCGATGCATGCTTATCGGCGTGCAATGCGTCCTATCCTGGTGTTCATTTGACACATCTCATTTGTGAGATAGTCAAGACGAGCATCCATCCTCTGAAGTTGTGCCATGATGGCCTCGAGGGTCACACCAGCTACCAAGGAAGAAGGAGCAGAGGTGGAAGGAGCCGAAGAAGAAGGCGGAACAGCAGAAGCTGTAGGATCTGTCGTCTCCACTCGTGGCTGCTTCGGTCGAAGTTGGGTCTCGCTCTGCCAAACAGAATTGGCATTGATGGAACTCATGGTGGTGAAGAAAGGAGAGGAAGGAATGGCAATGTGAAAGTGTGTGAGGATACGCATGATAGCCGAAGGGAAGATAAGCTTATCACGTGTAGCGGTATCTAAATACACATCTAGAATAGATGTGATGAAGTGAAAGGGAAAGTCGATAGAAAGGTCCTCTAAAAGAGACAAAAGAAAACGAGCACGAGGCTCAGTAATAGAGTTATAGTGAGACAAAGGAGTAAGAGTAAAAGTCATTACCATGTTAAGGAACCTCATGCCTTTGGCAAAGCCCGAGCATGGGGTGTTTAGCTTACCACCCCATGTGGAAGGAGTCTCACAAACGTGAGAAAGAAGCTCATCTCTAGACATTGTCCGGAGATGCTCACAACCAGGGTAGTCAGGATGCGCTACCCTGGGAACATGCAGTACCTCGGATATAAGATCCGAAGTAACTACGATACGTGTTCCTCTGAATGTAGTAGCAAACAGAGGTACAGAGGTATCGATGCCGTGTATATTGGAGTAAAACTCCTGTATAAACATGACGGGACATCTCAAGGGTCTCTCAAGAAGAGATTCCCAACCCCAGGTCCGAATGACAGCGAGGAGAAGAGTGTCAGCAAAGTCCAACAGGATAACCTGGCGTTCTGAATGAACGCCACATTTTTGGAAGTTCTCAGAGAAGTCCTTTTGGGCCTTCTCATCATGGAACTGGATATGAGAGGGGTTAAAAGAAGAAGATGACTCGGAACCTTGAAGAGGGTTCCGAGCCAGAGTGGATTTGCGCTGTTTGGATGCCATAGCGTATTCTATCTGAAAGAGAGAGAGAAAGAACACATCATAAACTAAGAATAGGAAGAAAAAAAGCGTATGCATGAAAAATGCATGAATATGTGACGTGCAAAAGTTAAAAGCATCATGGGTAAAAACCCAATCCAAAACTAACAGTACTTACAATTTTAATCAAGCACACAAGTCTAAAATGCAAGAAACATTGTTATAATGCAAGGAATATGCAATGCATGGTCATATAATAACAAATCAACATAACCCAACCCAAAAATTTCACAAAAAATCTCAAAAACCCCAAAAAGTTTCAAAAACCCAAAACCTAGGTCTAAAAATGCATGAATGCATGAAAATGAAGGGATTTAGGATGCTTACCAAGTGATTTGAGCTTGATCTAGGCCGAAACTTGAGTGGGTAGAGAGATTTGAGAGGGAGGAGAGTGTTTGGGGCAAGAGAGAAGTGTTTCTATCGAGAGAGAAATGGAGAAAAGTGAATCTGAAATCGCCCCTCAGCTATAAATTTAAAATGCAGCTCGATGGATCAAAAATTCTATCGAGGATCTGTTGGCGGCAAAACTCATCTTGATGGATCAAGAAACTGTCGAGAAGCTATTGAGCAGACTGAATGCTCATAAATTTAGCTCGATGGATCGAAGAAGCTGCCGAGAATCTATCGAGAAGAAACCAAGAAATCTCGATGGATTGAGAATCTATTGAGATCTATCAAGAAAAGAGAAAGAAGGCTCGATAGAAAAAGAATATGTCGAGGATTTGTCGAAAAGCTATCGAACTTGAAGAAAATGAGTTTTTCAAGGAGGAAAAACATAAAGAGATGAATGCAACAAGCAAGCAACCCAAACAAAGATCCAATCAATATGTTAAGCTCTCAAAAACATCTCTCAACTCTCAACATATAAGCATAGCATCCATAGATCCAAAAACACATACACACACACACACACACACAAAACAAGTCTAATCAATTTTATATTTCAAAAACAAGTTAAGACAGTTTAGTGAGCATATATTAACACATGTATTCCTTGTGATGGTCAAATCACATTGTACCAGCACATGTATCAAAAGTATCAAAGAGTATGCGTGTTGTGTGTGAAAGCATAGCAAGAGTGCATAAGTGTCTCATATTATGAAGATTTGAGACTAGAGAAAATCACTTACACTTACACACAATCATAACTTCTTGATGGGGACTATTACCTTCGAGGTATATCCTATAACTCCCACATCTTCTAGAAACACGCTTGCAATCATTTTTAAAAGCATTTTGATTCTTTTTGCTTTTATTTTTCTTTGCATATTTTCTTTTTGAACATATCATACATGGGCATATAAGAGAGAGAAGAAATACCCAATTATGTAAACCAAAACATCACAATTTTGCTAAGCCAAAGCACACAGATGTTATACATGATTGGCGGGTTTTAGTGGTGAGATGGTTATTTATGCCTTTCTCTTAGGATTTTCTAGTCCTTTCCGTCAAAAAGAGTGATATGAGTATGAGATATAAGAGACAATCTTAATCGTACTTATCACAAACACGAGCCACAAAACTCACTTGCTTAGTTGTGCATTGAGATGCTCATCTAAACTACAAGAAATACAAAGTTTAGAAAACTTTGTTTCAATGGCCATCCAAGGTGCACAAGTACCAATATACATAAACACACACTGTTTTTGTATTTTTCTGATTTTACAATTTTTTTTTTTAATGAAAAGCAAATAAAGAAAAAACTGAAAAGCAACCAAACAAAAACATAAAGAAACACACAAAGCATAAAAATAGATGCAAATGCATGAGAAAGGAGGAGAAAGAGGAGAGATCACTCCAGGGAAATTACACCAATGTTTTGGCGTAAGAATTCAAAATGTTTGCAATCAAGAGGCTTAGTGAACAAGTCGGCCTTCTGATCATCAGTGTGGATGAACTCAAGAGTGAGTGTGCCATCTTTGACAAGTTCCCGAATGAAATGCTGTCATAGCTCTATATGTTTTGTTCGAGAATGTTGAATAGGTTTTTTAGAGATGTTAATGGCACTGGTATTGTCACAATAAATGGTAAGGTGTTCTTGATGAATACCATAGAACACATGTTTTTCACATAAAAACATCTTTAAAAACTTTGAAAAACATGGGTGATACAAATCACTTCCAAAAGCAAACAAAAAGAACAAAAATCTTTTTGGTTTGATCCACATATGATTGAGCACACACACATCATATTTGAACATGTACAAACACATAAATGAAATAGGCATTCATTGAACATTAGACTTGTGTGTTGTGTGTGTGTATCAAATGTGGAATAGTCTTTAGTCTAGAGTGAAGTTTCAATGATCAATTCAATCAAGTCATACACAACTAGTACTAAGTCAAGTGGTTTATTTCAATTATAGAATTGAACATATCTTTGAAGCTTTTCATTTGGCTTCTTTATAAATCCTAACATTTGATCATTTTTGAACAATACATCTCATTTTGAGATCGATGCCTGAAATTTTTGATATTTCAATTTTGAAAATAAGCCTTTGGCTTTTTGGGCACCATACATTTCAATACAAGTCACTTTCCCTTTTTCCTAGTCAAATACTAGTATGTGCAACGGCTTTTGCAGCTCATTTTCTCTTTTCGAGATTTAACATTTGTTGAGCTATAAAGCAAAAACATAAAAAGTGTGGGAATATATATAGGCACAAGTCTATGCATGTATCAAAACTATCAAGACTATTGACCAATCATTCATGACAAGCTTGAAGATCAATTTACAACAATCACACATAGATGTCAAGATTTTTCCCACAAAGATAGATGTGCATACATAACAAGCTAAGCTCGAAAATGCACTACGCCATTAGTACGAAGGTACTAGGCCAAACTCACATGTGACACGTGCTCAAACATATACGATCAAACTTTTTGAATTTTTCACTTTTTATGTGGTTTTGGATTTTTACTCACACAAAACAAAAGCAATAAAGTAAGATAAAAAACAATGCATATAAAGAAATGCAAGATGCACAAATGCATGATAATGAAGCATCTAATGCATGAAGGGTCCTACAAAGATCGAAAGAATTTGATCAAGGACCAAAAAGCAAAAGCTCAACCATAAGAACCCTTCCTCATCCAAACGGAACAATTGTTTGGAATGAGTGTCTCATGAGAAGTGAGACGAGGGTTGGAAGAATGAGAACTGGAGATGCACATAGACAAGGAGGTAAGAACATCAAAGACTTTCTTCAACAACTTACCATTTTCCCCCAAATCCGATTTATCTTGCAAAGCACAACTTCCAAGAAGCTCAAGTTTCTCTTTTCTTTTGATTCTTTTAAAAGCTTGAAACTTAGAGCAATGAGGTTTAAGATGACCAAAGGCACCACAATGGTGACAAACAATGTGTTTAGGTCCACTAGGCTTTTTGGGAAGGGATCTAGCAACATGATTTAGTTCTCTCTTCAACTTTGAACATTGAGGTCTTATGTGACCGATCACACCGCAATGGTGGCAAGTTGGAACAAACTTAGATCCATCCAAAACCTTAGATTGAGACCTAAATGGAGGCTTTGGTTCTCTCCACCTTTGATTTCTTTTGTGTGGAGGTATGTACACCAATTTGTCCTTTGAAGTAGAACACACAATAGGCATACACTCGGGTACCACAACATGATTGCAACAAATATTTTCATCATTTTTAGCAATAGGTTCAGCAATCAAACACTTGGCATGTATCTTAAAAGATTCGTTTTCACATTTTAGCTCATCAACTAGTTTGTTAGACAAAACAAGTTTAGCATCCAAGTCCATATTCAAACATTCAAACTCTTTCAGCTTTTCAAGAGAATTTTCAGCAAGTTTCTTATATTTCTCAACCAATTTATTGGATTCATTGAGCTTAGCAATCAAATCATCATTTTCACAAAATAACTTGCTCAAATTCTTAATAAACTTGTTAGCCTTTTTCTTCAAGAGTTTGATGTTAGGAATATCAACAACACCCATAGATTTAAGTAACATGTCATCACAATTATGAGGATTAACACTCATAGAGGCATTTTCACAAACACATGGCATGCTACAATCAACAACATCCAAAACATCCATAGAAGCATACAAAACACTATCTATGGCAAAACACACAAGGGGTCAAGGATCACACTTAGGTAATGAAACCAAAACAAGTGTACTCGCTCTGATACCAATTGAAAGCTCGAATTTGTGTGAAAACACAAGAGCTTGTTTAGACCCCCAATTATAAAAAAAACGGCTCGGTTGCTTTTACTCTAACTTATCTAAGTGTGAAACAAGAGTAAATGAAGTGCAATAAACCAATAAAACTACTCTAGTGCATAAACATGAACAACAAGCAATAAAAGTAAAGCACAAGAGTAAGGGAAGAGAGATGCAACCACAAGATAACACCAAGACGTGTTATCGAAGAGGAAACCGAAGAACTCGACGAAAAACCTCTCCGTCGCCCTCCAAGCGGTAAATCGATTCACTAGAGAATAAAGTTGGAGTACACGAATAACAAAAGACCCTCCAAACCTAGTCTACCTAATGTACTTGAGCCCTCTAAACTCCTGCTACCAACTGACTTAACGAAGCCTTGTCTTCTCTAGCTCTCCGGATCCCGTAATACACCCGAATGCATCCGCCAAGTCTCACTGGCTTCTTTTGGAAAATCCCCAAAGCTTCCAAAGCTCCAAAACACTCTCTACACTTTGAAAATGTGTGAGATGTGTTTGGGTACAAATCTCCTCTCAAGGTATGACAATGGGAGAGGGAAGGAGAAGAGGCTAGAATGATTTCTCACTAAAGATGAGTAGCTCTCTCTCTAAAAGATGGGTGTGTGTGTTGTAGAAAACCTATCTAGGATTTTTCTCTCTGAATAGCCTCCTTTACTTTTGTGGGAAATGAGGGTATATATAGTATAGGTGAAGGGTAAGAAAGTCACACTTAAAAATCCTCCAAGCAGAATGTTTTACAAGTACTTCGCAGGAAGGCCTTACCCGCGAGACACTCGCGAAACTGACAGCCTGGCATGACTCTTTAACTTCTAATCATGTGCTTCTCACGTGGCTACTTTGCGGGTTAGCTTCTCGCGAGCTTCTCGCGAAATCCACTTGATCTTCAATTGAGCTTGAGTCTTCACCAACTTAATACTAAACCCAATACAATAAAATCCCACAAAAATACAAGGAACAAAATTAAAGCAATTACAACACTTTTTGTCATGGAATAAAGCCAACATAAATCAAAATCACAACTTTACAGAATCCTAATTTGTTTATGTTGGCAAACCAAGAACAAAAACATGTCTAGAATAGGTGTTAGACATTGCTTAAAGTGTTTCAGGTCAAGTCTCAAGAATATTCAAGCCGTAGGAAAAAGAATTAAATTTCAGTGAAGCTTGATCGATCGAAGGATAGGCTCGACTGATTAAAAATCGTAGAAAAACAAATTCTGCAGAATTTCATTCAGGCCCAAGCCAGTGAAAACGTTTAGGGTTTTAGTCCAACACTCCTAAGTATAAAAGGAAAACCCTAACTACGTTTTGAAGAGTCTTGGAAGACTTGTGAGTTACTCATGTGAGGTTTGAGAGGTTCTGTACCTTCTAACTCTACAAGTATCTACCGGAACAAGATCTACAATCAAGTGCTAGTGGAATCTAGTTGCTAGAAGATCAACAAGTGGTGATCTGAAATCTTTGAATGGGATCTCAAAGTCATAAGCGTGGGAGCTTGTGTGCTACAAATCCAAGAGAGAAAATTTTATGGATTTGGAGCTTGCACGTGGTCGTGTTAGTAAGTTACTACTTGAGGTAGCAATAGATTTAGGGTTAAATATTTTGTAAAAACATCACTTCTCTATTAGTGGATTTGTTTGCCTTGAGGACAGTTAGGTCAAATCCTCTCTAGGTTTTTACCTTGAAATGGTTCATTTCATTGGTTTTCCTTAGTGATCATATTTGTGCGTTATTTACTTTTTTGCTGTATGCATGATATGATCTTTCACCGTTTAACTTGGATCTCATAATTAACCTAAGTAATAACATGGCTAACATATTAGGTTAAACAATTTTCTTTAAGGGTCTAAACAAACAAACACCATTGACTTCATAAATCATATATTCAAGGTGTCAATTGTGGTACATATTTATTCACTCCTATTTTCCCTCTTCTTTCGGGTATCTAAGTTTTTCTTTAATTTTAACATATTATCATTTCGTATGCCTTTTCAATTGGTTGTGTTAATGTGGTGCTTATGATGAGCAAGAGGTAAATACAAACAACAATTCAAGCCATAAATAAATCTTATGGGTAAGTTTTACAGCTACTACTGCATTTGGCAGCAAATAGTGTATTCTTTAAAATGTAGCTTACAGTAATTGTTAGGTCCTAAAAGTTTAGAACAATTAGTAAACCATGAGTACAAACTTGTCTAGATATAGATTCCTAAGTCTATAGGTACGATTAGACAATGCTCAAGGTGCTACAAGTTAGAATACAAGAAAAAGGAAGTTGCAGATTCCAAAATTCGAAACATGCCAGGTTCGACCAATTGAGAAGAAGGCTCGACCGATTGAGACACGAATTTGCATAATTTAATTAAAGCCCATCAGTTCTTTAAGTGATTAAAGTTTCAAATCAAATTCTCCTAGTATTTAAAGGAAATCCTAAGGCATGTTCTAAGGAGTTTTACAGAGAGAAGAGTGCTTCTTGTACCTCCTATTGTAGATCTAGGGTTTCTGTACCCAAAGCTCTCTAAAATCTTCTACCGGCAATATTCCTTGAAAAAACCCAAGATCTGGTGTTGGAGTTAAATTGTTGCGTACAAGATCAACAGCTGTTAATGATCTAAAGTTTTGAGTGGGATCTCAGAGTCACAAACAAGGGTATTTGTGTTCAACAAATTCAGATAAAAGAGTCTGTGGTTTCGGAGCTGCGTGTAATCATGTGAGTAAGTACTACCAGAGGTAGCTTTAGATTTAGGAAAAAATCTATTTTACAAATTCCATTCTATATAGTGAATTTGTTGCCTTGAGGATAGTTTAGGTTAAATTCTCACAGGTTTTTTACCTTGAAATTGGAAAGTTTCATTGGTTTTCCTGAGTCATCATATCACTTGTCTTCTTTATTTTTTCACATTAAGTGATATGATTGTTTGTGTTTAACCTAGATCTGAATAATAAACCTAAATATCAATTTGGTTAATTAATTAGGTTAAACAACCTGTGTGTACAAGGGTCTAAATTTACAAATAGTAACATCTCAAATTACAACTTACTGATAAAAATTCAAATCAAATGAAAATTAATTCCTAATTGTAGTCTAATTTTGGGATGCATTCAATTAATTTTATTTTGATGCCAAGTGACCTCCATCCATAATGCTCAGTGTAAAAACCAAGAGGAATATCTCATCTTCACAATTGTTGAATGTTTCTTTGGTTATGCACGGGACAGATGCTAGCTAGTAGTAGTACAATAAAATATTGTAAGTCTAACTCCCATTTTATTTAGGTGGCCACTATAAACTTCTATGCAGACATTATTAGTTATAGAAGAAATATAATGTAGTGGTGGGTAAGACAGAAAACTAAATGGTACATAATTGTAAAAGAATTAAAAACTCGCCATGCCACTCTGAGTTACATAGTTTTGGATGGCAATGGAACATGCTTGCGGTATTCTCCAAGAGCCCACAATGGGAAAACATTTCTATATGCTGAATAGTGCAACATGCAGTTTTTCAAGTAGACTCCTGTGGTTTCCTGCCACAACAAAGTAATTAATGATTAATTAGAAATTATTGGAAGTAAAATTTAAGCAAAGTATAGTACGTCATGTTATTTTACATTCTTGTCTGCCTTTTTTTAATTAAAATAGAAAGTGATAGCTTTATTAGTTGTGTTGCAACTTGCAAATTAACTACTATAAAGTTTATTAGTCAAGGGAAAAATCTACTTTCCATAATGGAAGAATGATATCTATGCTCTTGTCAATTTTCATATTTCTATTTGTTATTTGAAGTTATGTTAAAAAAAGACACCTGTTGAGGAAAATCGCCATTTTCCAATTGGGAATTGATTATCAGCTTCGCTGCGCAATGAATAGGTCTCGGGTCTCTTTCAGCCTATTTCAAGTAAAATTTTATCTTTAGAATTATTCAAGAAAAACATACGATAACACGATATAAATGTAATGATAAGTTTTTAAACCATAAACTAACCTGTTTGGCAAGAATAAGACCCATCATTGCCCATGAAGTTTGTACCAAATTTGATCGATTTACTTCAAGAGGTATATATATCTATGACCAAGAATAGAGAATTTGTTATTTTAATTTTGATGGAAGAATCTATACAACATCTACAAAATCTCATTTAAAACAAGAATAGATATAAATTTCTTTAAATTGAATCATTGATCTACAAAAACTTCATTGAACCAAATTGATGTAACGAAAGATATTAAATATGAAAAGAAAAAGAATTTAGTCTTAAAAAAAAATCCATGGTTAAACACTACCTTTTCTGGGCATGAAAGATGACTCTCCGACCAGCCACCATCATCTTTTTGTGTTCTGAGTAAAAAATCAACAGCTTTACGTATAGCAGAACAATTGTTGTAAGTCTTGCCCACTGCAACTAATGCTCCAAGGGCAAACCATGTACCATACAGAAAACAAATTCCCCAATTTCCATACCTACGACAAAGTCTCATCTTGTAATTGATTTGTATTACATCTATATATAAAACTATGATAAAAATAATTGTAAACAAATGTTTCAAATTCATCATGTAATTAATCTAACCATAATAACAATAATAATGATATCTAGTAAACTAGTACATGAACATACCAAGAACCATCGGGCATTTGTATGTCAAAAATGTATTGGACTGCTTTTTGAATTGAATTCTCAATCTCCTTTTTCCTGTGCTCAGGGTGCAACTTCATAAACAAAAGTAAAGCTTGGATTGATGATGCAGTGCACTCAACATACTCATGCTCAACGACAATACCCTCGAAGAATTCTGTGGGATTAAGCCACTAGAAGGGAAAAAAAAGGTAATTAATTTTCCACTGATATATGACAATTAAGAGTGAATATATCAACATAAATTTCCAAATGAACATTTCAACGATAGTTCAATATGTTAAGGTACTAACTTCTAACCACTCTTGAGCTCCTGCGGGCTCCCAAGCTGATAAACCTCCATTCTTACTCTGCATTATTAACATGAAAATTGGTATGAATGTTAAGAACACATAGAACATGTAATCCAGTGGTAAGATTTTCAAAATTTGAACTCTATAACAAATTATTGGGTGGTGTAACATTGCTTAGATATAGTAAATATTGAACCCAACCCATATATATATATATATATATATATTAAATATTGAAAAATTGTAAACAATTTTGGTTTTTTAAGAAGAATATTCTTAGATTAACAAATCTCTCTTGATTTGAACAAGTAATTTTCAACATTTTTAGATACACCTATAGCAATGGTAGCTTGTATTACCTATTCACGCCTACGCATGCAAAATAAGTAAACATAGATATACAACACTATGTTAGACTAATGGTTAGATGATTTGTTCACCAATTCAAAATTGTTTGAACTTTTAGGAAGAGTGATAATTTATAATGATATCATAGCAATTAGACTATAACTCCCATTAATTTAACAAGTTAAAAGTTTTTGCTATAATGGTAAAATCAATTAAATTCATCTCTTCCCAAGGGTATATGTTTTTGCTACAAGTAGTAATTTATCATTCTAGGAAAAGTTAATCCTCACCTGTAAATAAAGTAGGACATTTACTGCATCAAACAAGCACTCAGGTTCCATTTTCTCACCAACAATTTCAGGTGGCATCATTGAAAAAAGCAAGCAGCACTGTGAAGTATAGGAGAATTTGGTCACACGATGATTATGGACAAGTAGCAATAGTAGAATTTGAAGAAGCATTAAACAGAGTTATTTACCTTCAAACATTCTGCAGTGCAATCAGAAACTTGTAATCCCTGATCTTGATCAGAGAAAGTCCATGATCCTTTAGAAATGTGACGATGCATTTTTCTAAAGTCTCCAGCAGGATTGTTCCTAACCTTTACATTGTTTAAGGGGAACACAATAACTCCAAATAATATATTGACAATGACTTTCCTAAGCAAAAATGTAGACTTCATGATTTAAGAATTAAAAATCAAACCTGGGATCTTTTTATGAACTCATGCCCTTTCGCCAATACCGGTCCAATTTCATCAATGAGATCACTAGCTAAAAGAGCTTGAATACTAAAACCCATATCCCACGATTGACTACCAAAACTCTACACACAAATTGCATGTATCAACGTCAGCAATTCATGCAAATGGATAGGTAAAAAGTTCTGCAATTGTTTTGCATAAAATGTGTACTAACATGTGCCTTGATTCCATCTTCAGCGACCCATATGTATTCTTTCACCCTAGCAAGATGCTTCTTATAAGCATCCCCATCTGGATCTTCAACCCAACAAGCAAGCATACACATCGACTGTTCAATGCAAACGGTATTAGGAGGAATATTATATAGCCCAAATTAACCATGTCTATGGCTTTTCTAGAGCATTGTAGAATCACATTACCTTTTCCACAACCCCAATGGTAATGTATCTAGTGATTTCATCTTCATAGTGAATGAGCTTCATTGCTGCTTTAAGAGCTTTTTCTCTAACCAATTTATTTAAAGGCCAACGAGTGAGAATAGGCTCAGTTAATATGTATAGGCTATCCCAAAGTAGATCTTGTATCAAAGGATGCGGATAGTAGATATCCTCCTGTAGTAATTGATTTCCACAATCAATGCATTAGCAAAAAAAAAAAAAAAACACTCAATCAATGCATTGAAAGATGTATATGGTAAATGTCATTCCATAATTATCAACCATGAAAATTGTTGGAATATTGACGAGTGTGTGACGTGCTTATCTAAGTATTAAATTTCTAGATTGGATACTAATGAAAAGATTGAGTGATTAATATAATATAATTGGGTCCAAACCTAAATGCTTAACTTTTGGGTCATGTTATGTCCTTATACGTCATATTAACTCTTCAATTGAAGTCTTCTCATGGTGTTATCTCCTCATCAAATGTAAACTCACCTTTGCGCATTGATGACGTGCTTTGGCCCAATTAACTTCACTGTAAGGTTGAGTGTAAAGTTCCTCCCTTAATTGAAGAATAAGAGGTGTGATTGGCCCAACAAACCTTCTCCCATATAAGTATGAAAAAGGCAAGTACACCAACCGACAATAGATCCACATTTTGGCTGCATTTTGGGCACCACAAAATTGATATGTTATTATTAGAATTTGGTGCATTAAAAAGAATGTTAAGCCTCTGTAGTGACAAAGGCATCAAAGAAATGAACTAACTTTGTTAAACATCGACTTAACTGATTTTAGATAGGTTCCACATGCAATAATGATTTAAAATACTTAATGAAGAAGTAACCATATATTGTATAAACCTGGATACATGGGAACATATGGAGGAAGAAGCCAAAATTCTGGAGGCATTGGGTTGGCTCCAGCCCATTCAAACACACCAATTATCTACAGTTTACAGGACATCGCATGCTAGTGTTAATTATCAACAAAAAGTCATCATGCATGGTGAGTACTTGAAACCAAACATGTTCATTTCTCAAATTGTGAAATAAATATGATTATATTTTAATTAAAAATATAAATTATTTTGAGTATTTAACTCTAATTTGATGTGAATCTTCACAAATAAATAGTCATACCGAAAGCCAAGACTTTCCCCAAGAAGATATGTGTGTTGCACCACCACGATCAAGGACCCATTTTCTTGCTCTTGCACAAGCATTGTCCTGACCACCATCAGGTCCTTCCCCAAGTATTCGCATACAAATGTAGTTGAGAATTGTGCAAAACATGATGCTGTGGCCTCCTATGTAAAATCCCCATCCACCATCTTCATTCTAAAAACAAAAAAAACAAAAAAAATAGAGAATGAAAGTGAAAATTTTTGCAAAATCTCTATTCTTATTGATTCAATAAACATTTTAAACTTTCAAGAATATATACCTGATGATTGTATATGTAACGAAGAATTTCTTTTTTATACTCAGCTGGGAATACAGTATTAAGATGTCCTGTAATGTAAAAACATAATACCTGCATTTTTTTGGATCAAATACAAGAAAAATAGTAGTTATATCGAGTTGAAAGCCGTAATAGTTCACTAGCAAGAATGTTATTTGGAACAATTTCATTGTTCACAGTCAACTCAAACTTAATTAGAAGATATTATGGAGGTTTATATTTACTTGACAAATGATAATGATAATAAATTAATAATAATATTGAAAACTTAACAATGATAATGATGCAACTCACAAAAGGAGGAAGGAAAAACAATGGGCCAGCATTTTCAGCAGGCCAATGGCCATCACAAGACTGCAAGGCCGCATAGAAATGGACAGCCCTCCTCAATGTAATTGTGGCCTTTTCATATGTGATTTCCTCTCCATCCTCAATCTTAACTGGGGGAATTGTATGTTTGAAGTTTTTATCTCTCAAAAACTGCAATCATTTCAACAATTCCTCAGTCATTAGCAAATAAAATTTCAAAAATTATACTTTTACTAAGATTCAAAAATTAAACAGATCAACGAAATGCACATGTACCAATTATACATTTAAATGACCACACAATGCAAAGATAATGTCGGCTATATGGTTATTGGTGAAAGAGTGATTCTAGCAATATTATATATTTTTACGAACTGATGTGTCTATTTTTAAAATTTTTAAAATAAAATAATTAAAAATTTTATTTATTATATTGTTGTTGTGAATTCGTCAATTTCGTACCGGATGCCGTTTCGATTTAATCAAATGAATTATATATTTCGGTACCGGTCAATACCGATGTACCGTTTCGAAATTACCACTATATATATATATATTTATATAAACTAAATATTTTTTAGAAAATAATAAAAACATTATAAATTTTATTACAATACATATACAAATTGATATGACAACTGATGTGATTGGTAAATGTAAATTAAAAACATAGTAAAACATAATAAAATTAAAATAATATTTTATTAGTAATACTTTAATTTTAATAGTTATATCAGAAAAATTTGTAATATTTTTAGAGTCATGTTAACGAGTACCCTTAAAGTATTGATTAACAATCTAATTAAAAAAAAAATTTATGAGAAAAAAAAAATATTTTAACAGTTTTTTTCATTTTCAATAAAAGTAATATCAAAACTTTCATAAAATGGATTGTTAACCAATACTCTAAAGTCACTCGTTAGCATTTCTCATATTATTAACATCAATTTTTTTTAGATATGCTACGTCCACAATATTTTCTCAACATTTTTGCAATAAATCATAGATGGCTATTTATTATTGGTTCTAATTTAAACCTACCATTAAAATGACTTTTTTGCCCCACTTATAAAAACCCGTAACAACTTAAAACTTACTGTAAAAATGTTATAAAAATATTGTAAAAACTGCCATTTTTATTTTTGTTTTGGTACACGAATCCCAATTTTCAACTACCATCCGCCGACAAATAGTTTTTAATAACTCTTTTTTTTCAACTCCACTTATTCTCTTTTACTTTTACAATTTATCTTAGTTTATTTTTATCTTGATTTTATCTCCTACACATGTTTACCTCCACTGAGTCTCTCATTTCAAATTTCAAAAAACAAGTCTTATCTCCTTACCTTTGGTCAGTCATCAGGTGGGCATCCAAAGCAAAACTCTTTGAGAAACAGTAAAGACATAAAAACAATGTTATAAATTCCGTTCCGTTACGGCCGAAACAACCGGAAAATCTCGTACCAGCGTACCAACTGAAATGACACACCCCTTGTTCCACCGCGGATGAAATTTCGGCCTATTTCGGTGTGATCCGGGCGTTCCGGTTCGTTTCAGTGAGTTCCGGCCAAAATTCAAGATTCGGCCGGTAAAGAGCTGAGCCTCGGTGAAGAAAATAAAAAATAAAAAAATAAAGAAGAAGACAAAGAAGAAGAGGAGACGACGATGAGAACAAAGATTAGAGGAGAAGAGTAGATCCCTTGCTGGTTGTTGATGGCAACAATCGAACTGTAAAAATCTGAAAAATGTGAGGTTTGAAATTTTGAACTAGCCTGACTTTAGGTGTTTCAAGTTTCAACTTTCAAGAGAGAAAGGTGAGAGATTTGAGAAGATTGTGATGTCTGAAAGTCTTAAATGATGAGGAGAGAGGAGATAAAACTTAATAATTGTGAGATGTGAAAGCTCATTCATCACGTGGGCATCTGTGAACTGAACATGTGGTTGTGGACTTTTGGGGTTTTGTTTTTTATTTTTTGATTTAAATTGCTTAAAGTTTGCACGCCACACAATTATTGCCATTCATAATACAGTTCATGCAATAAGGATTCATAAGGAGCATTCAAATGAGAAATGCTTTCCTATTTTATTTTATTATTTTAAAAAGTTAATTTATTAATTATTTTATAATATTTTTAACATTTTAAAACTCTATTCTTTTACTATTTTATTAATTTTTTTTTATTATTTGTTTCCAACAAATGAGAGAGAAAAACCTGATATTTAGAAATAAAATATTAATATAATTTTTTGTTATTGTGCTACAATACAATCATATATTTACAATGGTATTGCAGTACAATGCCAAAAAATTTACAATTTTATAAGTTTAACAGGCCAGTTGTTGAATACTTTTGAGGTTTGATGCTAAATATTACTAACATATGGCATTTATAATTCTCATTGTGAATGCTCTAAGCAATAACATTGTTGGTTGTTGATTATTCATAATATAGTATAACATTATTGTATCTGATAATATTGTGTAACATTATGCAATAAGTGATTTTTGACTTTCACATTTATTGTATTTGTTTATAATTATCCAAAATGTGAATTTTATTTCAAGAAAAATTATAAATAAATATATTTTTTAATCTCACCTTATTTTAGATTTTTTAAGAATATTAAATTAAATTCATTATTTTATATAATAGTAATAATATATATATTTAGAAAAATCGAAACACCCTAAAACAATACGTCAAAATAAATTGATATCGAAATATTCAATTTCACTAAACAGACCAAAACAGAGTCCAAAACAAAATTAATAAGATTGAATTATATAAAAGTTCGTGTTAAACTATTGGATTCTATTCAATACAAAAAACAACTATTGGATGGCATTATTTATTTATTGCATTAATGGCATCCTTGAAAAGTAGAATGAGTCAACAATCAACACCAATAAAATATTGTTCCCTCAAAAAAAAAAGAAAAAAAGGCACCAATAAAATATTAAAGGTTAGGTAAGACTTTCTCCATTTGCTTTTGAAACAAAAATTCAGTTGCGATTGTTCCAAATAAACAAAAAAGAAAAAGAAAAAGACACGCAACCAATTTCACAGTTTTTTTTTACCGACTAGTAGTTTTATGTAAAAATAATATTGCATTAATTATGATTTGTCATCTTAGATATTGTGAAAGAAGTAAAAAAAGAATTAAGACGAAACTGTTTCTAAAATTTACTCTTGAGCGCAATTGGTCCCTCAAATTTTAAGTGAGCGCTATTAGTCTTTTAAGTTTTAAAATTAAATTGTATAAGTTCGTTTGTTAACTGATGTTAGTGGTATTGTTTACGTGACTGAAGAAATAGTGACCTGACATTTTTTTTTTTTTTTGGATGATATGGCATTTATCTAAGAAAAAACTACAAAAATTATTTTACACTTCAAAAACCCATTAATATCAAAATACTTGATCAAGTAACAGACAATACCAAATCAAACATGATTTGAGCTATTTTTTTTACTTAATTACGTGACAATTTATAAGATTATCCATATTTATCTGTATTATTTAAATAAGTCATATGACTCAATAAAAATGTTACGTAACTAAAACTATAATGGATGACCTTTTTAATTACTACATCACGGGTTGAAGCAAGATACTTAAAGAATTTGTTAAAATTGTTGTGACATGTAAGACTGTTATTAAATGAAATAAAGATAGGTCATATCATTATTCAAATGGTCATGTTAATAGGTGCTCTTAGAGTAGGGATAGAGTCATTCTTTGGCTTTGGCTTTAGGGGGCAATGACCCCTCCTTAAATTTGGAAAAAAAAAATTAGTTTAAACATATAGGTACTAATTTAGCAATTTGTTCATTGAATAAAATTACACTTAGTGTAATTTTGTAACTTTGCTGTTGGTGATTTTGTCAAGATTTAGCCCAATCTACCAATTAGGGAGAAATAAAAACGAGTAACGCATGGATGTAGAAAAGGTGGACAAAAAACAAATAGAAAAAGAAAGGTCTGGAAGATAAGGAATGAGTGTATAATATAATTTTATATTACTTGTGATACGTTAATATATTGGGATTATATATATATATATATATATAAATATATATATTAAGGGAGTTATCTAGGGTCCGTTTGGATACAGCTGAAAACTGAAACTGAAAAATACTGTAGCAAAATAATTTTTAAATGTATGAATAGTACTGTGGGACCCAGTTTTAATGAAAAAGTTGTTAAAAAGTGAGATTTGTGGGTCCTGTGCACTGTTTACGGACCCACAAAACTGATAAAAGAAGCTAAAAAGTCAACAAAATATGGCTACTGTTTAATGAACAATAACCGTTTGTCCCCTAAACCCGTGCGCAGAAAAAAAAAAAAAAAAAAAAAAAAAGGCTGAAACGCGTTTTGCGCCAGACGTGGACGCAAAACGCGTTAGCCAAACGTAGCCCTAGTATGATATTGATTCCCTTAATGTTTTAATATTAATTGGAGTTTCATAATAATTTTTTTTTATACTACAGTCGCCTTAGCTCGATGTCTTCACTTAGGACAATTGTTAAGTTGTTAACAAATCATTTTAAAAAAGTTTTGACATTATTTATATGAAAAATAGAAAAAATTGACAAAAAAATAATTTTTTTTTTCACAAAAATTTTCTTAGAATGATTCACTAAAATATGTGTTACCATTTTCCTCGATTAAAAGTACATTCTTGTGAACACGTGAAATTAATGTTTTGACCGAAAAATCATTAGTTTAAGGTACCTGCATTCGCCAGAGAAGATCACCGCAAGCCGGGAATTGACGTCGATTTTTGTGGAAATTTTGACGAGCCTCTTCAACCTCAGCTCGCTCTTCTGGTGTACCAGCCTCCGGGTCAAACTCCCATGTTTGTCTTCCCGCAAAGTTATTTGTACTAAAAAGGTATGGATCATTTTTGCCCTCTCCTATCTTCAGCTTCCACATCCTCTTTTAACTTCAGCGATACCAATATCTATTTTCTTTTTCGTTTTCATATAACAATGAGTATCAGTGATAGTAAATCATGTATATATGTATATCTAAATATAGTTATGGCTTATGACCAATATTATTTTAAGATCAAAGTTGTGTTAGAGGGTTAATTCTTCAAAATAATCGTAACCCTTATTCCAAAAATGAAAATGAAAATGAAAATAACCACTTACATGACTTGTAAACTTTTACCCAAAAAAAAAAAGAAAAAAAAAACATGTGTTTGTTTTCTCTCCCCACAGTATACTTGTTATGAAATGTGAGAGTTAAGAGGTCTTGAATGTTTTCTTAAGTGGAGAAAAAAAAAAAAATGATGTCAAAAGTTAGATTTATTTTTCTAAATTAATAATCAAATATAACGAAAGACCTTACCTAAAGTTGTTCCCTCGATGCTTTGATATGAGGCTAACTATGAGATTTTGTGGTCATGCACTTCTTATTGATGAAATCGAAGAACCCTTTGTGACATATATGCAGCACTCAAAACAGGTGTTCTGTGTCTAGCTAGAACTTCAGGGAAATGTTAGAACTGGCCTGTGTAGTTTTGTGGTCTTGGACATGTTGAAACTCCTCCTTATATAGAAAAGAGGTTGCACCGGGTTCTCTCTCTCTCTCTCTCTCTCTCTCTCTCTCTCTGAGCAAGTAAAATTAAAATATTAATTCGGTAGTGTGAACCAAAGAGTCCGGATTTGTATTTAATGCAAAGTCAAATGTCTGAAAATTTAAATTTATAGCCTATTGGACTTTGATAAATAATAGAACTTCACTAAACAACTCTTAGTTTTGTTTCAGCCAGCAGATAGTCAGCTGAGAAAAGGGTTAATTGAATCCTCACCGTCGAAGTCTTATCACCGTCTAAGTCTAAGTCTTACTTTTTTTTAATACTTTCAGGTTTCGTATGAACTACTTTTTTTTCATACTTTCAGGTTTCGTATAAACTCTTGAATTATAGACATGAGTGTGAGTCCATTATTGTGCAATTGTGGTTGGGCATGGCTTTGAATTTGTCAAAGTCATGATGTATTAGACAATACTCAATCCTATTAAATCAAAAGTAATTCTTAGATACTTTTGGTATTAAGAGATGTAAAGTTGAATTTATTCAACCATGTGTTGGCTTTATTCCGTACCAAATTTTCTTATATTTCAGCAATTAGATATCCTGTATTTAGGTGGGAATCATGTAAGGGTTGTGTGTGAGAGAGTGTGAAGAATTCAAGTGTGTCAGCATTCAGAGAGGTTCTCGCGACTGGATCTCACGAGTGACTCGCAACTGGCGACTCGCCAAAATGCCACATGTGTGAAGCATGCAGGAAGCTAAAGGGTCATGACAGCTGAAGCACTACGAGACAAAAAAGACAGTCTGGCCTGGCAGTTATCTCGCGACTCAAACTCGCGACTCATCCTAGTAGCGAGAGAGTCGCCAGAACACCATGTTTTGTCGAAAAATGTCTTTTCACATTGCTCACGTACCTTACTATAAATACTCTTATACCCACGAAATGTAGAGAGCTTATAGAGAGAATTTTGATAGAGAAACCCTAGAGAAAAACAAGATTGACTCATCCACAATTTTAGACATTTGATTCTCCAAATACCTCTACTCTCACCCTCTCCATTAACATACTCTTGAAAGGTTCATTAGCCAAATCTTTATCTCACCATACCCACATTAGTGAGGAGGTAATTTGGTGCTTGGGAAGCAGTTCGGAGATGACCAATTTATTTGATTGATGCAATGGGCTTATTGTGGGATTCAGAAAGCTAAAGAAGACACGGTTAGGCTTAATCTTGTTGGAGCAAGAAGCTTGGAGGGCTTAGGTGCATTAGGTAGATTAGGCTTGGAGGGTCTATTGCTATTCGTGTATCCCAACTTTATTTTTTAGTGAATCATTTTACCGCTTAGAGGGCGGCAGAGAGGTTTTTCGCCAAGTTCTTCGATTTCCTTTTCGATAACACGTGCCGGTGTTATCTTTTTGTTTGCATCTCTCTAACCCTTACTCTTGCCTTTTAATTGTTGTTGTGTTGTAATTAATCATGGTTTAGAGTTGTTTGTTTATTTGAGTATTGCTTGTACTTATCATTCCGCACATATATTGTTTGAGTATAAGTTTGTGTTGGTTCTTTTAAAATTGGGGGTCAAAACATTCACTAGTGTTTTATACACCAAGTGAACTTTCAATTGGTATCAGAGCGGGTACACTTTTTAGGATTTCTACATCCTAAGTGTGATCCTTGACCCTACAATGGATAGGTCTCAATCCTTAAATGCACCTCCCTTCTTTGATGGGAGCAATTACGCCTTTTGGAAAAAGCGTATGCGAGCATTCTTGTGCTCTATTGATGAAAGCGTATGGGATGCCATTGAGAATTGTTGGACTAGGCCGGAGGCTGCCAAATCTACTTGGGATAAGGCAGCCCTTGCTGCGGCCAATGCTAATAGTAAAGTTTTGAATGCTATCTTTTGTAATGTCTCACCCGATGAATTCTATAGGATTTCAAATGTTACAAATGCTCACCACTCGCTTTGAAGAACTAAAGATGAAGGACACCAAGTTACAAATGCTCACCACTCGCTTCGAAGAACTAAAGATGAGCGAAGATGAGTCGTTCGACTCCTTCTATGGGAAGCTAAATGAAGTGGTGATTGGCAAATTCAACTTGGGTGAAAAGACGGAGGACTCCAAGGTTGTGAGGAAGATTTTACGATCATTGCCGGAGAGCTTCCATGCTAAGGTTACCGCCATCGAAGAGAGCTAAGACCCTAATGAGATTAAAATTAAAGAACTTATCGGTTCTCTTCAAACTTATGAGCTATCTCTACCATCACAAAGGAAGAGCAAATCCCTTGCTCTCAAGACAATCAATGAGAGAGTGGAAGCTCAAAACTCCTCAGACGAAGATGAGGTTGAAAAGGAAGTGGCGTACCTTGCTAAGAACTTTCGTAAGTTCTTGAAATTCAAGAAGGATGGGAAGTCTTTTAAGGAGGGAAAATTCTCAAATTTCAAGAAGGATAAGAAAGATTTCAAGAAGAAGGATTCCAAAGATTCTTCTCCATCTCAAGCGGTCACGTGCTATAAGTGCAAAGGGCATGGGCATGTGAAGAAAGAATGGCCCACTTATTTGAAGGAAAAAGGGTAAAGTTTTTGCTGCTACCCTTAGTGACTCGAATAGCTCCAATTTGGATTTAAAAGAAAGTTGTAACAGAGAAGGAAACTACTCCGCATTTATGACTATTGCACCTGTGGACTCTTCGGAAGATTTGAGCACTCTAGTGGAAGAGCTCGGTGAGCACACCGAAGTGGAGCCTATGGGGGTTAGGAAGGAATCCAATGATGAAGATGAAGAATGCATCTATGAAGGATCAAAGGGATTGCAAGAATCCTATAATTCCCTTCTTGAGAAGACCGGAGAGTATGCTAGAGTGGCCAAAGTAGCCATTAGAAAAATGAAGAAAGTAGAACAAGATTACAAGAGCATACTCATAAGGTATAAAGAGACAAAATGCGAAGTTGAGGCGATGAAGTTGAGGCGATGAATGAAGAGCTAACGAATGCCTACTCTCGGATCAAGTTTCTTAAGCTTAAGGTCATTCAAGCCAATGCAAAAGTGGAGCGAGTTGCTTCAAAGAAACTTGATGATGCGCTTGCTTATCAAAAGCCCTCTTCCGATAGAATTGGCTTGGGATACACTTGTGAAAGTAGTTCAAGCACCATTGTGCCCAAGGAGATGAAGTTTGATAAAGCCAAGGAACCGGTGACCCCTCTTGTTGAAAGTGTGAAAGTTGAGAAGAAACCAAATGTGATTGCGCAAAAGGTCTTGACAAAATCTCCAAATCCATTTGTGGCCAAACCTAAGGCAAAAGGGAATTCTCTACCGAAGTCACAAAGAGGTCATCAAACACAACATTTTTGCCACCATTGTGGAATCTGATGACATACTAGGCTAAATTGTCACAAGCTTCAAGCATTGAAGAATGCGAGTTCTCAAAGACCAAGAGGACAACGAAATGGCAAGGGGAACCACAAGCAATCAAAAGGGTGAGAATTCGATCCCGGTATTGGTGATGTGAAGAAGATGATAGACACCATCACTTCTTGTTTGGCAAACTTCACCCTAAGGTTTGAGAATCGTAACTCAAGTACCCAATCCTCTAAGGATATCACCCCAAACGCACGTGCCGTGTGGGTGAAGAAGGGTACACATGCATAAGCATTAGAACATGACCATGCATCAATTCTTCCGATATGTTGTGACTTTGTTTGGTTGTTTGCTTATGTTTTACATTCTAGCATGTGTTTTACTGTTTTTGTTTTATTTTTTTGTTTTTTTTGTTTTATTTTTTATTTTGGGGTTTGAATGTTTGTTCTTTTTGATCAATCTTTACTTGTTTTGTGTCAAAAATCCAAAAACACATAAAAAGTAGAAAATCCAAAAAGTTTGATCGGCATTATTGTGTTTTGTCATAGGCATGTTTGGCCTTGTAATTCCGTACAAATGGCTTTGTGCATTTACGAGCTTAACTTGTTCTTTATGCACTTGTATCATTGTGGGAAAAATCTTGACATCTATGTGATTGTTGTAAATAGATCTTCAAACTTGTCATGATTAGCCAATAGTTTTGTTGATCTTGAGACATGCATAGACTTGTGCCTATATATCTTCCCACTCTTTTATGTTTTGCTTATAACTCAACAAATGTCCACTCTCGAAAAGAGAAAATAAGTTACAAAAGCCATCGCACGTACTAGTATTTGACTAGGAAAAGAGGAAAGCGACTTGAAATGATAATGTATGATGCCCAAAAAGCCAAAGGCTTGCTCTCAAAATTGAAATTTCAGAAATTTCAGGCATTGATCTCAAAATGAGATGTTTTGTTCTTAAATGATCAAATGTTATGTAAGAAGCCAAAAGAACTGTTTCAATGTAATGTAATCAAGTTTTATGGGAAGTCATATATGCATATTTTTATAATTGAGATTGGTCACTCGACTTAATGCTTATTGTGTATGTCTTGGTTGAATTGATCATTGAAGCTTCACATTAGACTAAGAACTATCTTAGTACCCACACACATCACACATGTCTATGCTTAATGAATGCCTTATTCATTTGTGTGATTGTACTTGATTAAATGTGTTGTACATACTCAATCATATTTTGATCAAGCATAAAAATATTTTTGAGTATTTTTAGTTGTTTTTGGAAAGTGTTTTGTTTAGAAAAATTTTAAAAAATCCAAAATTTTTTTACAACTCTATTTTGGCGACTCACTCGCGGGTCATGCCAATAGCAAGGCCTCAGTCATGAGCTTACTCAAAAGCTCTCACGACTCTCTGGCAAGTGAATCCCCCAGTCGCAAACAACACTTAGGAAAAATTTTCAAAATTTCTGGGTTTTGGTCATTTTCACAACTCATTTTCGCGACTAGGTCGCGAGTGGAAGCTCCAGTCACGAGCTTACACAGAAGGTTTTGTGACTTACTCGCAGGTGGACCTTCCAGTCGCGAAAAAGGCTTAGAAAAAAATTTTCAAAATTTTGTTCAAGGGATTTTGGCGACTTGTTTTCGCGACTTGCTCGCGGGTCAGTCGAATCGTGAAAATTGCATGTTTTGCACAAATAAGGTTAAATCTCAGACGGTTTTCAAAAACTTTTCAATTTTCCCTCGCATCACATGCACACACATTGTCTTGTCCGCCTCTCCCTCTCCCAAAACCTCCATTTTCTTCATCAATCCTTCATCAATCTTTAAAAAAAGGTATGGGTTTTCTCTTATTTTAAATGTATTTCAAGTTTCTAGCCCTAGTTTTCTTGGATTTTGTATATATGTTGAGATATGGAAATATGGTTGTTAAATATTGTTTTGTTGATATTTTGATGAGTTTGATATATGGGTTTTGTTGGTTTTGTTGGTATAATGCTTATTCTACATGTTTTACATGTATATTCTCCATTTTTATGCATTGTACTATATTTTGTGTTGAGTTGTGCATACCATGTTCATGATAAAATGTTTCTTAGTTGTTTTTGTGTGTCTCTTTGGATTCCATTGAATACAAAGATTGTAGGGATAATCATGTTTCTTTGTTTTTGAAACATCAAATGATTATGTGTTTTTACACTTTGCCCTAGATGTACACTTTTGCATATGATGCACAAACACACACACACTTTGACATGTTGAGTGCTTAATGCCATGATTCTATCATGTTTTGATGTTTTATGTCTTCACATGTCATTTGCTTTTTGAATTACTCTTTAAATTCAGTTTTAGGGTTTTTATTCAAAATTCATTGTGTTGGTACTAACTTGTTACTAATCGAGTTTGTTACCATATTTTGTGCTCTGTTTTGTGATTTTTGCTGCTCTATTCTGCATATGGCAAGAGGAAAAACCACTGCTCAGCGTGGTGACAAGAGGAAATGCATGGATGAGACCCAGTTTCGCTCCATCCAACACTTTGAGTGATACAACCAGCACTTTGAGAAGGCTCTAATCATTCAGGAGCAATTTGTGGATCTTATCGATCTGAAGGACTCCTTCATCCCAAGCTATTTTGTAGAAAGCGGTTGGGAAAAGCTTCTTGGTGATCTCCCCGGGGTTTGTGAACCACTAATTAGGGAATTCCATGCCAATGCCATACTCAAAAAAGACTACATTGATTGTTGGGTTAGAGACAATGAATTCACACTTGAAGTGGGGGACATTGATGATGTTCTTGGACATGGAGACTTAGATCATGAAGACTTCACTCCCTTCAAGGACAGGATGCTCTCTATAGAGACGATTCAATCCTGTATTGGTGGTGCTAGGTAAAGGAAATGCCTCAACACAAACATTTTCCCTCTAGATTTGAGATGCCTTACCCACATCATGTTGTTCAACCTCTATCCGGTAAGGAAGATGACCACCATCAACAATGCTAGAGCCATCTTCCTCATGGAGCTTCAGGAGAGAACCTACATCGACATCGGTGCTCATGTATTCTCCATCATTGCCGAAGAAACAAGGACAACCTCAAGGCCAAAGCTTGTTCTCCCTAGTCTAATCATGAGGATCCTCCATGAAAAAGGTGTGGAGACTCCACAAGACATAAGCCTCATGAGTGTACCTTCTGCTATTAACGTTCAAACAATCCTAAGGAGTAGAGTTTGTCTTCTGGGTGATGAGGAAGCAGATGATCCTGAACAAGAACATCCTATGGACACCGAGACTAAAGCGAAAGGACAACCATCTTCTTCACAAAGAGGTGGTGGTAGAGGAAGGAGCAGAGCCTCATCGTCATCATTAGTGCCTCTAGATGCTTTTCAGATCATTCTTGAGAGGATTGATGGCTTAAGGGATGTCCAAACTGAGCACTCCAACAGGCTGACCACCATTCAAGACTAAATCAACTTGCTCACAGCCAAGTTTGATAACTTCACGAACTAGCCTTAGCCCTTTGGCCATTCCGGTCAAAAAGGGTGAGTAGGAGTAGCTCTTGTGGGGGAGCCTTATCCTGAGGGGGAGAACTTTTACAAGTTTTTATACCTTTTATGTTTTTAGTTTTTAGTTTTTATTATGGGTTTTCATAGCACTTATTTTAGTACTTTATGGTATTAGTACTTTGGTTTTTAAGTACTCTATGACTTTAGTACTTGGTTTTAAAATACTTGGATATGGTGTGTTATAAATGCTTGAATGTTTTAGCTATCTAAACAATGCCTTAATACGTACCTTTGCTTTGAAGCTTATTAGTACTTTTAGATTATGTTTGCATTATCTTGAGTACACCTTTGTGCCCTTATTGGATCTTGTATCCTTGATGCAACTATCTTAGTGTTTTGCATCGGTTGAATGTTGGACATGCAAATGATACTTTGCATTGAGCTTATTAGCTTGCATTTTCGGATGTTCATTCATTGTGTGAATGATTATTATGGTCACTATTTATAGTGATTTTTCTTGTTTGGTCAAGCCATGCTTTATTGATATATTCATTATTGCTTGATCGCATTGTGCTTGCTCCATATACATTTTAAGATTTTTGCTTACAATGAACTTCTTGTGTTATAGTTTTCAAGAAAACTTGTCCGTATGGTTCAAGAGCTTCACAAAATCTAGAGTTAGGTGTAAGTGAGTTTTGGCAACTATTCCCAACTCACATTTTAAGTCTAGAGTATGTTTTAGGGTTTTGTCATGAAATAGCCAAATGGGGAGACTGTAAGGTTGCATTTATTCAACCATGTGTTGGCTTTATTCCGTGCCAAATTTGCTTATATTTCAGTAATTAGATACCCTGTATGTAGGTGGGAATCATGTAAGAGTTGTGTGTGAGAGAGTGTGAAGAATTCAAGTGTGTGAGCATTCAAAGAGGTTCTCGCGATTGGATCTCGCGAGTGACTCGCGACTGGCGACTCGCCAAATGCCACACTTGTGAAGCATGCAAGAAGCTGAAGGGTCATGACAGCTGGAGCACTACAGGACAAAAAAGACAGTCTGGCCTGGCAGTTATCTCGCGACTCATCCTAGTAGCGAGTGAGTCACCAGAACACCCTGTTTTGCAGAAAACTGTCTTTTCACATTCCTCACATAACCTACTATAAATACCCTTATACTTACGAAATGTAGAGAGCTTCCAAAGAGAATTTTGAGAGAAAAACCCCAGAGAAAAACAAGATTGACTTATCCACAATCTAAGACATTTGATTCTCCAAATTCCTTTACTCTCACCCTCTCCATTGACATATCCTTGAGAGGTTCATTAGCCAAATCCTTATCTCACCATACCCACATCAGTGAGGAGGTAATTTGGTGCTTGGGAAGTATTTTAGAGATGACCAATTTATTTGGTTGATGCAATGGGCTTATTGCGGGATCCAGAAAGCTAAAGAAGACACGGTTAGGCTTAACCTTATTGGAGCAAGAAGCTTGGAGGGCTTAGGTGCATTGGGTAGATTAGGCTTGGAGAGTCTATTGCTATTCGTGTATCCCAACTTTATTCTTTAGTGGATCATTTTACCGCTTGGAGGGTAGCTGAGAGGTTTTTTGCCGAGTTCTTCAGTTTCCTTTTCGATAACAGGTGTCGGTGTTATCTTCGTATTTGCATCTCTCTAACCCTTACTCTTGCCTTTTAATTGCTGTTGTGTTGTAATTAATTATGGTTTAGAGTTGTTTGTTTATTTGGGTATTGCTTGTACTTATCATTTTGCACATATATTGTTTGAGTATAAGTTTGCGTTGGTTCTTTTAAAATTAGGAGTCTAAACATTCACTGGTGTTTTATACACCAAGTGAACTTTCAAGAGAAAAAAGGTTGCACCGGGTTGTCTCTCTCTCTCACTCTCTGAGCAAGTAAAATTAAAATATTAATTAGGTAGTGTGAACCAAAGAGTCCGGATTTGTATTTAATGCAAAGTCAAATGTGTGAAAATATAAATTTATAGCCTATTGGACTTTGATAAATAATAGAACTTCACTAAACAACTCTTAGCTTTGTTATAGCCAGTAGATAGTGAGCTGAGAAAAGGGTTAATCGAATCCTCACCGTCTAAGTCTTATCACCGTCTAAGTCTAAGTCTTACTTTTTTAAAAACTTTCAGGTTTCGTATGAACTACATTTTTTTCATACTTTCAGGTTTCGTATAAACTCTTGAATTGACATGAGTGTGAGTCCATTATTGTGCAATTGTGGTTGGGATGGCTTTGAATTTGTCAAAGTCATGATGTATTAGACAATACTCAATCCTATTAAATCAAAAGTAATTTTTAGGTACTCTTGGTGTTCAGAGAATTGTGTTCATTCCTCTCACATTCATAGTGAAGTCCACTCAGTTGCGGAGCCAAGATTTCAGTCTAGAGGGTAAGATTCAAAGTCAATATTAAAAACGAAATTATTCTAAAAAATATTAATTAATAATAATAACAAAATTCACGTAGTAGGAATGTGATTAGTGTTACTAGACAAAATAATAGAAAATTGTATGATTTGATTTGATTTGATTTTTTTTTTTTTTTTGGTGTGATGGTGATACATCATCTTATAAGAATATTGTGGTAAAATTTGTAAAATTTGTAGTATTATTCAACAAGAAAAGTGATATAAATAGTGAAAAAAAAATAAAAAACAAAAAGTAAAACAAAACCCGGTGAAATGGGTTAAAACGTGTAACAAGATGTTAGCTACTTTAAAGCTGACTTTTTCACCTAAGTATACTGGGTTAGATGAGAGATATGCTTTGGATAGTTTGCCCACTTTGGATGAGAAGGAGGATGTGCATGCGGGAAAAATGGGCTTTTGCCCTTATTGAGCAAAAAATTAAGCAATATGTCCCTGTTTCAAAACCATATAGGGGTGTGTCCCTGTTTTGATACTCGACCACCATATAATCAAGTTACATAAGAAACTCGACTATTCTAAGGTGAGTTTTGATTAGGTTTTTGCCACGCTAGATCGTCATCGTGGCATTTCCGCAATAAAATAATCCAGCTGGACTGTTCAAAACTCGACAATAATGAAATCGAGTTACTAAATGAACTCGATCCTAAAGAAATCAAGTTATTGAGGGAATTTAAATTACTTGTTTGCACGTGAAGTGATTTTGTCGTGTGCTTAACCCGATTAAGGCAAAATCGAGTTTAGTAACCCATACTCGACTCTATCATCATCGAGTTATGCTGCTATTTACGCCTGCCATTAGAAATGCACAGAACAGAATTTCCTCATTTTCAAATCAACTTCTCATCAATAAGAACCATAGCTATACATCTCTAGAGTTGGTGTGATCTCTCTATCATCTCAGGTGAGAAACTCATTTTCTTCTTTGAAGTACATAGAGAATCTTATGGTGTAGGTAAAGAGTAGTTTTAGATATTACAAAAGTTTATCATCCATAATGTATGTTTTTGTTAGAGAAGAATTTTCATTTGATAGATTGTTTTATTTGTGCTTTGGTATTTTCTTGAATGAGTGTTATGTGAGTACATTAGGGTTATATTAGTTGTTTGGTGTTGTAAACTTTAATTACTAAAAATGACAATCTTTAAATTTGCTACAAGAAATGTACAATAAATATAATTTGGGTGATGAGTGTTATGTGTGTACATTGGGTTATATTGGGTCTTTGTTGGTGTAAATTTTATTGACAAAAAATGAAAATCTTTAGATTTGCTAAAACTAATGAACAGTTAATCTTTAGATTTGCAAAAGTTGAACGTACATAATCATCATTGATTAGACATTAACAACAACATTTTGTATTGCACATAATGTGTAGACATTAACAACAACGTCTAATGTTTATGGTCAGATGTGAGTGTTAGCATTTCATTTTTAGCATGTAATAGTACACAAATTTATGAATGTCATTGTTGTGTACCATCTTATTCAGCTATACATTATTTACCAATAGTTGATGCACACTGTTAACTCGATCATTTGATGTTATTGTATTCAGCGTCAATGTCTAGTTTTGGCAACCCTTTCATCTATAGGCCTTGCGATGTGTTCACTACGATGGGTCGTTGCTGGGTATTAGAAGATGAGTTCAGCTATCCAATCGATCTGAATCTGCGAAATAGTGCAAGGGTTCACAATACCATGAGGCAGGAGTGGGCTTGGTTACTCCGTGAACATGAAATGTTTTATGATGAGTTGGTCGATTATAAGTTGCCAGTACCTCGACTACTCACATCGCAGATGCCAAGAGACACGATCGATGAACTTCGTAGAGCATTGAACCGCATAAGAGAAGAAAATAATCGAATGAAGATACGTCTTAATTGATATAGGACCCAAGTTGAGATTCGAGAGTTAGTGGAGTGTAAGGTGTACGAGCAAGCACGATACATGCAATCACTTCTTGCTACTCCTATTTATCAGTCAGACGTGGAGAGATGTCAGATGAAGAGTAATCGTGTCGTGGTGTAATTGGACTTTTTTGGAGAACTATTTTCCTTAACTATGTTTTAGATTTATGTGTATCACTTTTGTTGCATTTGTACTTTGTAAACCTTATTATTGATTGTGAGAAGCATGCGCGTTATTCATAATCTTGAATATTCCCACATAATGCATAAAAGTTAAATATTCGCACATAGGATGTTTTTCAATATGCACCTACGGCATATTGAAACAATTTATTACACACATAACACAGAAAACTTAAATATTCTTACACGATGCCAACAATATGCATGCACTGCATATCGAACACTAACGGTACTAACATTATTAACTTAATCCTAGACATAATACACACACCACATAGAACCTAGGTAGGCGAGGTCGTACATAGGCATTCATTCTGACAGGTAGTCCTCGTAGTTGAGGACATTATTACGTTCTGTCGGAGTGAGTTGCTTGTTGGTTGCGGCGGCCAACTCTTCCGCAAGTTGTAGCATGTGAGACCTGCACCTATGGAGTAGAAAAAGATTGTTCTCCTTTTTTATTTTAGCCACTGCACGCCGATATTGGTCCATGTTTTGTCATGGCAGTGTAAGCGAGATACGATCGACAAGAGGTGCTCTGAGTCGCACGAGATCATCGTGTAGAGTGTTGGACTCGTTCATGCGGAAGTCCCACTCTCGCCTCAGTCTGGCATAGTATTCCCTCGTATCGGAATCTCTCTCCCCCCTATAGTTATCTAGAAAACAAGGTAGCATCCAATTGCGCATTGACATTGGAAAATGTGACTTCAGATCGGTATGTGTAGATGTTTTGCATGGGTAGATGTAAATGTGACTATATATAGGAGTTTTGCAAGGGCAAGTATTCATGTGAATGTGACTATATGTAAGGATAAGTATTCACATGAATAAAGATGATATGACTCGATAGTGTGTGAAATAGTGCCGAGCTGTTCAGCAGCACATGCGAAATTGCGAACATGGCTTGGCTGAACAGTGGTGTCTGTTAGCGCATGTGGTTTGCTGAAGGGCTTTGATATGACTACAGCTGCGAGCTGGTGCTATAGCAGCGAGTTGGTGATGTGTACTGCAAAAGAGGTTGCGTATTTATTCACACGAAGATTATTCAGCATTCTTGTGCTTCATCTGACTTGACTTAACGAGACAATGCTGAGCTATGTTAAATGTATCATAAACTTTTCAGGAGTCCTCTGCATCCTTGAAAACAGTGCATTGCAAAAGGATGCATATCTATGTATTGACATGAGTGTGAATGATATGACTGGACAGGGTTCAACAGTGTCGAGCTGTTGAGCAGCACATGCAGAACTGCAAACATTAGTGTGGCAACGGTGTAAAGCTCATCCCTAAAATTTTGCATAAACTTTTCAAGGATCCTCTGCATCCTTGAAAATAGTGCATTGCAAAAGGCTGCATATCTGTGTATTCACGGGAGTGTGGATGATATGACTAGACAGGGGTTAATAGTGCCGAGCTATTGAGCAGCACATGCAGAATTGCGAACATCAATGTAGCAAGCTCTGTAAAGCTCATCCCCAAAATTTTGCATAAACTTTTCAGGAGTCCTCTGCATCCTTGAAAACAGTGCATTGTAAAGGGTTGCATATCTGTGTATTCACGTGAGTGCGGATGGGTACTTGTGGACAGGGTTCAACAGTGCCGAGCTGTTGAGCAGCACATGCAAAACTGCGAACATGACTTGGCTGAACAGTGCCGAGCTGTGTTAGCCTTCTCCAAAAGAGAAATGACACCATTTCCAACATTTATTTACAAATAATAAAAACAACCCTACAGAAAGAAAAAGTTACGATTTTGAAATGTCCGAAGTTTAGTACAACTACATACCTGACCGGCAACGGGCGTCTCCCACAGCGCCGTGGATCGATGAGCCGGCTGCTGCGTCAACTATGTACGAACCGTGGGTCCAAGATCCACATATGACAGTCGCTGCATATTTGACACGCATGCTATCATGTTAATAAACCATTGATCGTAGGCAGACATTAACAAAATGATGACACTTAACTATATTAGGCAAGCATAACATATTAGGCAAATTCAAAAAGACATGAATCAAATTCATTGAAAAACAACCATCTACAGTTAGGATGATATTTTTCCAGCTTTCTTTCTCTTATAGAATATCTTGGCAGCTAATGAACTGGAATAGTATTAATCCCTAACTTCAGTTAGGATGATATTATGGCTTATAGGGAGAATCTGAGTTCAAACGTAAAAGCTTAAAGGCTATGGTTTGCAATTGCTTTGTGGGCTGTTGTTTATCACATCTGGTAGCGCATAAATGCTGTAATAGTGTAATACACAAGGGCAGGCTTAAGACTAATCAGGTTGATTAGATGGGAAGTTAAGAGCAAGGTGGAAATCAAATGAGGCTTTTGGTAAAAAATAAGAGGACAGTAAGCGAAATTATAAAATTTCTTGAGCAATCAAAATCCCAAGTAAGTAAAAACTCTAAATAAGTATTTGATTAATGACAAAGTTACATGTATTATATACTAATAAAAAAAAAATTACTGTAGGAAGCGATTTTCTATTGTATGGCAAAGAATGGATGAAAGAGCTGTTCTAAGCATCCTTAAACCTATGCATAATCACTTATGCCACACACCTCATGCAAACATATAGAACCTATATGGAAATCAGACATAGATTTCTTATTGATTGTTTTACCAATCAAGTATTGCAACATAATCATACAAAAAGACTATCTACAAGAAACATGTGAAGTGGTCAGAATTTATATGAGATATTATGTGTTTTAATATCTACAAGGCTATGGCATGTCTGCAGGATGTTCGTAAGACAATAGTTCTATCATTGCCTCCTTCAAATGCAGAAGTGATCCAGGCAATCATCCAAGAGAATTCGGACCACCCGGACTTTGGTCACATTATTGATGATATCAGGATTTTAGCTTCAGACTTAAACTCATTTCAGTTTTGTCATGTGAAACGTAATTGTAATGTAGTTGCTGATGCTCTCGCTAAGAGAGCAAAAAATTCCTCGAGCCTAGATGTTTGGCTTGAAGATGTTCCGGATGATATTGTTCACCTTCTTTCTTTTGATGTTCCTTAAGCAATAATAGTTTCTGCTGGGCCAACTTTTGGTCTGGTTTCTCAAAAAAAAAAAAAACTTCTCCATTTTTTATTACAAATTTTTTTTCTTTTCTACCTTTCCAATATATGTTGACAACTTCGAAATGTTGGTCCCTGAATCCTTACTGTCTAAAACTTGATCAAGATTGTTTAATGGCTGCCATCTAGATATATAATGGAAAATCAACAACTCAAGATCCGATTCAGTGTCTTCAAATTTTATAAGAAAAGAGGGTCTGATCTTAGGATATATAGTGGAAAATCAATAAAGCAAAACCGATTAAAAAAAAATACCTCTATATTGACTTCTTCCTCCTTAATTTCCTCATATGATAAAATTTAATTATTAAAGGAGTCAGGCTCCTTGCTTCACGCTAATTAAAGTCAATGGCTTATGCAGCAGCACGTGATAGTTCACACCTATTATGATATTTTGGATAAACAATCAATGGCTTATGCAGCAGCACATGATATATAGTTCACACCTACTATGGTATTTTGGATAAAAAATTGGATTATGGATTCACTCAATCGAAAAAATTATTTCATATGCGATTCAAGAATTAGATTAATATAAACCTAGTTGGAAAAGCACATGAAAAAGCACTTACCAGGTACCTGGTTGGTGGATTATTCATATGGGATTTGAAGCAAACCCAGAGATCTTAGATTTAATCCTCTAAACTCTCAGTCCATGAAATTTTTAGAAAATCAAATGGGAAATGAGTGAAATAATCTGGTCAAAGGATGGGACACAGCCACCAGCGGAGCTAGGGGGCCCCTTGACTTTTCAAAAATTTCATTTACTATGTTAATAAAATCACAAATATTTTGTAATAAAATCCCTTTTAGCCTATGAATTTGTTTCATCAGGTATATAGTAAATTCAAGAACACCATAAAGGTTAGTCCTCTCTCTTTTCTTTGTCATATTTTTTTTGTTCTTTTGATGGGTTTTGTAACTTTTCTTTGAATATTAATGTTTATATATGAAAATTTTGAGAATGTTGTCCAAGTTAATCCTATCCCTTTTTTCTTTTTTGTATTCTTAATCTTTACACTGTTAATCACCTTTTGCAATGTTGTTAAGGAATATGTTGCTTCTAATCCTTCTTTGGGTTAAAACCTTCAACTCCACTGCTTTAGTCAATTAACTTGATAATACCTTCAACTCCTCATGAAAGTTTTATGAATATTCTTTACTTAGATTTTATAGAGGCCCATTTGTTAGGTTCTAAAGATTTAGAATTAAATGTTTAGAGTCCTAATTTGTTTATGTTGGCAAACCGAAAACAAAAACATGTTTAGAATAGGTGTTAGACATTGTTAGGTTCTAAGTACTTAGGAACTAATGTATTAGAACTCTAATTTGTATTGTTGGCAAACCATGATCAAAACAGATGTTAGTCTTGTTTAGACTTGCTCAAAGTATAGGTCTTTTATGTAAAGTTGGAATCGAGTTAACTGCTGAATTAAGTGTGCAATTCTGACTGGCTCGATCGATCGAGAATTAGACTTGACCGATCGAAAGTCGGGCAGAATGTTTTTTCTACAGAATTTCCAACTCAGCCCTAAGCCCATATGACGTGTAGGGTTTTATGTTTTGCCCTAAGTATAAAAGGGAAACCCTAGCCACATTTTTGTATAAGCTCTATTTGCTGTATGTGTGAATCTCTTGTGAGATCTGAGAGGTGGTTGCCTTCACACATGCTTAGGATTATCAAGAAGGAGATTTCATTGAGAGCTTGATGATCATTCAGTTGCTGCACTAAAGAGCTTAAAGATACGCAAGCGGGAGTGCTTGTACTTGCTGGAGAATCCAAGAAAGAAGGAGTCCGTGGTCTCGGAGCTTGCACGTGGTTGTGTCAGTAAGTTTTCTACATAAGGTAGCAATAGGATGTTAGTGGTCTAAGTTGCTATTGTAAAATTTCGATTCTTTCATAGTGGATTTAGGATTACCTTGAGGATAGCTAAGTTAAATCCTTCCCAGGTTTTTTACCGGTTTGGTTTTCTTGGGTCATCATATCATTGTGTTCTTTATTTTTTCGCTGCTTTACATGATATGATTTATATGTGTTAACCTAGACTTGCATAATTTATCTAAGTTAATCACTTGGCTAAATAACTAGGTTAATCTGGTTGTGTTTAAGGGGTCTAAAAACAAACAGTTATTGCTCAAAGTGTTTCAAGTCAAGTCTCAAGAATATTCAAGCCGTAGGAAAAAGAATTAAATTTTAGTGAAGCTTGATCGATCGAAGGATAGGCTCGACCGATCGAAAATCGCAGAAAAACAAATTCTACTGAATTTAATTTAGGCCTAAGCCAGCGAAAACATTTAGGGTTTCAGTCCAACACTCCTAAGTATAAAATGAAACCCCTAACTAAGTTTTGAAGAGTCTTGGAAGACTTGTGAGTTACTCATGTGAGATTTGAGAGGTTCTGTACCTTCTAATTCTACAAATATCTATCGGAACAAGATCTACAATCAAGTGCTGGTGGAATCTAGTTGCTGCAAGATCAACAAGTGGTGATCTGTGGTGATCTGAAATCTTTGAGTGGGATCTCAAAGTCATAAGCGTGGGAGCTTGTGTGCTGCAAATCCAAGAGAGAAGAGTCTGTGGATTTGGAGCTTGCACGTGGTCGTGTCAGTAAGTTACTACTTGAGGTAGCAATAGATTTAGGGTTAAATCTTTTGTAAAAACATCACTTCTCTATTAGTGGATTTGTTTGCCTTGAGGATAACTAGGTCAAATCCTCTCCAGGTTTTTACCTTGAAACAGTTCGTTTCATTGGTTTTCCTTGGTGATCATATTTGTGTGTTATTTACTTTTCTGCTGTATGCATGATATGATCTTTCACTGTTTAACTTGGATCTCATAATTAACCTAAGTAATCACTTGGCTAATATATTAGTTTAAACGATTTGCTTTAAGGGGTCTAAACAAACAAACACCATTGACTTCATAAATCATATATTCAAAGTGTTAATTAAGGTACATATTTATTCACTCCTATTTTCCCTCTTCTTTTGGGTATCTAACTTTTTTTTTTTTTAATTGTTATTTTTAATTTTAACATATTATCATTTCGTATGCCTTTTCAATTGGTTGTGTTGATGTGGTGCTTATGATGAGCAAGAGGTAAATACAAACAACAATTCAAGCCACAAATAAATCTTATGGGTAAGTTTTACAGCTACTACTGCATTTGGTAGCAAATAGTGTATTCTCTAAAATGTAGCTTACAGTAATTGTTAGGTTCTAAAAGTTTAGAATAATTAGTAAACCATGAGCACAGATAGATATAGATTCCTAACTCTATAGGTATGATTAGACAATGCTCAAGGTGCTACAAGTTAGAATACAAGAAAAAGAAAGTTGCAGATTCTAAAATTCGAAACATGCCAGGTTCAACCGATTGAGAAGAAGGCTCGACCGATTAAGACACGGATTTGCAAAATTTAATTAAAGCCCATTAGCTCATTAAGTGATTAAAGTTTCAGATCAAATTCTAAGGCATGTTTTAAGGAGTTTTAGAGAGAGAAGAGTGCTTCTTGTACCTCCTATTGTAGATCTAGGGTTTCTGTACCCAAAGCTCTCTAAAATCTTTTACCGGCAATATTCCTTGAAAAAACCTAAGATCCGATGTTGGAGTTAAGCTGTTGCGTACAAGATCAACAACTGTTGATGATCTAAAGTTTTGAGTGGGATCTCAGAGTCACAAACAAGGGTATTTGTGTTCAACAAATTCAGATAAAAGAGTTCATGGTTTCGGAGTTGCGTGTAATCATGTGAGTAAGTACTACGAGAGGTAGCTTTAGATTTAGGGAAAAATCAACCGATAAAAATTCAAATCAAATGAAAATTAATTCCTACTTGTAATTTAATTTTGGGATGTGTCCAATTAATTTTTTTTTAATTTTTTTTTTATGCCAAGTGACCTCCATTCATAATGCTCAGTGTAAAAACCAAGAGGAATATCTCATCTTCACAATTGATGAATGTTTCTTTGGTTATGCACGGGACAGATGCTAGCTAGTAGTAGTACAATAAAATATTGTAAGTCCAACTCCCGTTTTATTTAGGTGGCCACTATAAACTTCTATGCAGACATTATTAGTTATAGAAGAAATATAATGTAGTGGTGGGTAAGATAGAAAACTAAATGGTACATAATTGTAAAAGAATTAAAAACTCATTATGCCACTCTGAGTTACATAATTTTGGATGGCAATGGAACGTGCTTGCGGTATTCTCCAAGAGCCCACAATGGGAAAACATTTCTATATGCTGAATAGTGCAACATGCAGTTTTTCAAGTAGACTTACGTGTTTCATGCCACAACAAAGTAATTAATGATTAATTAGAAATTATTGGAAGTAAAATTTAAGCAAAGTATAGTACGTCATGTTATTTTACATTCTTGTCTGCCTTTTTTTAATTAAAATAGAAAGTGATAGCTTTATTAGTTGTGTTGCAACTTGCAAATTAAAGTTTATTAGTCAAGGGAAAAAACTACGTTCCATAATGGAAGAATGATATCTATGCTCTTGTCAATTTTCATATTTCTATTTGTTATTTGAAGTTATGTTAAATAAAGAACCCTGTTGAGGAAAATTGCCATTTTCCAATTGGGAATTGATTATCAGCTTTGCTGCATGATGAATAGGTGTCGGGTCTCTTTCAGCTTATTACAAGTAAAATTTTATTTTTAGAATTATTCAAGAAAAACATACGATAACACGATATAAATGTAATGATAAGTTTTTAAACCATAAACTAACCTGTTTGGCAAGAATAGAACCCATCATTACCCATGAAGTTTGTACCAAATTTGATCGATTTACTTCAAGAGGTATATATATCTATGACCAAGAATAGAGAATTTGTTATTTTAATTTTGATGGAAGAATCTATACAACATCTACAAAATCTCATTTAAAACAAGAATAGATATAAATTTCTTTAAATTGAATCATTGATCTACAAAAACTTCATTGAACCAAATTGATGTAATGAAAGATATTAAATATGAAAAGAAAAAGAATTTAGAGTCTTAAAGCAAAATCCATGGTTAAACACTACCTTTTCTGGGCATGAAAGATGACTCTCTGACCAGCCACCATCATCTTTTTGTGTTTTGAGTAAAAAAAATCAACAGCTTTATGTATTGCAAAACAATTGATGTAAGTCTTGCCCACTGCAACTAATGCTCCAAGGGCAAACCATGTACCATACATAAAACAAATTCCCCAATTTCCATACCTACGACAAAGTCTCATCTTGTAATTGATTTGTATTACATCTATATATAAAACTATGATAAAAATAATTGTAAACAAATGTTTCAAATTCATCATGTAATTAATCTAACCATAATAACAATAATAATGATATCTAGTAAACTAGTACATGAACATACCAAGAACCATTTGTATGTCTAAAATGTATTGGACTGCTTTTGAATTGAATTCTCAATCTCCTTTTTCCTGTGCTCAGGGTGCAACTTCTTAAATAAAAGTAAAGCTTGGATTGATGATGCAGTGCACTCAACATAGTCATGCTCAATGACAATACCCTCGAAGAATTCTGTGGGATTAAGCCACTAGAAGGGAAAAAAAAGGTAATTAATTTTCCACTGATATATGAAAGACAAATTGGGCCCAAGACCCTTTTAATCCAGTCAACATTATTTGGCCCACAAATGCCCAAATCTTTTTGTATAAAAGATAGGCGTGAGAACTAAAATGAAAAAGCACAATAAAAAGAAACAAGCAACAGCAGGAAGTGTCAACAACAGGAATTGCGTGAAGGAAGAGTCAAACTAAAGGAATTGACAAACACACAGCAGGAAACGCGTGAAGAAATAAGACAAAGCCACGCAGCAGAACAAAACAAAGCTAATCTGCTACGGCAAAAACGGTGTGAGAGGCAAACACAGAAGATAGTGGAGCAAGCATAGAAGGGTCGGGGCACCACCAACCTGTACCCAGCTAATACAAGGGAGGTGGGCCCACGGTCAAGGGGATTCAGAGGGTATGGTTTGGTGGTGGGGGGAAAAGGGGGTCTATATTTGGTTTCCTGCCATGACTTCTTTTGGGAATATATCCTGCTGAGATGGTATCTTGCCCAAAAGAAGTAATAAATGGTTGGAACCATCTGATGCATGCCACAGAGCTAGGTAGTGAGGTAGCCCAATCCTTATTGGTTAGTCACCTAGAGGTAGAGGTATACGACAAGAACAAATAAAAGGGATTTTTGTCGTGAAATGAGTAATGGTGCAGCAAATATGTACTGAGCAATGGCAGGGGCAACCAATGGGTAGGTGGGTAATCTTGAAGGGATGCCCACAACAAACCAAAAACAATTGGTGAAGCCCTAGGGGTAAAAGAGAGAAATCCCATTGAATCAATTCGCTATAAAAGGAAGGTAACCACGGCAGAAAGAGGAAGACCAAATAGGAGAAAAAAAACAGAAGAGAGAAAAACACCGAAGGGAAAGGACTGGATGGGGGGGGGGGGGAGGCACCTAAAGGCAGTACTTAAGGGGGAAAACCCATGGTAAGAGAGTAGTAAGCACCCAGAGAGAGGTACCCAGGAAAAGGAAAGACCAAAAAGGGGGAACAACCCACGGTAGGAGAGTAGAGAAAGTCCATGATCCTTTAGAAATGTGACGATGCATTTTTCTAAAGTCTCCAACAGGATTGTTCCTAACCTTTACATAGTTTAAGGGGAACACAATAACTCCAAATAATATATTGACAATGACTTTCCTAAGCAAAAATGTAGACTTTTATGATTTAAGAATTGAAAATCAAACCTGGGATCTTTTTATGAACTCATGCCCTTTTGCCAATACCGGTCCAATTTCATCAATGAAATCACTAGCTAAAAGAGCTTGAATACTAAAACCCATATCCCACGATTGACAGCCAAAACTCTACACACAAATTGCATATATCAAAGTCAACAATTCATGCAAATGGATAGGTAAAAAGTTCTGCAATTGTTTTGCATAAAATGTGTACTAACATGTGCCTTGATTCCATCTTTAGCGACCCATATGTATTCTTTCACCCTAGCAAGATGCTTCTTATAAGCATCCCCATCTGGATCTTCAACCCAACAAGCAAGCATACACATCGACTATTCAATGCAAACGGTATTAGGAGGAATATTATATAGCCCAAATTAACCATGTCTATGGCTTTTCTAGAGCATTGTAGAATCACATTACCTTTTCCACAACCCCAATGGTAATGTATCTAGTGATTTCATCTTCATAGTGAATGAGCTTCATTGCTGCTTTAAGAGCTTTTTCTCTAACCAATTTATTTAAAGGCCAACGAGTGAGAATAGGCTCAGTTAATATGTATAGGCTATCCCAAAGTAGATCTTGTATCAAAGGATGCGGATAGTAGATATCCTCCTGTAGTAATTGATTTCCACAATCAATGCATTAGCAAAAAAAAAAAAAAAAAAAATCTCAATCAATGCATTGAAAGATGTATTTAAAAGACTATATGGTAAATGTCATTCCACAATTATCAACCATGAAAATTGTTGGAATATTGACGAGTGAGTGACGTGATTATCTAAGTATTAAATTTCTAGATTGGATACTAATGACAAGATTTAGTGATTAATATAATATAACTGGTCCAAACCTAAAGGCTTAACTTTTGGGTCATGTCATGTCCTTATACGTCTTATTAACTCTTCAATTAAAGTCTTCTCATGGTGTTATCTCCTCATCAAATGTAAACTCACCTTTGCACATTGATGACGTGCTTTGGCCCAATTAACTTCACTGTAAGGTTGAGTGTAAAGTTCCTCCCTTAATTGAAGAATAAGAGGTGTGATTGGCCCAACAAACCTTCTCCCATATAAGTATGAAAAAGGCAAGTAACCAACCGATAATAGATCCACATTTTTGCTGCATTTTGGGCACCACAAAATTGATATGTTATTATTAGAATTTGGTGCATTAAAAAGAATGCTAAACCTCTGTGGTGACAAAGGCATCAAAGAAATGAACTAACTCTGTTAAACATCGACTTAACTGATTTTAGAAAGGTTCCACATGCAATAATGATTTAAAATACTTAATGAAGAAGCAATCATATATTGTATAAACCTGGATACATGGGAAGATATGGAGGAAGAAGCCAAAATTCCGGAGGCATTGGGTTGGCTCCAGCCCATTCAAATACACCAAGTATCTACAGTTTACAGGACATTGCATACTAGTGTTAATTATCAACAGAAAGTCATCATGCATGGTGAGTACTTGAAACCAAATATGTTCATTTCTCAAATTGTGAAATAAATATGATTATATTTTAATTAACTCTAATTTGATGTGAATCTCCACAAATAAATGGTCATACCAAAAGCCAGGACTTTCCCCAAGAAGATATGTGTGTTGCACCACCACGATCAAGGACCCATTTTCTTGCTCTTGCACAAGCATTGTACTGACCACCATCAGGTCCTTCCCCAAGTATTCGCATACAAATGTAGCTGAGAATTGTGCAAAACATGATGTTGTGGCCTCCTGTGTAAAATCCCCATCCACCATCTTCATTCTAAAAACAAAAAACAGAAAATGAAAGTGAAAATTTTTGCAAAATCTCTAATCTTATTGATTCAATAAACATTTTAAACTTTCAAGAATATATACCTGACGATTGTATATGTAACGAAGAATTTCTTTTTTATACTCAGCTGGGAAGACAGTATTAAGATGTCTTGTAATGTAAAAACATAATACCTGCATTTTTTGGATCAAATACAAGAAAAATAGTAGTTACATCAAGCTGAAAGCCAAAATAGTTCACTAGCAAGGATGTTATTTGGAACAATTTCATTGTTCAGAGTCAACTCAAACTTAATTAGAAGATATTCTAGAGGTGTATATTTACTTGACAAATTATAATGATAATAAATTAATAATAATATTGAAAGCTTAATAATGATAATGGTGCAACTCACAAAAGGAGGGAGGAAAAACAACGGGCTAGCATTTTCAGCAGGCCAATGGCCATCACAAGACTGCAAGGCCGCATAGAAATGGACAGCCCTCCTCAATGCACTTGTGGCCTTTTCATATGTGATTTCCTCTCCATCCTCAATCTTAACTGGGGGAATTGTATGTTTGAAGTTTTTCTCCCTCAAAAACTGCAATCATTTCAACAATTCCTCAGTCATTAGCGAATAAAATTTCAAAAATTATACTTTTACTAAGATTCAAAAATTAAACAGATCAACGAAATGCACATGTACCAATTATACATTTAAATGCCCACGCAATGCAAAGATAATGTCGGCTATATGGTTATTGGTGAAAGAGTGATTCTAGTGATACTATATATTTTTATGAACTGATGTGTCTATTTTTTAAATTTTAAAAATAAAATAATTAAAATTTTATTTATTATATTGTTGTTGTGAATTCAAAGGAGTCAATTTCGTACCCGAGGCCATTTCGATTTAATCAAGGGAACGATATATTTTGGTACCAGTCAATACCGGTGTACCGTTTCGGAATTCGCTATATATATATATATACATATTGTAAGGTTGAATTTATTCAATCATGTGTTGGCTTTATTCCGTGCCAAATTTGCTTGTAATTTAACAATTAGATACCTTGTATTTAAGTGGGAATCATGTAAGGGTAGTGTGTGAGAGATTGTGAAGAAATCTCAAGAAGTGTGCAATTCAAGGGAGTCTCGTGACTGGATCTCGCTACTGGCAAGTCACCAGAATGGCACACGCGAGAAGCATGCAAGGGGAGCTGAAAGGTCACGACAGCTAGAGCACTACAAGACAAAATTTCCAGTCTGGCCAGGCAGTTAGCTCGCGACCCAAACTCGCGACTCGTTCCAGTCGCAAGGTCGAGTCGCCAGAATGCCCTGCTTGTTGAAAACTGACCTTTTGCATTCCTCATACATCCTACTATAAATACCCTTATACCCACGAAATGTAGAGAGCTTCCAGAGAGAATTTTGAGAGAAAAACTCTAGAGAAAAACAATATTGATTCATCCACAATCTTCATCATTTGATTCTTCAAATTCCTCTACTCTCACTCTCTCCATTGACATATCCTTGAGAGGTTACAACCGGTCTTTCTTTCCCTTTATATTTATTTTAATATTTTATATGTACTGATTGGTTTGATACTTTGAGCTCTTTTTTTTTCTAATTTTTTTTTTTTAATATTTATATGTGTTGAAATAGTGTTTTGGTTTAGGAATAGTTACACTGTCACAGCAAATTGTTACAATATTTTCATAATTGTTGAGTTATTAGTTCTTTTTAGGTCAAAATAAAATAAAAGAATAAAATATTTATTGTGAAAATGTTGTAACATTTTGTAACTAGTAACTACTAAGGTGTCAATTTCTTATATGTCAAAATAAAATAATAAAATATCTTTCCAAAACTCATCACAATTGAAAATAAAGGATTGTGAAAATGTTGGACATTTTGTTTATGTTACAATATTATCACAAATATTATAAAATAATAAGATATTAGATTGATTGATTGCAATTACAACTAAAAATAAAAGTATTGTGAAACTGTTGTGACATTTTATTGTATTCTTAAACTTCTTTTTTGGTTTAGTTAATTTGGGTGAGCCAAAATTCACCGTTTCATACATAGTTTTATAGGGCTTGCAATTTTGTTTTTAGGCACCACTTCAAGTGAAAATGTCGTTTCTCCCCTTTATACTTTGATAGTTCACAATTCTCCCCTAAACTTTAAAAGTAAGTAATTTTTCCTTTTATGTTTTAGAACGAGAAAATACCCCCATACTAAAACTCTCTTAGTTAAACTCTAATGAAATTTTATGATTCCTAGAATATCCCATTATGTTATATCTAAAATACCCCACTAAATTTTAATATCTCAAAAATCTCATTCACGTATTTTTAGTTTTATATACTAGTCATGCTTGAGAAGTTGAAATCGTGATATAGGACTTTTTATTTGTTACTTAGAGAACACCAATTTACTAGATTATAATATTCTAGACGTATAATTTTATCTAACATAAACTCCAATTGCACATGCATTTTCTTATCTTGTTTATTATTATTACTAGTCACTAACCCGTGCAATGCACGGGCTGGTTGTGAAATTGGATTACTTGTAAAAATTAAATTACCTAATTTACTTAAAATTTATTTATGGAAAATCAATTCTAATTTGATCAAAATTTATTTAGTATTGGTCTTTTTGGATTAATAAATGAAATAATATTCTTGCATTTGTTTAAAGTGTAATATGAGGCTAGTCATACCACATCAACCACTTTATCAGGATGTTAAAAAAAAGCTAAGAAAAGAAGAACATTATCAATCTTTTCAATTCAAAATTAACAATAATACTTCAGAAAGGAACTCATAATCTCAACCAAAGAATAAACGAAACTTAGAAACTCATATGGTCCAGGCATATTTGATAAATCAAAGGATATACATCCCTACATATGCCACAGTCATGTTTAGTATAGGCCAAATATATAGGTTAAATTTGTTGTGTGGATTCTCTCTAGATTAATTCTTGGAGAAGTATATGCAAGTGAAAAACTCATAAACAACATTTCAAATTGCATGAATATTTTACAGATAAATGAAAGAATCACAATGCAGCATACTATGCAACTTTCCTTTTCCTGCATGCATTGATTTAATAACCATTTTAAGCACAAACCTCATTGATTCAAGTGAAAACCAAAAAATTGGTGGCATTAAGTTAGTATCATTCATGTATTTCATACTCACCCTAAAGCTATATTGCTTAGTTGTTTAATATTCAATGTACCTACCAATCACTCAACTCTACTACAAAAATTCAACTTTCTTATCTAAGTTTTATTTGAATAAATTTTCATTGCTCCAGTTAATTGTATACTTTGATATAGATTTTCTATTTACACTGAATGAAGGCCAAACACGGAAAACATAATCTTTCATGACTGAACAAATGATACTACAATTCTATCATCAAATTCCTCCCATTTCCTAAATTATTAAAGCAAAATTTAACAATTATTCAAGTTTTGAGATAAATTAAGGAGGGAATCCTAGAAAACAACATGAATGGACAACTAATATCTATATGAATGGTCCTTTCAAAAAAAAAAATCTATATAAATGGTAACCAAAACCTAATTGAAGAATCAAAGTCATGGATTTCACTTCTAGATTTATTGGCAAAAAAATTCATATTATGACCATCCATTATAAGCACATCATACTCATGGGCAGTAAAAGTAAAGAAATAACTTTTTTTAAGAACAAAGAAACCATAAAGAATTAATAGCTTTATTGAATTATTCACCTCATACCTCAAAGAATGTTCACAAATTCTTCACTTAGTTATTTCAGGCCTTGTGAAGAAGTAGAATGTTGAATGGAGGGAGAGGTATAGTGCAGAAGCCAAGAGTAAGGAATAAGCTCCACCGCCACAGATGGAAACAGAGTTTCAAAGAATAATTGCATGATTTGGCAAGGTGAGATTTTATAAGGACACTTTAGTAGGACATATAAACATGACCATGTTCCTATAATTTAACTGAAAGATATATAAAACAATCCCTATAGTAACTAAATTTTATTTGTTTATTTTTTTTTAAAAGCCATTAAAACAAATTGCATTGTTCAAACGTATTATGGTGCAGAGTCCTACATCATACATACACATGCATTTATTTGTTGTTGAAAATGTAACTTGATCTAAAATATAACTCAGTTAAATATGATTATGCAGGATGAGAATGGTATTACATATTATCTTAAAATAAGTAAGATTGCAAGATTAAATAATTTCTACTTGGCTCAAGACATACCAGCAATATTTCAAGATCAAAATGTAAAGAAAAATATGGAAGAATCTTCAACCTGTAGAGGAAGAAGCTCAAGTTTGAAAAAAAAGGGAATGAAAAGAAAAACGCAAGAGTGAGTGAGACATTTTGTCAAACACATGATGTACATGTTCTAAATGGGATTGAAAGGACAATTTAACAACATGAATCCCTCAAAAAAAAAATACAAAACTGAAGAAAAAACCTTCAAAATGATCCATTAAAAAAACAAAATCAACATTAGAATGTTCTATTATCGAAGAGTAATCTGACTTTTCATGAGAAATTAATAGTCTATTAGATATTTTTCTTAGGGTAAAAATCAAGCCACATACACATTGTTCTAATCTTGCAGAAATTGAGTCCAAATCTTCTGTCTCACTTTCTCTACTCTATTCTATACTCTACAAATAAAAACTTGCCGCATGTCTATCTACTTAATTAAATCCTAATTTTGTGGCTTTATTATTTCAGTTACCTAAATTAAATAAATAAAGAAAATAAGAAAAACCCAAAAGTCAACACATCCCACCACCTACACCACCACCATTGTTCGCCGAAGCCATCAACACCTTCAGTCACAGCCATCCATCGGAACCGGAAAATTTTGGTCATAATTTTCCTCATCACAAAGAGCACCTCAAAATATAGGGTTTAATATGACAAGTTTTTATTTCTCAAGAACCAAAGGTCGAAAAGATATAACGTGGTACAATTAGAAAGACAAAATAAAAATAAGAGTAGTTTTATTTGAAAACTATTATAGATTTTACATCACCCACCCACCCACCCACTTTTAACTGATTGAATCAACCATATTCCTGGGAAAGCCGAGAAAAGGAATGATAGAATATTGGACTTTGTTGGAGTTTGAAGGTCCTAGATTTGGCTTGGCTTTGTTTAGAGTTCCAAGATGGTACCTTACTTGGATGGCTGTGATTAGAGTAGTTGGTGGCTCCGGCGAATGAAGGTGCTGCTACTAGTGGTGAGATGTGTTGAATGTTGAGTTTTTCTTATTTTCTTTATTTATTTAATTTAGGTAACTGAAATAAAGAAGCCACAAAATTAGGATTTAATTAAGTAGATAGACATTTGGCAAGTTTTTATTTGTGGAGTATAGAGTGGAGTAGAGAAAGTGAGACAGAAGATTTGGATTCGCAGAAATTGATGGTCTCCTTCATGTGCTTGATCAAACCCGACAAAAATCACAACAGATTGCGGTGCCTGAATCGCACAGATCATGTTGTTCAATTGAAGGAACTCACAAGAAGGTCATTGATATAGATTCCATTGTTCTTTCAATCATACAACCAACTCGGTCAGCATCATTGAGTCTCCTGTAGACCTTTCCCAAGTCTCTTTGAGTAGAGATTTGTATGGCTCAGTGCTTCTTCTCTCATCGCAGAGGGAGAACCATTGGCGGAAGAGAAGGGTATAGACATTAAAGAAGTAAGAAAGGGTGTTGTTTGGTCTTTTGTAACTACTGTCCAAGGGACCAAATGGGTGGTCTGAGGAAGGAGATCGATTCTGAGGAAGAAGATGTCTGTTGGTGGGTATGGTGGGTTTTTAGATGCGTTGTGATGCGATGCTTTGCTGTTGGCTTGCCGTGGGTCTGATCGAGGAGGAGCTGGTAGAGGAAGACAAAGAAGAGAAGGCACAGTATCATGAAAGGTAAAGGCAGAGTCTTCGTGAAAGGGAAAGGCAAAGTCGGGTTTTAGAAAAGTTCAATTACGTTTTTTTTTTTTTTTTTTAATATTGTGCTGACGTGAAAAATTGTGGGAGCTTCAGAGATTTCAGTTTTATATATATGAAGGAAGCCCCTTAAATAATAGTATAGAGACAATGTTTTAGTGGGAGTTAGAGTTGTATTTTTACCGAATTGTCTTTTAGTTTTATCTCTACTTAAACATAGGAGTGTAGGAGTATTTTTGAACAAAAAAATGAGAAATCCAAACAGGAGAAGCTCCTTAAATAATAGTATAGATATAGATATATAGATGATGATGATTATTATTATTATTTTATTTATTTTCTTGCTTAAAAGAGTGTTTATCAAAAACTAAGTAAGCTAAATATAGTAGAGGCATATAAAATGCAGGACGATGATATTCATCATTCTTAAAAGTTTTTAGTGAGTGAATATTGCCTTAAAAAAAAAAAAGGTTCTAAGAAAACTATCATAGAAAAATTGATATCTCATATGTTAAATAACTACTTTATATTTGTGTATAATCAAAATTTTTATATGAATGAGATTAGCATTGTATGACACGAATCTTTTAGCATGTGATTTCATAATTCTTTAGATAGAAACTCTATCTTAATTTTTGCAATCAAGGGCAGCACGTGCCACCAAAACTAATAATTTTACAAATAACGACCTAGTACACAAATTCAACAAACAAAATTTAATTACACTCATCACAAATTCAAAACATTCTTCCTTAATCTTTCCTTTTCCTTTTCAGCTTTTCTCCATCGATCTTAACCACCTTTTCTCTTTACCATTTTGTCCCCTCAACCAATTCATTAATATTACTCTTAAGCAAACCCCTCTGGCCATCTCTCAACACATGGGATGGCCAGAGAGAGAGAGAGAGAGAGAGAGGTGCCAGCCACCAAGGGACCCACAAAAGCTATTAACTTCGTTAGCACTGTGGAAGGTGACATGCTTGCTACGAGGAAGGGCCTAAGATCCAGATCAAGGCCTTGGGTGACACCGATCCTCGCTTCAGTGAAACTTGCAGGTTAAAGAGCCATATCGAGGTTTTATGGTGTTGAATATGTTTTTGGTAGAACGGATTTGTGGTAGTTTTAAGGGTTTTGGCTGTGGGTGGTCTTTGTTTGGGTTCAGCCCTATGAAGCACAGGTGCATTTCCGGATTCGGGTGCGGGTGTGAGTGCAGGTGTGAAACTCGACAATTTTTGAAAAAGTAGGGTGCGGGTGCGGCGATTAAAAAATTATTAAAAACATATTTATTTATATTTTATATATATTTTTACTATTAAATTATTCTTAAAAATTACTATGGCCTGTTAGTAGTAAATAGTTTTACTATGGCACGTTAAAAGCAAAATGTACAGCCAAAGCCCATGAACATGAACAATCAACAAAGCCCATGAACAATCACATTGTTGTTTCCCTTTGCCTTCACGTGAATCTGATTTTTGCAAAGTCCGACAGCGACGATTCTGAAAATTTCAACCCTTTAAACTTTTCTTCATCTCCTTCTCACTTATCTTCACCTTAGTAATTTCTTCTTCTTATTCACAACCAAACAATTTCGGCCATTTCGGTCAGTTTCGGCCGCTGGCTGATACGATCCGATACGGTAGAAATGACTCGATTCTGGCTGAATCGGCCCGGTTCAGCGCGAATCTGTAAAAAAAAAAAAAAAAAAAAAAAACTCAAACGCGGCACCAATGCGAGGGCAGCGGCGTCGCTCGCGCGTCGCCACATCAGACGCAGGTGCAGCGCCCATTTTGCCGCGTCCGTGCATCATAGGTTCAGCCTTTGGTGATTTGGGTGGCTGATGGCACTTTTTGTGGTGGAGGTTGATGGTGGGTTATGATAGTTACATGATTAGTGTTTGGTTGCTAGGAAACTAGAAGTAAAGAAAAGAAAATTGAGTAAGACTCAAGCGATCCCAATTGAGCGATTAATCTGGTTTTTTTTTTTTTTTTTTTTTCAAGTTTAAAGAAATATGGGTTTTATTAATTTTTGACTGAATGGATATCTTTAATTTTGACATTTTATCTATGTATACTACTATTTAAGGGGCTTCCTCTGTTTGGACCAAATTTTTTTTCCCCAAAATACCCCTATTTCTCTAGGTTTAAGTAGAGGTAAAAACTAAAGAATAGTTTGGAAAAATACATGTCCGTCTAACTTGCACTAAAATATTGCCTACAAAATAAGAATACTCTCCCACTAACCCACTTTTATTGTTTTTTTGAAATACTTTTTTATTATTTAAAAGGAAAAAACACACCCCACGTACTGATAGTTAAAAAAAAAAAAAAAAAAAAAAAAAAAAAAAAAAAAAAAAAAACTAAACTAAATTAAGTACTGATAAAAAATAAAAATAAAAACTAACACACGTAAGTGTCCACTAACCCACTTTTATTGTTTTTTTTTTTTTAATACTTTATTACTATTATTTAAAAAGAAAAAAACACCCCACGTACTGATAGTTATAAAAAATTTAAAAAAAACAAAACAAAAACAAAACAAAAACTAACACACGTAAATGTCGGTGTTTAAATACATCTACAGTTATTTCCAAAAAAAAAAAATCCCCAACAATTATAATGTTATCAAATTACTTCCATAAAAAAGAAAATACTCCCCATCTCCATCCTCAAGTCCCTACTTTTTATACTAAGAGGAACAATAGTACTATTTCTTTATTTATTTTATTTGTCTAGTTTAATGTTTAGTATTTTATTTTAGTATTTTTATTTCAATTACCATGAGTAGCTAAATTTATAATTAGGTTTGAGGATGAAACCTTGTTAAGGATTGTCAGTAATATTTATGTGATTTGATTTTTCTCACAATAGTTGTTATTTAATGATTTAAATTGTTCTTGCTTCATATCAATTGACTAAGATGAGATTCTAGATATGAGTTCAATTATGTTTTTCTCATGATTTAAGATTTTTCTTAATTAATTGAATGTTTGGTTTATTATTTTTTGATTTTAAAATTGGATATCTCTTATGATTTGTTTGGCTACGGATACAATTAATGATTTGATTTTATACCTAAGAAGCAAAGAAGAGCATGCTTTAGATATTTAAATAGAAGTTTTAATGATAATATTTTCCATGATCGTAAGATTAATTTCTAGATTATCATGGAGTAGTTGGGAAAAATTAATGATCATAAATATATGCTGATATGAATTAACAAGGAGGATTCCAAAACTTTAATTCCTTTCTCTAGATTGTTTACATCTCTTTACTGCTTTATATTATATCTTTGCTTAATTTAATTATTTGCTTAGTATATTTAATTTCAAACAATCAATTTTTATTAAACTAGATTAGGATTAATTTGGTTAAGATTTGATTAATTTTCCAATGTTCATTCAAGTCCCTGTGGGTTCGACCTCGTTCTTATCAAACTATATTTTGGTACGGTTCGTACACTTATGAGTACTTTAAAATTTCACAACAGGAAGGTAAAGGTACCTCAAAAGATCTGTACCTTTGTTTGGAGGCTTCTCTATGACAAAATTCCTACTAATCTTACCTTTAAGAGCAAAGGAATTCCAACCACAAGCTGCTACCCTCTTTGCAATGCAGAAGATGAATCCACTTCTCACCTCTTCCTTTATTCCCCCTTCACTAGAGCAATTTGGCATGGGTCACCTTTGGTGTACACACATCTGAATTGAACAACATCATTATCCAAATTTGGATTAGGAATGTTATACTCGAACATAAAAGATTGGAGCCAGACATGATGCTTTACCTCCAAACTGTTTTCACAACTCTATAGACCATTTGGAACCATAGAAACATGGTGGCACATGAAGGGAAACAACCTAAGCCCATGGAAGTGATTCTAACTGTTCAATCTTTAACTTGTAGGTACCATGAGGCATTCAGCAGAGACTCCACTTCTACCCCCTAGATTGCAGATCAAACTCCTACAATTCAAAGATTTGGTGGACCTTGGCAGCTGATCATCAAGATTGCTGGAGCTAGAAGACAGAAAACTAAGAGATGTGGTTTTGCCTATGAATCCAGAGACGGGCAAGGAAACATCATGATTTCCAGTTTTTCAAGTTATGCAGCAGTGACTGCAAACAATGTAGCCCAGGAAGCTATGGTGGAAGCAATTGATAAAGCTAGGAACCTTTAAATATACTCATATTCTAATCCTGTGCAGTAGCAAACAAATTGTTCAAGTTGTCAACAAGGCTCGAGCTCCAAACTAGCAGAAATAGAATATGGTGGTAGATCTCTGCTATTTTGCTCAGAATGGATTGTTATTTCATTCTTGTTTTGTTTCCAAGGTTATAACTTGTAATGTATATAGTGTCTGTTTGGGACAAACTGAAATTTCAGCTTATTTGCAATTTCAACTTATTTTTGCTACTATTAATGGGTCTCACTGCACTTTTTGTTACTATTTATGAGTTTCACTGTACTATTAAGCTAACTTTTATATTTATTTACAATGTTTTCAGTAAAAAGTTTTCAGTTTCAACTAAATAAGTTATTTCCAAACGAACACACAGTCTAACTAAACTAGCAGCTTCAATGCCAATCCACCAATGTTGGGTGAACCCAACCCTTTTGTAATCCTACGTTTCCTACATATGGTATCAAAAAAAAAAAGTTTTTGATATGTTTATGTATTTTTTAACCTTTAAAAAACTAAAATTAATTAATATGCTCAAAATATGATGTGTCAATATTCTTTTTTTAATAGTTGATATGGCACCATTATTTTTGGAGTTTTATTAATAAATTGATGACATGGCATAATATTGACCATTGGAGATTGCAAATAAATTCATGAAAAAAATTATTTTAAAACCAATTTGAAAATATTTTTATGGAAAAATAAAAAAGTGATTAAATTTTTTGTCAACTTTTTCAAATTCTCATAAAAAATTTCTTAAAATTATTGATTAATGTATGTCCTTGGGACATTAATTAGACCCTTTAAGAATTGCTAATAAGGTATTATTATTTTAAATTATTTATAAATTAATGACACATTGTATGAGGTAATATCATAACTATTAATTACAAAATGAAAAGTTAGGATTTTAAGAATTTTATGTGAGGGTGGAGCTTGTGGCCAGTGTTACTAGACACGTTGCGATGCGAACACGTGTCTAAGACTGGACACGTGTCCGTATCCTAATGGGTCCAGTGGCCTCAAGCCGGACCCTTTTATGTGATACATCGCATATTTCTGATGTGATGGTTACTTTAGAAGTATAAATACTTGTGATGTTTGGGAGGTAATGAGATTTAATTCTCTAAAAAAGAGTTTCATACACGTATACATCTAGATTAAGTTAAAGTAATTTCTTCAAAAAAAAAATTTAAGTTAGAGTTGAATTTTATTTTGTATATATATATATATTTTTTTATATAAATAATGCGTAGAGTAAGGTAGGAACTCTATCACTTCGCGTACTCTACTACTTCACGTATCCCCTACGAATATGCAAGTTCAGGAATAAATACAACACCAAGAATCCTCACCCCTCCTATTGGCTGAATGCTTCTTTATGTGAAAAAGCCTTCAGACGTCGTGACCCTCTTTAGCTACCAGCCCCTCTGTCTTCAAACCGCCACATCGCTCGCTCTCACAGGCTCGTCACTCTCTTTCACTCCAGTGAGTTTTTTTTTTTTTTTTTTTTTTGGTTTAAAATTCTAAGATTTTGTTTTTGATCTATCTGCTTATATGTGAATCTTTGGTTCTCTGAAACTGCTGTGTTTGCGTTTGTTATTTATTTTTTCTTCTGAAATTAGCTAAAGACAAGTGAAGGTCTGCAAATTCTTATAAATCCTGCCTTCTTATTTTCTCTATTATATATAGTTTTTTTATTTATCATTATTTAATTTTACACTAATATCAACTAAAGTAGTTTTGATTATGTTCAGTTTTCATTATAATTATGGCAAAGAGACGGACTAAGCTCTCAAAGAGAAGACACCAAAAGGTGATAAATTTCAATCATTCTATAATGCTACCAATATTAGATATTTTATTTATTTTTGGGATAGTTGTTATATTCTTTGCTAATCTACCTTAACAATTTCCCCAGGATTGGTTAAGTAAATTGCCAGATGAAATTCTTGTGTCCATTCTGTCACTATTGACATTGAAAGAAAGGCAGCGGACAAGTGTTCTCTCCAAAAGGTGGAGATATTTGTGGACATTTACAACCTGTCGCTTGGACTTCAATGATTCAAGGTTACTATCTCTTGTGAGGAGGAAGAAATCTGATCAACAGAACTTTAGTTATAATGGTGTTATATTGGCGATTGTGGAGAATATAGAGTCTGAAAGGAGGAATAGGTTTGTTAGTTGGGTGAATAGTGTGCTGGAATTGCATCAAGGTAATACTATAGATGAGTTTAGAGTTGTTTTTGACATGGATGGGAGGAAATTCAAGTTGGAAATCGACAATTGGATTTGCTTTTCACTGAGAAAAAAGGTTAAAAAGCTTTCGTTGGATTTCATGATGAATGGGGTGGCCAATGCTTATACTCTTACTAGTCAGATTTTTCATAGTTACAGTCTTGATTCCTTAACAGACCTCTCTTTGACTTCTGTGGAAGTGACTGGGGAAGTTCTTGAGTATGTTTTATCCAATTGCCCATTCATTGAGATATTACATGTGGAAAATTCAAATTCTCTAGTGAAGTTAAAGACTTCTAGCCCTTTGCCCAAGCTAAAGCACTTAGGATTAAACTGCCGCTCTCTCAAACAGATTCAGATTTCTGCTATAAATCTTGTTTCTTTCAAATACAGTGGTCTTTATAAGACGATAAAGATCCTTCTAGGGAATGTTCCCAATTTTGTTGATCTGTATGTGAAAAATGTGACAGATGACTGTTTTCACTATTTCTTACAAAATGATTGCCCACTTTCACGTTATCTCTCTCAGCTGGAGACACTTGAGCTAGATCTTTTTACTACGGTTAGTCATAAATTTCATTGTGAACTCCATTGTGCCTTTTCTTTTTTCATACATCAACGTTTGTATATGAATGTGTTCCTTTTTCTTGGTTCAATTGTTCAGGACTCTTTCCAGGTTCCCAAATTTCCAGAGTTAAGAAATCTCAGGCAATTGAAATTGGATATATATCCTTACAATAGTAGCCTCCGTTGTTGCGTTTCCTTGCTAAACGCATCCCCTGTTTTGCATAGATTTGTGCTCAAGGTAATGCTTATAATTTTAGAGTTTTTTTTTTTTTGCTCAAGGTAATGTTTATGATTTTAGAGTTGTGGGATTTATTGTGCAGACATTTTATTATCTATGTTTTCACTTAAGGTGTGTTTTCCTATACATTGACTACAATTCTTAGTATGCATATGTACTATGTAACCACAAATTTGCTCTGTTACCTACTATAGATAATTCCCACATAATGGTTTATTGTTGTCTCAAATCTTTTAGAAAATATACAACAAAAGTTATTATAAAATTATTTCTATTTAACTCCTGTTGTCATTCTCTTGTACAGCCCTTACCGTGCCTTTTTATATTGCGTTTTTTGCTATCTTTAGAGGTTATTGGTTTGGTTTAAGTTACTCTTAATGGAACTTTTATTAATTTTATATCACTAACTTCTTAATGAATATATTTGTTGACAAATCCATCGTTATATACTTATATTTATTATCTAATTTTATATTGAAGGCACTTGTTTTAATGTTTTTTGGAAACTTAAATGTCCACAATGAACTTGCTAGTTGTGGATCATTCTCTCTCAAGAATTATATGCTTTTAAGAGCTTGGTGCAAATAAACTATTAGGATTTTTAGACCCCAGTTGTCTAAAATTTTATCAAATCTTAGCCAAATAATTAATTAAATTAATTATGCAATAGATCCTGATTCTAACAAACATCAAATAAGCATAGATCACATGAACACCAAGAATGATAACGTAGGAAAACTTTTGAATTGTGGTTTTAAAGTAAAAAACCTAGGAAGATTTAACTTAAACAATTTTTAAGGCAACATATCCATTAAATAGAATCGAAATTTATACAATAGACCTAACCCTAAATCTACTGCTACCGAATTCACTGACTCTTCTACTATGAAACTATTGCACACAAACTCTTCTGTTTGTGATTTTGAGATCTCCACTCAAAGGTTTTAGATTAGCAACTGTGGTTAACTGATTTCATACAAACTTCCTTGTTTGTAACTCTAAGATCTACACTTGAAGGTTTTGACCAACAACTATTGTAGACTAGAATGCTCTATGGTTTCATACATATCTGAACTATGGCAGCAACAACATTGTATTAAGTTTTCTCTATGTGCTCTTGAGATCTCACGAGTTGAATATGTGGGGGTTTAGATCTATTCTTTGAAGAGCTTGGGGTTTCTACCTCTCTAACCTCTTAATAAGTCTTGCTAAATGGGCCTTTATATAGACTCTCCATTAGGGTTTCAAAAACACACATATACAGCAAACTAAATAAATCACATCAGATCTGAAAAACTGATTCTGCGAATCTCGATCGATCGAACAGTAGTCAAACTTATCTCAATCAGTCGAGGCAAATGTCGAGCCAGCAGTCGAACTGACAAATTCTTCTTTTTCTTCAGCAAATCTTGAGCTTTTGTCTTAGACTTATAATTTACATTAAGAACTCAACAAGACTCAATACTTTTGTCATCGGTTGCCAACACCTAGTCCTTTGGACCTAACATAAACCATTCCATTCTCTATTGGATGGCATTCACTTTAAAGGATAAACACGATAAGGCTATTTTGAATGCTGTTTTGTTTTTAGTTTTTTGTAACTTCAGTTTGGTTGAATGTAGGATAGTTTTAGATGCCCGTAGGTTAGGAAAACTACTTTTATTCATATGAATAGCGCTAGCACTGGGCTTTACGAATGGAAGCTGCAATTGGTTGGCACCTTGGCATAATTGGCTTCATTGTTTCTTGTAACATGCATATGTTTTCCTTATGTTGTAATGATGTTTAAAAGTACATTTGCATATAATAAGCCCGATAACAAGCCTTATGAAAACTACAATGGTCTCAGTTGGCATAAGCATAGGTGATAACTCACTTCTATTCAACAATAATAAATTAGACAACCTATTACCTGTGGCAACACAATAATTCTGATCAGCTTGAAGTATTTTGTTGATGACATTGTGAATGGTGTCCCTATCTTTTAACTAGCATAACACTGTTACTTCTTCCTTGTGACAGTTTATTGGCCTAGATGGTCCACGGGAAGGAAAAATAAAGGGCTAAATATCCACACCAATGCCTCAAGGTGGTTGAATTGATTGGTTTTTATGGTTGTACTATTGACATGGAGCTTGCCTTGTATGTAATCAATAATGCTCCGTCATTGGAGAAGATAATTATTGATACGCGAAGTCCATGTGTGGAAGAGAAGATAATTATTGATATGCGAAGTCCATGCGTGGAAGAAATATTACATGCTCCTAAGAAATTAGCAGCTTTATATTATGTGGAGCAACTAAAAACAAGAATAGCTCCAGGGGTGGAATGGTGGTACTATAGGGGTGTTTGGTTCATCATAATATGGTAAAAATCACAATGACATTATTGGAATGTAAAATTACGATTTTTGGTTCATTTATTTGTATTCAAGTTTACGTAGCATTTGGTTTAGGGAATTCACATTGTCCTCTGGCATCAAAATTCCTTAAAATGTGATGTCTGAGAAATATTTGGTTTAATTATGAATCTACTAAGATTTCCAGTTGTATAAGATTCTTATGTTTGAGTTATTTATAGGAATCTTATAAGGATAATTATGCTTCCCATACAACTAAAGAGAGGGAAGAATTACAACAAACTTAAAAGACAATTTGAGTGACAGTATTTAAATTCATTTTAACCCAATTGAAAGAGCAAGAAGTGAATAGGTTCCAAACTTAAAATGCAATGTGTTTTGTGTGAATTATCAAGTCACTTTTTTGATATCTTTCTACAAATAAATAATGAGAGAATAATATAAATTTTATATTTATTCAAAATTATTTAAACAAGAATCTAACATTTTCAAATGACATGTACAATACAAAAATAATTGTTTAAATTCTTATTCTTCATGGTATATCATAACATCATGTTTTGTCAAGGTTAATTAATCAAAGAGTTGTCCATTGCGAGTAATTATTCAATGTACCAAGAGGATTATGTCAACATTGTCGAGTAGTCCTCCAACTCAATGGTATATTGCCATATGTTCAAATTAACTGAATTTGATTTTAGTTACAATCCAAAATATAATCATTTAGCCAAAAGTCTTGTAGGTCAACTAATTGACATCCTTTGGTGCATCCATGAAATAATTCAAAGTTCAAATCCCTCTTCCCTTATTATAACTATCAAATTATCCACACACACACAAAAACCCTTTACTACAAGTACATGTCATCAATTAGTCATCTCTCCCAACCAAAGCTCTAGAGATGGATCCAAACCAAAGCTCTAGGAAGTGGAAAATGGTAGGTTGTATCTTCACGACACTAGAATGACTTGTTAACACAAATTGCCACCCCCATCTTCAAATCATTATGAGTTATTTGGCACAATTGAAAAAAAAAAATTTAATAAAAATGTACATGTGCTTTGGATCTACTACCATTCCCCATCAAAATTTTGAGGAAAATTGAAACAAATATAAATTATATTGATTTAAAAATAATAATGGAAACACATGCATATTAATTATTAAAAAGTAAGGAGTTTTCTTAAAATATGTCATATCATCTCTCTCTCTCTCTCTCTCTCTCTCTCTCTCTCTCTATATATATATATATAACCAAAACCTCTGAAGCTCTCACAATTTTCCACGTCAACACAATATTTAAATAAAATTATCATTTTATTTAAATAAAATTATTTTTGTTTAGTCCAAACTTAACAAAGAGTGAAACTCTATTTTTCTAACAAGTCCAACTTAAACTCAAACTAATCATTATCATTTTTTTTAAACAAAATTATTTTTGTTTGATCAAATTTTAATAAAGAGTGAAACTCTATCTCTCTAATAAGTCCAACTTAAACTCAAATTCAAATGTTGATAATCTATATAAAAACAAAAATTATGATAGGACTAAAAAAAAAGAAAAAAAAAAAGACTCAGGTTGAAAATAGACTCAAAAAAAAAAAAAAAAAAAAAAGACTCACGTTAGATTAATAAAAAGAGAGAAAGAGAGAGAGACTCCTGTTAGGACTCTCTCTCCCCTCCTCAAAGTCGTAATAGTTATCACCTCAAAACCCTAAACTTAACTTCACTTTAAGCTTCCAAAAAAAAAAAAAAAAGACTCACGTAACCAAAAAAAAAAAAAGTTAGGTTTAAGAAAAAAAAAAAGAGAAGGACTCCTATTAGGAGTCTCTTTTCCCTCCTCAAAGCCGTAGAAATTACCACCTTAAAATCCTAAACTTAACTTCACTTTAGGATTTTTTGAAAAAAAAAAAAAAAAAAGCAAGCAATTTGATTTCAACTTTCTTCTTTGATTAATGAATTTTATGTCGAATTTGTTTATATTGTTATTATTAATAAAATTTCAATTCAACATATGTGGATATTTGTTTATATTGTTATTAATGAATTTTATGGGGATTTTGATATTTGCATTTCAGTAGGTTGATCTTAATTCTTCACCTTAAATGCTTTTTATTTAGGTTCATGTGATTTTTTGTTTTCTTATTAAAAGCTATGATTTTTTGTTGATTAATTATTTGTTTGGATTAATTTCAATTAATTATTTGTTTGGATTCAACATAAAAGATAGTGGAATTAGGTATTATAATTTTGATATTGTTCTATGTTTTGAATTGTCTATATTGTTATTTGTAGACACTCGATTTTACGCCCATAATTTAATCTTGGAAGATGACTAGAGTGACCATTCATATACCCAAATATTTAGAGTTGTATTACATCCATTAATTCATTCATTACATATCATAAAATGATCTTAAGATTCTAACGGTCGCGATGGTATGTCTGATTCCCAAATTGGACCTTCGGATTAAAAGATATCACGAGATCAAGTTTTCAGGATCTGCATGCATTGTATGGAATGAAGCCGATCACTTGTGATTAATTGAAATTAATTTTGATTGGTTAATGATTAAAATTAATTAAATGAATTTTTGTGATTGGTTGAGTATTTTTCTTAAAGTGAGATTTGTTGCATGGGATTAAAACAAATAAGCTGATAATATTTAAAGACTAATTAGGCTTTTGGGATAATTATATTAAAAATAATTATTTTAAAAGTTCTAATTATCACTTTGGAATGAGGTTTATCATGAAAATAACTCTAAAATTCATCCAAATATAGTTTTAGAGTTGGAAAACACTTCAAAAACGTGCCAATCAAGTAGCAGATTTTCAGATTCACATTCCAAGGCACTTTTGGCATAGTAGAACTCAAAATTTGGACTAGGGTATTTCTGGCAAAGTTATAGAGGATCAAATTTCCCTTCAGCTATCAAAATTTTAGCTTAATTTGAATTTGAGTAAAAAGATATGATCAAAATACTGAAACTAGTTCTGATCTGAAAAATTAGCTTACTCTTATCCGAATCTCCATTTTTTAGTTTTTTTTTTTTTTGTTGAGAATACTAAATATTTTTCCCCATACGTTTTCTGCTTATTTTTTTAAGCATTCCAACCTCTATAAATAGAGAATGCCTCTCAAAATTCAGCACACTTTTTACACTTTCTGACCCTCCCCCCCCTCCTTGTTGGCTCTTCTCTTCTTTTCAATTTCCCTTACGTTAAATACGTTCTGGATGCTTTTGCCTTAGGAATTTCTTTTTTGTAAGTAAAGTATTTTAGGCTTCAAAGAGGTGAATAAACTTCTTTGAATTCTAAAATATCCTTTCATTAGAAGAGTACGCTCATGCAAGAGGTATTCTATTTCTTCTTTCTTTTCTTCTTTCATTGTTTTTTGTTATTGTTTGATGCATGAATATGTTTAGCATGTTTTATTATTAATTTTTGGTTCTTGATATATAATTGTCATGCTCTACTTGAATTTTCTTTAACACGTTCTTAGATGATTGTTTATTGTGATTTTTTTCTTAAGTTTCAAAATCTGCTAACGACTATCAAAGATCTGATTTCTTTAAACTCAAAGATTGATCTGAATTTTTCAAACCTGATTTCTTTAAACTTAAAAACTAATTTGAATTTTTTAGATTTGATTTTCTTTAAACTCAAAAACTGATCTGAATTTTCAAATCTGATTTTTTTTTTTTTAACTCTCAAAACTGATCTGAATTTTTTAGATTTTATTTTTTTAACACAAAAATTATCTGTATTTTTATTAAATACAGATCTGATTTTTTTAACTCTCAAAACTGATCTGTATTTTCATTAAATACAGATCTGATTTTTTAACACAAAACTGATATGTATTTTCATTAAATAAATATCTGGTTTTTTTAACTCTCAAAACAAATTTGTATTTTCATTAAATACAAATTTGATTTTTTTTTTAACTCTCAAGATTGATTTGTGTTTTTATTAAATACAGATCTGATTTTTTTCTTAACTCTCAAAACTGATCTGTATTTTCATTAAATACAAATCTAATTTTTTTTATACAATTGCAGATTTTGAAATTTAAAAGAAGGGATTGAAAATTAGGTTGAAGTCTTTTCTTTTTCTTAATATGTGATGCACGCATAATGAATTTATCTCATGAATGTGAATCCTCTTTCAAAAGTCTTTTTTTATTTTATTTCCAACAATGGATCTGATTTTTTTTATAAAACAAAAATCATTTTTTTAACTTTTCAAAACGAATTTGATTTCTCTTAATTAAATCACTCTTTTTTTACCTTACACAAAAACAGATATGATTTTTCTTGATAAAATCATTTTTTTTACTTTACACAAAACAAATCTAATTTTTTTCTTGATAAAATCTTTTATTTTATCCTTTACAAAAAACAAATCTAATTTTTTTTTAACAAACCAAGTCTTAATTTTTTATCCTCAAAACAGATCTGAATTTTCTTTTAAAAGAGGACATATTCATGAGGTAGATTTATTTAGATTAATTTTTGTCAAGTGTCTATCATGTGAGCTCAACATATCATTTAACATCATGCAAAAAAGGGTATATTGGTCATTATAGTCTAGAAGACCAAACTCTGTCTGGGCAGAATGGGTGCCTAACACCTTCCCATTCCGTAACCTAGCCCCCGTGTTGAGACATATGTGATTTAATGTTAGGAACATATGTCAATATTGAATTGGCTAATCCTTTGACAAAACACACTTATGTTTGCATCTCTCTTCCTTTACTCTTTACCTTTTAATTACTGATGTGATTGTATTTAATTATGGTTTAGATATATATATATATATAAACTAAATATTTTTTGGAAAATAATAAAAACATTATAAATTTTATTACATTATATATACAAATTGATATGATAATTGATGTGATTGGTAAATGTGAATTGAAAACATAATAAAATTAAAATCATATTTTATTAGTAATACTTTAATTTTAATAGTTATACCAAAAAATTTGTAATATTTTTAACATCAATTTTTTTTAGATGTGCTACGTCCACAATTTTTTCTCAATACTTTTATAACAAATCATAGGTAGCTATTTGTTATTAGTTCTAATTTGAATTTACCACTAAAATGACTTTTTTGCCCCACTAATAAAAACCCTTAACAACTTGAAACTTAAAACTTATTGTGAAAGTGTTATAAAAATACTGTGAAAATTACATTTTTATTTTTGTTTTGGTACACGGATCTCAATTTTCAACTACCATCTGCCAACAAATAGTTTTTAATAACTCACTTTCTTTTTTACCTCCACTCATTCTCTTTTACTTTTACAATTTATCTTTCTTTATTTTTATCTTGATTTTATCTCCTCCACATGTCTACCTCCATTGATTCTTATCTCATTTCAAATTTCAAAAAGCAAGTCTTATCTCACCTTTGGTCAATCATCACGTGGGCACCCAAAGCAAAACTATTTTAGAAACAGTATAGACATAAAAAAGCGAAGAAGATTAGAGGAATACAGACGTGAAATTTGTTGAGACCAAGATACGAGAGAGACAGAGAGAGATGCATCAGATTGTTATATTTGTTGAGAAATTATCTTAGGCGAGTGAAAAATTACATAGAAATCTATGTTTTTGTTTCGGTCGATATCCATCTTCTAGCCGAAATCTGGTATTTCTGCCGATACAGCCAAAACGCTCTCGATACTACCTGTATTTAAACCGGTACGAAAGGAGGATGTTTCTGTACCGTTTCAAGCACCAGCATAGTACGAAACTAACTACCTTGGTTGTGATATCAATCATGCACTTTCATTCATTATTATATCATCAGTTAGCAGATTTTTTGAAATAAAATTGGTAATAGCACTTGATGTAAGGACAAAATTGGCCTTTGCCTTTTTTAGAAAAACAATCAAGCATTTTGCCTCCTTTCCCAAACTAATTAGGAAAATGCCTCTCTTTTGAAACTCGACTTTCTCAAAATCGAGTTAAACCCTATAGTGGCATTTTAAGGAGCCTATAGTGACGTTTTAATGAGCCTATAGTGGTGTTTTGTAACTCGAGCTCCATGAACTCGAGTTATAGGTAAAAAAAAAAAAAAGGAAAAACTTGCATTGAACTCAAGTTCATGAAGATCGAGTTACAAAATGCTACTATAGGTCCTTAAAACGTCACTATAGGCTCCTTAAAACTCTACTATAGGCCTCTAGAATTTTTTTTTTAAAAACTCGATTTTAAGTAAGTCGAGTTTCAAAAGAGGGGCATTTCTCTAATTAGTTTGGGAAATGGGGCAAAATGCTGAATTGTTTTTTTAAAAAGGGCAAAGGCCAATTTTTTCCCTTGATGTAACATAGGCTAAGCTTACAAAATCAAGTCAACCACGTTAGTTACTAACTAACCAACAACAAAAGTATGAACAATAATTAAAAACAAAAAGATATATTACTAATAACCTATATATGATTATAGATTGAATGGGTTTGATTTTGACTCAATTAGATATCAGTTATATCAATAACCCTGCCCTGATTTTTGAACGATAATAAGTAAAGGTAATAAATAAAGAAATCATTATTGAAAAGTATAATTCGATTTTGAATTTTTATTACACCATTTCTTTTTTTTTTTTTTTTTTAGAATCATTATTACACCATTTCTTGTAAAGTTATGATTTACAACTATGTTTTATGTTGACTTTATTCCATGACAAAAAGTGTTATAATTGCTTTAATTTTGTTCTTTGTATTTTGTGGGATTTTATTGTATTGGGTTTAGTATTAAGTTGGTGAAGAATCGAGCACGAAATGAAGAATCAGTGCAATTTCGCGACTAACTCGTGAAAAGAATATCTCGCGAAAAGGGCACGTGAGAAGCATATGCTGGAAGCTGAAGAGTCATGCCAAGCTGTCGATTTCGCGAGTGTCTCGCGAGTAAGGCCTTCCCACAAAATACTCGCGAAACGTTCTTCCTAGAGGATTTTAAGTGTGACTTTCTTACCCTTCACCCATACTATATATACCCTCATTACCCACAAAAGTATGAGAGGCCATTTCAGAAAGAAAAACCCTAGATAGGTTTTCTATAACACAACACACCCATTTTTTAAAGAGAGAGCTACTTATCCTTAGTGAGAAATCATTGTAGCCTCTTCTCCTTCCCTCTCCCATTGCCATACCTTGAGAGGAGATTTGTACTCAAAAACAACCCACACCTATTCAAAGTGTAAAGAGTGTTTTGGAGCTGGGGAAGCTTTAGAGATTTGCCAAAAGAAGTGGTGAGGCTTGGCGGATGCAATTGGGCGTATTGTGAGATCCAGAAAGCTAGTGAAGACATGACTCTGAGAAGTCCGTTGGTAGCAAGAGCTTAAAGGGCTCAAGTACATTGGGTAGACTAGGCTTGGAGGGGTTTTTGTTATTCGTTTACTCCAATTTTATTCCCTAGTGGATCGATTTCGACTTGGAGGGTCGCAGAGAGGTTTTTCGATAAGTTCTTCCATTTCCTCTTCAATAACACATCTTGGTGTTATCTTGTATTTGCATCTCTCTTCCCTTACTCTTGTGTTTTACTTTTATTGTTTGTTGTTCATGTTTATGCACTAAAGTAGTATCGGTTTATTGCGTACATTTACTTTTGTTCCGCACTTTGATTAAGTAAGAGTAAAAGCAATCTAGCCGTAATTTTTAATTGGGGGTCTGAACAAGCTCTTTTGTTTTAACACAAATCCGAGCTTTCACATGGAATAATTGAAAACAAGTAGTTTCATTGTGCACAGAGTTTATGAGCAAAAGGTTGGTATAATACATGGAAGAATTTCTCATTTACTTTATTATCCAGTGATACAACATTATGCAAGCCTTGCTTCTACACATGGAAGGAAGAACTTCTCTTTTTTTTTTATCCAGTGTATTTAAATATCTATACAAACATAAATAGCCCCCTAGGGAAGAGAGAAAAAAAAGGTTACACAATGGTAAGAGAATTCACTACTGGATTTTATATCCTTGTCATTCATACATTTCTTGAACTACAAAATTCACTGCTTCACTTAAGCATTTCTAGATGGCAATGGGACAAGCTTGCGGTATTCTGCAAGAGCCCACAATGGATATATATTTCTGTATAATTAGAGCAGTTAACTTTAGTATGATAAGAAAAATACCTAATAATTACAAAGCCTTCTGTTAAGCTTGGAACATCAGCATCTTTAACATCCCATAGAAGGCGTCTCAAGATCTAACATAAGCATCTTTAACATCCCATACAGATCAAGTCAAAGTATTTCTATCCATTTTAATTTTAATGGATCATTTCATTTCAGAGATCTATAGCTTGCAAACAACTCTCCCAGTGTATCTAATTCTTGTGATCTTGCTTTTATGTATATGAGAGGTGGAAAGGAGTGGAATAGAAAGAATCTTTTATAAATTTTCCTTACATTCTTGTGTTTGGGAGTTTAATCATGGAAAGGTCATTCCCTTACTTAAAAGTTTAAGCATGAGGGAATAGTCATTCTTTCATTTTCCATAAAAAAAGTTATTATATTTTCATTTTCCTCAAAGTTGGGAAGAATTGGAGGAGGAATTGAAGGGAATGGAACGAAGTTTAATGAAGTTTTGACTAAAATGCCTATATATAAATATATATATATATATTTTACAAATTTCTTGTAATGTTTGCATGACAAAGTTTGGCTACAAACTTGATTGTGTAGCCAATGATTACAACTCCCACTAAAAAAATTAATATGGTTACATATTTTGAAAATTTAACTGTTGAATTGCATGTTATTTATGTTCTTATCATGCATATCAAATCTCATGCTAATTAAATGTTATTTACTATTCAACTTATTTCTTTATGCATAATTTTAGACTACAAAAACGTGAAATTTAAATATTTAATTAATGACATAGCTATTAATCTTTAATCTTTCGAAAATTTTGCAAGTATGGAGAATATAAGAAGAAAATGTAATCCAATGGTGGATTTTTCAAAATTCACATGTAATAAAAAAATATTGAGTGAAGTTGTAGCCATTGGCTACAATCAAGTTTGTAGCTAAATTTTGTCTTCATTTGCTTCACCTTACCTAATAATATCTCATTATTTTTTCTACACAATTTTTGTAGTTGAATCCTAGATCTTGTCTTGCACCAATGATCTATATTTTTAAGCCATTATCATGATAGTGGACCCTAATTGGTCAGATAAAAACCGGTGGTTCAACCAGTAAAAATCAAAAATCAAACATTTTTTTTCGGTTCTTTAACTGTTCCAGTTTTCAAAGTCATGAATTCATTTCATAACTCTCTTTTAAAACATCTAAAGAAGATGGCTTAGTATTATTTAATTCCATTTCTTTTTTTTTTCATTATACTTATCTACTTTCATTCTATTGTTTCAGTTTGCGTTTGGGTGGAGATTAAAAATAAAATTATTTCACTATTCAGTTTATTTTTGCTATTATTCATAGGCTCCACTGCACTTTTTGGCACTATTCAGGGGCCTTACTGTACTATTTCAATTAACTTTTACTTTTATCTACAGTACTTTCAGCAATAATTTTTCAGTTTCAACAAAATAAACGATATCCAAACACACTCACAATGACTTTATTATTTAATCATTTCATTCTTCTATTCATAAGGATGTTGGAGGATAAAAATTATTTGTTCGTCAGTGGACTACTTGCAGCTCGAATGACACCTTTCCTTGCTCCTTTCCCATGTCACAGGCTCAAACTTCAAATTAACTCTCTTCCCAAAATAATAATAATAATAATATCCTCCATCCTACTTCTAATGTTCTACCATAAGCTCCACAAATCACAGCTTACCACACCTTTTTTTCTCTTATAAATTAAAAAAAGCTTATGATGAAGAAAAAAAATACATAGCATATACTATACCATAGTTTGTGAAGTTTGTGAAGTATAAAATAGAACACTAAAAATGAGACAAAATTTATTTTTTGTATAATACTAAATTTATTACGAAGTTTATCACAAAAATGTTTATAAATTGACGTGATAATAAATATGATTTGTGTTGTTTTACCTCATAATAAATAAATTTGATTCTCAAAAAAAAAAAACTCCTAATAAATAATATTATAAATAAATTTTTTATAATTTATAACACATTAATTTATAAAACTTATTAAGACTCATGCGAGTTGCTTATAAGTTTCTAAGCTGGCCTCGCTTGCTGCATCCATTGATGGTATGAAAAATTGTGGTGGTAGCATTGGCGTGGCAATCGATAGCAAAGCTATACAGCCCCCACTCATGACAATGGAAACATAGGGTCTGTTTGAATACTGCTTATTTTGTTAAAAACTAAAAACTTATTGTTGAAAACACTGTAGTAAAATAATTTTTAAAACGGAAAACACTGTAGCAAACTTATTGCTACGTTTTTCACAAATTGACTAGTTCGTGAACAGTGCTGTGGGACCCAAAAAAAAATGCAAAACGCAAAAATGCTGTTGGCAAACGCACGGATAGTATGAGCTATGGTTTTTTAGTGGAGTTTGCTTTATGTTTTGGAATTTAAATTCCTTTCTCTCTCCTTGTGAATGGGTTTGCTTCTCAAATAATATTATATGGTTAGCCAATTAATCTAGCCCACACGGCCTCATGATCATGACTTGAAGACGAAGACAACGTGGGTCCACACTGAACTGGAAAAGCGACATGTCAAATAAAAGTGGGACCATACATGAACTGAACTAACTACATGGGGTGATAGTTGGTCCTTCCCCATATTGAAGGGAGAGGAGCCATGTACAGTCAAACAGCAAAAATAGCTTCATCGCACTAATAATTTAATTTAGTAGATAAAAATCTCACCTACTATATTTCACCATTAAATTTGATCCAGCATACACATAATAACTAAGGCATTTGGAAGTGGTGTGTCATCTATAATTAAACAATGGGCCAGCATCTTCAACCCAACAAAGAAAATAATTAAATATAATTTTTGATAATTTATTGACTTACACGTATAAATTTATTGTGATTATGTATGCTTTTTTAGATATATTGACTTTATTTTTAAAAAATGTATAAAAATATAATTTAATAAAGGGTTTAATGTATCTTAAATACTGCCTTCGAACATTCATTAACAAAGGCCTATTATTATTATTATTATTATTGAGTAATAATGCTAAAGATACAAACTTTTTTACAAACTGCTGATGTGATGATGTGTTAACGGTGGGCTTTGATGAAAACCAATAAAAAAATGGTCATATTAACAATTTGTAAAAATATTGCAAAATAATTTGTGGTTGTAGCATTATTATTATTATTATAAAAAAGACTTTGTTAATAAATGCTAAAAAAATCAAAAAAATTTTTTCTTTCAAAATGTAAAGTATGCAGTAATCAGCCAAACGTTTTGAATTCCTTTTTTTTTTTTTTTTATTGTATTTCTATTATTTAAGGTTTTTTATTTAAAAAATTGATCTCTTAAAAGTAACTCCATATACATATAATATATCATACCAAACTATAGTATCTTCAAACCACCATTAATAAATAGTCTAATCTCTAATTTGGCTCCTAGTCTAAGAAGCCTGCTTCACGGTTTTTAGTACAATCAACGCATGATTGATAAGGAAACTTCAAAGTATTTGGTTCGTTTAACTTTTAGGTGCTAATTTACCAAACATTAATGAGAAATCAAACGTTGACTAATCATAAAGTAAGGTCATACAATGTGTGTATTGTAATCTATAAAGTTAAAGGTGAAACTTCAGTTAGTGCCTTTTTGGCATTGGACATTACTTATTTCGACACATATCTAATTTTAGATACGTATTCACATCGTAGCGTATTCCATGCAAAAATGCACTGAACACGAGTCATATTCTAAGGCTAATACATGTAACTCAATAGCACAGAGAGCAAAATTTGTAGGGCTTCCAAATCTTCCACCCCATGATAAGTTAACCCAAAAACTACTTTGATTATTTGATGAAATAGTAAGAAATATTTTTGGAATTGATAGGATGGGCAGAGGGAGATATAGATGTACGGACCTGCATTCGCCAAAGTAGATCACCACTGGGTTTGACTTGGTAGCGATTCCTGTAGAAAATTTGACGAGCCTCTTCAATCTCAGCTCTCTCTTCTGGAGTACCAGCTTCAGGATCAAACTCCCATATCTGCCTTCCAACAAAGTCATTGGTGCTGTAGATGTAAGGGTCATTGCCACCCTCTGCTACCTTGAGCTTCCACATTCTTTCTAATAGCTTCTTTCAATCAAGATTTGATGAAACTGATACCACTTAGATCTCTCTTCTCTTCACTGTTGCATGCAACTATTGTAGTCAAGTACTAATAAATAACTATTTAATTTACATGACTTGTAAACTTTTATCCAAAAAAAAAATGAAACATGTGTTTGTTTTGTTTCCCCACAGGATACATGCTATAAAATGTGAGAGTTAGAGATCTTGAATGTTTTCTTAAATGGAAAAAGAAAAAATTGATGTCAAAAGTCAGAGTTATTTTTCTAAATTAATATTTAAATAAATATAACAAAAGTCCTTACCTAAAGTTGTCCCCTTAGGCTCCTCAATGCTTTGATATGAGGCTAACTATGAGATTTTGTGGTCATGCACCTCTTATTGATGAAATCGAAGAACCATTTGTGACATATATGCAGCACTCAAAACAGGTGTTCTGTGTCTAGCTAGAACTTCAGGACAATGTAGAACTGGCCTGTGTAGTTTTGTGGTCTTGGACATGTTGAAACTCCTCCTTATATAGAAAAAAGGTTGCACCGGGTTGTCTCTCTCTCTCTCTCTCTCTCTCTCTCTCTCTCTGAGCAAGTAAAATTAAAACATTAATTAGGTAGTGAGAGATATGCTTTGGATAGTTTGCCCACTTTGGATGAGGAGGAGGATGAGCATGCGGTAGCAAACTAGTGAAAAGACTTGCGGGTTGGACTTTCTTGGACCTAAAGGGGTGTGTCTGAGTGTTGTTAGCTAGCCAACTTGGTGTAACCACAAACCTAGTGTTAGGTCAATAAAAACCATTTTCTCAAAAAAGAAAATGTCAATAAAAACCGGATCTGATGACGAATAATAATAAATAAATAAAAACAGTATTACCAAAAAAGAATTAATTAAAAATAAAAATAAGAAAACCAGGTCAATAAAAACCGGCCCTGGTGACGAATAAAAAAAAAAGTATTACCAAAAAGGAATTATTTAAAATTAAAAAACTAAGTCAATAAAAACCGGCCTGATGACAAATAAAAAAAAAACAGTACTATCAAAAAAGAATTATTAAAAAAAAAAAAAAAAAACCAAAAGACCATCATTATGGATAAAATTTTATAAGAAAAGAAGGTCCCACAAACCCTCTTTTCTTATAAAATTACATTTTTACCCTCGTTAACAATATCTTTAATTCTTTTGAAAGTAATGCTACAATGACAAATCTTTTTCATAATATTTTTACAAATGATTGAAGTAGCAAATTTTTATTAGTTTGCATCTAGATAAAAACCATTAAAAAAATAAGTTTACCAATCCAAACTTTCTTCTATTATTATTATTATTATTATTTTTTTTTGGAGGCCACACAATGCAATATTATTGGGTACCCCTCATCATATCTTAGACATTTATATTTTATACATGAAGCTTAAAAATAAAACCAAAAAGAGGTTTTGGTCCAAGCTCTTTTAAAAAAATAAATAAATAAGAAAGCCCAAATATCCAAGCTCATTTGAATGCCAGTGAAAGCCCAAAAATCCAATTAACCAAGCAGGTCGGGCTTTTGCCCAATGGACTTACCTCCCATATATGTGTGTGTTATTTTTGTTGATTAGCGACTGTGTAAATGGGGATTATGTGCTTGATTTTGTTGTACCTCATGGGTCCTTTGCCTTTGATGTTCTTGATATCTTGTTGCTTTATTAAAGGACCTTGGTGTTTTGTAGTTCTTTTGTGAAACGCAATAAGGGTTGGATCTTGTTCTACCATAGCCATAACGGGAAATCCATCCATAAAAAGAGAAAACCTCTTTGAAAAATATTATTGATATTCTGAAGTGTCTTAATTGAATTTTCGTTTTATATATTACATGCCTATTTAAACTCTTTTAAAAAAAAAAATAAAAAAAAAAAATCTGATTTTGCAAGTCAAAACTAATCCTTGATACCCTACCATTATAGGACTCTAGTTTGACTAGAAAACCCTTAAAATACCAAAAATCAAGGAAATAAAACCTTTAAAGCTAAACAATGAAAATTACATCAAAATAATAATAATAATAATAAACAATAAAAATTAAACCCATATCTTGTCCTATATTAGACCGCCTTTATTTGAATGAAACTCCGTCTTGAATTTTCATTTGAAAATTGAAATCTTCCGCTCCAAACAAAAAAATACTTAAAATACTTGATCATCATCAAAACCTGGTTGAAATTATTAATTTCTCATTACTTACATAATTTTAAATTTCTTCTTTACACCCTTCAATTGGTTTGTAATATTAGAGCAATTACATCAGATTGTGTAAACTTTTGCAAAATAGAAAAAGGTAGTATTTTTACACATTTTGGCTCAAAAAACACCCACATCAGTGGGTGTAAAATTGTGCATTTATGCACAATTGCTACAGTAACTGTGCATATATGCACGGTTACTGTAGCACTTCTATTTATTATTTTATATTTTTTTCTCTCTCCTCTATCATCTCTCATCTGATTATCTCTGCTCTCTCTCATTTGATCTCTCTCTTCCTCTGCCTTCTTAATCCTTTTATTTTCTCTTAAATCCAACAACAAATCATAAAATTCTTCAAACTTGATCTAAATCAAGATCCCAAATTCATTAAACCCTCTCCTAAAAAAAAAATATATCAAACCCATATAAATAATCAAACCGAAATTGCAAAAGAACAAGAAGAAAATGCAGAAAAAAACTTACCCACGAAGAGTTTTCTCTCTTTAGCAAAAGAAGAAGAAAGACGAAGACGCTGAAGAAGAAAAAATGGAGAAGAAGAAAGAAGGAGAAGGAAAAGAAAAAAAGAAGAAAGTGAAAAAGAAAAAGAAAGAGATAGAGATTAGATATGGCCTGTGTGTTAAAGTTGGTGGGGCCAGGCTAGTTGTGAATAATAATAAAAAATGTGAGAATAATATTATTTAAATAAAAGAAGGTGTAGAATAGACAAACTGATGTGAGTATTTTGTAAAAATGAGTGTGTAAAATAGAAAAAGTAGGTTTTTTTATGTAAAATTGAAGGAAAATTTGCATCAACTGATGTAAATGCTCTTAACCAATAAAGGATTAAAGAAAACACTTTTTTTTTCTCAACCAGCCATAAAAACATAACTATCATTCTTACACTCTATTGTTCACGTTGCTGAAACATAGCTATCATTCTTGCACTCTATTGCTCACGTTGCTGCCGGAGCTGCTCTCTTGTTGTTGATTTAATTTCATCAATTCAGTAACTTCTGAAAAGTAGATGCTAGTATATTTGTTTGCTAGTCTTCGAATTCCGAGCCACGCCACTTTATGTATTTCAATAATTCATTATTGGTATTTTTGTTTGTCCATTTGTTTGCTACTTTTTTAAGAGCATTAGTATTAGGGAATGCTAATGCCAAATGTAAGGGATATTTGGCATTTCAAGTTTCAAAATGTATTTGATATAGGACACAATTTACTATTTAACTATTGTAATTTATTATTTTTGGGTTTTTATGTTAAAAAAACGTTATTTTAAGTTTAGGTGATTTATTTCCTTGTTTTTAGGTGCATTTAATGCTTTTTAAGTCAAATTTGATTCCTGTTATGGTTAGGTATCAATTAGGAGTTATTTTAGATTATATTTTCTTGTCTGTCAAGTTTTACGGTCCTTAAGTCTGTAAACGTTTTTCATAGTTTATTATCAATAAAAATTCAGACTTGTGTCTATTGTGTTCTATGGTGGATTCCAGACCTATCACCTTGTGAATTCAAGGAGCCCCTCGTGGATTCGAGGTTTACTACTCAGGAACTAATAGTTTAGTTTCTGTCCATCAAAGAGAGCATCGTGTGTGCTTCTCTTTAGGCTTCCGCGACATCAGTTGGTATCAAAGCCTTGACTTACCCTGGTCTGATGGCTAACTAGCGAGACGGTGACCACCACAACAATGACGACGATGATGACGTCAACAACCCAGTCCTCACTAGGGCTGAGTTCCTTAATTTTCGTGATGAGAATCACCAATTTTGTGAAAAGAGTCAGCAAATTATAGGTGAAATCAAGCAAAAGATTGCTACTCTTCTTGCTAGGAATTCATCTCACAATGACAATGACCAATATATTCAAAGACACACTCCTAACTACAAGAAAATTCCATTATTTGATGGAGATATGTGTAAGTTAGATTTTTTCGACTGGCTTCTTGATTTGGAAGAGTATTTTAATTTTTTGAAGATTTGTGATGAAGAAAAAGTGCGGCTTGCATCTAATAAATTGGATGATGAAGCAGAGGAATGGTGGGAAGAGATTCAAATTGATAGAAAGCGGCGAGGTAAGCATCCAATCTACTCTTGGCAAAGAATGAAAAAAGTATTAATTGATTTATGGTTTCCTAATGACTATTATGATATACTAGATTATACAAGTGTTGATTATAAATCTGTATATTCATATGAAAATCAATATGTTCACAACATGAAAGGTCAAAACCAAAATTATCACAGCCAAATTCATGTATCAAGTAAAGGAAAGAGTTTGAGGGTTGAGAAGAAGAAGCCTATTTCTAGAGAAACTTTTGAAGTGGTTAAAAAAGGTCAAGACTTGCAACAAGTTGTTGAATTGAAACTTGAAAAGAAGATTGAGTTGATTGTGGAAGATCACAGAAATCAAGAGATCGTAATTATTGAGAATATTGTGAAAGATCCACTTGAGGTCAAAGGTGAGGACGGGTCCATCACCCACAACCCCCAGGTTCCGATTGATTTATTGAAGACGACTACACAATATGTTGATTTTCTTGGAGTAGAAAATTTTAATTTTATTATCAACCCATTTTTTATTGATGTTGCAAATAAATTGAAAGTAGATGAGAAGAAATTTTATGCTACACTTTATGAAGGATTCAAGTTTCAAAGCCTATTCAAGTTATTAAAACATTCGAAGTATTTGTTTATTTGGAGTGGAAGATTTCAAATGTCAAAGATGAACTCGAGGACGATTTTGTTTCAAGTGGAGGGGTCTGATGTAGGACACAATTTACTATTTAACTATTGTAATTTATTATTTTTGGTTTTTTATGTAAAAAAAAACGTTATTTTAGGTTTAGGTGATTTATTTCTTTGTTTTTAGGTGCATTTAATGCTTTTTATGTCAAATTTGATTCCTGTTATGGTTAGGTATCAATTAGGAGTTATTTTAGATTATATTTTCTTGTCTGTCAAGTTTTACAGAGCCCTTAAATAAGCCCTTAAGTCTGTAAACGTTTTTCATAGTTTATTATCAATAAAAATTCAGACTTGTGTCTATTGTGTTCTCTGGTGGATTTTAGACCTATCACCTTGTGGATTCAAGGAACCCCTCGTAGATTCGAAGTTTACTACCCAAGAACTAACAGTTTAGTTTCTGTCCATCAAAAAGATCGTGTGTGCTTCTCTTTAGGCTTCCGCAACATCAGTATTGGATCAAGAAATACTATTGCAAATTTTTTTGCAATAGTGCTACAGTGCAATTCTATCTTTAGAATTGTGCTACAAAAACTAATACTTTATTGTGATGGTGATTGGGAGAAAGAAAGAATAAATTATGGTAATTGGAGGAAATATTATTTTATTGTGTAGATATATTATTTTAATGAGTAGAATAGGAAAATAAAAGTTTGGGATGCTGGAAGTATTGTAAAATAGGATGGTATAATTGATAAAGTAGCTTTTTGGGATGATAAAATAGAATAGAGTAATATTTTCTGATGCTAATGCTCTAACAATCATATTGCTACTTATGTTCGTCTATTTGTCTTTAGTATATTTCTATCATTTAACATGCTACATATTGATCTGTCATTCAATATGATCACTTCATTAGAGTTTACCCACGGATAGGAATTAGGATGCTCATTCATATCGTGCAAGTTAGGGGAAGGCACATGCATGCTTTTTTCTGATAATGGTTAGACGCACGTGTTAATAGGATTTGCATCCTATCTCACGTTAGTAATAGATGAACTAACAGAGTCTGTATTGTGAAGTATCCAAATTTTATAATGCATAAAACATGTGCCTATAATTTATAACTATGACTAATAGTGTAATTAGATGGATTTGAATGAGGAGGTAGCTAAGTCCATAATTCCTTAGGATTTTTGTGGCAACTAGCCTTGGTTTATGCTACATATCGCTATTTGTGCTACATTATTCATCGAAGACAATGACTAAAAAGACATGTTCACCGTATTCCTACACAATCAATCACATAAAGACAAAGAGTCTATCATGAAATAATATATTGACTTTGAACTGGTGAAAAATGCTATGATGTAGTAAGCATGGGTCCACAAGCATTCAAAGGTTTGTGTAATATTCTGCGAAGACGTGGTGATCTTCAAGACACACAACGTACCACAGCTGAAAAGCAAGTTGCCAAATTTCTTCACATTCTGTTTTCGTTGTTTCGGGGAGATCATTAGTTGCCATTTTGATAGAGTTTTAAAATCAATAATTATGTTAGAATATCAATTCTTTCAACAACTTGATAGAATCTAAGTGCCATCTAAAATGCTAGAAAGTAGTTGGTTCAACCCAAATTTTAAGATAAATATATCATGTATATATTTTCTTTTTGATAGTTGTTGGTATAAATTTTTTTTAGGTAAATTTTTTTGAGATATAATGTTAATCTCAGGATTATATTGGGGCACTTGATGGAACACGTTCGTGTCAAAGTGTCTAACGAGGATGCACTAAGATATCGGAGTAGGAAGGGTTACCCAACACAAAATGGGTTGGCTACATGCTTGTTTGATTTGAAATTTATGTACGTATTACCAGGTTGGGAGGAACTGCTTCAAATTCGAGAATAATAAAGAATGCTTTAACTAGGAACAATAACTTGAAACTCCCACAAGGTAAATTTAATTCAAATACATATTAGGATGTATTTTATATAATTTAAAATTGGGTAAAATACTATTTTTGTCCCTAAACTTTAACAAAAGTTTGTTTTTCATTCCTAAACTTTAAAAACTTCTTTTTTCATCCCTAAACTTTGTAAAGAGTTTTTTCAATAGTTTAGAGACAAAAATAGGGATAAAAATAGAACTTTTTCAATAGTTTAGGGATGAAAAACAAACTTTTAGTAAAGTTTAAGGACATAAATAAAACATTTTCAATAGTTTAGGGATAAAAGATGAACTTTTCAATAGTTTAGGGATGAAAAATGAACTTTTTAAAGTTTAGGGATGAAAAAAACAAACTTTTGGTAAAGTTTAGGGACCAAAATAATATTTTACCATAATTTTATAGCATATAATTAATCATTGTTATTGTTTATTAGGTGAATATTATCTTGTTGATGCAAGATATATGAATAGAATCATGGTTTTGAAACTTGGATCGGACTGTATGGTCCGACCTGGTTAGCCAAGAACCACTCATTAGGACGGTCCTTTTAATCCCAAAACCTGCCTTACACAAAAAATCTAGTGAACTGTGCAAACCACAGTCCAATCGCTCGGGTTTGAGAACTATAACTGGGTCTCACAATTTAGGCCAAAGTTTAAAAAAATTGACTTCATCAATTCATCTCGATAAAACTGAGTTTCTTTGCCACTATGTGCCATTTTCTCTATCTTTTAATCTCTCCTTCTCAACTCCAAATTTGAAATTGCAGTCCCTAAACACACTAAATCGGTAAATACACATAAAATGAAATGAAAAACATGAACCTTTTCTTCTTCTTCCTCGTCTGTGTTTTCCTTCTTACTCCTCTTTTGCATTTTCCTTCTTTCTCTTTGACAGATATTCTATGTCTCCACCTGATGTGAAAAGTTGGACATATAGCTATATGTCTCCACCTTTCATTTGGTTTGTTATTTTTATAAAACTTTTTTTTGTTTGATTGCTTCAATTATTGGTAGTCTACTATTGGCATGTGATTCGTTCCTTTCTTATGCAGCATACTTCAAACCCACCAATTCCCACCAATTTGTATATTAAATTTATTTATTACTTTTGCACTATCATTGTAATTTTAGATTAAAAAAATGCATAAAATATTGTATAAAAAGTGTACACTATTATAAACATTTGTATAAAAATGTATAATGTTATACGCATTTATTTAATTAGTATACAATATAAATCTTACCTTGATATTATAATGTAAATAAATAATTTTTCTTCTTCTTATTATTGTTTTTTTTAACAATTGATAATATTGCGTTAATTTTTGAAACACTATAATGAAAGTTGTGATATAAAAAATACATTTGAAATATGGTATTTATAATTATTTGGTCTATTTTAGTCAATTTTTAAATAATTATTAAATTAATTATGACATCATCATAGTTCAACCTCGTCCGATCTCAAAAACCTTGAACCTCTTCCTTTTATGGTTCGATGAACGTTCCAGGTTTTAAAACCATGAATAAAACTCGTCTGATTGCACCTTATAGGAGAGTGTGTTATCATTACAATGCTAAAAAATTGTTTAATTTGCAAGATGTGTCACTGCACAATGTTGTTGAAAGGGCAATTGGTGTATTGAAAAAGAAATTTCCTATTATAGCAAGGACTATGGAACCTACTTATTTGGAGGATACACAAACTGAAATTGTTTAGTGTGTTGTATACTTCTTAGTTATTTAATGGGTGTCGATCTTAATGAAAGCCTTATTGTTGAAGTTGATGAAGAGGTTTTACAATCTCATCTTAAACGTGTGGCCCCTACTCCAAGAGAAGATGATGAGGATGCTAGCAAGGGGATATTATAAGAGATTCTATAGCATTGTTTTATATGTTTTTTTTTTTTTTTTTTTTTTTTGTCCTATTAATTATAGCTTGGGCAATATATCAAAGAAGAATGGTGGAGATTCAAGCAAATAAGTACAATGGACTAGTATTATGGATGATGCTTTGTGGATTTTTTTTTTACAACAAGTGAACATAGGTGGAAGAGTTAATGGAACTTTTACCTCTAAGGCATTTAATGACATAGTGAAAGAGTTGGTTGACAAATTTCACATGAAGATTAACAAGGATAAGGTAAAAACTCTACAAAAGATGCTAGAAAAAAAAAATTCATGAATGTCATGACATATTTAAAGAAGGATTGAGTGGTTTTAGATGGAATGATACTTTACATATATGGACAGCTGAACCAGAAGCTTGGGATCCACTCATAGTGGTAAATTACTATTCAATCACTTGAGTTTTAATTTGTATTACATAAATATATATTTGTTGTATTACCATTTTTCTTGGTTTGTACTAATAAACCTACTACCAAGAAGTGGATGACAACCAAGGTTTTGAAACCGGACCGAACCGTATGGTCTGACCGAAAAAACCTCGAACCTCTCAGTTTTGCGGTTTTTTTAGCTTCAAGAACCGCTTGATGAGAAAAAAGCAGGGACCCGTGCGAACCGTGGTCGAACTATACGGTTCTGAGAACCGTGGCCGGTTTTTGAGGTTCGGACGGTTCCTTTTTTTTCAGATCTGAAACCATTGATTTGTAAGGATAAAAAAAAAAAAAAACAAACAAACAAACACACAAAGAAGAAGAAGACGACGAAGAAAAGAAAGCACAAATTCAGGTCTTTGTGGACGAAGCTAAAGTTTGGCTGCCATTTGAAACTCTTTTCTTCAAGGCTAGTGTCTCTGGAACTCCTAGAGCTAATTTGAAGATAGATGATTTCAGTACCTTGTCGTTGCTTTGGAGGCTGAAACTGATTTGGAAGGTGGAGAGAAAACGTGTGCTGATTCTTGCAAGTGGATGAAGAAACTGCATCCGTGTGCTAATTCTTGCAAATGTTAGATTTGCTTTTTCTAGTTTCTGTTCTCTTTTGATTTTGGTCAATTAGATAATTTGGTAGTTTTGAAATATGTGGTGGAGAGTGATGTTTTGTTTGTCAAATTTGTGGTGGTGTTGATGAGTCTATACGAGTGATAATGCAACCTAGGGAGTAGGTAAGAGTAGGACACGCAAAGTACCTTTAGGATAATTAATTATATATACAGGACTTCAATCCAACTCGATTTTTCTAATACCTAATTACAGTGTCAAGTTGGTCATATTTGTCCAAAATTTTTAGTTGAATTCGGAAATAGGAATGTGGAATTACTTCTAAATTCGGTCTTTATTTTGCCAAATTAACTCTCTCTCCTCATTTTTATCAATAACTTACCACATACTAATATATTACGTAGTGTCGCATAAACTCATATTTTAACAATAATATTCACCCCAAACACTCTACTTTTCAACAACCAAACACGGCAGGACTTTTTTGAATTGATTCTTACCATCACAAATAGTCTCCAATTTTATTGATTCTTACCATCACAAATTATTGTTCATTTATTACTACTACTATTATTATTATTATTATTGAATTGATATTTGGGCTTAGAGATTGAAATATGAACTTAAAATTTTAAGACTATATATATATATAATAGTAACTCTGAAATTGTAAGTCAAAATAAGAATATATTTATTTATATTTTAGTTAATTTTTTATTTTTACTAATTTAATATATTTATTTATATTTAAATCATTATTAAATTAATTATGACATCATCACAGTTCGACCCTGGTTCAACCTCGGTTCGACCTTAAAAACCTTGAACCTCTCCTTTTTACGGTTCAATGAACGGTCCGGGTTTCAAAACCTTGATAACAACTACTATGCCCAACGACCCTAAGATGGCACAACTTTAGGCTGAAGATAACGCAAAATCAATTTTTCTTTAAAGAACTTTAAAGTCAAAGAAGGTGATCAATCAAGGTCTCCAAAAATTAATGTTGTACATATTCGAGTGTCGCCAAGTGATGCAAAGTCTTCTAAAAACAAGAAAAGAAGAGTGGTAGAAGATGATGAAATTGGGAATGTAATTTCTCAGTCATTTGATAATATATCCATGTCAATTGATAGAGCGACTGAGGTTATGGCAAAGTGCTTCTCAAAGTCATATGAAGCAAAAGTTTATATAGCTTTGGGTTTACTAGACTTGGATCCAATTTTGAAAATTGAGGCCTACATATTTTGATGGAAAATCCATTGTCTAAGGAGATTTTCTTTGGTTGCCCAGATGATGAGCACAAAGGTGTCCTATTGACATTGATGTCTAGGTCTAAAAATTAAAAAGTGTGGAATTTCTTGACCAACTTTAGATTTGCTTTAATTTCTTGGAATTTCTTGAATTGCTTTACGACATACTTAGAAATCTACGTTTGATTTTTAGCCAATGAATATTGATGGATTTAAGAAGACATGTCTACTGTTTGAACACAAAGACAATCCGTGTGCCCCACAATTGCACCACTCCAAAGCATTATTCACATGGAGTCTAAACTAGAATCATTTTTATGTTCTATAAAATGAAGGATATAATAGTAATCGTATTATAAAATATTTTCATTCTATCCCTTCTAATGTTACTTCCAAATATGTTATTTACATTTCGTTCCTTTCTTTTTAAACATCTAAACAAGATTACTTAATTCTATTACATTCATTTCCATTGCTTATAAATTCCATTCCATTCCTTTACTGATCATTACATTCTATTCCCTTAAGAACTCTCGAACGAAGGCTAAATCTCAAGCATAAAAATGGATTAAAATAATTTAAATTGATGCATTTAATAAAAGTCCATACAAACAATATTATATTAAAAAAATGAAAAAACTAGATGATTTCTAATTTTCTTTGTTTGCGTTAGTAAAAACTTGACAACTGTAGTTTCAAGCTTTCAGCATTTGTGAGACATCAGTGCAGCATGATTCGTGATACAAATCACTTTTATTTTGCTTATTTCTTTGGATCATCACGTGCCTTCTTCTCTTTTTACTTTCAAAGTCAGAGAGGAATCAACACTTTGCTTCGCATCTTAATGTTATTAATAATGTCACTAAGTATAATGTTCTTGGCAAGTCCAGCATATTTGATACTATTTTTATTTTTTATTTTTTTACATTATAATTAGTAGTTCTATATGAAATTAAATTTTGTTTCTACTACGAAATCTATTTACCAGGAAAAATTATTTGGTTTTATTATCTATATGTTTGATCCAACTAGTTAAGACCATTTGTTATTACTTGAGCTGCTAAGCTACCATTTTCTTTGGAAAGAGTAGCTAGCTCACACGACTTTTCATTGGAGAGTTTTTTTTTTTTTTTTTTTTTTTTTTTAATGTGAGAAGATTAATATTAGAACCTTTTTAAATCTTTGTTTTTAGTCTGATTATTGATCTAGTTGAAAGTTTGTGATTTTGTTGTGATAGTATTTATTATTGAATTATTTATTGGAGAATTCTTCTTGAACCAAATTTTCAAAATAATTATTATTTTTCTAATAAGACCTTGGAGGCTTGTACCTTTATATGAGGGTGAGGGATCGATGGCAAGGCTCCATAGGCATATCAATATATTCTAATTGTTTCTTGTAAATTTGACATGAAATTTTTACTTTTTTTTTTTTTTTTTTTTTTTAGTGTAAGATATAGTATGGCCTAAGTGACCTAAACTAATTGTAGGCTCATGTACTTGTAGAACAAGCATATTAACCTTTATTAGTTTATGGGTAGCCTAGGGTTAGTAAAATATTCTTTAGTATATAAACTCTACATTGGGTTAATTGTAACACAAGTGGTTAATCTATATCTATATATAACAACTAATAGCCGAAACGTTTGACTTTTTATTGACCGCACCTCATTGCGCCACATGCCTACATAAATTAATGTCACGTATACATTTCAATAGGCACATTTTCAATCATTAGACACATTTTTATTCAATAGACAGCTTTTCAATCAATAGACACATTTTCATTCAATAGGCACATTTTCATTCAATAGACACGTTTTCGGCCAATATACACATTTTCAGTCAATAGGCACCTATTTGTATATCCAACACGAAAACATTGTGTCTTTTCATTTGGTGGAATAAAAGAAACGTTTCAGTGATATTTTCACAATATTTTGTCTCTTGGGTTTGGTGGTAGTTACCAATTAACAAACAAACACCTCTCTCTCTCTCTCTCTCTCTCTCTCTCTCTCTCTTATTTAGTTTTAAGACCCGACTCCAAGTTTCTAAAAAAACCTAAAGAAACACACAGTGAATTAAGCTTCAATTGCCTCCTTCCTTCTCTCTCACTCCAATCTCTATCTCCAATGAAGATCAAGAAAATCCAATTGCTTTGGTCCAATGAAACTGCCAAACTTATAATAACGCTTCTTTTTCTCTTTATCCTTTCTATGAATTTAAGTTACATTGTGTAGGCATATTTTTTTTGTTGATTCTTCAAATTTTTTTTTTCTTTTTGCCTTTCAGAAGTTTTAACATTTTTTGTTCAATTTTTGCAATATCTAAAACTTTCTGGTAGATTTCAAAATTCAACACTTATAGACATAGATTTATTTTTAAAGGCTATCTCATCATTTTATTATATTTTTCCATTGTGTAGTCACATAATTTTTGTTTTGTTTCAATAAATTATAGGCTCAAAATCTTCTAATTGTTTGATTTACATATGAATTTTTCAATTCATTTTTTGCAATGCATTTAATTGTCTGGCCAATTTCAATAGTAGAAAAGCTATAATCATCTTTTGAGAGTAACCCTTCTTTCTATTGTATTTTTCTATTGCGTAATTTTATATATTTATATATATATATATTTATATATTTATATTGTTTTATTTCAATACTTTTGAAGCTATGAATCTTCTGATTTTTTTTTTTAATTTTTTTGGCCTTTTGGAAGTTTTAACATCTTAACTTTTGGGTTTATTTTTTCCATTATCTGAAATTGTCTAGAAGATTTCAATGAATATCCATGGATTATTATTTTTGAGGGTAACCCATCTTTATTATCTTATATTTCTATTCCTAGCTTTTTTTCTATATTTTTTCTTTAATTGTCCGTGTTTATGTATCTTTTGTTTTTCTTATTTTTACTTTCATAGCGTATGTACATGTTGTGTATGTTCTTTGATTCTTTCTTTAATGGTTTGTGTGTGAGTATGTGTCATCGTGTCTTGGTACTTATGCAAAATCTATAAAGACTAAAGATGCTTCTTTTTTATAATGAATCCTGTGTTTTTCATGACTTTAGTGAGTCGTATTCTTAAATGATCGAAATGGTTTTCTTTGACGTGGATTTTGTTCATATTGGTTTCAAAGTTTATTTCTTGGCTTATATTATAGATTGTAATATATTTATTCATCAAACTGTTTAGTTGAGTTTGTTTTCGAAGTTGTTTTCAGTGTTGGACATTTTCTTGAAGCATATTGGTATCATATATTTAAATACTGTTAAGTAGATATAATAATAATAATAATAATAATAATAATTGTAGCGTAACGAATTGGTACACAGGGTCCAATAAGTCCACTGCAATATGTATTTGTAGAGAGTGGGCTTAAGAATTAGATTCGAATGGTGAGGGCTTCGTTTTTCCTATTCTCAAAGACAAACTAAGAAACAGTTTTAGAAGGCCCAAAGCACACCAAAATATCTTGGAATAATTCTATTTTATATAGGTCCGAGGAGTAACCTTTTTATCGTGTTGTTCATGTTACAAATATTCCTTTTTCCTTCTGTTTTTCTCTCTCCTCCCTTTCTAAAAAATCCGTCCTCCCCTCAATGGAGGAGGAATGACATTATATAATCATATTCTAAGCATCCTATCCTTACACTTGTCATTCAATGTCATATGCATTTCGATAGGCACATTTTCAATCAATAAACACATTTTATTCAATAGAGACGACTTTTGTCCAATGAAACGCATTTTCATTCAATAGGCACATTTTCATTCAATAGACACGTTTTGTACGTCTCCTGCATTTTAGGTCAATAGGCCTTATTTGTATATCGCGACAACGTTGTGTCTTTTCATTTGGTGGAATAAAGCGTTCAGTGATATTTTCACAATATTTTGTCTCTTAGGTTTGAGTGGTAGTTACCAATTGGCACAAACAAACACCTCTCTCTCTCTCTCTCTCTCTCTCCTCTCTCTCTCTCTCTCTCTCTCTCTCTCTCTCTCTCTCTCTCTAGTATTTGGTTTAAGACCCGACTCAGTTTCTAAAAAACCTAAAGAAACACACAGTGAATTAGCTTCAATTGCCTCCCTTCCTTCTCTCTCCTCCAATCTCTCTCCAATGAAGATCAAGAAAATCAATTGCTTTGTCAATGAAACTGCCAAACTTATAATAACTTTACTTCTTTTTCTCTTTATCCTTTCTATGAATTTAAGTTACATTGTGTAGGCATATTTTTTTGTTGATTCTTCAAATTTTTTTTCTTTTTGCCTTTCAGAAGTTTTAGCATTTTTTGTTCAATTTTTGCAATATCTAAAACTTTCTGGTAGATTTCAAATTCAACACTTATAGACATGGGTTATTTTTAAAGGCTATCTCATCATTTTATTATATTTTTCCATTGTGTAGTCACATAATTTTTGTTTTGTTTCAATAAATTATAGGCTCAAAATCTTCTAATTGTTTGATTTACATATGAATTTTCAATTCATTTTGCAATGCATTTAATTGTCTGGCCAATTTCAATAGTAGAAAAGCTATAATCATCTTTTGAGAGAGTAACCCTTCTTTCTATTGTATTTTTCTATTTAAGTAATTTTATATATTTATATATATATATTTATATATTTATATTGTTTATTTCAATACTTTTAAAGGCTATGAATCTTCTGATTTTTTTTTTAATTTTTGGCCTTTTGGAAGTTTTAACATCTTAACTTTTGGGTTTATTTTTTCCATTATCTGAAATTGTCAGAAGATTTCAATGAATATCCATGGATTATTATTTTGAGGGTAACCCATCTTTATTATCTTATATTTCTATTCTAGCTTTTTCTATATTTTTCTTTAATTGTCCGTGTTTATGTAGCTTTTGTTTTCTTATTTTTACTTTCATAGCGTATGTACATGTTGTGTATGTTCTTTGATTCTTTCTTTAATGGTTTGTGTGGTATGTGTCATCGTGTCTTGGTACTTATGCAAAATCTATAAAGACTAAAGATGCTTCTTTTTATAATGAATCCTGTGTTTTCATGACTTTAGTGAGTCGTATTCTTAAATGATCGAAATGGTTTTCTTTGACGTGGATTTTGTTCATATATATTGGTTTCAAAGTTTATTTCTTGGCTTATATTATAGATTGCAATATATTTATTCATCAAACTGTTTAGTTGAGTTTGTTTTCGAAGTTGTTTTCAGTGTTGGACATTTTCTTGAGCATGAGAGACCTCCTCGGACCAAGCCCACGGCCCAAGATGTGTGAACCTTGGTTATTTGTCCCCACAATAATAATATATAGTTTAATAAATGTCTGAAACGTATAGCTGTTAGCAAATGTTTTAGCTACATGATTTTATTTTACAAATTCAATTTAGGTGTTGTAGTAAAATAAACAAAGATTAAATTATATATTGTATTCAATACATTTGCACGGCTTAGCGACTAGTATACTACAAAATATAAGCTTTTGACTTTTTGTTGACTTCATGAAAATTTGCCATATCAGCTTCACTCCCTCCACAATTTTACATCTTATTGTTATTTTTTAAATAAATTAATTTTTTTTCTTAAGTTTTTTACTTCCCAAGCTGATAAACTACCTTTCTCCCGATAAACCCTTTCTTCTTCTTTGCCTCTTCCTTCTTCTTTAGCTCTGTTCAGATTGAAGTGTGTTTGTAAGGCATGGTCTGTGTTAAACTGTTAATCAGTAACTTTGGAGCTATACACTTAAAGCACTTGAGAGTAACATCTCGTGGGATCATTTGCTTGCACATGGACCGTGGTATTTCTGATCGCACAATTTCCTTTGTAATACGTTCTTTACAAGTAGGAGGTGGATTTAAGACTTTGATTACAAAAGAGATATCTAGATCTAACATTGTCCCGTATTGGTTCCCAAGAATATATTTTTGGATGCTTTGATCTGCTTGAGAGGTAGCCATGATTCTCATGTATTTAATCCCACCACTGGAGAGTTTATCAGTCTCCTACTTTTAAGTTACCGTGTCCTTTTCCAGATTCGCAGAGCTATGTTACATTATCATGATTAGGATATTGTCCTCTAACAAAGCAATATAAAGTCTTGAACATCTTCAGCTATGTGTATAGAGATTTGTATATATGGATTATTGGTTTGATTGTCTTTAATTTAGGTATTTGGGTTATTGGTTTTGATTAAGGTTGACCGATGAAGAAAAATGAATAGAGGGGCAAAATCGAAATCATCTACAACCCCACTAAGAGAAGAAGCAGAGAAGGCAGAGATGCCCTCAAGAACAATCTTCTAACTTATACATCTCATAATGTACCACAAATTTACTAAGTTGACAGAAATTACTAGAAAATACCTTTCATGGAAAACCGAAAATTTTCTACCAAAAAGAGAAAACCGAAAATTTACCTTATATTTTTGGTACGTATGGGTTGGATAAGAGTCTGGCTTATCAGTTTGTAGGACAAACAATGTGACCCCTAATTGAAAAAGTTACTAAAACATACTTTTACCTGCATTTATTTTGCATAAACCATATACTTCAATATGACACCATTTTTTTATATTTATTGTAAGACTTAGTATAGCTTCTTTTTATAGGTTTTTAACATGAATTGTTAGAAATATGGTGGTATAATTATATGTATTATTGAATTTTGATTTTTGTATATGATTCAAATTTGAGAAAATTTTTAGTTAAATTAAATTAACCATATCAGTATTACATTATTATTAAGAACGTCAAAAAGGGTCAAAGAGAAAGAACAGTTATAAATACACTACAAGTTGAATATTTATATGTTTACAAATCACATTGCAGAGACAATAGTGTGTGTGGCTTTGTGCAATTGAACTGTCTATCTTAATTGATTCCCTTACTCCCTGCAGAAATATCTTTTGAGGGTGGGCCAGAACCTTCACTTGCAATGTTGAGGCTGAATTGCAGGAAATAGAGATTGAGTCTATTGATGGAACTAGAGAAGTAGAAGGAAGCAGAAGAATGCACTATTATAAGGTTAGCTCTTTATAATGTTCACAGCCACTGTTATATGAGCATATAAATCTTTTTGAATCCAAAATTTAATGGCTTTTCATGCTTAGCAATTTAGTGGCTTATAGAAACGAAGTAATTTGAGACACACATAATTAAATGATATAATAGTTGTCAACTCTCTCTAATTCTTTGACCATTCAGATCAATAGAAATTTTGTATCTTTGTTGTGTATTGAGGTAGCACCATGAAAGGTTAATAGCAAATACAAGATTCTCTTTTTGTGAAACTTGTTTCTCCAACTTAGTTAGCCTAATATGTTTGTTGATTAATTTAAAACCCTTTTCTTTCTTCCTTTGTTTTCATTTATTTATTATAGATTGTATGCAAAGATGATCCATGATGCATTGATTCATTTTCAGTTACCTAAGATTCTCGATTTACAAGAACTATGATTATTTACAAGAACTATGATTGCATATTAAAAGTTTGCTACTTCAAACTATTGGATCATTTTTGGCAAAAGCACCTTAGCCACCAGATGCTCTTGCGATTCAAAATGCAATTGAAATTCTTGTAAAGTTTTTAGACCCTACAAAAACACAGTGTTTAACCTAATTTATTTGCCATGTTCTTATTTAGGTTAATTATTCAAATCTTGGTTAAACATTAATCACAAATAACATGCACAGCAGTAATCTAAATAATACAAGATTTGATGACCTAGGAAAACTAATGAAACAAACTAATTTCAAGGTAAAAAAAAACCTGGGGGAGGGAGGGGGGGGAACTATCCCAAGGGAACAATCCACTATATCAAATTGAGATTTACAGTTCAATAATACTAATTCGTAGTAAATCTAACTACGGTTACCAAACTTAGCTCTAAATCCCTCAGACTTCTTTAATATGGACTTGCTCTCACATGAAACTCCAGTTTACACCTTTAAATCTCTCACATAGACCTCCAGTCTATATCTCTAAAACCACCCTTGAAGGTTTAGATCTAGCACTTTTGATGACTAGAAAGTAGCAACTTTAGATCTATCGGTTTATATTATATGTAGAAAGATTTTTGGTAGTGACTTTGAATGGAGAAGGCATAAAACCTTTTAGATCTCAAAAGAGAAGCTCCAAAGTCTCTACAAAATGTGTCTTAGGGTTTCTTTTAAATACTATGTGAATTAGATTTGAAACCCTAATCAATTGATGGCTTAATGGACTGTTAGGCTTTAATTAAATTCTGCAAATCCATGTCTCGATTGGTTGAATCTTTCTCTCGATCGGTCGAGCTTGGCATATTTCGAATTCCTTGAACTTGTAGCTTCCTTGTTCTTGTATTCTGACTTGAAGCACCTTGAACATTATCTAATATACCCTATAGAATTTAAGATCTATATCTAGACAAGTTTATGCTCACGGCTTGCAAATTGTTCTAAACTTTTAGACCCTAACACTTCTTTAAAAAAATTGGGCTTTAAATGATATAGAGACGCTTACCCCACTTGGTATATACCATTGGATACAAGTTTTTGTATTGGTTAACAACTTTAGAATGTTCACTGTAATTTAAAAAAAAAAAAAAAAAAAAAAAAAAAAAAAAACGTTTTGTGTAAAAGGTCACCATCTTTTCCCTGTACCATTAGGACCCAAATATTGGAAATATGCTTCCTATAGGGTCTATCTTTTAATGCTTCAATCCAACCTTAACAATTGCAGGTTTTCTTGCACATAGTTACCCATTTGTGCTACCAGTAATTGGAAAGAGGAAGCTGATGAAGAAGATCCTTTGCTAGTTATTCTTGCTGGAAGATCCTTTGCTGGTGATTCGTGCAGGTTGATCATTAAGCTGATCCATACTGATCCTTTTTATGGCATTTGCAATTTTTTTTTTTTAATTTTTTATTGTTAAGGACATATTTTATGTAATTGGCTTGTCCATTGACAAAATGCACTTTACTTGTATTTGGGTAGATCTAGGATGTGTTTGATGCTTCAAGAAACCTTGTTTCAAGTTCAAATGTTAAAGACATGCAAGTCTGTCCAAGAATCAAGTGAGAAAGTGCTGAATTTTAAATCTCGATAGCTTCTCGACACCTCCTCGACACCTGGCTATCTGTCGAGCTCTTAAAGTGTTTCTTATCGCAATCTCGACACCTTCTCGATAACTGGTCGATCGATCGAGAAATCTTCTATCTCCTTGATAGCTCCTCGACACCTGGTGGATCGATCGAGATGTTCCTCGACACCTGCTCGATACTTCCTCGATCGATCGAGAATTACTGAGCCTTACAAAATTCAGATTTCCAGATCTGATTTTCGGCCCATGCTTATGTGTATGTGTAGGGTTTCTTTTCTCACAACCCTAGACCTATATAAGGCTTACTTTAGAGGCCGTCACATAAGAGAATACAAGAAGAACATATGCAAAAGGTGACCGATGCCTTATTCTCTCTGAAAGAAGCTATTGCGTCTTTGCACCTTAGGGTTTTGTAACCAAGTGCTTCTTGATCTTCATTGTTGATAAAGTGAAGAATTTTGCAGCCAACATCTTCTTCTAGTTGGTGATTGAAGTCGCGTACTGGGATCCGCGCAATTGGTTAGTCATGTACTTGGGATTCATGCATCAAAGGGTGGCGTTCATATATTAAAGAGTTCAGAGGTTCTGAAGTGGTAGAAGGTTTCTGTTGTAAGTTTATCTACGGGGATTGTAGAGTCAAGGGACAAAGGTTTTGTACTAGATTTGAAACTTCTTTTTACTATAGTGAATTGCTTTTCGGGAAGGTTTCCCCCTAGGTTTTTTACTGTGAAACTAGTTTGTTTCATTAGTTTTCCTGGGTCATCATATCTTGTCTTATTTATTTTTTCCGTTGCATGATTTTGACATGATATTGATGTTTGTTTGTTTTAACAAGGTTTATTCATAATTAATCTAATTAACAACTTGGGGTTAAAACTTGTTAATTCTATCAACCGGAGTCTAAATTTCCCCACATTTATGATTAACCTTGATTCTATTATTGATTTTAAACTTGTGCACACATTCTTTATGCAGTGACCACAAAGCACTTCTTAAACTTTATAAGGATGAAAATATGCAAAACGTAATGGAAAGGAAAGTGCAATTTGTTTGGGAATTTTTTTAATTATATCCAATTATCTTGCAGAAGATGGAGGATATGAGAATGTAATTTGTAGATCTATTATCAAGCATTAGATTTGTAGAAAAATCAAGGAGTGCTAATGTAAACTCTTAAGAAATTCAATTTTTCTTTTTTCAAGTGCAAGTATTCTTTCCCCTTTCTCTTTTTTTTTTTTTTTTTTTTTTTTTTTTTTTTTTTTTTTTTAACACTTTATAACGCCATTTCTATTCAAGAGAAATCTAACTGAATTTGTGGCTGGTGCAACTTTTCTTCTTTATTTCCTTCTTAATTTTAACCATTTGAATAATTGTATAATATATCTATCCAAAGTAGGTTTTACTCATTGTGATATGTGCATAGGTTGACTACCAAAACAGCTGTGATTTGGAGTTGTTCTGCACAATCCTTTGTGATGGACACTACCCAAATGTAGTGTAGTGCAAAAGAAGAGGAAAGAAAACATCATTCTACACTAAACAAGTTGGGAAAGTTGACATTCATCATGCATCCGTCAATGGAAGAGTTTATATTGGTGGTGAATAGTACATTTTATTGGAGTTGAACATTGTGTGAAGTCGTCACCATAGCATTTTTTTTAAAGCTAAGCTATAGTACCTTTAAGCAAAATAAATATTTATATTTTTTATTTAACTATCCTATATATCGCACGGGTTAGCGACTAGTATAATATGTAGCCGTGAAGTGCTTACTCACTATGGACGTAGGCCATTATGCGAAACCACGTAAACTTTTGTGTGTGTTCTCCTTTTCTGATCCGCACATCATTCAATCATCACACATAATCACACAACAACTTTCACAATAGGCAGGTGGAAACCTATCAGTTCGCATTGCATACATACTACAAATCTATAATAATAATAAAGAAAGAAAGAAAGAGAAGCTGCAAGTAAATCAAGGCAAATTTTTGTGGTTGTGCTTTTGAAAATGTTACATAGCAGCAGCAGCATGCCTTATTATTACTGATAATCCCCCTCTTTACTCTAGCATTTGAGTATCTATTATACCCTCATTTATCTGCATACATTCAGTAAGATGGTGGAACTAGGGTTCAGGCAACAACGGCCTAAGCAATGTGAGGAATAAGGCGGACCGGAAGCCCTTTGGCTGGTATGGGCATTGGATTCACAATGATCTTCTCATCAGGAAGCAACTTCTCCCAGTTGAACCTCTTCACAACATTATGCATGAAAACTAGAATTTCCAACCGTGCATACTCTTTTCCAGGACACATCCTTGGCCCTCCTCCAAATGGTACATAACTATAAGGTAGTGGTCCATTCCCTTCAAATCTTGAGGGGTCAAACTTTTCAGGTTCTGGGAAGTATTCTGGGTTCCTATGTGTTGAATTTGCACTCCAATATAACTGCAAATTTAAGAAAAATTTAACACGTTAAGCTATTATAAATATAGATATCCAAATTTTGTTAAGACTTAAAAGAGTAATATTAGGGATACCGACATTTTCCACAGCTAGGAACATGACATGTTATTATTTAAGCAAAATCACTTTCACTTAGGTTCATTATTAAACCATTTTTTTATGCACTAATCACATCATGCCATTACCGTTTTGAAAAATGATATGTTCACAGACTTATTATTTAATTTGTTAAGAACATATATGCCAAGTTACATAAACACATGCATATGCATGCTGTAAAAAAATTGCATATACATACTAACCTTCCAACCCTTTGGAATAGAGAAACCAGCGAAGACAAAGTCATTAATGGCCTCCCTAAAAGCACCCTGAAGAGGTGGGGCAAGTCTCATCACTTCACATGCAACATTCCATGAATACTTCATCTTCTGAATGTCATCCCAGTTAAGTAACTCCCCTGGTTTTTTTGACTTCGCAATCTCCATTTGCTCTATTTAATATAAAAAACGTAAATATATATTGTTAACAATGATTAACAATTTAAAATTTTAATTACTTTTTTATTTTTAATTTATTAGAAAACCAGCCATAAAGGTAGGAAAAATATCATTTTCTTTGAATTATAGTTCACTCGTGAGAAATTGTTAAAATTGAATGGGAGCGTCAGTAATTGTACTACTAACAATGTCCACTAGAAATTTTGGTGGTTAATTGCGTTAGTGATGATGTATGGAATCAACAAGAAATTTTCATCAATGAACAGTAACATATGACATACTATGATCGATGAAGTATAACGTATAATGCAAAAAGTAGGACAGAAGATTTATATTCCTGGTATATGATCCAACACACAACATCCATTAAATTTATTTTCAAATATAGGATCCAACGAAGAAACCACTTCGTTGTGATTTGTGTGCAATAAAAGTAATATTAATAGTGACTTTACTTGAAAATAATCATCTCAATGAATTGTAACAGAAAAAAAATTAATGAAATTTGCTTTGTTTATAGCATTGTTATAGATTTCTAAAATTTGTTAAAAATTTTATGAAATTAGATGAAAAATCTTGTGTAAAGATTGTTAAAAATTCTAAAATTATGTGAAAATAATCATCTCAATTTGCTCTGTTTGTTTTGATGAAAAACCTTGTGTAAAAATTGTTTTCCGTATTTTCTTGTGTTTAATAGCATCTGAAAAAATGAGTCAAATGAAAGCTATCTTTAGTGTGCGTTTAACTCCAAATTAAAAAGCTAGTTTATTTTACTATTTAGCTTATTTTTGCTATTATTCATGGGTCTTATTGCACTTTTTGGTACTATTCATGGGTCCCATTATACTATTTCAGTTAACTTTTACATTTATCTACAATACTTTTAGTAAAAAAATTACAGTTTCAACAAAATAAGCGAATCTCAAACAGACCATAATCTACATAAAAAGTATGACTTATTTTTAGAGATTGTTGTCGACTAATTTTTTTTGGAAAACAACTCTATCTCTAAGTTAAATAAGGGAAGTTAGAAAATTATTTTTCAATTCATTTAAAGTTGCTACCAAATATAAGAAAATGATATAGTTTTATAGAAAGTATTTTTTAGAAAAATGACTCATTTTTTAGAAAACATCATTACTGAAATAAATAGAGCTTAAAAATAAATAAATAAATAAATAAAGATCATAGGATTAAGAAAGATAAGTGATTGAAAGTTCACCTTTTAGGACCTCATTGTAGATTTCGGGAAGCTCGGCAAGATACTTGACAACAAAAGTAACAGCAGCACTTGCTGTGTCATGGCCACCAATTAGCAAACCAAGAATCTTGTCAGCTATGTCCATCTCAGTCATGAACTGTCCATTCTCATCGGAGGTGAGCAACATATGTGACAATATATCCTGTGTGGGAGATGCTTTGTTCTCAGCCAAATCAATCTTCCTCTGCTTAATGATAGCCCTCAACTCCTTCCTTATCAAGTTTGAAGCCTTAATAGCACGGTTAAAGGGCGTCCCTGGCAAATCTATGGGAATAGAAAGGATCCCAGAAGCCAAAACAGTGAAAGGATCAGCAAACTTGGCAACATGCTTTGGATCTTCAATGCTCAAGAACAGCCTGCAGGCCAACCAAAAGGTGTACCTCTTCGCAAGTGGAAACACAATCACTTCTTGCTTCCCATCCCAACCAGCCTCAAAGTGTCTTTGTGCAATAGTGTCCATGATACCTATATATCTTTGCAAGGCCTCTGGCTTCATGAAGTTTGGCAACATCTTTCTCATCTTCTTGGATTCTTCATTGGAAGATGTTTGTAGAGAGGAGGGAAAGATTTTGTTCACAGAACTTGGCCACCAAGCTGTGACAAGTTTGTTTTCATTGGAATATAAGAACTTGTTTCCGGCCGTATTACACATAACAGCCACTGGCTCTCCAAAGATTGAAGTCTTGAAGACTTCGTAAGAGAATTTAGCCATTCTATCATATATGAACTTTTCTGGGTGACCCTTTCTTCCAGTGGAGAGGAACTCAAGGCTCTCACCAATGAAAGGTAAGCCCATCTTCCCCCTTGGAAGATTAGGATGTGAAGCATAGGACTTGTGGTAGAGAAGGAATACAACAGAAAGAGAAACAATGAAAGCAAAGAGGATGACACCACTAAGGAAGAAAAGCTCCATAGTTGATGAAGCTAGTTTGTGCTTAGGCAATAGCTTTTAGAGGCACGCTTTTGCAAATGCAATATGGGAGTTTATATAGGAAAAATAGTATGTGTATTCTTGACTACATATACAAATACAATCCGTAATAACGCATTTCCTTGACCGTAATAATTGTATTATTTTCACAATTTTACAGTCAATTTTGGTGTAAGCTACATTATTCTATAGTATGTATTTTTCTTAATACATGGATATCATAAATAACTAAGACAGAGCATGGTATATAAAAAACAATGGATTATTGACAAACGACATGATAACATTGCCACACAAGTGAACCTTGACCTACATGAATTAATTAATTAATAAGAGGAAATATGACTATTTTTTTGTTAATCTATCTATATTAGACCAAAAGTGGAAGAAAAAGGCCGGCCCTACTTTGAAAATGCTACTTTCCAATAAAATCAACCATGAAGGCAACCAATAAATGGAATTTCTTCCGTATCACATTGTTGAATTTGGAATAAGTAATGTTTAGTAATTGACGGTCACGTTTGCAACTAACGTAAGATTTGGGCAATATGTTCTAAGGTGCAGTCAATGTATGCCCACCAAACATTAATCATCAATTTTGAAGAAATTTTTATAAAAAATTGAAAAAGCTGTTAAAACAATTAATCACTTTTTTTTTTCATAAATAAAATTTTTAAAATAATTTATTAATATATGCCTTAAGGGCACACATTAGTAAAACCCTATATTCTATATTTTTTCTTGCAATTTTTTTTTTTTAGAATACTAAGTATTTTAACACACATACAAGGGAAGAAGAGATAAGGTTTTAAAGAAACTGATAGTAATGTATATCCAAGAGGGCTTAACTCTTAGATACACAACACAAACTTTAAATATCTATACCTCACACTCATTTTGTAATGTGAGATTAACCTACTATTTTTTTTCTTTTAAGAATAATAAGTATTTTATCAAACAATTTTTCTTTTAAAATTTGGTCAGGCATGCAGAAGCAATCAATGCACTGACATTGACGTATTTGGCAAATTGGCAGGGAATATACAAGAATAAAAATAAAATAACTAAAATTGTTTGCTAAGAAATTTAAATGTGCACCCAGCCAATCAATGCTCTTACTGCCACTCTAGTTTCAAGGATTCTTACACCTGAATGCCAGCCTAAAGATTTTCATGTTGGGCAATCTCTATTTTTATGCAAACAATATATATTGAGATTTGCGAATTCATGCATATACTATTTGTTAAAGCTATCTATAACGTCATTTCGATGTGTTTGATTCCATTTATATGTAACAGAAGCAGTGATCTACACTGCATAAGCTACGTCTTAAATATCAATTTTAGAGTTATTCCATCTTCTCCTCTCCGTGGTGATTCAGTAACTCTGCACCTCGGTATTGAAAAGTTTGTATGAATCTTAGTCCGGTTGATTTATTCAAGAAGATAATTTATTTAATCCAATATATTATAATAGTTTCCTTAATATTGATTTTGGTTACCATTAGAAAGTGAAACGTTAAAAATGAAATGAGTAATATAATCCAAGAGACTTTAAAAAAGATGAGACTCCATTTGTTTTGAAAGAATACTTTCTTTTTTTTTTCTTTTTTTTTTTGAGAAGATTAACAGAATACTGTTGTTGTTGTATTTTTTTTGGTTATTTCTTTTGTTGTTGTTGACTTCTTGTTGTTGATTATCAAAAACAAAAAGACTTGTTGTTGTTGTAGTTGTTTGGTAGGATGAAAAGGCAACTAAATGAAAACAATATTTTTTTTCTTTTTACTTTCACAACAAATCTTAGATGCTGGGTGAGAACAAATTTTTAATTTTTTTAATTTTTTTAAAGGACCGGGTCGTTTGTTTTGGGTAAAATTGGTTGGATATTTTTGTTGTAGGGCTAATTTTTTTAGGCTTGTATATTTTGTTTTAAATTTTAAATCTATAAATTTTTTTATAGTTTTTAAAATAAGGAAAATGCTAGAGTTACAAATTTTATTTTACAAATTGCTGATATAATGAGTAATTATTAGTAAGTAAAAAAATTATAAATTCTATAACAAATTATTGAGTAGTATAACATTAGTATAGAACATGTATAATCTAATGGTGAGATTTTCTAAATATGAATTCAATAACAAGTTATTAAAGGGGGAGTTACAAAAGAAGTGGGATACGTGGAAAATCAGGACGCCATAGGACAACGTGAAAGAGCAGGATCCTAAGAGGCAAAGAGAAAGGATCCCCAAGCTGATTGGGACAACAAGTGAAGATCTTTACAAAAACCAAAAGTCTCGTCTACTCACGCGTGGGCTACAAGCAACCCACGAGCTCGGGGGGCTAAATGTTGAGGTCCAAAATATCACAATATTGTATCAAAGCCCAAAACAATACAAAAATTGAAATCTAAGGACCATTTGGGCTTTCAAGGAAAGGATAAGGCCCAAACTCACTAAAAATAAGTAAGAAGGGGCCCAAACCCATGAATAGGTAAGCTTTGGGCCTTAAGAAGCAAAGAAAAAGAGAAGCTTAGCCCAGCCCTTAAGAGAGAAAATCGCTGGGGAACTTAGAGAGAAAGCTGAATCAGGATACCTGAGGATTCCTAGAATCCTGGGATCCTCGGGATATGCAGGAGAAGGCCAGGTTGGGATTGAGACAGCTCAAGGGAGCATGCCAATAAACACAGATAACGAGAGCAGATATGTCTCATCAGCCATCCAATGATGCAAAAAAAGGCAAAGAAATTGGAAACTAGCACTTCATGAAAAAAAGTCTGGTACCTCGGGGAACCTAGGGAGATGGACCATGAAGGAAGGTGGTTGGGGATCTTTCAACTTGATAGAAATGAATCTGCCCATTTAGAGAAAATGACAAAAGGTAAAGCAGCCAAAAAGTAGGCCTGAAAAGTAATGTCTAGAAGTTTTGGGAAAAGAAAAATTAGAAGTCAGCCCTTAGGACTTCCTAGAAAAGGAAAGTCAGCTAGGGACTTTTAAAGAGAGAACCTCAAAAGGGGAAAATAGTGAGAAAATAAGGAAGGGACCAACCACCAATGTTGCTGACACAACATTGGTTCTGGTACCCAGGGCAGTAAATGGAGGGAATCAGTGGTACACCAAAAACCCTAAGAGGGCACTATAAAAGGATAAGGAGCCAACAGTAAAAGGCATTCAGCAATAGTGAATCAAAGAGAAAAAATCCTTTAGAAAACTCCTTCAGAATTCAAAAAAGGAGAAGAGAGGGAAAACATCGTCCGGGATCCTGAGTCAGACACTAGAGAATACACTTGGATTCAAAGGGATTCAAACCTCACAAGTCTTGGAAGCCTAAAGAGCTATCTAAGTCTGTAATTTTTGAACTTATTTGGATCTTGTAATATATCCTAGTGCAATAAGAGCATAATGTATTGAAAACCTAAGAAAATAATGAAGCATTTTCTATTATCCTGAGGATCCCAAACGTTTTTTATATTCACTTTCCCCTTACTTATATCATTCTTTACTATTCCTTACTGTGCAATACGTATATATTTTCTATGTGTTAGTGTGTATGTATTGTAGGATCCATGTTTTGTGCATAACTTGGTTCGTAATCAGCCCAACTTAGCTGGGGTGAACCAAACCCAGTCCATTAAACTTAAGCTCAAGGTCCAAGATCCTTGTTTCTACTTGGGCCTATGTGCTGTCAAAAAAAGAACCCACATAGGGTTGTCAGACCATTCACCGTAGCCAGATCACCTACTGAAGAAGAAAGGAAGAACCCCCTATTTCGCAGAATTCACAATTATATCAAGCATTCCACCAAGGATTGTTGGACCCTCCGAAAGCTTTTTCACAATAAACTTAGGGAAGGGACCCTGGAGCTTACCCAACAAGAACCGGAGGTGCAAAGGAATCCTTTGCCCAATCACAAGGGAAAAGGGGTGGTGGCTATGGTAATCCATGGGAACTTGGCTGATGCAGAGGCAAAAGAGTCAGAAAGGTCTTTCCACCCAAACACAGTCAGAACCCTTCAAAAGAACCCTAAGTTCAGGTCACTATTCAACCAACTGGGATTTGGACCAGAAGCAAAGAGGATTGCGGCAGAATCCTTCATGAGCATAGCAGCAAACTCAGGGATGAAGTGTTTCACGGCGAAATCTCACGCCAGTCAGGCTTTCTTGGAAATAACTAACGCAATAACTTTCACAGATGAAGATATGGAGGTTGAGTATTCGGATCATCGCAAACCCCTTTATTTGACAGCCACCATAAATGGTGTTTAAATCAGGAGAGCACTGATAGACACAGGGGCTTCACTCAACCTCATTGCCCTGAATACCATAGAGGTTATTGGCATGGCTGGCAAGAGGATCCTAGGGCCTCCTGTGGAGATAATAGGATTTGGGGGAGCTGTAGAATCTACTAAAGGGTACATGCAATTAGCCTTAAGGGTAGGCCCAATAGTAGCTCTTACTCAATTTCATGTGATCAACTCGGAAGTCCCTTATCATATTTTTTTGGGGCGACCCTGGCTCCATAAGCACTACCTCATTCCCTCGACGTACCACCAGCATGTAAAAGGGAGACTAAATAGGAGACCTATAAGGATCCCTACCAACCCGAATCCCTTCAGCCAAGGAGAAGTGAACTTCGTAGAGACAATGTTTTATAACGAGTTAGCCCCAGATGATGAGTGTCCCACATTAGGGACCCTAGGCATACCTGTTTTGGAAGAAGAAGAAGGAAAGGGTACCCGTGACGTAAAGGATCTCCAGGACAGAAAAAGGCAAAAGAAGAAAGCCAGCTCTTTAGGATCCCAGGAATGTGTAGTAGTTCGAGAACCTAGGGGTAGGTTGATATATCGCTTATGAAGGTACGCGGGACCTGAATTCGCTTTGTAAGAAGGTCCCGGACCACCAAACTACATAATGGCTCAAGAAGAGATCCTGGAGGATCCGGAGAAAAAAGCACAGATTCAGCCCAAAGAGGAGCTAAAGGAAGTAAACCTAGGGGCTGATTCAGGATCCCCAAAGCTTGTCTTTATCAGCAGCCAACTGTTAGCAAAGGAAAGAGAACAATTAATGGAACTAATGAAAAGATATGTGGATGTATTTGCATGGACATATGATGAGATGCCTGGCTTGGATTCTGTGCTGGTGGTCCACTCTCTCAATGTAGATCCGGGAACTAAGCCAGTAATCCAACTAACTAGGATCTTCCATATTGAGATAAAGGGTCAATCACTCAAGAAGTTAAGAAGTTGTAGGCAGCAAGGTTCATTAAGTCTATCTAACATCCTAAATGGCTCTCCAATATAGTTCTCGTGAAGAAAAAAAATGGCCAAATCCGATGTTGCGTAGATTTTCGCAATCTAAATAAAGCATGTCCAAAGGATGAATTTCCTTTACCTAACATTGATCTCCTCGTAGACTCAGCTTCCATGTTCTCATTTATGGATGGGTTTAGTGGATATAATCAGATCTGTATGGCTACCAAAGATGCAAAAAAGACAGCATTCAGGACCCCGATTAGGAATTTCTATTACACCGTGATGCCTTTTGGTCTTAAAAACACAGGAACCACATACCAGCGTACCATGACAGCCATCTTCCACGACATGATGCATAAGGAAATGGAGGATTATGTGGATGATATTGTGGTGAAATCAAAGACCAGGGCAGGACACTTCGTACTCGAACAAGTCTATGAAAGATACAGGATGTACAAGCTGCGCATGAACCCCCTAAAGTGTGCCTTCGGGGTATCTGCTGGGAAGTTCCTTGGATTCCTAGTACATCACAAAGGCATAAGTATGGATCCAGCCAAGGCCATTGCCATCGCGACCATGAAGAGACCTACAACAGTCAAAGAGCTCAAAAGTTTCTTAAGAAGGGTCTCTTACATTAGAAGTTTTGTGCTAGGCTTGGCCTCGGTCACAAGTGGGCTATCCAAACTGTTAAAAAAGGGAGCTGAGTTCACTTGGGGACCTAAATAGCAGGGAGCCTTCCAGAGGATCCAACAGATCATGAACCATCTGCCCACCCTGCAAGCGTCAGTACATGGGTGGTCTCTGTTGCTATATTTAGCATCTAACTCTCAGGCTATTGGGGCATTACTATCTTAAAAAGATGACGAAGCAAATGAGCAGCTTATATATAATGTGAGCAGAGCCTTGAAAGATACAGAAACCAAGTATCCCAAGATAGAAAGAGCATACTTGGTGGTTATTTACGCGTCTTAAAGGTTGAAACATTACTTTTCAGCCCACCAAATCCTCCTAGTGACCAAGTCTCATCCTATAAAGTCACTCCTTCATCAGCCCTTATTGACCGAGAGGGTAGCACAGTGGCTAGTATTGCTCTCCCAATATGACATTGGCCTAAGGACCCCCAAGGCCCTCAAGAGCTAAGCCATAGCAGATCTGCTGGCCTAGTTCCCTGGAGAAGAAGAGTGTCCATTGAGCAAGGATATCCCAGGAGAAGTGGCAATGGTAGAGATCCTAGGGAGGAAGTGGACCATGAGATTTGATGGATCAACAACAGCAGCCTCAAATGGCATAAGGGACATATTGAGCTGCGAAAATGAGGACAGCGTACCATTATCCTTCAAACTTGAGTTCCCATGCTCAAATAATGCTACTGAGTACGAAGCGTACTTGACTAGGCTGGCCATAGCACTTAGCATGGGGATCAAGCATATGAGGGTATTGGGAGACTCCAATCTTGTACTCTCCCAAGTCAAAAGAGACTTTGCATTGAGGGAGTAGAGCTTGGCATCCTATCGGACTTGAGCACAGAAGGTAGAAGGGAAATTTCAAACCTTTAGTGTGGAATACGCCCAAAGAAGTGAAAATTGGTTCGCTGACGCACTACCCACCCTGGGATCCCAAATACCTTTTAAGGAAAAAAGCACCTTGATAAAGGTAAGCAAACAGTAGAATTCCATCATAGAGACCCTTAAAAGAATATTTCCGGAGGAACCAGATGAAGAAGATTGGAGGAGTGAGATAAAGAGAGAAGTGGGAAAGCTAGAACATGGGGGAAGTATCAAAGAATTGAAAGATTACACCTTGATAGAAAGGGAGCTATATAGAAGGCTGCCCAGAGGGATCTTGTCTAAATGTATCAGTGAGAAAGAAGGAAAGGTGAAGCCAAAAGAGCTGCACAGCCAGATTTGCGAGGTTGTAGGAAGAATCAGTCTGTATAGGAGGATATAGCGTAGGGGGTACTATTGGCCCAGCATGAACAAAGAAACTACAACTGTACAAGAAAAGTGTCAAACTTGCCAACTCTCGGTAAACAAAAAGGAAAGCTATGCTATATTTGTTGCAGAAGATTGGAGGACCCCATTTGTGGGATACCTGACTCAGGGGATCCTACCAGCTGATAGGAAGCTGGCTCACCAGCTCAAGAAGCTAGGTGTCCAATTTTTTTGCAAGATGGGATCTTATTCAAAAGAGGGTATAACGGGGATCCCTTGAGGTGCCTAGGGCCCAGGGAAGCTGAAAAGGAAGTTCACTCGGGGGAATGTGAGAGCCACGACAGCGAGTATTATTACCTTGCAAAGGTGGATAGGACCTCCCTAGCAGATCCCATAAACGGAAAATGGCTAAAGAAATACTATGCGTGAAGGCTCCGGGTACACTAGGGACCTCTTTTGTCACCCTTCATTCCGCTAAGTGTTTCATCACCCTTCATGTTATTGGGCATTATCTTTTGTCATATGTTTGTTTTGCCAAAAAATTTATTTATCAATTTCTTCTTTACAATCCATGTGAAAATGCCACTCTATGTTAGGTCCACTTCCATCTTATGTCTTTAAGTTATCATCTTATGTTTTAAATCATTATAATGAATTTCAATGAAGTTTTCTTTCAAAAAATCTGAGTAGACCGCACAATTATACTTAAATAATACTACATATAACACGACCTGAGCATTGCCAAAATCCTGGTTAAGTACTTGGGCCAACACTTGATTCAAAAAAAAAAAAAAGGAGAAATCTATTTTTAGTACATGGCCCAGGACCTGAACCAGCATCAATCCAAGTACATGACCCAGGACTTAGGATGTAAAATAAGCCTCCTAAAGTACCTGGTCCATGACCTAGGACTTGGATGAGGATAAGTATCTAAAGTATCTAGCACAGGACCTGTGTAGGAGCATAATCGCTAAAGTACCTAGCCCAGGACCTGCCACAAAGTGAATCCCCAGGAACCATGGCCCAGGACTTAGTTCTCTAAAGGGGGGGGGACAAAGGAAAAAAGAGAAGACAACATATGAAAAGAAAAGAAGTACATGTTACTAGAAGCAAGAAGTTACTGAGGTTCACATATCAAAAAAAAAAACAACAAACTTAGCAACCAAAGGTACCTAGAAGAAAGGAAAGCAATTTATACAGTCTGAGTTTCTTAAAAAAAAAAAGAACAAAAGAAAAAAAGCTAAGGTATGAGGCCAGCCAACAAAGAACCCTCTAGAGGAACTGCAGAAGTGGAGGAAGTAGCTGAAAAGGAAAGGGCCTGTTGCTTCCTGATCTTCAAGTCTTGCAGCACCTTGTGAGCACGGGCCAAAGCTTCCTTAGCAGCAACAATCACAACATCAAGGTCCTTGGAGGCCTTCCTTTGAAAAAGTGCATGAGCCAAAGACCAAAAGTACTCCAACAAAAAGGACAGATTAAGTCTTGCCTCCATGAGATCTTGCACCACCACCCCCCCTCCACTCCAAAATCCTCCCATCAGACAAAGAATCAAGAGACGTATCCTTTAGGGAAACCAGCACAGCACAGAGGAGCTCCATTAGGATATTCCCCAAAAACACACATCTCCTAAACCCACTGGTGAAGTCCCCGTGGACTTTAAGCAATCCCTCCAAGAGCAGCAAGTTCTCAACAGGCATAGAGAATCGCAAGAAGTTGACAAAGGGTGGCCCAAAGCAATGAAAGTGACTTGTAGGAAGACTGTTGAATTCTAGGGAGTCAAAACGAGTCAAGAAGGCAGGAAGACCTAAGCTAGGATCTGAAACAGTCATCTTTGGGGCCTCCTCCATCGTTATGTCTTTTCCTTCAGGAAAGAAAGACCCTCAGGCCTTGGGGTGGTCTAGGAGATCCCTGGCTGAGCCTCTACAGTTTGGACAGCCGGGAGGGGTCTTTTGGCTTCCTTAGTAGTCACAAGCTTGGATTCCTTGGTGCCCATATCAACATCTGTAAAAAATCAATGGGGTCATAAAGTAGGAAGAGGCACAGGAAAGGGGAAGTAAAGAGAAAGAAAAAGAGCAAAGAGCAGATACCAGTCTCCTGCGGCGAGACTTCCTCCTAAATTTGAGTCATGGCCTCGGCCATCGTGGGGGGTTCGTCCTCTTACCCTTCTGACTTTTCAAGGGACTCTGTAAGAAAACACATCGCATGTTGAAAGAAATGAGAGGAAATTTTGGCAAAATTGCTAAAGGAAGGGAGGGCACAGAGGGTTGACCCATGATTGAAGCAAAAAAAGAAAGAAAGGGAAAAGAGACAGATCCAAAAAAAAAGACACACCTTCAGAGGCTTCTGTCTCCGAGGTGGGGTCAGCTTCAGGGGCAATCTGGGTACTGGTTTGGCCTGAGGAAAGGGAAGCAGTATCTTTAAAAAGGAAGGAAAACAGGAAAGATGATTAGCACAGATGTTAATATTATGCAGAAAAGAATAAGGGCAAGATAAGGCCTACCCGTTCTTGTGGATGAGGTTGTGGCCCTAAAGGATTCCTTAGCTACCACGAGTTCAACAACTTGCTCAGCAATCACAGTTCTAGCTAGGCTGGGGGTCTGCCTAGGCTTGGGATCCTTAGGGACAAGAGGCTGAGTAGCTCCAAGATCCTGAACAACTAAAGAGATAGAAGCTTGCACAGATTCGGCATCCTTGTCTACCTGCTTGGCTTCACCAACCACTTCACCACTAAGGAGCCCCTCCTCCACACTAGAAACAGTTGGGCGCTAAATTACCACTACTCCCTCTAGCAAGGTACCACCAATCATAGGGGGAGGCACCTCCACCTGCAAAAGAAAGGAAAGAAAGGGGGGACAATTGGCAACTCAACAACATGAATGGACAAACCCAAAAGGAAAGACAAGTAGAGAAAGAATTGAGGAGGGATAGAAAGTATCATACCACATTATCACCAAAAGAAGGACTTTTTACTCCCTTGGGGTTAGATTTGCGTTTAGACTACAAAAACATAAACCACTCATCAGTAAAAGAAAATAGAAAGAAAAAACACAGCAAAAGCAACAAATCATGAAGTAAGAAGGCATCAAGTAACTAAAGAAGAAATGATGAGAAAAGAAGGAATGAGGCCTTGCCCTTTTCTCTCTCTCTCTACAGGTTCTTCAGCAGTCTTCTGCTTACTACGGGTACACCTAGAAGGTCCCTGAGAAGATCAGAAAATAATGGCAGGGGACCTCAAAGAACCTTAGGCTGGAGAAGTAATAACTATAGAAGAAGTTCCTTTAAGGGAACCCACAGGGATTTGAAGGATAGAAGACCCTACCTTAGTCTTCACTCTGATCTTTAGGATGGAAGGATGGCTGACCTCCTTTCCAACAACAGAAGGGTCCACCTCCCCAAGGTCCTCAGAAATAGTAAGCTACTTGAGAGCTGAAGCAGTCTTTCTCCTTTTAGCATCTTGGCCAGCCTCAGTACCCTAAGCGCTCTCCTCAACTTCGGATTTCTTGACAATTTCCCTTTTGATCTTCTTCTCCTTACCCTTACCCACAGGAGTTGCAACACCAATTTCCTCAACTACCCCTTGTGTGGATTCCTTTTTTTGGAAAGTACCAAAGTCCATTGATGACAAGGGATCTTGGGCCTCCAAGGATGGATGGTTGGACTGGGTCTGGTTCTCCATGGCCTATTGGGGTTGTTATATGAACCGGTTTGTGCGCAAGTCACATAAAGCTCCTCAAGGCAAAAAATGTGATTCCTCCTAAGCAATAAAATACCATTATAAGTGTTTTAGTATCATAAAATGACCCTTTACTCTTATGAAATAAGTAAAATAATTATTCATGATATTCACAATGAGAAGGAGATTGAAATAGAATATTTAACGCTTATCTTTTATTGTGTGAACATTTAAAAGAGTTCCTTCACTTGGTTCCCCAAGCGTGACGTCGTGGTACCCCGAGCGGGATGTCATGGTTCCCAGGGGTACTAGGCTTGTAATCCATGGAACCCAGAATGCTGATTCCTTGAACTATAAGATCTTTCTCCATGCTTATTATGCAATAGAGTTTTGCCCTTACCCTTTACCTCTATAGGTCCTGCATAAGAACACACTATACAATACACATATTTCAAATAATTGTTAGTTTCTTAGATTAGGATATACATTTTAATACATATACATATATGTAAGTGAATTTCATGAGAATGATTCAACCACGAGGATCCTGGCCCCAATTCTCACAGACTTAGTGCTTTTGCACAAGACTTGTGGGATTTGGAACTCAAGTCCAAGTAGCTTTGCTTAGGCATTGCCTTCTATGTAGGTTCCTTTTTTTGGAAAGTACCAAAGTCCATTGATGACAAGGGATCTTGGGCCTCCAAGGATGGATGGTTGGATTGGGTCCGGTTCTTCGCGGCCTATTGAGGTCGTTATATGAACCGGTTTGTGCGCAAGTCATATAAAACTCCTCAAGGCAAAAATGCGATTCCTCCTAAGTAATAAAATACCATTGTAAGTGTTTTAGTGTCATAAAATGACCTTTTACTCTTACGAAATAATTAAAATAATTATTCATAATGTTCATAATGAGGAGGAGGTTAAAATAGAATATTTAGGGCTTATCTTTTATTGTGTGAACATTTAAAAGAGTTCCTTCACTTGGTTCCCTGAGCGTGATGTCGTGGTACCCTGAGCATGATGTCGTGGCTCCCAGGGGTACTAGGTCTGTGAACCATGGAACCCTAAATCTCTGGTTCCTTGAACTGTAGGATCTTTGTCCATGCTTATTATGCAATGGAGTTTTGTCCTTTCCCTTTATCCCTATAGGTCCTGCATAAGAACACACTATACAATACACGTATCTTCAAATATTTGTTAGTTTCTTAAATTAGGATATATATTTTAATACATATACATATATGTAAATGAATTTCATGAGAATGAGTCAACCACGAGGATCTTGGCCCTAATTTTCACAGACTTAGTGCTTTTGCACAAAACTTGTGGTATTTGGAACTCAAGTCCAAGTAGCTTTGCTTGGGCATTGCCTTCCAAGATAGTTAGGTGAAGAGGATTTTGTGGAAAAAAGTGATATCTGATGTGTGTATGTTTTGGCATATGTTTCTTTGGAGGCTAAGTGATATTTTGAATAATATCAAGGATATAGGACGAATTCCTACTCCTTGGCTCTCTCTTGTTTTGTCCCTTTTTTCTTTCTCTTCCCTTGCTGGGCTCTTAAAGTTCTAAGAATATATCTTTTAAACCTCTGAACTCTCCATTTTTTCCTCCCTCTGAATCCCCTTTCTTCCCCCATTTCTCTGCTATGCCTTATTGTTCCTTTTATAGTGGACATAGTCTGGCACCCCGGGCAAGGACATCCTTGGTCTGCTAGGTAAAACCATGTCCTCTGGAACCTGAAAAAGTGCATTGGGCAGAGGTTTAGCTTAATTAGGCAATTATAACTCAAAATGGGCATTTGGTTTTAGCTATAAATGAAAGATTCCTTCTTGGAAAGTCAAAGGAGTGGGTGGGCTGCTCAATGTACTGGATGACAACTTTAGTTGAAAGTGACAATTGAGAGGAAATTGTGGGGAGGTGTCATGCACATGGGAGGACTGAGTTTTCCATTGGTTCATGCATTCCAAGCAAATATATGAACCAAGGGAAACCTTCGGGATCCTCCTTTCACTAGAAATCACTCCTCTACCGACCAAACAACTTTTCCCTTACTATCCACTCTGGATCCCACGAGCTTGGATCATAGGTTACAAAGATAATACCTGATTTTGTTGGATTTTTTAATGGTTTTTTACTGGAAATCTGAACATACACCTTGACTTTCCTATATGTCAGCCAAGGTCCTCTTCTCAAGGCTTTAAAAGTTCACATCAAGATCCTAAAGCCTTGATATTGATTCTTCTTGCTGCATATCCTCTAGCCCGACTGGGATCCTTCTTCTTGTTGCACGTCCTCTAGCCTAACCGAAATCCTCTTCTTTTTTCTTTATTATTATTATTATTATTATTATTATTATTATTATTTCTTTCTTTTTCCTTCTTTTTGGGACTTTGGGCCTTCATGGTCCTTCTTAACTTCATGAATTGGGTCTTCTTTTATTAAGGCCCATGGTCTTTCCTTACTTTTCGTGAAATGGGCTATCAACACCCATTTTTTAATAGGCACACTGGAGGAAAAGCCCACAATCAGGTCACACCCTGGCCAAGAAACAGGGAAATTATTGGCATAGGACACCCAGCCACCCCTAGTAGCATGCCATTCCACAAAACCAGTTTTGCTGCTTATTGCAGTAGACACAACACCAGCAATGGGAAGAGCTAAACGCTTGTTGTAAGAAGGAGTAGAGAAGAGATCAAGGTCAGGGTCAGGGACCCTTCCAATTGTACCTGAACCAACAAAGTCTAAAAAGGACTTCTGAATCCTCCTCCAATAACCAGTAAAGCCACTCGAAGCAAAGACTGCTCGCTGGGAATTTGGCACCACGAACTGGGGGCTCCTTCGTGACCAGTAAAAGAAGGCTTGAAGCCTTAGGAATGGATTTAAAGATGGAAGAGAAGGCACCACCTCTTTAAACACCAGCGGGAAATCCTGATCGAAGCCAAACTGCCTAAGCACCTGATGCGCAGAATAATGAATGTACTTAGGGCCACTCGTTGAAGGAACTGGAAGCCATGAAGGGCTGGTACAGGCTAGGTACGCCAAGCTGCTCTCATCTCCTCGACGCAGATCAAAAGTGTGGCCTGGAGAGTTCAAGAAGGAAGACAAGACAGAATCACAAGCAAATCCAAGACTAAACTCGCGAGGGGAACACCAACTCAAATGCCCCCTCTGATTAAACAGCTCTATAAGGTTGACATTACCACCTTTCAGATTAGACAATCAAAAAATGATGGGGTGGCCATCAGTAGAACTGCCACATAAGCCCTTGATAACATCTAGGGACCCCTGGAATTTATCCTTCACATACTTTAGATTCCTACACTTTGCCAAAGTGACAGTAGAACGATCCCACACAAACACTTGAAGAATGGCGTAGTGCAAAGATAAAGTTATGGCATAGCAAGAATTACCTTCAACTTCATCACTATGGAGCAGGTCTAACTGGGAATAAACGTGACCTAAGAACATGGAAGCTAGAGGATACCTGGTACCCCAGGCCAACTTGATAGCTAAAGGGAAGAATGCAGACTTTATTCCATAGCCAGAAAATTCACTGAAGATAAATTTACTCAGCCACAGTGCTAGGAACCCATCTTGCTTAATAGTTTTGTCCTTTTCTTGAGAAAGGGTCGCTACCCACTTACCCACCCTGGCTGGTTTAACCCCGGAAGAAGCGGTACACCGACCAAAATGCTTGAAGAGTCGCTCCTCAACCTTGAGATCCTCAGTGGAGAACTGGATGTCAAAGGGATTCTCATTACCAAACACAGGGAGGAGGAAATTATTAACCATATCCTCCAGTGTAATGGTGAGTTCGCCGACAAAAAAAAAAATGTATAAAAAAAGGGAGACCAACGGCGCACCAGATGTCTTAGGCCTTTAGCATCCCTAAAGCCTTCCAAGTTCTTGGAAATTGCCACTAATATCAGGATCCCAGCATGTTCTAGGCAATTGGCAAAGCCCCCATCAGATAGCTCTTCATCCACCCAACTAGACCAACCAGTGATCTTCCCTGGAACAAAATCAAAGAAGATGGGAACCGCCTCTTGGGATCCTTGCCTGATTTGAAGGTGCAGGATTTCCCTTGGGTCTGGAACTTATGCAGAATTGGCAAACCCGGGCTGACAAGAAAACACCGAAGCATGTGGAGAAAGAGGAGCATTACTGTGAATGACCTGAGGGAAGAACAAACTAGGAGTATACCAGGGGTTTCGCAAAGGGAAGGCTGGGCGATCTGAGGCTTCCTGCACCTCATATTGCACTGACCCTGCTGAGGAACCCTCACCTTTAGAAAGAGTAGGTGAACGCTCTTTCCTTTTTTGTGAAGAAGAGGAGAAAGCCATGAAAGAACAATATAGCAGAAGAATAGAAGAGGCTAAAAGCAGAAGAAAACGGTGGAAGAAGGAAGCAAAGGGGAAAGGGTGCACTGGGAAAGATTTTTTGAAAAGGGTGAAAAGTGCTTGGAGGAAAGGATTGAGGTGATGGCAATAATGGCGTGAAGAAAAAGTTGAAGAAGATGAAACATAGAAAAACACGCCAGTTGCCAAATTCAATTTTATTGGAAGGTTATTTGTTAGTTATTAATGGGAGTTATAGGAAACGTAAAAAGAGGAGGAAGAGGTTTACCCAGACACTTAATCTTCAATTGCAACGTTCTTGGAAAAGAGGGGAAGTTACAAAAGAAGTGGGATACGTGAGATCAGGATACCAAAAAATAACGTGAAGGGCCAGGATCCTAGAATAAGAAGGAAAAAAGGACCCCGAAGGAAATAAAAGTACCAACCACAGAGCTTTGGGGAGGTCAAAATCTTGTCTGGCTCACGCGTGGGTTGCATTTGATGGTAAATACATGTTTGTATCGCATACAAAACATACACAGCGAAAAATTAACAAATCTACTTCATTCACAATTGATAACATGTACTATGTAAATTTCAGAATATAAGAATAAGAGAGTGTACCTTGATGCGGTGAAATTCAAAACCAAAGATTAGAAGCACTTGGAAACACTTTTAATCTTCACTCCAATTCCACTTGATGCCCAAGAAGTGTGGTCTCTCAATCAATTATATGTGTATGTTCAAGAGAGAGTGAAAGAGTGTCTAACACTCACATACAAACCATTTCATGTACATACAAAATTCTGTATGTTTCTTTCCTTATAACTGATTATCTAATTAGGCTAGCCTTTTGGGCTTTTTCCAATTGAGCTTTAGTATGTGGCTTGGAGTGGGACCAAAAGGGAACAAATAAGACACTAGCTCCAATGGGTCTTGGGCTTTTTTGTCAACTCTTAACAAGTCCAAAGTTACCATTAATTATATTTAATACCACTATATAAATATAATTGCACTCTAGGCCTCATTAATAAATTATATTCCAAGACTTTATTGTACATGCAACCCCTTCATAAAATATTCGTAGTAACACAAAGTCATGAATATAGACTGCCACTTTATGGATTACTACATCTTAATCCTTGAGTACCCGGTTTAATCTTTTAAGTTATTCATCATATATTTATGAAATTCAATTTCATAAATATATACTTTAGTAACTATTTACTAATGTAGTTAGGCCTAACATTCTGAATAACAAGCCCATTAAACTTATCTCAAGTGAATATTTTGTATCTCCGTTAAGAGACTATGAATTCCATCTTAAGAATATATGTTCCATCAACACTAAATGTGGTTGCCCAACATACTGAGATTTTGACCGTTACTTTAGATCTTACTCCTGATATATCAAAGCAACCTAAATTTCATGATCAGGTCCATTATTCTCTCAGGATTAAGAGTTCATGCAAACAGAAGTCGTGAGATTTATTATTCATTTGACAGTCGTTAGGAGAATAATAAATTTAACAGCGGTTCAGTTCAATATGTCTTAACTCTTAAAACATATTAACATATTAACTAGAAGTCTGCATTTCCATGATCAAGACAAATCATCTTAGTTGATATGTTATAGTCTTCGCAGATGAAACGTCCAATTTCATCACCGACTACGAACTACAATTTTGAGTTTACAAAGAACTTGTGATTTATATCTTTTGTGATTTTTCACATAAATCACATACTATGCATCTCATAGACTATATGATAATGTCCGAATATTCATGTTACCATTATTTTAGATAAAAATAAAACAACTTTATTAATCACGATATTAAGTCATATATAATGTCATACATAATATCATACATAATATCATACATAGCATTATACAATAGGATTTAAGGACATTAATCCTAACAGCAGGTAACCCACGAGCTCGATGGGCTAAATGTTGAGGTCCAAAATATCACAAGCATTGTGTTGAGGCCCAAAAACAACATAAATATTGAAATCTAAAATCCAAAGGGCCCCCCAAAGAAGGGCAAGGCCCAATCCACCAACCAAGGTCCACTTAAAATGAGCAAGAGAAGACCTAAACCCATGAATAGGCAAGCCTTGGGCCTTAGAAAAGAAAGGAAAAAGAAAATGGATGCTTAGCCCAGCCTTTGTGAGAAAAATTTTCTAGGAAGCCTAGAAAGGGACTAGACCAGGATACCTTGGGACTCTTAGAAACCTAAGATCCTTAGGAAATGTAGAAAGGGATCAGCTGGGATTGTAACAGCTCAAGGGAGCATGCTCATTGACACAAGGAACGAAGATAGGCATGTCCTATCAGCCGCCCATGGTTCAGAAAAAGGTTAATAACTTCGGAATCAACACTTCATGAAAAGGAGCCTGGTACCTCAGGGAACACAGGAAGGTGGACCATGAAGGAAGATGGCTGAGGATTTTTCAGCCTGACAAGAAGGAACCTACCCATTTAGAGAAAATGACAAAGGTGAAGCAGCCAAAAAGGTGGGTCTAAAAATGAGCATCTAAAAGCTTTGGGAAGAGAAGAATGAAAGTTAGCTCTTAGGACCTCCCAGAAGGAGAAGGTCAGTTGGGGACTTTTTGGGGGGAAACCTCAAAAGGGGAAAATAGTGAGATAATAAGGAAGGGACCAGCTACCAATATTGCTGACACAACATTGGTTTTGGTACTCAAGGCAGCAAATGGAGGGAATTAGTGATACACCAAAAACCCTAGGAAGGTACTATAAAAGGGGGGAAGCCATCAGCAAAAACCATTCAGCAATAAGGAATGAGAGCAAAAAGATCATCTGAAAAACTTCTTTGAATTTCAAAAAAGGAGAAAAGAAGGAAAACACTGTGAGGGATCGTGAGACAAGCATTAGAGGATATACTTGGATTCAAAGGGATTCAAACCTCACAAGTCTTAGAAGTCTACAAAGAGCTACCTAAGTCTGTGACTTTTGAATTTATTTGGACCTTATGACATATCCCAGTGGAGAAAGGACCCAATGTACTAAAAACTTAAAAATAATGAAATATATTATTTGTCATTCAGAGGATCCTTGACATCCTTAATTGCCTTTTTTCTTTATTTCTTTACTGTACCTTAGCCATTTGCTTTGCAATATATATATATATATATATATATTTATATATATATATATGTATGTATGAATATGTATGTGTTGTAGGATCCATGTTTTGTGCACAACTCGGTTCGTAATCAGCCCAATACAGTTGCGATGAACCAAGCCCAGTACACTAAATCACAAGTACAAAACTCTTTAGGGGCCCAGGTTCCTTGATTCCACTTGGGCTTGGATACTGTCCAAAAAAAGAACCCACATAGGTTTACTTATTCCATTACATCACATCTTATATATATATCTATATATATAATAATAGGTGAAGTTGAAAGAAACTCAAATTAAAATTTCAAATTAGAGTTCCAATTTTGCGTCATGTGTCATAAATTATTTATTCTTAAAGAGTTTTATTTCTTAATTTTATAATCAAATGTGAGACCACATTATAAATATTCATCCAAGTGAGTTATTAAATACAAAAATCAAATAGTCTAGAATAAATGAATCGAAAAAAAAAAGTATTTCACAATAATAATAAATAAATAAAATATGGACAATTTACATTTTATACCTAATAATATTCTTACAAAAATTTTTAAAGAGTTAACAAAATATAAAAATGACTATTAATAGTATTTAAATTATATATATAGGAATTATATTATGCATCTTATTGTATATCTTTAAGTGTATCCATACATATGCATGAGGTTACAAACTAAATTTTAGTAACGAAGATTACAATTCCTGTTGTAATCCTTTAGTGTGCCAAACGCGCCCTTAGAACCAGACCTATGAATATGTTAAGTTATTCGTGGGTTTGAGTTAGCTGATGAATGTCTGCACCAAAAAGCATCTTCACTCCGTGGGCCGATAAAACTCCAACGGTCAATATCTCTCGTTTGGTTAATTTGACTCAAACTTGGAACACAAAAAGCGACACCGTTTTCCGTCTTTCCCCTTCTTCTAAAACTCGCAGTTCGCAGAGAAACCCTAGAAGAAGCAAAAATGGCAATTGCACGGACCGGAGTCTACGTCGACGACTATTTAGAGTGTAAGCGCTTCTCTATATTCTCAATCCCTAGAAAACACCATTTTTTTTATAAAAAAAAAAAAAAATTGCTAATGAAAATAAAATTTGGCGTAAAAATGGCACAGACGCAAACACATTACCCGCTGAGCTTCAGAGGCTCCTCAATACCATTCGAGAACTCGATGAACGCTCCCAATGTAAATCAATCCCTTTTATATTCTTCAATTTTTTCAAATTTTTTACTTTTCTTATTTAATTTTTGTGTGTGTTTTTGTTAGCGATGATGAACCAAACGAGGCAGCAGACGAAGTACTGTTTGGGATTGGCTTCACAGAGCTCAAAGAAAGGGAATAATTCTAATTATATTAACAACAACAATAATAATAATAGTAATAATTACAATTATAGTAACTATAATAATAGTAATGGTAATGAGGAAGACGATGCCGCCTTCGAGAAAATGCGAAAGGATATTGAGGCAAATCAGGACAATGCGTTGAGTTTGTGCACTGAGAAGGTTTTGTTGGCACAGCAAGCTTATGACTTGGTACCCTTCTTCTTTTTATTCAAAATGCCATTGGGTATTCTTATTTTATTTTTTTATCATTCTTTTATATGAAATTATGCTTTATCTGTTGTACTTGATGCAAATGATTAATGGGTTTTAATAGTTGAAGTTTCAATGTTCTATTTGATGTACTTAGGATGTCACTAGTTCATGATAGTGTACGGTTTTGCTTTTCTAGTGGGATTTGTTCTAACATAGGTATATGAGGTTGAACAAGAAATCACCGGTGGACAACGTTATTTTGGCATTGAAGGCTTCTAGGATTAAATTTTTTAGAAGTACTAATGCAAATAATAGGAAAGGTTTTCTTTATGGCCTTCTTTAATCGATGTAAGAGTTTACAATATGTAAATGGTTCCATTAGTAGAATGTCCCCTATCTCAGAAATGGGATTTTGTTAATATCTTATAATGAAAAGCATTGGTGAATAAATCGCTTTCTTGTATGTTCCCACATATCTGTGATTTAGATGCTTGATAAATATGCAATTGAAGTGTGTTTTCCTATGCAACATCCTTGTAACAAATATGGGCTTTCCAAATACTTGTCAAACAAGGCTTGAATATATGCTCATGATGTAATTCAGTTAGTCCTCTCTATAGTGACTATCAAAATAGGTGTTTTTCACACCTTATAATTTTATAGAGGGGATCTTGTGTACAATTTGAGCAAATTTTTGGGAACTTCAAATGGGAAAAGAAGTGTGAGGATTAAGGTTGTATAGATGGTAGCCAATCCAAGATAAGAACATATAGATGGTTTGCAGTTGGCTTAGACTTATATGCCCCCTCTATCTCCCTCTAAATGTAAACTATTTCATAAAATCCTTTTCAATAGAATGTATGAATGGATAGATCATGGATGAACAAAGCTGAAAGTTTTGTTACCATTGTATTGATGTCATCAACTTGAACTCAACTAACTCTAAGACCACTTGAGGGATATGTTATCATTGTAATTGAAGCTTTGCATTCCTTGGGATAGGCTTATTCAGCACTGTATATTATACATCAGCATGAGTTATATTGTGGAAATAAAGTTTGTTTCTCTACCCTAAAGAATATTTAGCTGTGGTATTGGTAATTCTTAAAGCTATTCCTACAGATGGAGAGATTGGAGCCATTTACTTTGACCAAATTGACATATGTTTTTGTTTAAGTCTCAACTCCTCCAGCTGCTCTTTCTATCAACCATTAAAAGTTGACATTATTATTAATTAGCAATTAGAACATCTTTTGAGCATTTGCAGCAGATTCGCCAAATGCGAAAAGTAGCAGAAATTTTGCATAGCCACTCCGAAATCCTCCCCATCAAGCTTGACAAAATACCAAACAAATGCAGCAAATGAACAGTACCTTGCCTGAGTTATTGAGGTACTGGTCATTGCCAGTTCTTTAAAAAAACTACTTTGTTATTTGTTCACTACCATCAAAGAGGAGACGAAAAGTGGAGAGGTGAAACCGGTGGTCCATCAATCTGGTGCTGGTGGTCCGATGGTGGTGCAAGGTGCTTGGATCTGGTTCATCAATCTAGTGTGAGGTGCTTCAATCTGGTGCAATATGGTTTGTCGATCTGGTGTGGGTGGTCTGGTGGTGGTTGATTTTTTGGGTTGATTTGGGTTGGATGTGGTTGATTTTTTTGGTTTGGGTTGATTTTTGTGGTGGTTGCTGTGGTGGCTTGCGGTGGTTGGGATGATTTGTTTGGAATGGGTTGCAGTGGCTTATGGTGGTTTCTTGGGATGATTTTTGGAAAGAAAAAATATTATTTAAAGGGTAAAATATCATTTTCGTCCCTAAACTTTCACAAAAGTTTGTTTTTCGTCCCTAAATTTTCAAAAGTTTGTTTTTCGTCCCTAAACTTTGCAAAACGTTATACTTTTCATCCTTCCATCTATATCTGTTAGTTTATGTCCTTCATGGCTTAACAGAGTGCTGATGTGGTATCTGACTTGGACTAAAGTTAATTTATTTTTTTAAATTATAAACATATGGCACACAATGATTAGAACACATGGATTTAAATTTTCAATGAGACAAAATTACCCTCACCCACACAACCCGATCCAAACAACTCAGTCTCCAAAATCCCCAAATCAGAAAGGACGAACCCCAGGTCCCCAACGCCATGGTTGTAATGCCATCTTGCTCAAAAGCATCAATAGATCTCCTTATTACCTCATCATCATCATCATCATCATCATCATCATCTTGACTTTCAATTATCTCCTTCCTGAAACGTTTTATATTGGTATCTTTTTTTTTTTGTTACAGATTTATGCTCAAAAACAATATTATCTTCATCAATTTCATCATCCAAAATAGAATAAGTCTTCTGCTTTCTTGCCAACATTGCAGCTTCCCTCTCTTGTTTCTAATAAAGGTTTACTACACCACTACCAGTTCAGGGTACTCTAGTAAAGATTTGTTGAGCAAACCCATGAAGGCAATTCCTTTTCTTATTCAAAAGTCTTCTCATCTGTGTATAGCAAGAACGCTCAAGCCCTTTGTGTTGCTTTAGTACCTGTTAGCTTCAATAGCGGAGGGAGCCTGCCTTTGAACTCTTCATTGCTGGTTGGGGTCGCCGATTAAGGCCAGTGGGACTATGGCGTTGGGGACCTGGGTTCATCATTTCATATTTGAGGATTTTGAGATTGGGTTGTTTGGATCAAGTTGTGGGTGTGAGGGTAATTTTGTCTCACTAAAAAATTTTAATCCACGTGTGCCAATTATTGTGTGCCATGTGTTTATAATTTAAAAAATAAATTAGTTTAGTCCAAGTCAGATACCACATCAGCACTTCATTAAGCCACGTAGGACATAAACTAATAGATATAGACATAAGGATGAAAAATATTACGTTTTGTAAAGTTTAGGGACGAGAGTCTACACACGGACTAAAAAGGAAAACTGCAGAGGCCAAAAATAGTTAAGCTTTAGGATGTGCTCTAGAATAGTTAAGATGCCTGCTTGCCCAGATTTCCCCCTTCCCCCACTAAAATGCTTTCTGGTAACATGATTAACCTTTCTTAGTATGAAAAGTCAACTCCATATTCATCTTTTCCAACCTTAGTCTAATTCTTTCCTTTCCTCTGTTTTTGTGACAAAAAACAGAGTGATTCTTAGCTTGGAAAAACAGAGAGTTTGAGGCCTGGCTACCTCGAATTAGCCATAGATTTTTCTGTCCTCTTGCTTTTTTTTGTTTGTTTTTTTATGCTTCTTTTGTTGATTTCTTTTTCAATATGGGAGGCTCTGTTTTTTTCTTCGTTGAATCAAAAACATTTGAGTTTTCAGTTGAGGAAGGTGGTTCTTATTTCTTATTACGGATCTTTGAGAGAGGCCTTACCTCAATGCGCTCTGTTTTTATGGGGAAGGAGAGTGCAAACCGATTTTTGTTCTACTTGGAGGAATTAATTTCAAAGCAATCACCTGGTCATTATGCAAGAACGATTAGAGAGGGTGACATTGTTTTCATCCTTCAATTGGGGTCCAACGCTCATGGCACGTTTTTAATGGTTTCTGAACTTCTTCATGGTCGATGGAAGGGTAACATAGTGATACCTGAGGGAAGGTTGGGTAGTGGCTGGCGCGGCTTTGGCCTAAACCTGAGGAAAATTTTAAAACCAACTTCTCTTACTAGTCAGGGATCGTTTCATAGAATACAGAGTGCTCCAAAGGCTGAGGTGGCGGTGGTGGTTGACAGACCTCATAACCACGGCGGTGCAAAAAATAAAGGCAAAGCAACCACAGGTATTCCCAAAAGAGATGCCTCAATATCCTATGCGTCGGTGGTGGCGGGGAAACGGAAAACATCAGTGGCGGAGGAGTTGAAGGAAAGAATAAATCTGCATTGGTCGGGGTGAAGATTTTGTCAGATTTCAGCTGCAATTCTTGCAAGAAAAGTATCCTAGGACAGAGGGAGCAACTTGGACCGAAGCTTTTGTCAAATCTCAGCCGTAATAACCGTGATACCTGCAAGGTAAGTACTCTAGGACAGAGGGAGCTTCTCGGGGCAAAGGTTTTGTCAAGGATAAAGGGAATTGAAAGTGACGGGATAAAATCGGAGCTGTCCTTGGATCTTTTTATGCGTATGGAGCGTGGGATAGATGGGAGATGGGCTATAGTGTGGTCTGAGGTTAATGAAGTGGGCCCAAAAGTGTAGCAACCTATAAAGCCCACTGGTCATAATTTTATTCCCTCTAGCCCATTTAATTCAGCCAAGCCCAAATCTATTTGGAGGCCTCGCCAAAGCCAAACTTTGGTTAACCCAGCCCACTGTCAAAGCTTAAAATCTGAACTCGTTGCCCAAGTGCTAGGGTCTCAAGTTCAGAAGCAGATGGAGATCCCGCTTCCGTTAGAGAGACAAGTGGGTGCGAGCTCAAGTGGACCCAGTGACTGAAAAAGAATCGGAGTCAAGGTGTAGCTCCGATATAGCTAATCTCAACTCCGGCAAGGCTTTTTTTGGGTTCACGAGCCCCAGTGCCGAGGTAACTCATGGTTTTGGTTTTCAGGACTCTGGGTTCACTGGTGATATGGTGATAAGCTCGGCAATGGCAGGGATTGAGCCTCCGATTCTGAAAGAGGTGTCGCAGATCCCTTGTCGGCATCCATGGGTGGTGCTTAATAGATTTTCTCCTCTCTCAGACTTGGGTATTGAGATGGAAGCTGAGTTTGGGGAAGGGGAAGCTCATGAAGAAGATCGGAGTAGTCCTCATCATGATACGACGCAACAGAGGTTAGTGGATTCAGTTGGGGATTTTCAGACAGATTCTGGGCTTCACATTCTACCATGGGAGACCAGTGGGGTGGTTGACAGTGGTTGTGGCAGTGGAGAGAAAGATAATTGTGTGTTGGAATGTGAACCTCTGTCTTGGTGGGTACCTAATGATCTCAGTGAGGGTTTGCTGGTTCAGGATTTTGTAGAGAGAACATAGGTGACTGAGTCTGGTCCACCCTTGGATTGGGTGTCCAAGTTGATGAAAAATTTCTGTAAAATGGTGGGTTTCCCTATTGTGAAACATGAAGCTCAATGTTTGGCTCTTTTTCGCATTCTGGAACAGGAATGTCTCAAGGTAAATGACGATGGGGTGTCTAAGCGACCTGCAAACTCAGGGTCATGAGGTCTCAGGGAGCTTAAGGGGCTTATTTCTTTTGTTAATTATGATGGTGTCTCTTCTAGGAGTAGGAGCAGAGCTTCTTTGACTAATATGGGGGTTGTTGGTAGTTTTAAATGACTCTACGACTACTTTCTTGGAATGTAAGGGGGTTTAACAATCCCCGGAAGAGAGAGGTTTGTAAGAATCTTCTAAAAGAATGGAAGTGTGATATAGTATGTTTTCAAGAAACAAAAGTATCTTCTATCGATGTTGCTTTTGTTCGGAGTTTATGGGGTAGTCGTTTCTTTGATTGGGCTGTTTTGGATGCTGTGCAGACTTCGGGAGGGGTCTTGCTGATTTGGGATAAGAGGGTCTTTGAGAAGTTGGATGTTATTGCTGGGCAGTTTTCTGTCAGTGTATTATTGAGAGGAGTGGTGGATGACTTTGTTTGGGCTTGTACAGGCGTGTATGGCCCTAATGACAATGGACAGCAGTCTACTTTGTGGGAGGAGTTATCACAGGTGCGTGCCAGGTGGCCCATGACATGGTGTCTAGTAGGTGATTTTAATATTATCAGGCACCCAAGTGAAAGGCTTGGCTGTGAGTCTTTTAACCCTGCCATGTTCGCATTCTCGGATTTTATAGAGAATAATTCTTTAGTTGATTTACCTTTAGAGGGGGCCTCCTTCACTTGGTTTAGAGATTCTGGTCTTCCCTCTATATCAAGAATTGACAGGGCTTTGGTTTCTCTTGATTGGGAGGAGCACTTTGAGAATGTATCCCAACGGGTGCTTCCTCGTGTTCTTTCAGACCACTGTCCTCTTTTGTTGGAAGTTGGTGTTGTTTGATGTGGTCGAAGTGCCTTTAAATTTGAAAATATGTGGTTGAAAGCTGAGGGTTTTGTTGATAGAGTTGAGCAATGGTGGGATGGATACTGTTTTGCGGGCTCTCCAAGTTTCATCTTGGCTCAAAAATTGAAGGCTCTGAAAGCAGACTTAAAAAAGTGGAACAGAGAGGAGTTTGGTGATTTGGCTTTTAGAAAGAAGAACTTGCTGACTGAGCTGATGGGTTTAGATGCGAGAGAGGAGTTAGTGGGTCTTTCAAATGAGGAACAGATTCGTCGCCTTCAACTCAAATGAGACATAGAACAGTTGGCTTCTCTAGAGGAGACTTCCTGGAGGCAAAAGTCTCGGGCCTTGTTTGTGAAGGAGGGCGATAATAATACTCGGTTTTTTCATAGATTAGCAAACTCTCATAGAAATGCTAATCAAATTAAATGGATTGAGGTGGATGGTGTTCTTTATGAGGATGAGTCTGATGTGCGCTCTCAGATAGTTCTCTTTTATCAAGGGTTGTATAAGGAAACTGAGGTGGGGCGTCCTACTATGGATGGGTTAGATTTTGCTTGTATTGAAGAGGATGAGCGGTTATCCTTAGAGAAGGAGTTCACGAAGGAGGAAGTCATCTAGGTATTAAGGGAGATGGAGGGTGATAAAGCCCCTGGTCCTGATGGTTTCACCATGGCTTTCTTTCAAAAATGTTGGAGTGTGGTGGAAAAGGATGTCATGGATTTTTTTGATAACTTTCATCGGTACTCTGTGTTTGAACGGTCTATGAATGCTTCGTTCCTCACTTTAATTCCTAAGAAGTGTAATGCCGTTAACATTAAGGACTTTCGCCCCATCAGTTTGGTGGGTAGTGTGTACAAGTTGCTGTCCAAGGTGTTGGCTAATAGGTTGAGGGTGGTTTTGGATAACCTCATCTCTGAGACTCAAAATTTGTTTGTTGGCGGAAGGCAGATTCTGGATTCAGTGCTTATTGCAAATGAATGCCTGGATAGCAGGTTGAAGAGCAGAATACCGGGTGTGGTTTGCAAACTGGATATTGAAAAAGCTTATGACCATATAAATTGGGAGGCCTTGTTTTATTTGTTGGGCCGGATGGGTTTTGGGTTAAAATGGAAGGGGTGGATTAAGGCTTGCGTTTCGTCTGTTCGTTTTTCAATCCTGGTAAATGGATCCCCTGAAGGTTTTTTTGGAAGCTCTCGTGGGTTGAGACAAGGGGACCCACTATCCCTGCTTTTGTTTCTTTTGATAATGGAGGTTTTAAGTAGATTCTTGAAGAAGACAGAGGAGTGTAATCTTATTCGGGGTTTTCATGTGGGAGCTGTGAACTCTATTGGTGTGCGTATTTCCCATTTGTTATTTGCTGATGACACTATCTTATTTTGTGATGCCTCTAGGGAACAACTGCTGTCCATAAGGTTGGTGTTGTCTTGTTTTCAGGCTTTTACGGGTTTGAAGGTCAATGTAGGGAAAAGTGAGATTATCCTTGTTGGGGAGGTGAATAATCTAGATGCTTTGGCTAATATTCTTCAATGTAGAGTGGGCAGTTTGCCTATGAAATATTTGGGGATGCCGTTGGGAACTTCTTTTAAGACAGCCTCGATTTGGAATCCTATTTTGGAGAAAATGGAGAAGAAGCTATCTGGGTGGAAGCGTTTCTATTTATCTAAGGGTGGGAGGATCATGTTACTAAAGAATACACTCTCAAGTCTCCCAACGTACTTTTTATCTCTTTTTACTATTCCTAAAGCTGTGGCTGCTAGATTGGAAAGTATTTAGAGGAATTTCCTTTGGGGGTCTTCTGAGGGGAGTTTCAAATATCCTTTGGTGGCTTGGGAAAATGTGTGTTTACCCGTTGAGATGGGTGGTTTGGGGATAAGAAGTGTGGTGCCTTTTAATCAAGCTTTATTAGGGAAATGGCTGTGGAGATATGGTCATGAAGTTTCCCATCTCTAGCAACGAGTTATCTCCTCTAAATATGGTGAGGGTCAAGGGGGGTGGAGTACTAATGTTTGTAGGACTCATGGGTGTGGCCTTTGGAGAAGCATTAATGAAGGGTGGGAGAGCTTTTCTAAGCATCTGACTTTTGTAGTGGGTGAAGGCACTAGTATCCACTTTTGGCATGATAGGTGGATTGGTGACAATACTCTAAAAAATCTCTATCCTAAGCTCTATGTGTGTTCAGCGGACAAGGATGCTTGTATCTTTGAGGTTTTGTGGATTCCAGAAGGGGGTACTGTTAGAGTGTGGAATTTAAGGTTTTATAGAGCTTTTGAAGATTGGGAGTTGGCTGCATCTTATTCTCTACTTCAGCTTATCCAAACTCGTATTCCTTGGGGTGATAGGAGAGATACTCTTTACTGGCGGCTTAAAGGTGATGGTAAGTTTGACACTCGGTCTTACTACCATGCGATTCGGGGTGCTTCGAATTTTTTGTTTCTTTGGAAGGGTGTTTGGAAACCAAAGATTCCTAAGTGCGTGGCGTTCTTTTTGTGGACAGCTGCACATGGTTGAATCCTCACTTTAGATAATCTAATGCTTAAGGGTCGCCCTTTGGCTATTAGGTGTTGTATGTGTTGCTGTGATGGGGAGTCGGTAGACCACCTTCTTCTTCATTGTCCTGTTACCTATTCCCTATGGACTTTTATGCTTCAGGCCTTTGGTATTCATTGGGTTATGCTAGGATCGGTGGCGGGTTTGTTATCTTGTTGGCATCAGTGGCTTGGGAAGCATAATTCGGACATTTGGAACTTGGTTCTAGGGTGCTTAATGTGGATTGTGTGGTTGGAACGAAATCGTCGATCCTTTGAGAACAAAGAGAAGACGTTGGATGAGTTAAAGGTTTTATGCCATCGTAGTCTTTTGGAGTGGTCTCGTTGTTGGGGTTTTACTGATTGTTCTTCTCTCTCTGAGTTTTTGTCCTCCCTTAGCTTAGTTTCCTGACTACCCTCTGTTTGTTGTGCTGTTTGTTTCATTTATTTCTTGTTGTTCATCATCATGAACTTCTTGTATTTTTCATTTTTCTCTCATTTATAATAGCTTTCTAATTACCTATCAAAAAAAAAAAAGGGACGAAAAACAAACTCTGGAAAGTTTAGGGACAAAAAATGAACTTTTATGAAAGTTTAGGGGCGAAAATGATATTTTACCCTTATTTAAATGAAATGGATATAGAGTATTGAGGCTGATGTAGTGGTACCTGAATAGTAGATTAGTTAAAGTAACAAAAGTGGAGTTTTTGGGGTCAATTTGGCTAAAACTGCATTGAGCCTGATGCTAATGCTCTTAGTTATTGCACAGTACATCTTTACTGGTTTTTATTCTTTCAAATTTTAGAAAATTTATGTTCTCATTATCCTCATGAAATTCTCTACTTGAAAGAAAACCTAGAAATTACGAATTAGGCCATAGACAACACATTACATGTGACAAAAATGTTTGTCTATGCATGTCCATTTTTGGATTTACTAATTTGTGTTTATTGCCCCTGCTGTAGTTTTAAACAAAATTAATACTTTCAAATGATCAATTTTGTTTATTATTCTTCAGAGCCTAGTTTACTCTACTATAATCTGATGTGTTACCGTAGAACTGCTCTTTTAAATTGTCTACATTTTTACCCCAAATTACCCCCCAAAAAAAAATCTAAGATTTAAATGTCTTAGTATGTATTTATTAATACATAAGGGAGTAGGAATTGTTTTGTTCAAAAGTTTGTTCCCCAAAAAGTTGTCAACCCAAACATGATGTTATGGTTTTTGTTTAAAGCAAGCCAGCATGATGCAGAACAATGAACTTGATACCCAAACTCATGCAGCTCAAAATTCTCCCAAATTTTTTCAGAATATCCAAAATAGAAAAATAAGATAAACCTAGCAATCAGCACCTAGAATTGCTTGGAATCTACACCAAGCTGGATAGAAAACCTAGGAATCAGCACTTAAGGTTGGTCGGAGCCAACATCACACAATTAGAAATATTCAAACTGAAATTCTATTCATCATAAACTGGTCTCCATGGGAGTACAATAGCTTGCTACCAGGGCTAAACTTTGATCCTTATTTACCTGGATCAAAACCTAATAATTGTGAATCACGAAATAACCTTGACTCTAAGAAATTAAATAAAATATTAATAACCTAATTAGCTAGTAATACCTAAAATAAAACCCAACGTACCAATAATAAGTACAATTGACTATTGAAATTAAATAAAACTGAATCAACATAAAATTGTATTCTCACTTTCCACATCATTCTTGCTTGGGTGGAGATAATTTGTCTTAGAGTTTTGAAAGTGTTTTAAGAATAAGAATTCTTCCATTAATTCTTGAAGCACCTTTGGCAACACTAAGAACAAACAAGCTTTGTGTTCCACCATCTCATTAAATTCATTTGGAATGATAAAATCTATGGGTGGATACGATATAGCCTTATCTTGATCCATAGAAAGCATCATTGTATCAAGCTTTTCTACTGCATGCATCATGGAGGTTTGGTTAATAGCAGATGCATTAAACTCATTTTTCACAACCTATTCACCCTTTATTTCTTTGCCCTCCTGTAAACTTTCTCTTCGTCAAACTCATTTTTCACAGCATGCGCACCCTCTAATTCTTTGCTCTCTTGTTAAACTCTCTCTTCATCACACTCATTTTTCACAACATTTGCACCCTCACATGATTAAATCTTTCTTCTCAATGATAAACAATGTACTTGACTTTTCAATAATTTGTATTAAGTCTACTACACATGGTCCAGGTATTACAGCTCCGCTCTTTAGACTCTGCAATATGTTCTTGCTGTGCTAGCATTGTGGCAACATCTATTGGCACCTTTATTATTCTTTCAACACTAGGTTTTGGCGGTTCAATGTTGTCATCTGAGTGGGAAACTTTACCTTCGAGACTAGGGGGCAGAGACTAGTTGGGCAGTCTCTGGATGGAAGGCTTCTTGGATCCCAGTTGAGCACCCAAGATATCAAACCTAGTGTCCAACTTCTCGACCTTCGCTAACCGGTCTTGGATGGCTTTCACTATATTTTCTAGAATTTGTTATACGACCACTACGCATATGCTTGCAAGCTTATGCTAAAATATGGATGCAACTGAGATCAATAGAAAAAACAATATGTATATATATATATATATATATATATAAATATATATATAAAATAAAATAAAATCAATAGAAAAAATTCTTCGCAAATTAATTTTCAATATAAAATTAAGGTTAACCAATCAAAATTTCAAATAGAAAATTTGGTCAATAATTTTAAATTAACTGCAATTAGATACTGATAGAGTTCACAATATTGAAGCAACTTGGTGAAAGTCAAAATTGTAAAACCTGTGTGATTGGCCATCATGGTCTCACAGAAAACTTGGTTGAGCAGTGATTGCTGACTTAGTTTTGGTTGTACAAACAAGAAGCTTTTTGACAGATCTTAGCAGTAGAACGATCATCAGAAGATGAGTAGATATGGCATATCTTCAGATTTGCCTATTTGATATTGAAAAATCAGATATGAGTTTGGAAATCAGGTATATTGTTTATCACTGAGAAGGAAAATTTCCTGCTACTTGAGGAAGAGAGAGTTCAATAAGAGAGCAAAGAATTAGAGGTTGCACATGTTGAAAAGTCAAGTATACTGTTTATCACTAAAAGAAATATTTATGGTGAGATATTAGCATTATTTGATCAATATATGGTATCCTAGTATTGCTTTGTAGGCTGAAATTTTGACATATGTTATGTACCAAAACCTTCCTCCATGGCTCCAGAATTTATACCACTTGACCTATCTTTAGATCTTCTTATTTGATATTGAATTGATTTTTATCATTATTTACTACCCACTAGAAATTGAACATAAAAGTAGGTATGGCTTTCAGTTAAAGCTTTTTTCTCCACTCTTGATGATAGCTTGAGCTTAAAGAAATTCATTGAAATATGGTGTCTCCTACTGATGAAAAGATGAGAGAGAGTCACTTGAGATAATTTGATCATATGCAAAATAGAGCGATTAATACATTAGTTAAAAGGAATAACTTGGTTCAAGTTAAGTGAACGAAAAGAGTTGGAGTAAGAGCTAAAATAACGTTGGTAAAGTAGTGAAATTAACATGTTAATTAAGTAGGTTATAGATAATATGATTTTGGAATTTGGATAGGATAAAATGACATAAAAGAATACTTGTGGCCAACCCAATTCATCTATTCAATCCATAGCAAACCCCAAAATTTTGGGGTGAGGGCATTGTTGTTATTGTTGTTATTTTTTTTTTTTTTTTTTTAATATTAATTTTGGAGTCCCTGGATACCTGTACTTGCACCAAAAGAAAAAGAAAAAAAAAAAAAGTCCCCAGAAACTTGTTCAAGGGACTGCTTCCCCCCCTCCTCCCATTACTTTTTGGCGTGTTTATTATTAAATTTTCTTGTTTAAACTTTGATTTTGTATTTTAGCTGGAATTTTCCCATGGAGCATATATTATAAGATTTTCATTCATAATGTTAGCATATAAATTAGAGAGCTGTTCTACTCTTAAATATCCTTGACTCCTGCTAACAAAGATACCAGTTAAGACTTCATGTTTACGCATTGCATGATATAATACCCCACTCTACTTGAAAAACTCTAATATCGCCATAAAATCACATAGAGAGTCACTCCAGCCAATCATTAGCTGCTTCATACACGTTAAAACTAATGGCCCTCTTTTCTTTTTCTTATTCTTCATAGATCCAACTTTCATACCCAATAAGAACTATTTTCTTTTTTCTTTTTGTAACTTTTCTCTTTTTTGTCCAGGCAATAATTGAACTGGACATAACAGCCCAAACCCTCCTAAAAAGGACACTATTCTGTACCTGTGTCTTCCTAGGATAAAAGCACCTTGAAAAGGATTCATAGTTTTGTTAGAAGGGGGCAAATGCCATAAACAAAGAGATTCATACACTAATATGCCTTGAAGGATTTAGTGGATTTAGGGCTTCCTGAAATCTTTCTCTTAGATATAAGTTATCAGTATTAATGCAGCATCTGGAAAAGATTTAATAGCTTGGCAGGCACCATCCAAATCTCTTTCTCATTCAGAATAGCCGCTGATGGCCATTCGATTTCTGGCTTTTATATATGTGTGTGTGTGTGTGTGTGTATATTTCCTTTGGATTCCTTTATTACTGTTTCTGAAATGTATATTTCATCTTAATGATATGATTTTGATGATGTTCCAACTTATAACTAGCTTCCTATAAATTTTCAAAATGTCTTTCCAACTTCTCATTGTTTATGTGCTTTCACTGATTGTTTAAGCTTACCTCACCTGGTAGCTTTATTGCCTCTTTGATTTCGTTTTATAATTTGTTGAGTTTGACTTTATTGCATAAAATTAACATGTTTGTGTGTGTGTGTGTATTTGACTTGAGAAGTTTAGGAATGGTTTAAGTTGCATATGTTTCATTTGAGTCTCACCTGTACACTATATGATGCTTTTTAGTTGCCTCAACATTTTCTCTCTTACTTATCAATTATGTAATTGTATAATATATGACATCTGTTCAAGCACTGTACTGCATAATCTAGAGCCAGTTTTGTGGATTCCTTTTACCTTACAGTTTGTCTTGTATTTTGCGTTTGTTTCAGATAGATAGCCATGTAAAAAGACTTGATGAGGACCTGAACTATTTTGCTGAAGATCTAAAGCAAGGTAGATAACTTCTCTATTATCTTCTATCATGTCTTGTATAATTTTGTAATAGCTCATTAAAAAAACCAACTTAAATAACAGTGCATTCAAAGAAAAGAGAGACTCATTGACTGGTGGGTGGGGAGGTAATCCTCAACCCAGAGGGAGGTATTCCCCCATTCTCAAACCCAAGTCTTAAAGACTAAATTCTCAGTCAATTATCAAAAGCTTCCTTTTACAAGGCTGTAACATGGCTCTCAATACAAGAAAGAGCTAGTTATGATTACATCATCATAACTAAATAACTAATTCCTAAGCACATGTATATGAATTTGTCACATGCTAAAATAATCTTAAGCTAAGCGAATACAACATTTATCCCACTTCTTAATCAATTAAGCACATGTTTAAGTAACTTCTAAATCAATTGCACATACTTCAAATAAATGAGCACATGTTCTAAAAGATAGCTTTGCTTGGAGGTAGGACTTGTCCACATGACTTACCCTTGTGGAATGGCCTTGATTCAGCCACCTCATCAAGGCATACTTGGCCCCATCGTCAAGCTTTTTTAAAATGAAAATCCTTGCTTAAAAAGTACTGCATTAGGACTCCCCCTTTGAAAGAAACATGTCCTCACGTTTAGCATTCAACTCATGAATAGGGTTCACATGATCCTCCATGACCATAACTCTGTTCTTCATCAATGATCAATCTTTCTAATCTTGACTGTGTGTTTAGGACTCGCTTTCTCCTTCTTGGGCAATGGCATAGGTAGAGTCTTGGTTATCATTTTTGTCATGGCCCTTCCATTCTCAAAGTCTCCTCCACCCTTCCTTCCAAAACGTTATACAATCAAACAGCAAAAATAGCTTCATCGCACTAATAATTTAATTTAGTAGACAAAAAACTCACCTACTATACTTCACCATTAAATTTGATCCAGCATACACATAATAACTAAGGCATTTGGAAGTGGTGTGTTTGTTCCAACGTCAAATTGACCAAAGAGAAAGGAGTATGCTTCTTGAATGCTAGAATTTACGTCCCCCAATTTGACTAATTCACAAGAGCAGCATCCACGTTGGAGCCATAAATTTAGCAATATGGCTCCACAAAAATCTATTTTATTTATCTTACCTTTTCACTTTACAAAACCCTCAATATTAGTAGTTTTATTTTAGCTTTCAACATAATAAAATAATATAAACAACATAATAAAATAATATATTCATTACAATAAAATAATATATTCACTACAAAACAGTGTGAATACTTGAATAAAACAATATATTTAATATAAAGTAATGTAAATACACAATTTAATATTACTTTTTTTTTTTTTTACCTATGAGCATAGCCACTTTTGGCTGTGCACTGTAGCTGTAGAACCAAATTATTTGGCTTTGACTTCACCAATTTAACTATAAATTTGTATTTGATTGTACTAAAAATAGCAATATAACTTTTTAGCACTACCGTTGCTAATGCCGCCGGGCCTTTTTTTTTTTTTTTTTCAAGGAAACTAAAGCAGAAGAATAACAAGTACTATTGTCCACCAGTTAAAAGCGTAAGCAATGACATCATTTTTTTTGCTGACAGCAATGACATCATTTTGACCAATTCACATGAGCACTAAAAAATATTGAGACCATGCTAGTTTTTAAAGGAAATGAAGTCAAAAGAATACTAAGTACTTTTTTAAAATAATGAAATAGAACGCTAAGTCCAATTGACTAGTTAATTTGAGTATAATATATTATATTATATGGTTCTGCAGTCTGTTGACTACTTTGCGAAAGCCATCAAAATATTCCCAATGATCGCATATGAAAAGGAAGAAGTGGTGGGTGTATAGGCTAATATTGCTAAGGTAATTTATTATTTTTGTCCCTAATGACAGATCTTTTACGCTATGTATCAATTTTGTATCTAAGGTTTGAAATTGTATTGTGTTAAAATAGTATTTACCGTTGCATAATTAATAAAAAAATGTTAATATGATTAATGGTCAAATTTTTTTTTTTAAATTTATTTTATGCTGCCTAGAATACCATATGGATAAAACAAACAAACAAAAAGAAAACCAATCCATGAAAGTGGAAATTGACAAACCTTTTTTTTTTTTTTTTGATAGGGACAAACTTATTTTTGTCCAAAGAAAACCCCAATAGATATGGATACAAAGACAACATAGTGAACATACCACATAATGGCCGACCATCAACCATAGTATAAGCAATGTGACAAATTTTTATTTATTATTATTGTTTTAAGTTTCACAATGTGTGAACGAGTTAGCGGGGAATGGGAAATTTACTCATGTGGTTTTGTGACTCTGCCCCAGCCTCATCCATGGATTTGGTCAAGTCAAATTTAAAAGATTACTAGGAAAGAAATCAATTCACCACCATTGGCCAAACCCGATCGTAAATTTGTATTCCTTTTTTGACCACCAACCCCGTGGATTCCAACCATGTTACATCCACATGTCACTATAATGCCCTACTTTTTTTCCCCAATTAAAATCTGAAAATTATGAAAAGTAAATATTATCATTTCAAAATACAAGCATAGTTGAACTTGAATCTTTACGTTCTATATAAAATATATATATATATATATATTCTATAATATTATCTTTGGAAATCATTTGGTAGAATATAGAATTTATCTTTACCCATAGATGGAAATTATTCATACTTATTCTTTTTTAATTTTTTAAATAATTTTTAGGTTAAAATCCTACATTTTTATTATTTATTCTAGTAATCTCAAATACAAAACGTAATTAATAATAAAATAAAGGTCAAAGATGTAATGCAAAGCCTACAGACTTATAGCTTGACTGATTGATAATTTCTCGTGTTTTTAATAAAAACATTCAATATTCAAATCAGCCACTCCCAAACAATCGATGTATCAAAAAACAATAAAAACTAAATATAATGCAGAGATAGCATGACATACACGCACCTCATCCCTTCTCTAGTAAAATCATTCACTCTTACAAGAGGAGCATTTCTCCTCTCCTCTCCTAGAATATCTAAGGTGTTACAAACCTATAATTATCAAAAGGAAAAATTATATAGGATAAAATTATCAAGTTTTTTGGCAGTAGCGGTGGTGTGACTGGCTCTACAAAGTGACATTAAAAAAATCCCCTAAATATTCAGGCATGTCATCTCTGACCAAGTCTACATTCTTTTTCCTTTTTTGTTTTTTTGGGTAAATAACCAAGTCTACATTCATTTCATAGAAAATTGATTTGATGTAACTTCGTCGGAAAGCATAAATGGTTTCCTTCTGTGTGATCACTGGTCACAGAGAAAGGCACTAATTTGATTGAAAGGTTTTCCCCAAAGTAATCATTGTAGCATATGAATAAGTATGAAGGATATAAATCACCAGTGACGTGAGAAAAAGAAATGCTAACCCCAACAGCCCATTCACACAGACGGTGTGAATTGAACCAACAATTTGTTAAATATGAAATAGTTAAACATTTTTACACCTTCCCTGCAAGTTCCAAACACAAAATGTTCACGCAATATGTGTGTGACTAAAATTTAAAGAGAAAAATGTTTTTTTTTTTTTTGTTAAAGAGAGTTTCAATCTATGAGGTTCGTTCCTAATGACAGTTTTTTATCATCAGACCAAGACATTAATCAATTTTTAATGTAAACGGAGATCAATCCCTCATATCTCTTACACAACTATCAAAAATTTTACCAGTTGAGATAACTGGAACCCACAAAAAAAGAATGTTTGTTTGATCCAAAGACTTTCAATATTATTATGGTCCTTGATAATAAGTATTTTAAAGAAAGGCGATAAAAATTAATAAATATTTAATTTTAAGATAGAATGCATATTTTTCAATAAAGAAAATAATTAAATACAATTTTTAATAATTTATTAACTTACACATATAAATTTATTGTGATTATGTATGCTTTTTTAGATATATTGGCTTTATGTTTTAAAAAATGTATAAAAATATAATTTAATAAAGGATTTAATGTACCTTAAATACTGCCTTAGAACATTCATTAACAAAAGCCTATTATTATTATTATTATTATTATTATAAAAAGACTTTGTTAATAAATGCTAAAAAAATCAATTTTTTTTTCTTTCAAAATGTAAAGTATGCAGTAATCAGCCAAACATTTTGAATTCCTTTTTTTTTTTTTTTTTTGTTATTGTATTTCTCTTATTTAAGGTTTTTTATTTAAAAAATTGATCTCTTAAAAGTAACTCCATATACATATAATATATCATACTAAACTGTAGTATCTTCAAACCACCATTAATAAATAGTCTAATCTCTAATTTGGCTCCAAGTCTAAGAAGCCTGCTTCAGGGTTTTTAGTACAATCAACGCATGATTGATAAGGAAACTTCGAAGTATTTGGTTCGTTTAACTTTTGGGTGCCAATTTACCAAGCATTAATGAGAAATCAAACTTTGACTAATCATAAAGTAAGGTCATGCTATGTGGGTATTGTAATCTATAAAGCTAAATGTGAAACTTGTGTCCAGTGTTTTTTTGTATTGAACATAACTCGATTCGGACATATATTTAATTTTGGACACGTGTTCACATCGTATCATGTTCAGTGCAAAAAACCACTGAACACGAGCCATATTCTAAGGCTAATACATGTAACTCAATAGCACAAATAGCAAAACTTGTAGGGCTTCCAAATCTCCCACCCCATGATAAGTTAACCCAAAAACTACTTTGATTATTTGATGAAATAATAAGAAATATTTTTGGAATTGATAGGATGGGTAGAGAGAGATGTAGATGTATGGACCTGCATTCGCCAAAGTAGATCGCCACTGGGTTTGACTTGGTAGCGATTCCTGTAGAAATTTTGACGAGCCCCTTCAATCTCAGCTCTCTCTTCTGGAGTACCAGCTTCAGGATCAAACTCCCATATCTGCCTTCCAACAAAGTCATTGGTGCTGTAGATGTAAGGGTCATTGCCACCCTCTGCTACCTTGAGCTTCCACATTCTTTCTAATAGCTTCTTTCAATCAAGATTTGATGAAATTGATACCACTTAGATCTCTCTTCTCTTCACTGTTGCATGCAACTATTGTAGTCAAGTACTAATAAATCATATATATAGTCATACTCATAACTAATAACCAACACAAAACTTTAGCATCAAGTTTTTATAAGTGGATTAGAATTTCCAAAAGTTAGTCTTTTGTGTATATATATATAGGACCAAGACCATGTGACCATTATTTAAAGGGTTCATACCTGAAAACTCTTTGATATACATGCATGTGAGAATTATTCAAATGGTTCATACATGAAAACTCTTTTATATAACTTCATGACCATTTTTATATAGTTCATACATGAAAAAGTTTTGATACCTTCATGATCCCATTTCACCATAAACATGGTAGAGAGAGAGAGAGAGAGAGAGAGAGAGAGAGAGAGAGCAAAATATTGGGCTTACTGCTTACCTAGATAGCCAAGAGGGTGTACTTTTCAAAGAAAAATTTGGAGACACCTATGTGAGATATGGCAGTCAAACAAGGTAGAGAAGAAGAGAGGTATGGATAGGTTTCCTTAACTTTGAGAGGGAACCTGTTGTGAACCAACGACTGTTATATCAAAGTGTTCAAACCCCCTCTTTATATAGATAAGGCCAGCCAAACCCACTATGAATATGATATTTTGTTTCTCTCTCTCTCTCTCTCTCTCTCTCTCTCAAGTCAGGGATACAAATTAAAATATTATCTAAGCAATATTTGGGGAATAGCTATATCTTGGTGCATACATACAAACGGTGGGGTTTACGCGTTCCAACAAGACTAAGAATCTATTTCCTTGACAAATTAATAAAATAGTAATTCTTTTGATTTAGTTTCTACCCAAAAGAAAAAAATAAACGAAACTTCTAACATTGAAATCAATAATTGAAGTTCCAACAAGATCAAGAATCTATTTCCTTGTTAAATAAATAAAAAATAATAATTTTTTATAGTTAGTTTCTACCAAAAAGAAAAAACAAATGAAACTTGATAGCATTGAAATCAATAATTAAAGTTCCAACAAGATCAAGAATTCATTTCCTTGGTATATAAATAAACTAGTTATTATTATTTATTTAGTTTCTACAAAAAAAGGAGGAGGAGAAAAAAGAAACTTGTATTATTGAAACAATTAAGTGAATTGGTTGACCGCACGATTGAACTTCGTTAACCAATCATGCTTGTGCAGTGAGGGAGCACCAAGGTGACTTAGCAAACTGTCTTTATCATCTTTCCATCTCATGTTTGTTGTTACGGTTCAGAAATCAAATTTTTTTTAAGAGAATATTATTTCATTTAATTTCTAACGAAAAATATCTATTATTTTTATAAAAAAAATTTAAGTGTAAATTAAGTCAATTATCAATTGTGTTTATTATTTTTCAAAAAGAACCTTATTTTATGTCCAAATAAAATTTTATATTTTGGGATATCCTACAATGAAATAGAGAATCAAGAATATGCATACGAAAGAATATATTATAATAAATTAATATAAAAGTGTTTTTACTTCTCAACTTTTAGGGATTTTATTTTGATATGATTTCCCCTTCCCACCTAGCTATATTAATCTATTTATATTGAAAGGGACCCGCTAGAGGCAAGCCTTGCTGGAGAGTTTTTGACGCCTCAAAGTCTGTAGTGGCATGTGAGAGAGAGAAAGAGAGTATTTATGTATGTGTACCTTTTGTTTGATGTAGAGCTCTCTTTCTGTAGGACTTACCTGAGGTCTCTAATGCTGAGTGCATTGTAGTTCAATTGACACTTTTTAATATTTCTAATGAGAGTTCAAATTTCCTCTTCACCGACTATAAAAAAGAGAAGTAGGCTTCTAATTAAATCCCCATTAGTAGTCTTCCACCAATTTAACATATCCTCTATCAGGTCAATTTAACTTGGTGGGGATTTTATCAAATTCATTGTTTCCTTGTAAGTCAAAGGTGATTAATCTTATTTATATCAATTTTAATTTTTCAAAAGTGTTAAAATATATAAGGTAAATTATAATTATAGCCCCTAACATTTAAGTTTTGCATCAAATGTTGAATTTTTTGTTTCACCAAATATAGTTGCATCTCATATATAATAATGTCAACCAACCAAATCGATGCATAATTATGTGGAGAAAAGTCAAATTTATCAGCTTCCGATTTACTTTTCAATGTAAATCCCCACCAATGGTATTATGGCGAGTTTAGATATATAGGTTGAATTTCTACACTAGCATATTTTAAATTATGTTTTTTGTTAACACGTGTTAAAAATGTATAAGTTAAGGTGTATTTAATAATTGAATTTTTATACATTATTTGAAAAAAAAAAATCAAATTACCCACAAATATTAAGAAAAAAAAAACACATAGTCACAATGAATTATAGGTGCAATCCAATAATTATTGAAAAAAAAAAAACTTTATAACATATATGTGTCAAAAAATTTTTTTTACTATATCAAATTTATTAATTTGTAACAAACACAGTATTGACCAACCACATATGTGATTGGTAACATGGCTTGTCCATTCGATGTGATAAAATGAGAAAAAGAATATGGCTACAGAGGGAAATATGTATAATAATGAGAATATCATGAAAATTGTTTAATAATTCAAGCTTAACATCAATAGTATCAATACAATTTACACACGGGTTACATACTAGTTAGGGTAATGTTAAAGACAGTTTTTTTTTTTTTTTTTAACGATTGAAACAACATCATTTTTACACAAGTCCATCACTAACACCACTTACATATTTTATATATTATCCATTCATCACAACAAACAATCCCAATAATTATAATAACAACAATACAACAGGTATACCAAATTTTAGTACTCAAAGAGCTTCTTTCTTTGGATCAAAGATGTGTTGATACGTACCTTGACGGAGATTGAAGGAATTAGTGAAGCTTCAATTAAGATAATTAGAGAGTTTATTAGCCCTAAGTCTACAAAAATTTCTTTCACGTCGATATTTTACATGATTTCCCCATCTCCAACCAATGTGAGACTCACATCGAGATTTGTGGAATTGGGTTTTTTTTTATTCCAAATATCTTCGTGGATAAAGAAAAAATTATTGCAGTATTTGATTTACGTATAATTTTGAGTACCTATTTAATTAAAAACAAACAAACAAATAAAAATTGACAATAGGTGTAATTTGTGTACCTTATCCATGAAAATTTATTTTGTGTATATAATTAAGAAAAGTGGGTTCCAGTTAGCTCAATTGGTAAAGTCTTTGATGGTTGAATAAGAGATCTGGAGTTCAATCCCCGACTACACCAAAAACTTATTAGTGTCTTGATCTGATGATAAAGAGCTATCATCAGGAGCAGACGCCATAGGTTGAAACTTTCTCAAAAGATATTGATGTAGATTTTATTGTGGGTTTCAGTTAGCTCAACTGGTAAAGTCTCTAATAGTTGAATAAAAGATCTAGGGTTCAATCCCTGCCTACACCAAAAACTGATTGGTGTCTTGGTCTAATGATAAAGAGCTATCATCAGGAGCGGACGCCATAAGTTAAAACTCTCTCTAAAAAAAAAAAAATTAAGAAAAAAGAAATTGACCGTAGGTGTAATCTGTGTTTAATTTTTTGTAATGAAATTTCTTTTTTTCATTTTTCTTGACACGCAAGATTAATTTTGTCTTAAACTTTTTTTTTTCTCTCCTCCGATGGATGTGGAAGTTTGAATTTTATTAGTCAGTAAATTTAAGAGTAGTTTGGGTTTTTTTTTTCAAGTTCAATAAAAGGGCATTATATGCCAAGTGCCTTATAAACCAATGAGCACTTTCTAGTATTTTTATGCTATGGTCCACAGTAAATACTAAATTTTTTTTTTTTTTTGATAATCACAGTAAATACTAAATAATAACCAATGCCAAGGTAAAAAATAATCATTATGGAGAGAACGTCGATTTCTAGAGCACTTTCTATGGCATTTGTTCCAATGATCGTGGTCCACGGTAAAAACCAATGAGCACTTTCTATGGCATCTGCTCTGACACTCACTCCATGCCGTGGTCCGTAGTAAAAAATAACCAATGCCGTCGGAGCAAATGTCATAGAATACTAGAAAGTGCTCATTGGTTTTTTTTGTTTTTTTGTTTTACCGTGGATCATGGTACAAACCAATGCCGACCCACCATAGAATTTTATTTATTTTATGGCATCTGCTCCGACGTTTACTCCATGATAATTATTTTTTATCAACCATCCAAGCCACCAGTTGGGTTTTAAGTGAACGGAATTTGAACTTCAAAATTTTTAATTGATAACAAAATATTTTACTAGTTAAACTAATTTTATTCTACAAGTCAAACTAATTTTTAACATTTTTAAATTAGGTATTTTTTTTTTTGAGATGTACATTTTTTAGATATGATTTGTCAAAAGTGCTTAGGAGTCTAGAGAGAAAAGGGTTCAAGTTGCGGGGTTAGTAGCATGTTGTAATTATCTCTAAAAAAAAAAAATAGGATTTGTCAAAACTCCTACTGTCCTACAAATGGGTTGACCGTTATTTTCGTTAAAATGTTGGACGGTATGTAACTCTCTAAAAGGTAAATAATAAATAAATAAATAAAAAGAGGAGGTTTTGTAATTTATCATAATTAAAATAAAGATCATAATACATTTCACATACTAAAAAGAAAATATGAGCTATGGGTTCCACTTTGTGTCCGTTACTTGTTCTTTTTTTTTTTTTTTAATTATTAAAATACTTGTTCTAATTTAAGATGTTTTTTTATTTTTTGAGAGAAAGTTTCAACCTATCCAAATCTCTTATTCAACCATCAGAAACTTTACTAATTGAGCTAATTGAAACCAACTTTTTTTTTTAGAAGAACCCACTAATTTAAGACGTAAATATGTAGCCTTATAAATTAAATTTATATTTGAACTTTTAGTCAATCACGCGTTCTTGTTTGATGGCCGTGAGTAATCTTCCCTGTGAATGTGGGAAAACAATAAATAACCCAAGTTTCAATTTCACAATATATAAACTGAGGATTGGATGGTCTACAAAGGCAGGCGAAGATGGACCATAATTTAATAAGCAAGAGAGTCCCATAAACCAATCCATAAGAGTAAAAATAGAGAGTGGATATCTTCATTTAAGACCCCACTAATTCAGAATAGAGAGTCAAAATAATGTTTGATACCTTCATTTAATTTAAGACCCAACTAATTCTTTTTTGAGGATTAAGACCCCACTAATTCAGCTCAAAAAAAACCACTGAGCATTAAAAAACCTTAGAGGAATACCCATCACCATCAGTCAAAGAAGGGCTTGCCAAAAGAATAAAGAATGTAAACAAGAAATATTAGAAATTTAAAAAATTTAAAACAAATTGTCACTAATATTATAAGTAATTTAGAAGGAGAAGAAATACAAATTGCATTATATTTATGCTGCAAATTAAATTTTCTGACCATTTTCAAATTCATTAAAATGCATTAAGCTCATGCTGCAACTTGAGTTTTTGTGACCATGTTCACTTTCATTTTGACCAAATTTTCACTTTCTTTTGTGTATCTAAAACGTGTCCAGAGTAATCGTTAGATTTGATGATAATGAGTCAAACATAATGTTCTTTTTCTTCTCTAGGAATATGAACACGAAAGAAATAATTCTACCATAGCCACTGATAACAAGTCATAGGCTCGCCAACAACTTTGTCATTTAAATGGCATCTTTTTTAAGTGTTTTCAATAAAAATGTTTTGGATTCAAATATTTGGATTTGAATACAATATATTGGATATGAGAATTGAAATATAAAATTTAATATAGTATAAATAATTTTAAAAAGTAGCCTTTCACCTTTTTATTATCTTTATAACTTTTTATTCTATTACCGTGTTAACTTTTATATCTTACAGTTAAATGGTAATTGCATAAAACCAGATTTAAATCCGAAATTTTCTCTTTCCAATTATCAAATTATTGAAAAAACAAGAATCAAGTCCTTTATTTCTTGGTATTCGCTTATACTTCATGTCGAAATATCTCACTCTAATTCTCGACAACATGTGATTTCAGTAGTTATAGGGCTATTTGGTAGCAGTGTTTAAGTATTGTTATTCAATTTTCAGTGTTATGGAAATACGTGTTTGAATATTATAAAAATACATATCAAAAATGCTATTGTTGTTTAAATACTAAAAACTGTTATGTAAGCAATAGTGCCAAACAGCCCATAACTTAGTCGTTTTCTTTTCAACTATAAATAACAAAGCCTCACTGCATGTAATTATGAAACAGTAATGAAATTCACTTTTGCCCAGCAATGGTTTTTCTCTTTCTACTTTTCGTTACAAAACTTTTCACCCAGATCGTAATTTCTTTTTCTTTTTCTTTTCTTTGTTTCTTGATGTGTTGCTTCTCGTGTTGTGACATTTTTATTGCATATTGGAGCTGGGAATGTTAAGAAGATGGAACTAAACCTATTTTAGCAAATTGGCACAGTTTGCTGATAACTGATCTTGTGTACCCATGTGAGGTTGGAAGAGAATCCGAGTTTCATAAGCTCCTTAGAGAAAGCAAGAATGAAAATCTAGTGATTATGATTATTATTGTATTGTCTTTGGAACTTACGTTTTGTATGCTTATGAGTTATGATACGATCAGCGTAGTATATACTTACTATATCCAGCAACGCATTCAACCTTGAGATTCACAGGATAAGATATGCACCATGCTAGAGCCAAACATAAATTTGCGTTCCTATATGCATGCGTTAACATGCCAGCAATCCATACAACCTCGAGATTCACAGATAATTAATTAATTATAAGCATTTTTACACTCAAAATAATTGCTCCTTACTAGAGTTGGAAATTTCCTACTTATTTCCTCACAAACCCATTCCTTCAATTATTAACATAACGACAAGTTTAGAGTTAATCCTTGGCCTCAACATACTGCAATTTGTAAGACTATTTATATGTATTATTTTAAAAAATTACATGATTTATTAAATTAATGAGTTATATGATTAAAACTATATATGAATGATCTCTTCAATACTCAAATAGTGGATTGGAGAAAGATAGCTCCAAACAAGTTTGAAGTTAAAAGTTTTTCTTAACTTAGAAGATGTGGTTTTTTCCTTTTGAGAGATATCATCCTTTTAAAAAAAAAAAAAAAAAAGTGGAACAAAAATATCAAAAAGTAGAAATCAAGGATCAAATAACAATTTTCTTAAAAAAAAATATTATTTTTCCTTGCTTTTTTTTTTTTTTTTTTGTGTAAGTCAATCAAATTATTTTAAAAAATCTTGATTTTAAATCCCTGAACTTCACTACATAGGGTCATGTCTTTTTATTTTAAGGATGAGGTTTGGATCTAGTGTCCAGTTGTACTGAACTCGTTGAAATTATAACACGTGTCCATTTTTGAACACATGTTACCATCTTAACGGGTCCAGTGCACTACATGCACTGGACCTAAGCCTCACCCTTGTTTTAAATATACAATGGTAAGTAGTAGTGGGTTTTAATCTCCACCTTTTATTTAGTCAGTAAGTGATATGTCAGTCTCTCATTAAAATAAAAGGAGATTCCTTTTTAAAAAATACTAGAGGTAAGCCAAACCCCACTACATGTATATTTTCCAATTCAGTGATAGTGAGAATCTAATCTATATATATATGTGGGGACTAAATCCGCCGCAAGCTTTTTGTCCTCTTTGGGGAGCCAAGTCTGCAAGGTTTAAAATGGCTACAAGGTAAGCCCTTGGCCTGAGGTGAAAATCCTGACCCCCATGTCGCTTGAGAACAAAACCTTGCAGGCTTGGCTCCCCAAAGAGAACAAAAAGCTTGCAGCGGATTTAGTCCCCACAAAAATGCGCTTTTGAGGGCAATGCCCATCTCCAGTATTGTCCGCTTTGGGGCAAGTTCAGGATTTTCACCTCTTTGAGGCTTGACACCCTTCTGCACCCGCACGATTTTGTTGCCAACACCGAAGTGCAAGGCACGCCTCTACCACTACTACGCATGCGTAGTAGTGGTACACTCATGCAAGCTCCAAGGGCATATAAAGCATGAGTGAGGCGCATTTCTTGCCGATGTGGGACTGCGGTGTAAAGCCCAAAGGGTGAGAATCCGTACCTCCCACGTCGCTTGAAAACAAAACCTTGTGGGCTTGGCTCCCCACAGAGGACAAAAAGCTTGCGGCGGATTTAGTCCCCACAATATACATATATATATATTTATATATTTATATATATATATATATATATATTAATAAGCAAAGTTTAGAGAAAATTCAATTAGAATTTAAAATTAAAATCCAATTTTGTGTCATGTGTCTAAATTTATGTCGGGACCACACCATAATTATCCACTTAAATTTGTACCACGTGTCCACTTAAGTTTTTTAATTTTTGTGTTAAGTGAATTATTGAGTGCAAAATACTAAAAATATAATATTAATGAAATATAAATTATAAAAAATAAAATAAAAAAAAACAATCATACATACTTAATAAAAATCACCACACAACAAAAATCACAACATGTTCTATCCGATTAAAAATTTGAAAAAAAATAATAATCATAAGCAGTATTAAATTTAGGTAAGAATTTTAATATGTGACTAATTACGTTTACTTTTTTTAAAAATAATTTGACTAATTATTTATATTTTTATGATAAAAATTGTGTTTAATTTTAAATGTATCTATACGTATGCATTAATGATTGTGTTACATTCTTTTTTTTAATAATTTGACTAATTATATATATTTTTATAATAAAAATTGTGTTTAATTTTAAATGTATCTATGCATTTGCATGGGTTACATGCTAGTTTCAAATAATGAAAGACTACAATATAATTTTACAATCATCGAGCGTGATTAACAAAATTTTTAATCATATTGCAATTTATAAGACTATTTATATGTATTATTTAAAAAAGTTACATGATGTATTAAATTAATGAGTTATGTGATTAAAACTAAATATGAAAGATCTCTTCAATACTCATATAGTGGATTGGAGAAAGATAGTTCCAAACAAGTTTGAAGCTAAAAGTTTTTCTTAACTTAGAAGTTGTGGTTTTTTCCTTTTATTCTTAAGCGGGGAAAAATAGAGATATTTTGTAGCATTTTGGCTCTAGTGAGAGATATCATCCTTTTTATAAATAACAATTTTCTTAAAAAAATATTATTTTTCCTTGCTTTCTTTCTTTTTTTTTTTTTTTTTTTTCTATGTAAGTCAATCAAATTATTTTTAAAAATCTTGATTTTAAATCCCTGAGCTTCACTACATAGGGTTTGACTTATCTTTAGTACTTTTTTTAACTGAACATGTCCTTTTGTTTTAAATATACAATGACAAGTGGTTGTGGATTTTAATCTCCACATTTTATTTAGTTAGTAGGTGATGTGGCAGTCTCTCATTAAAATTAAAGGAGATTACTTTTTAAAAAGTACTGGAGGTAAATCAAACCCCACTACATATATATTTTCCAATTCAGTGACAATTAGAATCTAATCTCTATATATAAATATATATATATATTAATATTAATATTAATATTAATAGGCAAAGTTTAGAGAAAGTTCAATTAGAATTTGAAATTAAAATCCAATTTTGTGCTATGTGTCTAAATTTATGTCAAAACCACATCATAATTATCCACTTATATTTGTACCATGTGGCCACTTAAGTTTTTTAATTTTTGTGCCAAGAGAATTATTGGATGCAAAATACTAAGAATCTAATATTAATAAACTATAAAATTAAAATAAAATAAAATAAACCAATCACACATACTTAATAAAAATCACCACACAATGAAAATCACCACACGTTCTATCCTATTAAAAATTAGAAGAAAAAAAAATAATCATAAGAAGTATTAAATTTAGGTAAGAATTTTAATATGTGACTAATTACGTTTACTTTTTAAAAAAATAATTCAACTAATTATTTATATTTTTATAATAAAAATTGTGTTTAATTTTAAATGTATCTATACGTATGTATTAATGATTGTGTTACATGCTTTTTTTTTAATAATTTGACTAATTATTTATATTTTTATAATAAAAATTGTGTTTAAGTTTAAATGCATCCATGCGTTTGTATGGGTTACATGCTAGTTTCAAATAATGGAAGACTACAGTATAATTTTACAATCATCAAGCATGGTCAACAAAATTTTTAACCATATTACAATTTGTAAGACTATTTATGTGTATTTTTTTAAAAAAGTTACATGATTTATTAAATTAATAAGTTATGTGATTAAAACTACATACGAATGATCTCTTCAATACTTATACAGTGGATTGGAGAAAGATAGCTCCAAACAAGTTTGAAGCTAAAAGTTTTTCTTAACTTAGAAGTTGTAGTTTTTTCCTTTTATTCTAAAGAAAAAAAAAAACAAAAAACAAAAAAACAAACAAACAAACAAACAAAAAAACAAACAAACAAACAAACAAACAGAGATATTTTGTAGCATTTTGGCTCTAGTGAGAGATATCATCCTTTAAAAAAAAAATGGAAAAGAAATATCAAAAAGTAGAAATCAAGGATCAAATAACAATTTTCTTTAAAAAAATATTATTTTTCCTTGCCTTTTTTTCTCTGTGTAAGTCATTCAAATTATTTTAAAAATCTTGATTTGAAATCGTTGAGCTTCACTATATAGGGTTTGGCTTATCTTCAGTACTTTTTTAACTGAACGTGTCCTTTTGTTTTAAATATACAATGGCAAGTGGTAATAGATTTTAATCTCCACATTTTATTTAGTTAGTGGGTGATATGACAATCTCTCATTAAAACAAAATGAGATTCATTTTCAAAAAGTACTGGAGGTAACCTAAACCCCACTACATATATATTTTCCAATTCAGTGATAGTTAGAATCTAATCTATATATATTAATAGGCAAAGCTTAAAGAAAGTTCAATTAGAATTTAAAATTAAAATCCAATTTTGTGTTATGTTTGGTAGTAAGATTTACGATCATCTATTTATTTCTTTATATATAAATATATATATATATATATATAAAAAGAGAGAGAGAGAGAGAGAGAGAGAGAGAGAGTTTCAACATATGGCATCCGCTTCTAATGATTGTGTTCATTATCATGAGACCAAGACATGAATCGGTTTTTGATGTAGGCGATGATTGAATCACAAATCTCTTATTCAACCATCAGAGACTTTACTAGTTAAGTCCCATCAAGGACGTTAGTGAGCATGAGCCGAGAGCATGGAGTCATTTCAGTTGAGCCTTCTAGTTAGCTAGACATTAAGATTTCATTCATTAGGGAGAACGAGTCAGAAGTATAAACAAGAGTTGTTTACCGCAATCAAATACACTTAAAAATCACCTCATTAGTCGCCTAGCTCATTTGTCAAAGTCGTGAAAATTCATCCACCTTCTGTTGGATTTAGTGTTGAATTTTTACCAAAAAGATATGAAATAGAGTGAACAAAATGGTATCAAGAGGCATTCTATGCATGCCAATCTTCACGAAAACATACATAGATTTATAATAAAAAACAATGTGCATAATAAAAGATACAGTGACTCCATAAAATAATTATTCCACCAAGTAATGTATCAAGATTCAAAAGAGGACCACTAAAGTAATAATTCTATTCTTTGTCAAAAAGTAATAATTCCATTTGTACCATAGTGCGAAATTTTGGATAAACATGAACTCAAATACGCCTTCAAACTTGAGCTACTTTATTATTCTTAACCAAAAATTACAAATTGAATTACTTTGGTGTGGCACTAAATTTTGTCTCATGCATGGTTGACATTCAAATAGTTGACATATTTAGCAAATCGATCCATTATATACTCACTCACCTAACCAATTAAGCACACAAAAATTGACTGTAAATTTTTAGAACGTATAATAATTGCTTTGTATGTGTCAGTGTCTAGGTTCATAGTTCATACCCTCATGACCTTCTCACTTGTACATCAACATAAATTGTCAAAACTCAAGGGAAATTCAATAGATCCAATGGACTGCTATTTCATTATGTTAGGAACTGGTACATGTTTAAACTCTTTCAATATAGAATCCAAAAAATATTGACAATTTTGTTTGCAATGTAAAGATTTCAATTTTTTTTTTTTTTTTTCATCTTTGAAATCGAAATCTACATTGTATATTTTATCTGTACTCCGACTTGTCGACTACCTCTTCGATCAGTTGTGTTCTCATTTTGACTTCCTTCATTTCTTCATTCAAACGTATTAAGGACTTCTTTTTTTTTTTTTTCTCGTTATTTGTGGTTGGGAATCAAACACGAAAGTTCATAGCTGTTTTCCACATTAATGACAAAAAGTCATATTCTTATTCTAATACTACCTTGAATAGTGAAGATCAGCTTTAAGTGAGCCCTACTTCAGGCTCATCCGGAGCAGTAAAATCATATCATTTTTAGTACAAGTATTTGATAGTGTGATAGCTATAGAAGAACCACGACAATAACTAAATATATTTTGTTATACACTCTTTATTACATATTTCTGTACACACACTCTGTGAAATCATATTTTGAAAACATAGATAATCATTATTTGTGTGGTAATCATTATTGTAACTAAATAAGTTTTGGGAAGAGCAATTCAAAGAAATACTAGAATAAAATCTTGACTCACTCCAATTAACTTAGACTAAAGACACTAAACCACATAAATGCCAATCCTATATAAAAACTAAAAAGATTGAATTCCTGGTTGATGACAGAAGAAAACTAGTAAATGAGCAATGAAAAAGAGTTTTATAGTTTCCAAAAACAATGATAATAAACTACAAGATATGTTACTATATTTCCTTTCCATAGTTAAATTATTGTTAGTCTTCACAAAACAAAAAACAAAAAAACATTAATCTTAGTCAACCTTTGAAGGAAAGTGTTGAGAATATAACACATAAATGCTTGAAAGTACTACATGTAATTGTATATCTTGCTGTATATTAAATACATTGACCTTTGTATTTATACACCAGAATAAGAGGAGGGAAATCAGGAAAACATAACCTAACTAACTAACTACGACACGTGCAGAAACTAAAATAATTAACTCCACATTACAATGCTAAGTAAAAGTACACTTGCTGTTTAGTACTATCTAATTAAGATTGTTCATTTGATAGAGTTCTCAAAGAGTTACAATTCTTATGTAATGCAAGAATTCTAACTCACATTTTAGGAATGAAATATCAATTTTCACATACCTTGTATAAATGATAATTACTTATGTGACATTTAAATCTAACTTTTCATTTTTTTTTTCTTTCTTTCTTAACACTAATTACATTGTTTATTTAAGAGCATATGCTCTAGGGTATTTTTGTCATTGAAAAATGTCTCGATTATGGTCAAGTAATTAATTCTTAGTTTTTTTTATAAAAAATAAATAATAAATATGATAATATTTCAACCTATGTCATCTGCTCTATGGTAATTGGTCTTTATCATCAGACCAAGACACCAAATAGGTTTTAGTGTAGACGAGAATTAAATCTCGAATCTCTCATTTGATGGCAAGATATCTTACAAATTGAACTAACTAGAAACCAATTTTTTTTTTTTTTTTTTTTTGAGAATCAAAAACCACAATTAATTCTTAGTTAATAGAAGAATATGTATATATGATTATTTTAAACAATTAACATTTATATTTTGAATATAGTTTTCAATAATAATGTAAATTCAAACTATATAAATGTCAACTCTTAGAAATTTAAATTCCCTTGAATTTGTATATCTCAACAAGACTACTGAAGTATTAAAGTTGTTGGTGCAAACACAATATCTGCTCCACAACATCATAGGAATTTAATAAAAATGTCATTTACTAACCAATGGATAGACTATTTATTCTGAATGCATCCGATCCAATATTTGCTCTTGTACATATTAATCCATTAATCACCACATTTAAAAAAAAAAAAAAAAAAATCTCTCTCATTTTCAATGTGGGATTAAACATTTCACTAATTTCTTATCTTCCATATTATCTATACTACTATTTAAGGAACTTCCCCTATTTGGACTGGACATTTTTTTGGTTCCAAAATACCCCTACAGTTTATGTTTAAGTAGGGGCAAAACTTAAAGATAACATTGTAAAAATATATCTCTAACTCTCACCTAAAACATTTCCTACAAAATATGATCACTCTCCCAATAACTTACTTCTTCAAAGCAACTATACATTTACTATTTTTTTTAAATAGAAAAACAAGTTAAACAAAAAAAAGTTGCTGTTGTTTCTTTTTCCTTAAAAAAAAAATATAAAAAAAAAAAAAAAAAAATCATCCTCACGTTTATCTTCCTATCAATTTTTTTTTTTTTTTTAAAGTCCTCAAGTTTATCCAAAGAAAAAAAAAAACTAAATAGATATATACACGTTTGATTACAATTTAAACTGCTTTTAACTTCTTCTTTAAAAAAATTAAAAAAAAAAAAAACTAACTGCTCTTAACTTCTTATATTTATCTAAATTAACAATATCAAATCCTTCATTGTTCACTAGCCTCTGAGCACGCGCATGATTTTTTTTTTAGATATATACACGTTTGATATACAATTAGATATATACACGTTTGATTACAATTTAAACTGCTTTTAACTTCTTTTTTGAAAAAACTAACTGCTCTTAACTTCTTATACTTATCTAAATTAACAATATCAAATCTTTCATTGTTCACTAGCCTATGAGCACTTCTATTATTTTGGTAAAGGTTAATCATTTGCATCCATTATAATTTAGGATTAATACATTTTTCAATCACAAAAATACCTAGAGGTGTGATGAGTGTTATGCGTTTTAGATTAAATAATTTTTCATCACACTCCTAGGTATTTTTATGATTGAAAAATGTAGTAATTCCAAATTATAATGAATGCAAATTATTAATTTTTACCCAAAAAAATAAAAAAACCTCTGAGCACATGCATGAGTGTGTGCTCAGAGACTAGTTATATTTATATTGTAATATTAATTTATTTTAATTATATAATATTAAAATGCTACAACAAAAGCCACTTAAAATAAACAAAGAAAATGAGTAATTTGTAAAGTCTTCAACTCTTTAACTACATTGACTGTGATGCTACAACAAAAGCCATTTAAAATAAACAAAGAAATGAGTAATTTGTAAAGTCTTCACCTCTTTAACTACATTGACTGCGACCCATGTAGCTTGTGAATTCATCATCTATATCACCGTTCAAATTCTTAGTTTTGTTTTTGTTATGTTTCACTTTTTATCCAATTTGTACTTTTAACATTTAATTTTTGACAAAATTCGTTGAATTTTTCCTCAAGATCTATGAAAAATTCCCATTAAAATTTGAGAATAAGGTCAAATCCCTGCTTTCTATAAAGTCAAATTTGAAAGAATCACATTATGCTCAAGAGTAGAGATTTCTGGGAAAAAAAAAAAAATCTCTAGAGTAGAGAGGCAAGTGTGGTGCAAAAAACAAATTTCACATTTTCTTTGTCTAATATTATTGCCTTAATTATTAGCTATGGAGTCTTAGTTTTCAAATACCATTACATCACAACTAATCACTAAAAAATGAGCAAGTGGATGTATAAAAATTGGCTGCAAAACGAACTGCACATTTTCTTTATCGAATATTATTGCCGTTATAACTACTAAACTTTTTTTTATAGTTAAAAAAGACTAGTAAACTAGTTATACTCCTAAGTCCTGATCTCTATAAATATATATATATATATATATATATATATATATTAATAGCCAAAGTTTAGAGAAAATGCCACGTATCCCATTTAAATTTAAATTTTGTGCTAAGTGAATTATTGAGTGTAAAAATCAAAGAGTCCAAATCCAATTAGATTCAAAATTAGATTTTAATTGGAGTTCGATTTTCTACCATGTGTCCATCTAAGTTTTTAATTTTTGTGACAAGTAAATTATTGGGTGCAAAAATCATAGAGTCTAAAACCAATTAAATTCTAAATTATATATATATATATATGAGAAACCATCACATATTTTAGAAACATATGGTTTAAAAAAAGTGTATTATGTATAATTTGAACAACTTCTAAAAAATGGTATAATTTAAACCATATAATTGTGATTAATTTTAATTATATTTGTGCATATACACTGGGCTACACATTAGTATATATTAATAGTCAAAGCTCAAAGAAAATCCAATTAGACTCTAATTGGATTCTCAATTTTGCGCCACGTATCCCATTTAATTTTAAATTTTGTGCCAAGTGAATTATTAAGTGTAAAAATCGAAGAGTCCAAATCCAATTAGATTCTAAATTGGATTTCAATTAGAGTTTAATTTTCCACTATGTGTACATCTAATTTTTTTTTTTTTTAAAACAAATTTGTGACAAGTAAATTATTGGGTGCAAAAATCGAAGAGTTTAAATCTATTAAATTCTAATTGAGTAACTGATATAAATATAAATATATATATTTATATATATATATATATATAATGAGAAACCATTACATATTTTTAAAATGTATGGTTTAAAAAAAGTATAAGCTAATGCCATGTATAATTTGAACTTCTTCTGAAAAAAAAAAGTTATAATTCAAACCATATAATTGTGATTATTTTGAATTATACACGTGTATATGCACATTGCTACACGCTAGTATATATATAATGTGTTAGTTTTTAGGAAAAATGAGGTCGTAGCCTTAATTTAAGGAATTTTAATTATTTATTATGAGAGCGTTTGGATTGGGCTGAAAGTGGCTGAAAGTGAAGTTGCGTTTTCAAGCTTTTTTTTTTTTTTTTTTTCCCTGCGCGTGAACAGTAAAATCACATGATTTTACTGTGCAGGGGACAAAAAACATTGTTCACGCACTGTTCATGCACTATTCACGGGTCTCACGACACTATTCACACATATAAAAATTATTTTGCCACAGTGTTTTCAATTTTCAATTTTCAGTTTCAGCAACAATAAATTCAATCCAAACGGACCCTATATATTATATATAAAGGATTTGTACATTGGATGTCAACATTGAATACATCAAGAAGTGCGCATCAAGACATTAAATATATATATATATATATATATATATTAATAGCCAAAACTTAGAGAAAATCTAATTAGATTTTGATTGGATTCTCAATTTTGTGCTGTGTGTCCCATTTAATTTTTAATTTTGTGCTAAGTGAATTATTGAGTGTAAAAATCGAAGAGTCCAAATCCAATTAAATTCAAAATTGGATTTCAATTGGAGTCTAATTTTCTGCCATGTGTTCATCTAAGTTTTCAATTGGAGGCCCTTTTGGATATACACCACTATAAGTTTCTTTAAAAAAACCATTCTCCCCTCTCTCCATATGTGTGTGTTAAAAATACTTAGTATTCTCAAAAAGAAAAAATAGTGGGTTAATCCCATATTGGAAAATGTGTGTGAATAAAAGTAGTTTAAAGTATGTGTTGTGTATCCAAGAGTTAGGCCCTTTTAGATATACACCACTGTAAGTTTCTTTAAAAAAAATCTTCTCTCCTTTCTCCGTATGTGTATGTGTTAAAAATACTTAGTATTCTCAACAAAAAAAAAATTTAATTTTTGTGGCAAGTGAATTATTGGGTGCAAATTCAAAGAGTCTAAAACCAATTAAATTCTAAATTCTCTCTCTCTCTCTCTCTCTCTCTCTCTCTCTCTCTCTCTCTATATATATATATATATATATAAAATATAGAGAAACCATTATATATTTTAGAAACGTATGGTTTTAAAAACTGTAAGCTAATATTATGTATAATTTGAACATCTTTTTAAAAAATGTATTATTTAAACAATGTAATTGTGATTATTTTTAATTGTACTCGTGCATATGTACAGGGCTACACACTAGTATATATTAATAGCCAAAGCTCAGAGAAAATCCAATTAGACTTTAATTGGATTCTCAATTTTGCGCTACATATCCCATTTAATTTTTAATTTTGTGCCAAGTGAATTATTGAGTGTAAAAATTGAAGAGTCCAAATTCAATTAGATTCTAAATTGGATTTCAATTGGAGTATAATTTTCCACTATATGTCCATCTATTTTTTTTAATTTTAATTTTATGGTAAGTGAATTATTGAGTGCAAAAACTAAAGAGTCTAAATCCAATTAAATTTTAAATAATATATATATACATAATATGAGAAACCATTACATATTTTAAAAATATATGGTTTAAAGAAAGTGTGAGCTAATAACATGTATAATTTGAATCTCTTTTCAAAAAAAGTAATAATTTGAACTATATAATTTTGATTATTTTTAATTGCACCCGTGCATATACACGGGACTATACGCTAGTATATATATAATGTGTTAGTTTTTAGGCAAAATGAAACCGTGGCCTTAATTTAAGGAATTTTAATTCTTTATTATATATTATATATAAGGGATTTGTACATTGGATGTCAACATTGAATACATCAAGAAGTTCGTAATCAAGACATTGAATACATCAAGAAGTGCGCAATCAAGACTTTGATGCGCACTTCTTGATGTATTTAATGTTGACCTCCAAGGTACAAATCTCATCTCCCCTAAAAAAAAAGAAAAAAAAAAAAAGAGAGAATTGATAAAAATAATTCAATTGATGACAAAATCTTCTCTCACACATTAGGAGAGAGCCAAAACTACGTATATATAATATTGTTTGTTAGGTTCTAAGGATTTAGGATCTAAATGTATTAGAATTTCAAAATGTAATGTTGGCAAACCGTAATCAAAACTTAAAGTCTAGATTTAGGCTACTCAAAGTATGTTTATTGTAAAGTTGGAATCGAGTAATTGCAGAAAATTACTGTTAACTTTCTGCAAGACTTAATCGATCGAAAATTAGACTCGATCGATCGAAACTCGTGCAGAATGTTTTTTCTGCAGAATTTTCAACTCAGCCCAAGCCCATATGACGTGTAGGGTTTTATGTTTTGCCTTAAGTATAAAAGGAAAAATCCTAGCCACGTTTTGTTGTTGTTGTTGATGCTGTGTGTGTGAATATCTTGTGAGATCTAGAAGTGTTTGCCTTCATACACACTTAGGGTTATCAAGATCAAGATTGATGTCGAGAGCTTAGTGATCGCTTCAGTTGTTGCACAAAGAGCTTAAAGAAAAACACAAGTGGAAGTACTTGTGGTTGCTGTGAATCCAAGAAAGAAGTAGTCTATGGACTAGGAGCTGTCACATGGTCATGGTAGTAAGTTTTCTACTCGAGGTAACAATAGGATATTAGTGGTCTAAGTCGCTATTGTAAAACTTCAATTCTTTCATAGTGAATCTGTCTTAATGGCATTAATAACTTAAATGGTATCACATTTTCTTTATTGAATAAAGCCTCTTTCTTTTTTTTGAGAAAAAACTAGTAAACTTATATTTTTTAGAGTAAAAAAAATCTAGTGAACTAGTTATATATATATATTTTTTGGAGAAGTATAACTAATTCTAATATACATGCCAAGAGCCTTGTAATTTAAATGGTTGGCGCTTCTTGATGTTTCCAATTAAGACATACGATTCAAATTTCTCCTTCCAATTGTAATTATCAAATTATTTTATTTCTTTAAGAAACTTTGAACTATCATTTTTTTTAAAGTCCTAATATATAAAATATGCTAGTTTTTAGGTAAAATGAGGTCTGACCTTATTTCAATGAATTTTTAAATTTTATTTATTGTCAAAAAGTCTTATAACTCAAATTTTTTTTTTTTTACTATATAGTATATTTTGGTATTTGTAATGGGACATCCAACTTTCAAATAGCCACTTTCCCAACTATTAAATTGCCACTAGCAACTAAAAATTCTATTATTGTCTTTCACACTAGAGATGGCAACCTGGAATCGCTCATTGTTGTCTCACACAAACCACTCATAAATGCAAAAAAATAATCATATCTACTATGGCATATGATTGATCTTTTGTTTATAGTATTTAGTGTTCACGTAAACAATTATGGATCGTAGAATCACAGAAACTATCACTCTCGGAAAAAGCTAGGCATTGATGAATGAAATCTCATTGAACTTTCCAAGATGGTGTTCTAGCTAATTCTTTGAAGAAATTAAAGAAAACGTATCACATCAAGAACAAGAATTGGGCACCGGTCCATTTAAGCTTTGATTGATTAAGTCAATGAAAGCAGATTGAATTGACCAATGTGCCCTTGCCTTAGATTATATTGATGCTATTTATTGAACTTGCTCTAAGTACACCTAATCAGCTTTGACTTTGACTTTGTGTGTGTTTGCTTTTCTAAAAAAATTTTAAAAAAAAATCAGCTTTTGCTCTAAGTACACCTAATGTCTACTTTGGACAATGTAAAGTGTAATTGAGAAATGTAAAGAGTACTTGGGCAAGTTTACTCTAGGTGATATATATCACTCGCTCCTTATCTGATTATTAATGTACTCGTTAATGTAGTTTTATTTCTAGGAGGGCTTGGATTCAAGTCTTCTTAGAAAGGAACCTCACACATATATATAAAAAAAAAAATTATTCTTTTGCGTTTTTATTTTTTATTTTTTCTAAAAAAAAAAACAAATGGGCTTGCAGGTTTAATTGAACTTGTAAGCTAAAACAACATTCATAGTTCAAAAGAAAACAATAAGGCAAAAGTTAAAGATAATAATAAAATTAATAGTACAAAACCAGTTTCGTTAATGAAGTTGACTAATAAAGGCTGCTTCTGGTTATGAACTGAAGTCGGCAACTTGTCAGCTAAATGAGTCCAAAAGCAGCTATGCACGACTAATTTCACCTTAATATTTCTATCAGGAGATTCAGGACTCCAATCCTGACCGTTGCCCTTCTATTACACTACTTACACTATAGATTCGAGACAAAAGGTGTGCCATTGACTATTGGCAATTACATTTGGATCTGACCAGGTACGGAGTAAGGAATTAAAGTTAGGGGGTGGGTTTGTTGTTGGTTATGTGCGGTGGCTATAACTTTTGACTCTACTACTACTTAGTCATTTGAGGATTTTATTGTGTGTGTGTGTGTGACTTTGATGTTGTTGCTAGGTAAAGACAAAATAATTTTATTTAAAATTTTTTAAAGGGCCAGGTTTTATGTGTTGAGTAAAATTAGTTAATTGTGCTTATTTTGTTTTAAATTTACTATTGGTAATTTTAGTTGTACTAATTTTTTGAACTTGTATATTTTGTATTATATTTTAGATCTATTGACTTTTAAGGTCTTTACGAGGAATGCTAGAGCTATAAATTTTTTTTACAAATTGTTGATGTAGTGAGTAGTTATTGGTAAGTCAAAAAGTGATGTAAATAGCAGGCCAAGTGCGAACCAATATGAATTTTCTACCTTAACAATTTGTAAAAATATTGTAGAAAAATTTATGGCAATAGCATTACTCTTAAAAGAATTAATGATATACCCTACTAGTGGCTCAAGCTTTGGATGGAGATGGGCAAAGGCCCATGAGTTCTTTGTTGTAGCCTTCCTGGCTTTCTTTTTGTGAAATGAATATGTTTATTCAACAACCAAAAAAAAAAAAAAAACCTATACATATTTATATAGTTGGTTTTACGTTGAACCTTATGACAAGAAAAACAATCTAATAGTTCATGTTACCTTAGTTACACGAATAATGTAGTTATTTTAGAAATTAATATGCAATGGAAATTACTCATTTAAAATTATTGTATACAATTATTTAAGTGTGATTTAGTAAGTGGATATAGGTTATCTTTTTATTGTTGATTGTAGTATCTTCAAAAATAATAAGAATTTTTTTTTTTTTTTAGAAGAAAAATAATAAGAAAGTTATAGTTTATAAATTATAAACTAAAACTAAAAGTTTAAATTAAGTCATCAGCAACAACCACCAAACCATCCTTAGTTGCAAAAGATTGCCTAAGTTAGTTTTATATAACACTAGTCACAGACTTACGCGATACATGTGAATAAATAATTATTTTGTATTGTAATATAATGTATAGTTTTTTCTCTAAAATTTTTTGAAGATAATTTGTTCTCCCTAAAAATTAAACAATTTCTATTCAGTTCAAACTTCGGTCCCATTCGATGCAATTAGGTCTACTTTGGTCTAATTCGTTCTAGTCGGTCCACTTGGTCAATTTAGGTCCTCCTTTAGTCCATTTTACACTAATTGTGCCTTAAATTGATTCTTTTTGTTTATTTTCAAGTTTAGCTCAATACTTTTTTCTTAATTTTTGGTTTGAAAAGTATATGAAATTTTATTATATTTGGGCTAAACTCTTTAGTTTTGAATTACAAAATACAAAGAAAATACTAAAATAGACATTAGAAATTAGAAATATAAGCCCTAAAAATGCAATAATAATGATAAATATTCAAAGTCTTATTTGGTCCACATTGGTTCTATTTGGTCCATTCTGTCCTCTTCAGTCCAATTTGTCCTATTCAATCCTATTTAGTCCATTCTGTCCACTAAAGTTCTATTCGGTTAAATTTAATCCATTCAGTCTTATTCAGTCTAATTCGGCCCATTCAATCCACATTGGCCCTATTCAATCCACATTGGTCCAATTTTGTCCACTTCGATCTTCTTTGGTCCATTCTGTCCACATTAGTCCTATTCGGTCCATTCTATCCACTTTGGTCCTATTCGGTCCATTATGTCCACTTTGATCCACTTTAGTCCTACTCGGTCCACTTTGGTCCTATTCGGTCCATTTTGTCCACTTTGGTTCAATTCTGTCCATTCTGTAAACATCGGTCCTTTTAAGTCCACGTCGATCCTATTCGGTCCACTTCAATCCAGTCTGTCTACTTCAATCCAATTTGATCCCGTTCGGTCCACTTCAGTCCTATTTGGACCATCCATTCTTTTTCAGTCCTATTTCATATACCTTGTTCTTATTCGGTCCTATTTTGTCTATTTGGTCCAATTCGGTCCCTTCAGATTACTTCGGTTCATTTTGGTCCACTTCAATCTATTTTTGTGCACTTACATAATGGGAAAAAACATGTTTGGGTTGAAAGCACCTAATTTAAATCCAACTTTATAAAAAATATCTAAATAAATCTCAAACTCGTAATATCTAAAATATTAAGCATAACATTTATTGTTGCTACGCTTTTGTTGAGCTACATTAATGTAATGTAGCATTATAATCCACTTCGGTACGACTAAATTTAAGTGAAAGTCTTTCTAAATATAAAAACTATGAATATACAAATGTAATCTTCAGGGAAGTTATTCATTTATTTTAACGTCATTACTTCTAAATGAATTGCATGAGGTTGATTATACATTTAAGCAAAATAAATAAATATTATACATATATGTATGTATGTATAATTTTTATTTAAATAAACTATTCAAATTATTCATTCTCTTAAAAAGATATTATCATAATAATCAAAACTCATATCAAATTTATATAGAATATGTATAATTTATTCTCTAAATTTTATTGTAAAGAGAGATTACTTTGTGATGGGGTACTAAAAAATACAATACCAAAACGTAAAAACCCAAAATAGAGTTTTAAAAATCACAATGATTCATCAATATAAAGTAGGGTTGCAAGAAAGAATAAAAAATCAAGAGAAAGAGAATAACCACTTATAGAAAATAATATGAGAAGAAAAAAAGTAAAAATAAAAAATATAATAGTAAACACCAAATTATCCAAGTCATTTTATGTAATAAAATAACATTATATTTTTATATATTTTTATATATAATGCAATATGATAACATCTATGAAATCAAAGAGAATAAAAAAGATAACAATTTAAAAACACAAAAATTTATCACATCAACCTAAAGTAGAGATGCAAGAAAAATATATAAATAATCCACCAAAAATGAAAAAAAGAGAGAGAGAGAGAGAGAGAGGAGAGAAATAACCTTTTGTGTGTGGAAAATGAGAGAGGGAGAGAAAAAGAGATAAATAAAAATTTGTTTGTGAAAAAACTATGAATAGAATTGAAAAAGAGAATTATAAATTTATAGTAAGAGGAGGAGAATTAAAAAGAAAAAAGTAAAAATAAAGGAAGATAAAGGGATAGAGGCCAGTAATTGGGTTGTGGGTTTTGCTCGCAAAGTAGAGAAGACAACCAGCTTCCTTGCTGAACTCTGGGCCCTTCGAGATGGACTCAACCTATGTCATAATCGCAATTTTGTTGCAATAGAAGTAGAGATAGATGCTAAATCTATTGTGGATGCAATCTCTAACCCGAATTATTCTAACTTGTTTGTTTCCTCCCTCATGGATGATTGCAGGCTTTTGGCTTTTCAAACTCCCCAGATTTGTTTTAGGCATTGCTTCCATGAAGCCAATAGGTGTGCGGATGCGTTAGCGCATATGGGAGGGCTTTAATTTGCTGATTTTGTTATTTTTGAAAGTTCGCATGTGGCCATTGTTAGTTATTTAGATTTTGATTTCAATGGGCTGTATTTGAACAAGCTTTTCCCTGAGATGTTGTTTGCTTTTTAGTTGTTTAATGCATTTCCTATTCACCAAAAAAAGAAAAGTGATATTAAGGTAGATAGTAGTGGAGAAATAAAAAGGTAAAAGAAGGGGGGAAGTTAGAAAAAGTATAACAATAAGTTCGAAAATTAATAAGGAAAGAAAAGAATTAAAAAAAAAATGAAAATGGGTGGATGATCTGGTCATTAATGTGACCCAATAGAAGCGTAGTAACAATAAACGCTACGCTTCATCTTTTAGATATATATAGATATTTCATAAAGATAAAATTTGACTACAAATTTTGTTTTAATTAATCGTTATAACTTCACTCAATATTTTTTTATTAAATATGAATTTTGACAAATCCACTATTAGATAACATTTTTATCTTATATCCTTCATACTAGCAAAATTTTCAGAAGATTAAAAATCAATAGCTATCTCATCAATCAAATGTTTAAATTTCAAGTTTTTGTAGTATAAAATTATATATAAAAAATGGGAAATGCTAATGGATGCCTTTAGGGTAATAGTTAATAATCCATTTAAAGAAAGTTTTTATGGAAAAAGAAAAAAAAAACATTTAATATTTTGATAGTTTTTTCCATTTCCCATAAAAGTGGTGTCAAAACTTTCCTAAAATAGATTGTTAATCATTGCCCTACCGGCACCCGTTAGCATGACCCATAAAAAATTAGTTTAGAGATTAAATAAGAAATAATATTTAATTGACACGAAATTTTACATGCATGTTAAGAATATACCATTAATTTTCAAAATATGACATTAATACACTTTTTTTTTCTTTAATAGAGTTTCAACATAAATGACATCTGCTTTTGATTGTTGTCTTTTTTATTATTGAATTAAGACACTAATCAATTTTTCGTATAAATCAAAATTAAGCCTTAAATTTCTTATTTGACCATAAATTTTTTTACTAGAAGTAACTGAATCCCACCGTTAATACACATCTCAACCCCAAACAAAAAATAAATGGTCTAATTTGGAAAGTGGTCCAAAACTTGAAATTCTTTTATTAATTTGGAAAGTGGTCCAAATCTCGAGCTCTCCAGAATTATTTTTGAGGGCAAGGTAGCAACTTTTTACTCCAGTATTTTTTTTTATCTCATCTTAGTACTGTAGGTTGGTAAGGAAATTAAATACGAAATGTGCGCATATTTCACGCATTTCCAAGCACGTATTACGAAACCAATAATTTCAACCTAAAGTTATAAAAAAAAAAGAAATATTATTCTATATATAATATTTTTACAAAAAATTTTAAATAATAAATTGTTACGTAGTTTTTAATTAGCCTAATTAGTAAAATTTTTGATAATTAAATAAAAAATTTGGAGTTTAATTCCCGTCTACATAAAAAATCGATTAGTGTCTTAATTTGATAATAAAAAACTATTATTAAGAGCGAACGTCATAAGTTAAAACCTCTAAAAAAAAGATAAATTGTGAGATGACATAAGTTGAAAGTTTCCCTAAATAAAAATGATAAATAATTACATATTTTATTTGTAAGAAAATAAAAAATAATTTTAATAAAAAATTTAAATTTAAACTAATAATAACAAAATATTTTTAAAATATCGTGAACGACACATCATTTATTTTTTCTTAAATGATAATCATCTTTTTGTACTATTTGAGGACCCCAGCCTATCGACAATATCCTGCTATGATTTGATGGGCTCGTTCCCTTTGATTTGATGTTCTTGTTGTTTTTCTATTATGATTTGATGTTCTTGTTGTTTTTCTAATAAAATAATATCTATTTACCGAAAAAGTAAATGTAATGAAAAGAAAGCACACGGTAAAATAACTTATTCCGGATTTGCAACGAGACAAAGTAAAATAAAATAAAAATATATTAATTTTGAATATTTAAATTTTAAAATCACCCATGTTTAGTCAAGTTTAAAATATGTAAATTCATAAAATTGTTATATGTGTAAATTTATGCTGTTATTATTTATTTTACATTTAAATTTTTATTACTTTTTCATGTATTTTAAAGATGAAGAAAAAAAGTGAATGGTAGTTATTATGTGTGAAGAAAGGGAAACAATTAAAAAATATTCAAAAATTTGATATTTTAATTAAATGTATTATAAAATAGATAATCTGATATAAAATATTTTGAAAAGTAAGTATATAAAAAATATATATATATTTTTATGCTAAAAAGACAAATATTTTCAAAATGTGAATGCTCTAAACATAAATTTATGAAAAAATCATATAAAACTTTCTTTCTTTCTTTCTTTTTTTTTTTTTTTTTTTTTTTTTTTGTGGGGGGAGAAACAAGACAAATTTTATTGAATCAAAGCTCTGTCATGGATTACAAAAGGATAGATATCTGGTTTTATGAAAACTGAGGTTCCAACAAACCTTTTTGCCTTTTTAGCTAGATCGTGAGCTTTTTAGCTAGATCATGAACTACTGAATTGTCAATACTGTCTTAGATGAGAAAAAGAGATGAACCTAAAAAGCTTTTTGTTTTTGGAGAAACAAGACTGAATTTTATTGAATCAAAACTCAATCATGGATTACAAAAGAAGAGATATCACATTCTACCAAAACTGAGGTTCCAACAAACCTTTTTGCCTTTTTAGCTAGATCATGAGCTACTGAATTGTCTATACTGTCTTAGATGAGAAAAAGAGACGAACCTAAAAATCTTTTTTTTGGAGAAACAAGACTGAATTTTATTGAATCAAAACTCAATCATGGATTACAAAAGAAGAGATATCACGTTCTACCAAAACTGAGGTTCCAACAAACCTTTTGCCTTTTTAGCTAGATCATGAGCTACTGAATTGTCACTACTGTCTTTTTTTTTTTTTTTTGATGGGAGTCACTACTGTCTTAGATGAGAAAAAGAGATGAACCTAAAAAGCTTTAATGGCTATCTGCGAGTCTTCAATCACATGAGACAGCAACCTTCAGAATTTAGAAAATTAATGCCAATATCCTGAGCAAAGTTTATACATGCCAAACTGACATCTACGTATAGTACTTTAGTTGTAGTATTACATTTACACTAGTATTTTCAATTTAAAACAAACATTTAATTAGCACTGAATTTAATTATTCTTAAAAAATATACAACACTGTCCAGGACTTTTGCATGGAAAACGACACTACTCAAAGCCCAATTAATGATATTATGTAGTTGGGGTTCAAAATTGGGCCAAGAGGTAGTTGGGGAATAAAGGGATTTTGTACTACTATATTATTATGTGTGCTGTACATTGTTATTTGGTTGAAGTTGTTGTAGATCTAGGGTCGTTAGGAACAGTATATTTAGCTGAAATTGAAAACTTTTTACTGAAAGCCTAAAAGTATAGGGAAAAAAAAATGTAAAATGCAAAACTGACCCTCTAAGTTTCTTTAGATTTCATTTCAGTCCTTCAACTTTGCTTTTGTTCATTTCAATCCTCTAACATTCAAATTTATTCAATTAAGGATTTTCCATCAACTTTTGTTATATGTTGTGGTTAATTTTTCAATATAATAAATTTTTCTTCAAATTTTTTAAATCAAAAAAATTCAATTAATGATTGAAAAATATTTTCCACATTTTTTTTTTTCAAAAAATTTTAACATAAGTTAACGGAAATGCCTTAACTGAATAAATCTGAAACTTAAAGGATTGAAATAAACGAAAGCAAAGTTAGAGAACTGAAATGAAATCTAGAGAAAGTTAGAGGGTTAGTTTTTTATTTTAGCAAAAAAAAAAATTAAAATTTAACTGAATAGTACAATATAATCCATGAATAGAACTAAAAATAAGCTAAAAACTAAATAAGTTGAAGGAAATAAGCTCATACAAAACTCATCCCTAGTTGGTTTTTTTTTAGAAATTTAAGAGACTTCTCCTTTTGAGGGCCCAAGCCCATATCTATTTTACAAAGGCCAGATGGAAGTTGTTCTGCTGGATTTGGCCCACATTTAGAGGCCTAGAAAATCCTGTAAGACTAAGCCTTGCCCAGTTAGAGATCTGAGACTCTCTCCTGAAATTAATTGGGTCCTTTCGTTTTCTCCTTTTGGATTGTGATGTTGTTATAATAATAGTTTTCAGTGTGTTTATCAAAAAAAAAAAAAAAAAAAAAGTATGACTAGAATATGAAATAGATTTTTTAAGTACTTATAAATAAAAACATTAATAAGAGTCCATTTGGCACCATCTTTTTTTCTTAAGTCCACTTTTTATCTTTCCTATCTCAAAATAAAAATAAAAATCCACCGTTTGTCTCACCTTTTACCAATATACAAATAAATTAGAATTTTGATAATAAGTTTTTTTTATTATATATATTTATATATTTATATTCATCTCACCTTTCAGTAAATAATTTACCAGAAACTGCAGAATGTCAAAATGCCAACCTCACTTTTAACTTTAAAGGCCACTGAAACTATCTACACAAACCATGGCTTATACTTTAGAGTGACCCCAATTTTTCTTCCACACACACACAAACACTAATCTCCATGCCCTACATCTATGATTTTTTTTTTTTCTTTTCCAGAATATCTATGCTAGTATCTGGATGTGTAATAGATCATCTCAAGGAAAATTGACATCTAATAAGCATTTAAAATAACCTTTATTGGGGCTCAAGGTTATTTTAAAACACAGATTAAAACTCTTTTAATTTCCAAAAATAAGAAAAACACAAATTAAAAGAAATTGGATTATGGCTTAAAAAATGTAAAACTCTTTCAATTTCAAAAATGTCCCAAATTTTGGACTTGTCCCTCATTTTAACTTCACTCAAGAAGCAGCTTGTACCAGCCTTCGACAGATACAATTCTTTCTCAAGCAGCTCATTCTGCTTTCTTAAAAAAGAAACAAACTTCAAAATTATAACAACTAAAGTTTCTAAGAGTTCTAAAAAAATGTATATATACTAACAAAAAAATCCATGAAAAAAAAAAACAAAAAGAACATGACTCTCCTTCCCTTGAATCTATCTCACACATGTATATACAATATTTTGAATCACTAATACTCAAAGTCATCTCTCCCACGAGATGCCCCAAGCTCATCTCTCAAGTTCATACTTGTCCGTTGGACTAACCGCACCAATGCCTGCACCACCTCTGACATAGGAGGTCGAAATTCGGGCTCGGTCTAATACAAAATTGAAAGTGGAAATTGTTACAACATTGGAAGATAAAATGATTATGAAACAAGAAGCATAATGGTCAAATCCCAAAAAGCAAAAACAAGAGGCAACATCTTAGCATAGTTTGTGAAATGCTCATGAAACATTACCCTTTGTTATCTTTTAACATAACTCAACACATAGGTCATCTTAGTGAAAATTGAAATAACACTTAGTGTGGAACTGTTATTGCACATTGCCTACTAATTAAGGCCAAAAATTAATATAGCCAAAAGTTGAGCCAGGCTATGTCCTACAGGTTGTCATCTAATAGTGGCTTTAATCAGTATTTGTGTGTGCGCGCTTGCATGCATGTTTAAGAGTTTCATCTTAGTTCTTAGTGTTCAAATTTTACTTCATTGAGAAACTTTTAGGAAAGTAAAATTACAATAAGTCAGGGACACAACATTTTTCACAATTGCTAATATGGTTTATTGTGATTGGTACATAATAAAAGTGGTGTCAAAGGTGAACCAAGGTGAAAGTGATGTTGATCCAAATCGCAACAAGTTATATCAGCAGTTGAGAAAAATGTTTTCTCTAACATTACTCAAATAATTATATATGTCTCATATGCTTTCTTGATGAAGGATTTCCGTAGAGAGTGGAAAGGGGGTGAATCTCACCTGAACACAGAGGGCAATAATATCAGCAAATCGAGAGAGCGACTTGGGAGGGTACAATCCACGCAGGGCAGGATCAACCATTCTCGCCAATGCATCTATGTCATGGAGCTGTGGTGTGGCCCATCGTACAAGGCATTGTTCGAATTTTGGTTTTGCACTGAAAAGAAGAATGAAATAAGCCTATTTCAGATAAGGGAATTGCATAAATCAGCTTAGTGAATGAAATAATTAAGTGAACAGTGTAACATACCTGTCCAAAGGCATTCGCCCTGTCAATAATTCCAACATGACCACTCCAAAACTGTAAACATCACTTTTCATTGTATAGGCTGAAGGTTTTGTGCACTCTGGAGCATTATATCCTACCCCAAGGTTTTGACTAGTACGCTGAACAAAAAAATATTCTTTATAAATAAAATAAATATGTAAAATTAATAAAAAGTAGTTCTTGCTCTGAGAAATCAAAAGGCAGCTATCTTGAGACAAAAAACAGTCAGCCCTTGAGGCACAATGGTGTATTTTTTCATCTAATAATGACTTCAAGTTTATTTTGGTGTAAAAGAACATCTAAAGCATATTGGCAACCTGGAAAAGCACACAACACAACATAGTAACATAAAGCAGGAAAAAATATCAATTAATTGACAATTTGACATTGTGCATCATTGCCACACTTGGACCTTTATGAACTCTACCTACACCTAAACCTAACTATAAATCAGCACATGAAAAAAAAATATGACCCAAAAAAAAAAGGCTTTTAGTGGCCATCCATGGAAACTGGGTGACAAGAGGAAACATTACTTATTTAAAAAAATTCACATTGATATAAACAAGTTCAATAATTCGATGCACGGTCTCTGCTAAATCCAATGGTTTCTATAGATACAAAAAATTCTAAATTTACACACCTTTATCCAAAGTGACCCACACTTAAGTGGCTCTATGTTATCAAATTAGAAACCAGTATAAGTACTAAAGTTTTATAAGGACTCAAATCTTGAATGATCTAGGGCATTGGAATGGACTATTAGCTTGATTCCTTTTTCATATACTTCTCTTTATTTTTAATCCCATTCAGTAGACCTAATATGTTCTTTTGAGCCAAGCCAGAGATAACAGCCTCATTGCATTTCCCAAAACTCTCATCTACCAAGCCTAGTCACCCTGGAACGTTTCTGCAAGCATAACTATGAGGGCTGATTTGGTGAGTTCACTTTTATACTTGGTAAATTTAATACTATCAAAGTAAAGCAAATCTTATTCGAGCCATGTTTAGGATAAGACCTAACATTGTTCAAAAAATAGTAACCTGATGAAAGATTGCCAAACCACTGTCAGAGAGATGAGGATTGAGATCAGCGTCGAGCAAAATATTTGATGACTTGATGTTCTTGTGGACTAAGGATGGAGAACAGACTTCATGGAGGTACCTGAACACAGAATTGGCATCCAAAAATTTAATTGAATAAAATTAGAAGCAGTCATGGCATAACAAAAAACTGTATTCAGCTTTGAAAGCAGAAACAAAATAGAAAAACTAAATTAACCAACTGGAAATTGCAGACTAGATATCCCATGATGGTAATTAGAGCTACAATATAAACTATACACACACCAATTATGATCTGCCTTGGATTAATCCAAATCATGAAAAAATCAGCCGAAACCAATCTTTAGGTCAATTTTGACAGGTATCTAACAGTGATTTGGTAAAATAGTAACAAATTGAAAAAAAAAGGTCACACTACTGATAAACTTTTCAAGAACACCAATCTGACCCTAGAGCCAAGAACTACATACATTCACCATATGTCCTTACCGTATGTACGTGATTAAATATATGAGGATATTTTTTGTTTTAATCAAATTAAGCATATTTAATGCAAAGTATCCCAGATGAAATTTCTATGTTTACCCAGATCAACTCAGTTTTGTTAACTTCTCAGGTTTGGAATTTGAGTTAGTTCAATTCTTAGAATTTGATGCCCTCATAAACCTAAACTAGTCACAGTGCCAATACACAAAAATATGTAACATGAAGCAAACTTGGGAAAAAAATTTCGTTGTGTCATACGTTTATAATTTTAAAGTATAGGTGTTTAAATCTTTAGAAAGATAAATTCATTAAGGCTACCAACTAGTCATATTGGAATGTATGGTTTGTGACTGGAAAAGGGAAATGAAAAAAGGAAACTTACTTTCTTGTATGAATCAGCCAATTAGCACATAAATTTATCTAACTTAACCATAAATCATACAGTGTCTGTGTGCATCTGTGAGCACACGAAACATGCACATAAACAAAGGGATACTACTTTTACTAGATGATATGTTTGCTCTTACTGACCAATAAAAAAATAGAAGTTATCAGAGATGTAGTATATATGTTGACTTACTCAACTGCTCGGCCTGTCCCTAATGCAATTCTGACTCTGGTGTTCCAAGTTAGTGGTTTGCTATAGTCATCTGACATGTGTAAGAATTCATGAAGTGAACCATTTCTGAAATACTCATAAATTAACATGTTATGCCCCTGTTCTGAACAATAACCAACAAGCTCAGCTATGTTTGCATGGTGAAGCCTGGAAATGTTTGAAACTATTCCAGAAAAATCTTCTGATCGCCTTCCTTGAAAAAGTGAGGAGTCAATCTTTTTAACAGCTAAAACCTGAAAAACATGTATAAATCTAATATTATAATTCGAAACTCGCCCATTTCTGAGTGTAGATTGTAGGTAAATTTTGATTACTCAAATAATCAATTGCTGATAGGTCAAAATATCATCATTTACTAATAATATCCAAGCAAAATAATCCAGCAGCGAGCGCAAATTACAAATTAGTGATACTGGAAATGGTGAATTCAAAGAAGATCATAGTAATTGGAAAGTGATATTGGACAAGATAACAAAATATGATAACCAGATTGAAAATACCTTTCCATCAGCATATTTAGCTCGATAAACACGTCCAATACATCCCTCTCCGAGAAGGCGGCCTGATGCGAAATTAGCAGTAGCAAGTTGTAAATCTGCCAAAGAGTAAGATGTAGCACGAAGGGAGGTGCTTTTTCTAGCATTCAGAAGGTTAGCGAACTCATTGTCATTATAAGTTTGCTTAAACTCAGGAGGTGGAAGCTTAAAACCAACTGAAGGAGACTTTTGCAAAGTCTTTATATCAATTGAAGCAGATGAATCCACTGACCTGTGCCCTGTCGCCAGTATGATACCTAGTCAGTTAAATTACAGTGCAAAGTCCACATTTACCAGGCATACAACAAAAATAAAATAACCATCGTAAGAAATATCAATCAAACATTACAGAAGGATGAAATAGACATCGAATGGCCAGCTATGCACTAGTTTTGATCAAATAATTGAAAGACCACCTAAAGAACGCATAGACAAAGGAGATATGCCAGCCACAGATAGACTAATTAATACTCAGTCAATGACAAGTCTATCTACACTGGTTATCATAGACCCTAAATGGAAAGGCATGGCATACACTTTCTATTCCAGAGCCTTTTTACTAATGAAGGTGAAACATCATGCTACAGATGTTCCAGAATTTTTTTCAGGACAACTCTGAATAAGCAAAGAGGAAACTATAAGGCCTAATAAGAAATTTATGTCTGCAACATTATTACGACAATTCCAGTAAGCTCCCTACAAAAGAATGCAGGACAAAGAAAATTTACCTTTGAAGTCATTGCTTATGTCGGTAGGCAAGTCTTTGGATAATTCCCGAGATGCAAGAGGAGTAAATGATCTACTCTGGTTAGATCTCTCTTCATCAAGGAAATGTGAGGAAGGAGACGACTTTCTTCTTGAAAATAGTGCAATTAGAACCCCAATTGCTGCCAGTGCACCCAAAGCTATTCCAGCTATTGCTGCTCCACTCAAGACAGACTTACCTCCAGAATGGTTTTTAGTAGTGTGTCGATCAGCAACACGTGGTGTACCAGGAGGAGGAGGAGGAGCTCCTCCAGATGACCAGGAATTACCTCCAGATCTTCATTAAAGATAATCAAAAAGTCAGAGAAACAACTTCTTAAAAATTGCATCCATAAATAAGAGTAATTTGAACAAAGCACTCACTCTAAGTTTATTTCTTTCAATTGGTCCGGAATCCATCCAGTAAATTTGTTGTTTTCAACATTCCTGCAGTTAAGGATGGAAATTTAAAATATATCATGCAACACAAAATACTTTATAATTAAATTAATTTAATGAACTTTTTAAACTCTCAATGGTATCCCTCACAACTAAGATGATAAAGAGAGCATTGTGCTTTCAGACAGCAACAATTTTTCTATGATTGCCCCAAGCCCTTTTAGATAGTACATTCAATCTGGTTTAAATTTTCAATGTCTCTTTAGCCAGTATTATACACAGTGAATTGGGGAGGCCATTTTCAATGCACAGTTTGAATTATAAAAGTACATTTCAGTGTTAGACTAGATAACTAAGTTAAATCATTTGATTCATGGAAAGATGCACACATAGAAATGGTGAGCACCATATTCAATTAAGAAAAGGAAACGGCACATAATTTATCTTATTTTATAATTCTTCAATGACTATGAACCCATTTGTCAAGTATATTAAATACCTTATCATATTAGAATAGGTTTAACCCCAAATATTGGCTATTCACTTTTTCAGAGAATGATTACTATTTGAGGCTGTATAGAGTAAAATCCAAGGAATATAAAAAATAGCTTTACAAATATTCTATCGGATGAGACAGAAGATATTTTTCAATACAGTGTACAATAAAAGGATAAACTAAGCCACAAATAAAATAAGTACAATAAATGAAAATAATGAATATTAATTTTTGTACAATTTTCATGAAAACCACCATGTTAAAGTAATAAAATATGAACCGGAGGCCTACTTACAAATCATCAAGGGGAAGATTAGCAAGGGCATTAATTGAGCCGCTGAATTGATTGTTTTGCAGATTCCTGTATGAAGATAAGAAATTTAGCAGCAGAGAAATTTAAAGATCTAAATTTAATATGAATTTATTCTTACAATTTTTTGAGGCTTTTGAGTGATTTGAAACTCTGAGGCAAATTGCCCGACAGTGAGTTGTCGGAAAGATCCCTGCAAGGCAGTTCGTGGTAGGAATAAGAAAAATTATTCCTTATCATTATTTATAAAGTATATCTTTATACTGTGTTACATTTTTTTTTTAAGAATCAAAATTTAGTGAGATAGCAGATTTGTAATCTCAATCAAGCCAATGAATAACTTGATAAAATGGTTATACAACATGTTCATACAGAGGACATATCTAGTTCAGCTAGTAAAGAACCCATAAGAAAGACTTTATGATCTTATAAGGAAGTTTAATATATAGAATAGGCCCTTGTGAAAGTAAAATAAAAGTTTTGCAATATATCAATAGAGAGATGCTTGTGATTTGTGTTTTTGATTGTTCTTGTCCCTAGTGTATACTTCCTGTATACTTGGGTGCCACTTTTTTGATATTCTTATAAGATTTTCTCATTACTTATAAAAAAAATATATCAATAGAGAGACTTAAGCACATACACAATTTCGTGTTTACTGTAAAAAGCCAGAAGCCTGCTTAATTCATATTAAATGCAAGACCATGAATTTGTAAAGCTGCTCACAGCAAGCAAGGGCTTACAATTCCCACTCAAATAAGGAAAAAGAAGACAATTTCTGTCATGTTAGTAATACTTACATCTCTTTCAGTTTTGAAAGTTTTCCAAACATATCACTCAACTGGTTTTTCAACTGATTGTTACCAAGATATCTGCACCCATCAACAAATAAATGAGAAACAGTACTGCCAAAAAAAAATATGCCAAAATAAAAAATAAAAAATTGCTTACAGGTATTGAAGGTCAGCCATCTGAGAAATTGAGTAGGGCACACCACCAGTGAAGCCATTTTGAGAAAGATCTCTGCACATCAAACGTGCAATATCAGTACTGTAAATTATTTAAGGTCAATGCAAATAGATCTGGATAAGGCCAATATAAATGTAATGACAAGAAGCTAGTTATAAGGTAGAAAATTATCAAAGACTAATGTCTTGAAAAGGTCTTCTTTGGCAGATGGACTGTAATGTATTAAAGATCTATATAATTTCTTTAAGAAATATGTAAATTTCATATATGACACCATATGCAATCACTAAGTTCATCACACAAACCACCAGGATAAATAATTGTAGGAGGTGAACAGTGATGCAGGCCATCAACTTAAGCTATATTGATGGTACTGATGAAATTCAACCTTCTCCAATGATTGAAATTAGCTTAACTATGCCACTCTTTTGCAAAGCTCAGTAAAAACAACAAAATAAAAAGATGAAAGTAATTAAAAGAATATAAATTAATAAAATGAATCTAGAGGAACAGTGTAAAGTTTCAAATGACAGCTGCAGGATACCATAAATCATGCTCATAGACCATTACAGTGCCAAAAAAGGATCATTGTGCAGTAAAAAAAAAATTAATGGCATCAAAATAAATTCAGTTTAGGATAATTTACAAAAGATATATGAGTTTTTTTTCGTGATGACTTACATGTAAGCTGCATTAGGAGGGAGCTGATATGGTATCTCACCCTTTAGGTTGTTCTTGCTTAAATCACTGTACTAGACAAACAAATGCATTGACTTCAGGTGAAGTTCTTTCTCTGGTAAAAGAAAATTGTGACATAAAAAGATGCCTATTTTTAAAAACTGGTCTCACAAGTGAGTGACGGATGTTAAGCTTGAAAGCTGGTAGCCCATTGATCCAGTGAGTCCAAGGTTAGATAGGTTTCTGCAAATTTTTTAGCACAAAGAAGGTTTGATTCAGAAATTTCAGCACATTCTGTAAAATATGAACAGTAAGTTCTCAACATTAGGCAGATAAAGATTTGAAAATGATATATACATTTCAGTTACGGATGAGCCTGAGCATTTGATCCCTAACCAGGAGTCACCACAAGGGTCACCCCCACTTGATTTCCAGCCAGTTAGTTTTGAATTAGAATTCAAGCTGTTATACATCACATTAAGGGCAGAAACTGCAAAATACAGTTAGCAAACATCACGATCTTCAATTTCAATGATACATAACTACCAATTTAAAATCTTTTCAAAGAGAAAACAAACTTAATCTCAGTAAAGATGCATACAAATAAATAAATGCAACTCCCATAAGTTGAAGGATATCTTTGTGTAGGATCCAAGACACAGAACAGAAGCAAATATAACAAAATTGATTGAGTTACAATACTCATTATGGATAAATTAGAAACTATACTCACAAGCATAAAACCTCTTTAACATTAACTTGATGCCTTCTTGTCAAAATACATAGAAGATCCTAGTTCTTTACATTGCACCTTTTAATGCATTGATATAGGTACTTACAAGGAAACAAGTTTGACATGCCGCATTTTCTCAAAAAGCAAGTGTTCTCCATTAAGGTATTTAAATCACTCACCAACTATTTGTAAAAAGTACAATAATCAAAAGTAAGCAAAATACATGAGAAAGACATCATTTTTTTTCTCAATTGAAATCACCACAATGATCAAATGTACATTAAACCGAGAACACATACCATCCGGGGAAGCGGTTTTCGAGTGGACCGGAGAGGTCAAGACTCCTAGGAAAACAAGCCAAAAGGCAACAATATTGTTGTGGTAGTAGTACATCTTTTCTTTCTCACTCCCCAAAACAATGAATGAGAGAACCCAGAAAGAGAAAACAAGAAATGGGTTTTTCTTTCAACTTCAAAAAAACAAAAAAGAGAAGAAACCCAGAAGAGAAAAATTAATTATATTATGAAAACGATGATGGCGTTAGTTCATTCATGAACAAAAAACAGCAGGTTTTTATTTATTTATTTTTTTTCTTTCTTCTTTTGGTTTGGTTTCTTAGATTGGTCATGGTTTCTAAAATTAGAGGGTAGAGGAGGAGTAGATTTACAGGTAAGAATGGACGAGAATGAGAGAGTGGCATTGCAACAGTTCAGAGCGAAAGATGAGGAGAGAATGAGAGACTCTCAATGTTTTCCGGACACTTTGGAACTCCTATGTCTAACCTTTTCTTTTCTTTTTTTGTCTTGTCTTTGTATTTCCTTAACGCGCTTGTTTTAACTGATTTTTCTAACGAAAGAAAGTCCTCTCTGTCTCTATGCCTTCTTTCATTGTTATGTTCTACCAAAAATGTCACACATGTTCACCAAAAAAAAATGTCACACATGACACAAACCCCTCCCCCCCCCCCCTTTTTTTTTTTTTTTTTTAAGTTTTACCTTATATGCAATTGATAGATTATAAGGTAGAACTTTTAAGAATGAGACTTGGGGTCAAGAGCCTTGTCTTTCAACTTGCATCTTCTGGTGTTTTCAAGGTAGAGGTTCAGGTTTCAAATTTCTCTTTCTTCATTGTTATAACTATCAAATTATCAAATAATAATAATATAGTGAGATTTAGGACTTTAATTTTTACGACTTTGTTTGGTTGGACAGAAGGGGAGACAAGGAAAGAGGAAGAAAACATTTTCCTTTGTTGGCTTAGGATTTTCCATGAATCCCACCAATTTTTTCACTTTTGCTCTCTCCAATTTGGAAGAAAATGTCTAACTAGTCCATAAAATTACTCTTATACTCTTGGAACGTTTTGATAATCTTTTATGATAATTTTTTCTTTCCATTTCTTTCCAAATCTCTTCTCCTTTACATCAAAACACACATGGAGAAGTATGTTCTTTCCATATTAATTTCTCTTTCTCTTCCTTTACTCTTTCCTCTTCTTTTCCCTCTCAATTCATGCAACCTAACATAGTGTAAGTGCATGTTCAAATTCTACTTGAAAATTAGGAATTGAATGGGTTCTAAATGCATTTAATTTCAATTATAACCATTATGAGGTGTGTTGGGTTATAGATTGACCCTAGTTAATTAATCCAATTACCCAAATTGATTAATTAGTCAAATTATATACATATCAGATTAAGACACAATCAATTTACCAAACTAAATTAAGTGCAACAGAAAATAAGTTTGACACAGCGACTTGATCATGATAGGGAAAACCTTTGTAGGGAAAATCCCATTAGGTGAATTTCAGGCTACTACTCTTGAAAAATCCACTAACAAGAAAAAGTAGTTACAAGTACAAGAAATCTTACCCTATAAGTCTATCCCCAAGTACCTACCTACAATAGAACCTACTGAGCTATATCAATCTCAGCTCCAAACCCCAATTGGACTATTGATCTTATAGAAGACTTCTTTTTGCATGAATCTTTCTATCCGTGACTAACTCCACATCGTCCCTTTTGATTGTTGTAACTTTGCAGAGTTCTTCGATCCACACTTAGATGAACCAAAAGTAGCTTGACACAAAACCCTATGCACACAAATGTAGCAATAACTCCTATTATGCGTGTGTCTCTCTGTCTTTATGATGATAGCTATAAAATATGTCTTTTATATGCTTTGGAACCCTAGTGTACGAATTCTTAAAAATCTAAGTCATCATGAACCGAAAACAGAACTTTACATTTAGTTTTCTCGAAGCTCAATAGATCGAGAGGTGTCAAGCTTGGTACTGAATTCATTAACTCTTGATAGATCAATAGGTATCGAGACCAACAAATTCAGCTTTTCTTATGCAGTTTCTTGAGCAATCTTGATCTTCATTAATACCATTTTTAAGTAACATTATTACAGACTTAAACTTGAACTCAATTACATAAAAAGTTTCTTTTGATCTCAGATATTCCAATACATAAAAATATATTCCCCACCATTCTCCACTCAACTGATTAGCTAGGCCAAGTCTTAGAAACTCATAACTAGGGGCTTGCATGGGATGGGCTCAATTGGGTTGGAGAGTTTTCCAACCAAACCCGACCTTGTAAAGTTGAGAAATTCCCAACAAAAACCCAACCCATCACATGTGTAGAAACCACTCATATGGGTCTGGTTGGGTTTGGTGGGGTCGCTGAGTTATGTAGATGTGTTTCATGCCTTGTGAAAAATTAGGTTTTCATCAATTAATTTAACTACTTTTTTAATAAATTATTATAATTCACATTATATACTTAAATTATATTTCAAATTTCCAAATTCATAGAAAGTAATTCTCAAAATACCAAAATCAATAAAACTAAAAGTGAAAATAAGGTTAATAAAATAAAATGATATATATGGTGGGTTGGGTTGGGTCAAATAGGTTGAAAGAACTATCAACTAGAACCCAACCCAACCCGAGACTCAAAATAAAATTCCAACCCTTCAACCCATGAAAAAACAACAAGAGACATCAGGTTGGTTTGAGTTGGGTTGATTCATCGAGTTAGTGGGTTGGATGCAAACCCCTAGCTATATCCCATGCAATTGGGATACTTATTGGTTATAACATATAAGTGTAGAAAAAAAAAGTAGTAAACTCCAAATACGCAAAGAAAACTCTCTTACAAAAACACACGACATGACAATAAAATTTACTTGTGCCATAGCTTGATGTCCTTGTATTTGAAAACAACCAAAAGGCTAAATACAAATATGGAAAGTATAAAAACACAAAAAAATTTGACACATGTTGATGTGATAAATTGTTAGTAATAAGTAAAAAGTTATGTCAGTTGTGTGCTCAAATAAAAACCAATAAAAGCTTATCGACTCAACTAGCATGAAAAATATTGTCAAATTTTTTGTGTTCATAGCATTATTCATCCACATATCTTCCTTTCTTTCTTTTTTTTTTTTTTTTTTTTTTTTTTTTTTTTTTTTTAAGATCAACAAAGTGAGCAAAACCAAAACACCATGTTTGATAGAAGTGGGATTTCTAAATTCTAAGTGCACCTTAAATTTAAGCCACGTATTAAAACAAGAAACATGGAAGATGGCACTCTGCATGCAATTATAAAAAATATTCCGTCACTATCCTAACCATTTTCCTTGAACATTTGTAAAGAGTCCAATATCCTCGTCACCAACGAAATATTAATGTTAATCAGTTAATGCATGCTCAGCCAATCGAATGCATATGCATGTTGATTTTTCAACTGGTCAGACTACCTCTTCATCTGGCTATAAACCAAAGTCATTCATTTCGATCAAGCTAGAAGATTGTAGTACATTCAAGCTTAATTTGTGTGAAAAAATGTTGAGTCTCCCTTATTTCTTCTCTCTATTTTTGGTTATAAACATAGCAGTGGTTGTAGTCCTAGGGGCTGATAAATTTAGCAGAGATGACTTCCCACCTGGATTTGTGTTTGGTTTTGGGACCTCAGCTTATCAGGTTAGCTTATTAATTAATGGTTTTATACTTTCTTTCTAATTTTTTTTCTTAGAGAAACTTTGAAAAGAACAGTGATATTGTTTTGTTATTTCATTACTAAAAGTAGAAAGAGAGGGGAAAAAAAGAAGGAGATTTTGATAGATATAATTAATATTCTCTCGATTTCTTTAGTTTTGTACGTTTTTAAACCCCTTAAAACACAACCAAATTAACCTAGTTAATTAGCCAAGTGATTACTTAGTCAAATTATCAAATCTAGGTTAACACAAATATATCATATTATGCAAAGCAGCGGAAATATAAAGAACACAATGATATGATGACCCAGGAAAACCAAACCGGTAAAAAACCTGGGGAGGATTTAACCTAACTATCCTCAAGGTAAACCTGAATCCACTATGAAAGAATCGAAGTTTTACAATAGCGACTTAGACCACTAACATCCTATTGCTACCCACCAGTAGAAAACTTATTGACACGACCACGTGCAAACTCCGAGACCATGGACTCCTTCTTTCTTGGATTCTCCAGCAAGTACAAGCACTCCCGCTTGCGTATCTTTAAGCTCTTTAGTGCAGCAATTGAATGATCATCAAGCTCTCAATGAAATCTCCTTCTTGATAATCCTAAACATATGTGAAGGCAACCACCTCTTAGATCTCACAAGAGATTCACACACACAGCAAGCAGAGCAACCTCTAAAACGTGGCTAGGGTTTCCCTTTTATACCTAGGGCAAAATATAAAACCCTACACGTCATATGGACTTAGGGCTGAGTTGGAAAATTCTGCAGAAAAACATTCTGCCCGAATTTCGATCAATCGAGTCTAATTCTTGATCGATCGAGCCAGTCAAAATCATACTATAACTTCTGCAGCAACTCAATTCCAACTTTACATAAAACGCATACACTTTGAGCAAGTCTAAACAAGACTAAAAACCTGTTTTAATCATAGTTTGCCAACAATACAAATTAAAGTTCTAATACATTAGTTTTTAAGTATTTAGAATCTAACAAACTCCCCCTTTGGCAATCCGTGACAAAACACAAACACAATGCTCAAAGTTACAAGTAAAAGCCCTTTACAAAAAAAATGCCCATTACAAAATAAATTCAACCTAACTACTATCCATTAGTTGCAAGTGCAGATAGCAGCATGACTGAATCAACCTGTATATTTCCTGAAATACTCAACAAACGCATAAACGCATGTGTGGAAAGTACAAGTAAAACAAAAATAAATTCTTGACTTCACAAAACACAAAACAAAGACATATATCATGAATAACTCATAAATATAAATCAATAAGCAGTGAAATAAGAAACATAGATAACAATGTATCTCCCCCTATCATGAATAGCCCAAAAACAATACATCAAGAGCCAAAAAGGATACATACACAGTGAAGCATCTAGATACAATCTAAACTCCACAAGCCCCAACAAACAAAATCTCTCCCCCTAACTACAAAAAAAATCCTCTACAAGTGTCCAAATGTACTCTCCCTTTTTGTGACGGAATGCCAAAGGGCAATCAGAATCCATCAGCAAAAGGAGGTGGCGAAGGCGAACGTCTACGATGTGCCAAATCTGCTCACAAAGCACGGAGCTCATCAAACATGTCCACCAAAATTTGACCATGAGCCGCCTGAACGGTTATGACAGTCTCCAACGTACAACGAATGTCAAAGTCATCCGAAGTAGATGGTGGAGGAACAGCAGCAGCAGCAGCACCAATGGGATCAGCAAACGCCTCACCAGAAGCAGTACATGTAGAAGAAGGAGGGGGTGCGGTACCAGAAGGCTCAACTCAAGGGCGTTTAGAGCTTTCTCTCATCTGAGCAGCCCTCTATCTAAGAAAAGTGGCACTTATGGGAGCAATAATGTGTACGGGCTCGAAAGCAGGGAAGTCATCTAAACCTAAAAACAACCAAATCCTATGAATGAAACAGGATGAAAAAGAGCATGAGCAGTAGAGGAACTCCTATGAACTTCGTTCAAAGAATGAAGAAACAGATGAGGAAAACTAATAGGAGCATCTGTAACAAGAGAATACAAAAATGCACATCGCTCTAAAGGAATGGTGTGCAGATGAGAGATAGGCCATAAGGAATGGCACGCTATCCTAAAGAAAAGGTACGTAGTCTCAGCGAGCTCAGCAGAAGTGAGCCGATGATCAGAACCCCACCAAATAGAAGTACCAGTAATGTATGACATGATGTCGTCTAAGGAAGGAGACTCATCATAAGAGCAAATAGGATGCTGGACCACAGGTACCCCAAGAGCATCAACCACTACATTAGGAGTAATGGTGAACTCTACACCTCATATCCAACTCTTTACTAAAGTGTTGGAATCATAGACGTGGATAAAGAGGTTCGAGTAGAACTCTCTAATCAAGGTAGCTGGAGGAGGATAATCAATATCCAAAAGTGGCAACCAGCCCCGACGCTCAAAGTTTGCCCTAATGGCAGGATCTAGCTCATCTAACACAACCTTACGCTCAACCCAAATCTTTCTCTTAAGGTTTAGTGTCTCATAAAGCTCTTAGCTTTTCTCACTCCGAAACAAATTGCCCACAGAGGAAGGAGCAGAAGAAGAGGAGGATGTCCTATGGGCTCTAGTCTTCCTAGGCATGGTGCTAGGGTAAGGACAAAGACACAAGAGAAAGAACAAACACAACAAAAAACACACCAAGGGCAGATTGCAAGTTAGCACAAAAAAAATAGAAATTAACAATCTATGTGATGCATGAACAGATAAATGTCATGATGCATGCTCTAATGCAGTGATAACAAGTTCAATTTAAGTTTAGAAATACAAAATTGGCTTGAGCATAGAGTTTATGACAAAAAACCCCAAAATTTTGAAAAACTATTTGTTCAATTTGGAATAAATTGACCAAGTGATCATCACACAAGGTAGAAAACAGTTTATAATGATCAAATTAATCAATCCAACAAGCCAATTTCATCAATTAAACTTAATTTGAACAAAATCCCCAAATCGGGTAGTTTCAAGCCCTATAATTTTCAAATTCTCACAATACATCAAATTAAACACCATAGATCATGTTTATAACATCCCCCAACAAAAACCCATTGATCAATTGTGAAAGAAAAGGCTTAATTCATCAAAAACCCCAAAAATTGCATAGGTTCGAAATTTCCCAAATAATGCATGATTTTATGCATGAAAAGTGAAAATAAGTACAAAAGGAAGGGTATAAAGGTCTTACCGGCCTTGGGAGAGAAAAACCTTGCAAAAAGAATGGTGGAAAACAACAAAAAATCGGATTGGAGTCTTAACCGAGTCGTATAGAGAGAGAAAAAGTTAAAAAGTTTTGAAAAAGTGAGTTTGAACACGTGAAAAGCAGTTTTTAAAAAATTCTCTAAATGGTTTTCGATCGATCGAAAAACATATTCGATCGGTTGAAAATGCTTCGATTGATCCAACACCAATCGAGCACCGATCGAAACAGACAGAGACTCACAAACATTTTTAATCGCAATTTCAATCGATCGAAAAACAATTTCGATTGGTCGAAATTCTGGAAAAAACAAATTTTTGAAGATCAAAGTAATTTTATGCAGAAACTCCTCAAAGCATTGAATTTTATGAATAAAATGCATAAGTATGAGATGAAATGCTTTTCAAAAACACTTGTTTTGAACCCAGTTTTCCCAAAATTAAGATTTTCAATCCATTCTCTTAAAATCTCAAACACCAAATATGTTTTGCATAAAACTCAAGGAAGTTTCAAACTTGGTTGGTCAAACCAAAAACACACACAATACATGTACACAGTTTAGCAAAGAGTAACTTGTGTAGTGTGTGCAACTAGCAAAAACTTGAGATACATGTGAGGTGATATGTGAATAGAAATCAAACACAAAGTTTACAAAATTCATCACATAGAGTTTGAAAGAGACTATCACCTAAAGAGTTACATCATATAACTCCCACATCTCCTAGATCATAAGCTTGCAATCATGTAAATTTCTTTATTTGCCTTATATTGTACACACAAATTTTTCTTTAGCAGAAACTTATTAAAATAGCCGGGATAATGTACACACCAATTTTATTTGATTGATTAACCTTTAAGTCCAATAATGTACACACCAATTTTAAGCAATTTTAATTGAGGCTACACATTTTTTTTGTGTGCATGTGCTACACTTTCTCGAGCACAAGAATCTTACGATATGCACTAAGGTATTCATGATTGGCTAGTGAACAATGATGAGATGGTATTTATGCCTTTCTCCAAAGGTTCAAGTTCGACAGTCAATGACATGTGACTTCAAGATCAAGACAAAGTGATCAAAAACTATAAACATATTTCCCACACAACATTCACTACAAAGCTTCAACTAGTAAAGTGCAATAAATAAGCTCATCCAAACTAAACAAGGTACAAAGACATGTTATGTGAAAATAAATTGACCAACCTTGTTTTCAATCCCAAGAAAATAAATGTAAAACACAATTTGCTTCCTTTTTCCCTTTTTGTTTGTTTGTTTTTTTTTAAAAAAAAATAACAAAACACCCTGGAATGAAATGCATGAATGTTATGCAATGCAAATCCTAGAAACAAAGAAAAACAAAAAACAAAGAACAATGGTCACAAATAGTAGAGCAATGAAGTACAAGGACCATGTCAAAAAGACTCACTTAGATTGAGTCTTTTGCATTCAAAACTTTTTAGATGCACTTCGAGCATTGGAGTTCTTATTCACATGAAAATGATTACCAACTCCAGGATTGGAATAAAGGTTTAGAGCCTTTACCAATTCACCAATAAGTACCATAGGATCTTGTGATTGAGGCACAAGTACTTTTGGTTTGTTTGTTCGCTTAACAGCTTGCAACTTGAAACAATTTGGAAGAATGTGCCTAGACTTTCCACAAAAATGACAAACACATGCAAGCTTATCATGCAACTTGCCCTTGGAAGGGTCAGGAGTCTTAGGTTTAGACTCTTGAAGATCAACCTTAATCTTCCTAGGATGTGTAACTTCTACAGATTTAGCAACCTCATTCACAGAGGGTTCGAAAGAAGAATAAGGAACAAAGTTTGTGGAATGGGGTACAACCACAGAGATGCTTTCTACAAAACCTAATCCAGATTTGTCAGAAGAAGACTTTTGAACACTCAGCATATGATCAAGTTTGGAACTAGCAGATCTATTAGTTTGTTTTCTAGCAACAGATAGTTTAAGTTCCAAATTCTTAACTTTATCAAGCAAAAGCATATTCTCAGTTTTAACATTGTTCAAAAGTTCATTAACATCAAACAGTTTCACAAGCAAATTTTTCTTATCAAGCTCAAGAGAAGCAATTTTCTTCAAGCCTAATTAAACACTCATAGTATCCTTTGTAGCAACTTTGCAAAGTTTATTGTAGACTTCTTAAAGATCTGCATCCTCAGAGAGTTCCCCATCAGAAGGGTTCTCCTCAACAGAAACACTCTCATCAACTACAGCAGTAGTTGTGAAAGCAATGAAGTTTCTATCCTCATCACTACCAGACTTATTGTCAGAAACTTCATCATCACTAAGGGTTACAACCATAGTCTTACCGTAGACCTCAAGTATGTAGGACATTCAGATTTCATGTGACCATACCCTTGACATCCAAAACATTAAGGACCCATAGAATTATTAGAAGATTGACCTACTTTTTCTCTAGGTTTTTCAGTGTTGTTAACTTTAGTGGGATCATTCTTCCTAAAATCTCTAGGTTCAATAGTGTTTCTACCTCTTGCTCTTCTATTGTTGTTTCTAAGAAAATTCCTAAAGTTCTTGGCAATGTAAGCGATCTTTGTAGCAGAGAGCTCATCATCAAATCCACCCACATCAACATCATCAACAGACTTAAGAGCCATTGACTTGGATTTGTTTGTTTTAGGTAGGTCCAACTCATAGGACTGAAGAGATCCTACAAGTTCATCAACAGGGATGGAGTCCACATCCTTACTTTTAGTGATGGTAGTCACTTTGGGTCTAAAGTCCTCAGTCAAAGATCTAAGAATCTTCCTAACAATTTTAGGTTGATCATAGATTTCACCTAGATTATATGCATAATTAACAATATCATTAAGCTTAGCATAGAATTTATCAAAAGATTCATTATCAGACATCCTAATGCTTTCAAATCTAGTATTTAATTGTTGCAACTTATTAATTTTAACTGCCTTTGTGCCTTTATGCACAGTCTGGAGGATATTCCAAGCAGTATGAGCAACCTCAACATTAGAGATTCTCTTAAATTTTTCCATAGAAACAGCATTGAAAATAGCATTCATAGCTTTGCTGTTGAAAGCGGTTGCTTCTTTCTGAGAAGTTTTCCACTCACTCACAGGAGTAGTGGGTTTCTCCCATCCGTACTCAACGGAGTTCCAGACTCTCTCATCAATGGATTTCAGGAATGCTTTCATCCTTACTTTCCAATAAGCATAATTATTCCCATCAAAGTGAGGAGGAATGACCAAAGAGTGTCCGTGTTCCATGACAATAGGGGTCAAGGATCAGCTCAGAGATCAAAAGATCTACAACAAGAGAGCTATCCACTCTGATACCACTTGTACGTTTTTAGACCACTTAAAACACAACCAGATTAACCTAGTTAATTAGCTAAGTGATTACTTAGTCAAATTATCAAATCTAGGTTAACACAAATATATCATATCATGCAAAGCAGCGGAAATATAAAGAACACAATGATATGATGACCTAGGAAAACCAAACGGGTAAAAAACTTGGGGAGGATTTAACCTAGCTATCCTCAAGGTAAACTTGAATCCACTATGAAAGAATCGAAATTTTACAATAGCGACTTAGACCACTAACATCCTATTGCTACCCACCAGTTGAAAACTTACTGACACGACCACGTGCAAGTTTCGAGACCACGGACTCCTTCTTTCTTGGATTCTCCAGTAAGTACAAGCACTCCCGCTTGCGTATCTTTAAGTTCTTTAGTGCAGGAACTGAATGATCATCAAGCTCTCAATGAAATCTCCTTCTTGATAATCCTAAGCATGTGTGAAGGCAACCACCTCTCAGATCTCACAAGAGATTCACACACACAGCAAGCAGAGCAACCTCTAAAACGTGGCTAGGGTTTCTCTTTTATACCTAGGGCAAAACATAAAATCCTACACGTCATATGGGCTTAGGGCTGAGTTGGAAAATTCTGCAGAAAAGCGTTCTGCCCGAATTTCGATCGGTCGAGTCTAATTCTCGATCGATCGAGACAGTCAGAATCATACTATAACTTCTGTAGCAACTCGATTCCAACTTTACATAAAACGCATACACTTTGAGCAAGTCTAAACAAGACTAAAAACCTGTTTTAATCATGGTTTGCCAACAATACAAATTAGAGTTCTAATACATTAGTTCCTAAGTACTTAAAACCTAACAAGTTTCTTTAAAAAAATGTTTATATATGAAAGGTTGAAGGTGCAGCAAACCAAGATGGGAGGACACCTAGCATATGGGATACTTTTGCCCATTCTAGTAAGCTTTTGTTTATTGTTCATTTAAAAAAAAAAAAAAAGTATATTCATGTTTTTTGTTAGAAGAGTATATTCATGTTCTAATACAACCAACTTGTTGATAATTAAGAGTTAATTCGTAATTACCCTTAATAGCAACCATTTTTTGTGAAATATTTTATTCTCTAGTAAATCTGTATAAATAAAAATGAGATTATTTGTATTAAAATATACTAGTATAAATAAAAATGAGATTATTCGTAATTACCCATAATTAGTGCTTATAACTAAAATTGCACATTTTCTTTAAAATATAATTGATAGTTGGGGGAGGGGGATTTGAGCCCTCGATCTCTCTTGAAAACACTATGAGGTTCCAATTGAGCGACAAAGCTCTTGCTCCACCTAGACTTCTTCCATAAAGTGAATGATTATGCATGGTTTTAAAAACCGAACTGGACGGCTAGTCCAACCAGTTGAACTAGGAATTGGCCACTAATTTGGTCCGGTAAAAAACACTATAATCGGTCAAAAATCAGCCAAAACTTGTTAAAATATGGGTAAAATAGGGAAATGGACCTAAAACTGGTTCTTTGACCGGTTTGGTTTTTATAATCATGTGATTATGACTTAAATTAAAATTTTAACTAAGACATAATTAAGTTATTAATTATTATAAATTTTCCATGAATATAATGGTCAATGGACCGTTGGTATAAGCTATAAATATATATATATATATATATTAATAGCCAAAAGCTCAGAGAAAATCCAAAATTAGATTTTAATTGAGAAATTCAATACTCAAATGGGATTAATCGGAAAATTAATTCTTCCAATTATATATATATATATATATATATATATATATATTAATAGCCAAAAGCTCAGAGAAAATCCAAAATTAGATTTTAATTGAGAAATTCAATTAGATTCTAAATTGGATTTCAATTGGAGTCCAATTTTCCACCATGTGTCCATTTAAATTTTTAATTTTTGTGGCAAGTGAATTATTGGATGCAAAAATCAAAAAGTATAAAACCAATTAAATTCTAAATCTCACACACACACACATGCGCGCGCACACACACACATTTGATTTTAACACACATATATATAACAAGAAACTATTATATATTTTAGAAATGTATGGTTTAAAAAAAGTGCAAGCTAATATCATATATAATTTGAACATCTTCTAAAAAAATGTATAATTTGAACCGTATAATTGTGATTTTTTTTTAAATTGTACCATGCATATACACGGGGCTACATACTAGTTACATGAATGCTAAGGGCTTATAGTTCAATGGTATTGCCAAATTCTGCTCATGGGAGAATTTGGGTTTAAATCCCATACTCTACTTAAAAAAGGTCGTGCCTTGTGCATAAAATTTCAACCTGCCACTTTTAGTGGAACACTACTTCTCTCCATTAGATGATTAAAATCAGTTTTTTTTTGGGATAAATAATGTAATTTTAATCTTTAGTTCCTACTCTATGATGATTGCTCTTTCTCATTAGGTCAAAACATTAATTAGGTTTTGGTGTAAGTGGTGTTCAAATCTCAGATCTCTAGTTCGATAACAACAAACTTTACTAACTAAGGTAACTAGAACCAAAGATTAATATCAATTTGGAAATACAAAATACAATCAGATATGCATTACATATTTGGAATAGCGAGCTATTGAGTGGGCAGCCTCGTTACAGTGCCTTCTCTGATGTTTATCCTCGAACCATCTCATGTTTGTTTGTTGACATAACCAGTGCATTGTCAAGGATATGTCCCACTGGAGACAACCTATGAGTGTTGTCCCTTTGACTCCTTCATTAGAGTTTCTGAATCGCCCTCAATGACAGCCTCTCTATTGTGCCTATTTCAATAGCAATTGCACTAACCATTGCTTGAATTTCCTCAGCTGTTTGGATGTACAGAACTCTTACGCTGAGTGCAGCTCAGTCACCTATCCCTTGACCAAATTGACATAGTTAGGGTTTGGGTAGAGCTGAAACACGGCTAACATGCGTTTGCGTTTTTTTTATGTGGGTCCAGTGCACAGTTCACGGGACCCACAAGTACCTTCATTCAGCAATTTTTTCTTTAAAACCGGGTCTCACGGTACTATTTATATATTTAAAAATTATTTTATTACAGTGTTTTCAGTTTTCAGTTTTTAGCAATAAGCGGTATCCAAACAGACCCATAATTAATAGTTGAAGAATCAAATTGAACTTTGCTTAATAGTTGGAAATTAAACTGGTAATTTAACCAATTCTTTTCACCTTTCTTTCTCCACCAAAACAAACAAAGACGAGCATATATGGGAAAGACAAAAATCTTATTGTATTGAACTGTTTAAAATATTGTACAAGAGACTGTCTCTTTATGTAGGCAGGATATGTGTACTTTACAAGAAATAGGAGTGTACTACAATGGGCCTAAGCCCATTAGGCTTATATATATTCACCATATTCAATTCAACTCAACTAGGCCTTAATTCCAGCCTTATAAATTTTTTTCCTATCTAATCAAGGTCAGCTATAGGTATTTAATCTTGCCATTTTATTATTTAAAAAATTACTAGACTAACAACAACAAGAAGCCTTAATCCCAAATTTTTGGGGTCGGATACAAGACTAACAGGTACAATAAACAAAGATGTACCTTCTAATGTGCATGATATCTTAACTCCCTGGAGAGAAGAAAAAAAAGTAGGAGGAGAGAAAGCTAATGGAAGAAAATAAATAACATGTTGAGCTTAGCAGCCTACGTCCATAATGTCCCTTGATGGCAACATCTTGTTATTCAAAACTGGGTCTTACAATCAATTGTAAGTACGGTATATATAGGAGCTAACTCTATGCTAATACTAACATGGGCCTTCAGTTTACTTGGGCCACTATATCTTTAACAGTATCCTTAGCCCTTGGTTTTATGAAAATTCATGTCATTGGTCGAACTTGATCACTGGAATCACAAACATAAGCTTAGCAGATGGACACTTGACAGGAAAATGTGTATCAGGACTGATCTCCAACTCAAATTTGCAGGGAAAACGCATGGAGCAAATGGTGACATAGCATGTGATCAGTATCACAAATACAGGGTATGTAGAATAATTCCTTTCCTATAAAGTATTCTTTTTTTTTTTTTTTTGCTTGCATAGGAATCAAAGGATTTGTGCAGGACAAATGTTCATTCCTTCATTTTTGTGCTCTGCATGATTAGATTGATTCCACTCTTGCAGGATGATGTCCAACTTATGGTGGACACTGGTTTAGAAGCCTATAGATTTTCCATCTCATGGTCCAGACTTATTCCAAGTATGATCACAAAGTTCTTTCATTAACCGAGCAAGAAGTGATGTCTTGTCCTTTTTCTCATACTTAAGCTTCTCTTTTTCTAATGTTTCAGATGGAAGAGGACCTGTTAATCCAAAGGGTCTACAGTACTACAACAATCTTATCAATGAACTAATCAGCAATGGTTACTGTCCATTTCCATCAAAAATGATGATAGTACAATTTTCTTTGCATTGATTGAGTACTTCCATTATGCACAATAACCCATGCCATTTTTTTCTTCTGATGTCTTTTGTTTCTTGATCAAGCAGGAATCCAACCTCATGTTACATTACACCACAGTGATCTCCCACAGGCACTGGAAGACAAGTATGGAGGATGGCTTAATCGAAATATTGTGTATGGTTTTCATCCTTCATATCAGTCATAGACAACTATTATGCTCGAGTCTATATCAAAACATTCAGTGCACCAAGCAGAAAACATGGCAAGGGATGTGATTTAACAATCTAGATGTGGATGCAGGAAAGACTTCACGGCATATGCTGATGTCTGCTTCAGGAAGTTTGGTGATAAGAGTGTTACATTGGACTACCATGAATGAGGGCAATGTGTTTGCGGTTGGGGGTTACAACAATGGAAGTCTACCACCTCAGCATTGTTCTCTTCCGTTTAAAGTTAACTGCACCAGAGGCAACTCCTCAACTGAGCCATACTTGGCAAGTCATAATATCTTATTGGCGCACACATCAGCTGCTAGATTGTATAAGGAAAAGTACCAGGTATTATATAAGCTACAATTTATTGAAATGCCTTGGTCAATTTAATGAATTGATCAATGTTAAGCCTTAACTATGATGGCCAAAAATGAAGATACTGCTTGGGCATTTCAGCTTGATAAAAGAACCACCCTCTTCTTAGTACTTTATATTCCATAATTACCATTTAGGCCTTTGTTCTATATATTTAGGGGAAAAAAAAAAAGATTTAAAAAAATTGGGAACATTAACATACATGAACAGAATTACTACTCAGGAATACAAGTAAATGTTCTTTAAGTAAGTGTGGTGTGGGTTCTTTTGTTCTTTTTTTTCTTTTTTTTAATGTTAAAACATTTGGTTTGGAATTCATTTATTTTTTAGGCTATGATGATCTGCTTGGCATTGCAGGTATGCAGATCCGTTGGTTTATGGAGACTATCCTGATGTAATGAAAAAAATTGCAGGCTCAAGACTTCCAGCCTTCACCGATCTTGAATCAAATCAGGTTAAGGGTTCATTTGACTTCCTAGGATTAAATTACTACTTTGGGTTGTACATCAAGGACAATTCCAGCAAACTAAGAATGGAGGTCAGAGACTTTTTTGCAGACATGGCAATAGAGGTATCAGGTATGTTCTTTTATATATAAAGACTCAGCACCATGCGGACTAATTTCACCAATTCAACCCTGCTTGTTTGTAGTTGAATTTGCTAATTTAGGCTTCATTATATTATTTTGTATGTGATGCTCCTCAATAATTCACCCTTTTGTTACCAAGTCTCTAGAGATGAATCTGAAGTACCTTACTGCTTTTCCTATTGTGCAGGTTTCCCAAAAAATATATCTGTAGTTGAGGTGAGAAAATGAGCATAGAGTGTGGAGATGGTTTACTTTTGATGGTGATATCAGTGTCATACTAACTAGCTTGTTTGACTCAGTTTCCAATTGTGCCTTCGGCTTTGCAAGAACTGTTGCAGTATTTCAAGCAAGCTTATGGAAATCCTCCTATTTACATTCACGAGAATGGTTTCTCTCTCTCTCTCTCTCTCTCTCTCTCTCTCTCTCTCTCACACACACAATGTTTCTATGTGTGCTTCTTGCTCCTTTAGTGGTGAAAAGTAATTCAAAGTAATGCTAGTGGGAATTTAACACAGAATTTTCTTTTCATGATTTTAATCTACTTAAGATAAGTTTCACTATTTTACAAGTGATGCATATTTCTTCCTCATTTTGAATAAAAAATACTAGGAAACTACAGAGTACATAAGCCTCTTCCTAAACGAGATGAATTTCTTTTTATCAGATACAACATTCAATTGGCAGCCTGCTTAGAGGATCTCTATTCATAAACTGAATGTTTGATATATTGTTAAACCATTTTACTTTGGCCTTCAAATGTTTTCACCATATAAAGTCAAAATGAACAAACCACGAACAATTGAGTTACTTAAAATAAAACCTCATTGAATCTTTCATATTTGCTTCCATTCAATTGCCATTTGTTCCAACTTATGGATTGTTATTCATGTTTTGGGGCATTCGGTGGCAAGGCCAAAAATCCAAATTTTCTTATCATTTTGAAGTGATCATATAATTGAGAAACTTAAATCTTGGTTGTAATGTCTTTGCAGGTCAGCAAACACGACGCAATTCATCATTGGAAGATGAGGGAAGGGTGAACTACTTGCACGGAAATATTTGGGCTGTGCTTGATGCACTGAGGTATGCCCATTTTCTATTGAATTCAGTTTAAATCTTATAATATAATCTGAAATTTATTAAGCATTATAATATTCACTGTAACCTGAATGTTTGCAACTCTAGGCATCTTGATAGTTGATCCTACCTCAGCGGTTTAACAGAAAGATACAACTTGGTCACGTTTATAGGCAATGACAAAAGTTTTACTTTCATAAATTAGGGAGATCACAAAAGTGGCTCAAAACGCTAACAGAACCCAAACCGTAATACATCGAAAGTGTCCTCTTACTGTCTCGTCTAATAAAAATAACACAGCAAGATATTTATATTTCTCTGCCACAACACATGTGGCAATGAGAGAAAGTTCATAAAACTGAACTCACTGTTGGCTAATTTATCGACACAAAGTTAAACAAATTCATCACCTAAAGGCACAAGTTGTGGACATAATTATATCACACAGAAAAACATGGAAAAAGTCTAGAATGTTGGGTTGTGTCTGATGCTCCATGCACCCTCACACAAATTCAAGCCACATAATCAACACAATTAATTCCATTTCATATACTTGTAAAACTAGATTGATGGATTAGCGTTAGATATCTAATATAGTAATATGTATGTTCCCTTTGGCTTTCCTTAAAACTAAGTTGGCTAGATTTTTTTGTACAAAAACAAAAAATCATCAGCTAATTAATACATTACAAAGCATTATTCTACGTTTCTACATGTTTCTTTACATTAACATATGGTTATTACTTCTTTGACATAGCTCCTCCTCCTTTTTCTCTTTCTCTAACTTTGGAAGGAATGGATCAAATGCAAGAGGCTATTTTCAATGGGCCTTCTTGGATGTATTAGAGTTGTTGGATGGCTATGAATCAAGCTATGGCCTTTACTACATAGACTTGGATGACCCGGATTTAAAAAGGCAACCAAAGCTTTCTGCTCACTGGTACTCCCATTTCTTGAAAAGCAAAGGTGTCAGCTCAGATGGATTTATCAAACTTGAGAAGAATTTGACTGCACTTTCTCATGATCACTTCTCTCAGTAGATCCTGTCATTCATTGATGCATATTTACATGATGGTCTACGTGGCGGTGCTTCTGTTTTTTGTTTTCTAGAAGTATATTTTTTACCAGAATGCTAATTTACTGCCTTTGTTTTTGGTTTTTTTAATCAAAACATATAATACAAATATACAATATCCTTTAACTTTCTTCAGTCTCAATTCAAAACAACATAGTACATGTTTCTTTAAGTTCCTTCAGTCAGTCACACGCTCAAGCACGCATACACGCACAGAATTTCAGTCATTTGTTTGAAGATAAAATGTTTAGAAGTACATTTGCTGTCATAAGACAGACAATGGTAAAGCTACTCAAACTGTTGGAGGAGTTTTAGTTCAACTCTAACTATTAGACAGAAATGAAATAGTCATATATGACTGGAGATGGCTTCAAATTTGTACAAGAAGACACACATACTGAACTCCGTTACACTCCTTTCTGTTACCACAAGCAAGCAAAGGTTTTGGAGACTTTTTTTAGGTGATGAACAAACAAGTAACAGTTTGTTGTACAAAGAGACTCTTCTCTCTGCTGTTCTAGGATTTGGAAGGAACTGGATTAAAATAAGCTTGGACATTCTATTAAAGCATTAAAATCTATCTTTAAATTCTCTGATTTTTTTGTTAATTTTTTTTTTAAATAACCATTCTATCTTGCACATGAAATCCTGATCTAGATTAGACAATTGCAAATTGCAAAGGGATAGCTGTATCACTTAATTGAACTTTTCATTTCTAAAGTTATTTTAACTCATATCTATCTTCCTCTCCCAAGATGATAGGATGAAAGATCGAGTTAGAGAGGCTGAAATTTTGAAGCAGGAAGACAGAGTACCGAATAATGCACTTTGTTTTCCGTTCGGCACTCATACTATTACAATGGAATATAGATCAATCTTTAATTACAAATAAACTTATCATAGACTTCGTCAACACTAAAAATCCCAAGAAACTCAAATTCCAAATACAACTCAAAAAGTCTCTCTCTCACCACAACTAACAGTCCACAAGAATTCTTAATTCTACAAAAATTTGATGTGTTTAAGATCAACGTTGTTTGTTGCCTCTCTCTCTCTCTAAAACAACCAGAAAGCAGATCTTTTTGTGTAGGAGGTTTGAAATTCCCTACTAAAAAAAGACAAGGTTAGTAAATGGCAAAATCAATGTCGGCAAAAAAAAAAAAAAAAATGTTAGGCAGGAGTGGGATTTCTGAGTCTGGATTCTATGTAACAAATAATATATGAACTTGGTGCACCTCAAATTCAAGCCACATATTATAACAAGCAGCAAGGCAGATGACACACTGTCGAGTCTAGATTTTTGGTTACAAACCGTGAACAAAATAATGTCTCATATTTGTTTTAGAAGTGTATTTTTTAGACAAGCATATCAAACAAGTTTTGTAAGTTTGATAGTTTTTTACGGGTGGTCGATCAATCAAGCTATTTAGTCCATTTAGCTTATCAAGATTCAGGTTTTCATGCATCTAAGCTTAAAGTATATAGGAAACCCTAGAGCATGTGAAAAGACTTTTTAGGAGAGCTAATACTGTAAATTTGGCTGTACCAGCTCTGCTCTCAAAGCCTATATTGGTGGGATCAAGTTAGAAGAAAATTCAAAATAAGACGCTGGGTTGCTGCATATTCCAAAATAGAATGTCGGGAACTGATTCTTCACGCAGTGTATATGAAGTTGTGGATAGAGGTTCACATGCAATAAACTCTAATCAAGAGTCCGCACCAAAGTCAGACAGAACATTAATAAGTAATGCCATAAGTTGTAAATAATTTAGAAATGGGTAATTCAATCTTGTAAAATTTCAATTCTATTCGCAGCTCGCCCCCAAACCTAACCCATCGCATTAAGGCAAGATTGCATTACTTAGGTAAATGCAATTCTTCTTCCGGTGGGTGGGACCCACTTTCATTGTTTATTCTCTGCTTCTTCTTTTGTCTTCATTTTAGTCTCCCGCCTTCAATAGGTAAATGTTTTTGCTTCAACTTTATTTTTGCCTTTATTTGTTGGAGCCTAGTCAATGACAATGCATTCGAAATAACAAAAAAAGAATTTGAAATTCTTCATTTCATGGCAAAATTTGTCAACAAAAGATTTATTCGAAAAATATTAGATAATTTTGAGTATTTAAGCTGGGATTGTTTTTAGAACTGAAGTTTCAGGAAACTTGAGTTCCAACCTGTACACTGAGCTTCTCAAACTCACTTACACCCGACCTGATTTAAAAAAAACGTGAAACTCGAGTTTAGTAAACTGTGCTCCATTTAAAATAACGAACTCGCAGGTTTCTGCACCGAGTTCCACCTTCCATTTGGTTATTTTTTAGCATGGAACTCGAGTTTACTAAACCTTCAGTTCCACCTTTTTTTTTTTAAATCGAGGTCAAGCATAAATCGAGTTTGAGAAACTTGATTGGGTTGGACTGAGTTCCAAAACAACTAACTTACTAAATAACTTCAAACGTACGCCAACCTAACTAACTTTTTCCAAAATGTACTATTTACCAAATTTTGCCTTACCTATTTATTAAGTCATGGTCTCTTTCCCATGTCATGTTAACGAGTACCTTTAAAGCAATTATTAATAAACCAAATTAGAAAAGTTTAAACACCATTTTTATGAGAAATATAAAAGTTATCGTGTACTAATTGCTTTATCAATTTCCAATAAAATATTAACTGCAGGTCCAGCTTTGTAGCCCAAACCCAGTGTATAGGATCTCGGCCCAATGAGCTCAATACAATAAATTTGTAGAGAGTGGATCAATGAATTGTGGGTCCCAATAAGTTTAACAACTATTAGTATTGAATCAAATGACAATTAGCAATAAGAGATATTGACATCAATGGACCTTCAATTGAGGAGGTTAACAGCTGGATGTAGTAATCATAGTTGGATACAGACAATTTCATTGTTAATATTCTTTCCTATTTTTCCGATCCTTCTCATGGAGGGTCTCTCCCTTATGTAGCCCTCGGGTCATCTTGATCCCACACTTGTCGGTCATCTATAGGGTCCAAGCTAGCCCCAAACCTAAAAGTTGTGACAGGATTCGGTCCAATAAGCTTCAATACAATAAATTAGAAAGGAAGCAACTAACTACGCCCTAACGAGTTTAACAACTGGCCAAGATGAATCAACGACACACCGCACAAATAAGAGATATTGATATCAATGGACCTTCAAACTGAGAGGTTAATGCTAGATGTAGTAATCATGTTGAATACAAGAGAAAATTTTCATTGCGTATTCTTCCTATTTTTTCGATCCCCTTCTCATGATGTGTCTCTCCTCATGTAGCTCCTTCGTCATCTTTTAATCCCACTTACAAGAATCAACTCCTACTTGAGTGCACGCCCGCACTACACCCCTGGGCTGGGAGTTGTGGTAGCTAAGACAGACGCCGTTACCTTCTCCACATAATGCGGTCGTAGCAATACACGCATTTAATGCCAGCTAGCAGCCTTTCCTTAGGATATTTTCAGTCTCATCACCCTTTGCACGCTTATGACGTGTGTCCTTATTACCGTGAGTTTCCTGACACTTCAACACACGTTGGAGCTTGTATTTATCGTATCCGAGGATTTGTCTCTCGACTGATTCTTATTGGTACCTTACTCGTCAAACTTGCTCAAACCATTCACTACCATTTGCTCCGACTGATATGTTTTCAGACAGGGCCCCAAGGCCCAATGTAGGATTTGGGCCTTGACCCTACATTACCTCTCATAATTTATGATACACCATTGTTTTCTTTACTTGTTAATTTTTATTTTAGTTTATTATTATTATTATTATTATTTTGTTTGTGTTTTTTTTTTTTTTTAATAATTGATAATATTGCATTGATTTTTGAAACACTATAATGAAAGTTGTGATATGAAAATATATGTAAAAATGGTTTTTATATTTATTTGGACAATTTTAGTCAAATCTTCTTTACTAATTTAATATATTTATTTATATTATAATTAAATTAATTATAATATCAGTTCAATCTCAGTTGGATCTTTTTCCAATTTCAAAATCTGAACTCATCCTTTTCCCCGCCCTTGAAACTATCTGATTAAAATCAAGATCTTTCCATTACATTTATTGCTTATTTTTTTAATTTTTTTATACAGCATAAACATACCTTAACAATCTAAGTACAGATACGTTAAACTCTCGCGTAAATCAACTTCTACTCTTTATTCCCACACCTCACAAGCATTTATATCATGGAAATGATTACGCACTAAAGATTTACTTAGCGATTTTATTTTTTACAATATTGGTATTATTCCTACTTAACTAAGAGGCAAGATCTGTACATAAATTGAGCTGTCTTCAAGGTCTAAAGTCTAAACAAACCAACAAACACCACGAATGCAAGTGCCAAAATATTCCGTCAATTTCCTCTTTAACATTTGTAAAAATCAGTATCTTGAGTCGGCAACCAGAACAAGTCTGTCTCTTTCATTTCAATGAAATAACTTTTATGCACAACCAATGTTGCATGTCGATTTTTCACTGGTGGGTGGACCCACTTCTTGTTCAGCTATAAATTAAAGCTATATGACAATAAACATGCATGCTTTGAAAGCATTGCTTTGAGATACATCACTTGCTGCTTCTCCAATTGCATCAACTGGGTCCTCATCCATTGCTTCTTATCCCAAGCGACTCTTAGCCCCATCTTGAACTACTTCACCAATTCACATCTCAATTGTTACTAACTGAGCTGAAACCATTACTAAACACTCCTCTCGTTCTTTTTATTCCTTGAAGAACTCCTTTCTTCATTATCATCCTCATCTTCATGTAGTACCCCCATGCCCACTATGACCCCTAGAACCATCTTGATCCTCTTCATCCTCATCCTCGTCTTCATCTTCATCAAATCATCATCACTATCATCATCTTCCTGTCCTCTTCATCTCATTTGTATGGTCTCTCTCATATCTTTCTGTTTCTTCTGATAAATATATCAGTGGTTGAAGTACTAGGTTGATAAATTTAGTAGAGATGACTTCCCACCTGATTTTGTGTTTGGTTCTGGACCTCAGCTTATCAGGTCTGTTTATTAATAAAGTTCTGGGACCTCAGCTTTTCAATTTTTCTTAAAGATAACTTCTTTTTCTTTATAAATGTGCTATTTGTTTAGTTATCAATACTAAAAGTTGCAAAGAATTGATGATTTCTAATAGATAATTAATATTCTCTCTATTTCCTTCATATCTCAAAAAATGTTTATATGTGAAAGGTTATTGTGCAGCAATATTATTGAGGCCTAGCATATGGGATTCTTCCATTCTGGTAAGCTTGTTTATAATTGCATTGCATTTTAAAGTCACATGTGCTCATGCACAAAGAGTTTGTTTGTATATGCTTCTTGCTCCTTAGAACTGAAGAATCATTCATCAGTAATGCTAGAGGGTTACTGGATAGAAATATGGTTTTTAACAGAATTTTCTTTTCATGATCTTAGTCCTTAATATAAGTTTCTTGATTTAAATGTGACCTTCCTCATTTTGGAATCACAAATATTAGTAACTATGGAGCGCATAATGTTTTTATTGGCATCTTAGTTGCAAAATGAAAGAACTTCTTTTACTCTATTCACCTAATATTTGTAAAGCTGTCACTAGTTTTGCATATGGACTTGATAGATGGACATAGAAATATACCGACTGCCATCACAATTTGGCATTTTATAATACATTATCTGAAACAACAATTGGCAGTCGCATGATAGAGATCACATCCATGAACAAAATGTTTGATAGAACGTCAACCATTTACTCGTTTCAAATGTTTAGGCATTCAAAATAAAGGATCAAACAATGAACAAATGAGTTACTTAAAAAAGAACCTCTGATTGAATTTGCTATTTTCTTCCATTGCCCTCTCAAATAATGTTTGGTTCAACTTTATGATTTTGTTCATGTTTGGGGCAGTAAAAGCTAAGTTCAAAATCCAATTTTATTTTCATTTTAAGTGATCCCTTAATTGAGAAACTTAATCTGTTGAGAGAAGCTAATCTGGCTGTGGCTGTTTTGCAGGACATCAAACACCACAATTCATCATTGAAGATGAGCTAAGGTGAACTACTTGCATGGACATATTAGCTTTGCTTGATGCACTGAGGTATGCCCATTTTCTATTGATTTCTGTTTAAATCTTATAAATAATCTAAAACTATTTTAATAATAATTTCACTGTAACTGAGTGTCTGCACCCTAGACATCCCCTGATCCTATCTCAGTGGTCGGCATCGCAAATTAGAGATCAAAGTATACAAAGTACTAACAGAACCCAAAACTTAATACATCAAAAGAGTTCTCTAACTTTCTCTTGTCTAATACCAATAACCCAACAAGATATTTATATTTATATTTCTCTGCAACAACACGTGGCAAGGAAAGAAAGTTCATAAAACTGAACGCACTGTTGTCTAATTTGCCTACACAAAATTTAACAAACTTATCACCTAAAGTCTCAAGTTGTGGGTATAATTAGTTGTCACACCAATTTAAGACACATAATCATCACAATTAATTCCATTTCATACACTTGTAAACCTAGATTGATGGATGATCTGATTTGTATATTCCTTTATGTTTTCCTCAAAACTAAGTTAGATAGCAAAATTTATTTGTACTAAAGACTAAAAAGTCATCAGCTAATTTATACATTGAGACATTATTATAAGTTTCTAAATTCTTTGCATTGATATATGGTTTTACTTTGACATTATCTCCTTCTCTTTTCTCTTTCAAATCTAATTTTGGAAGGAATGGATCAAATAAGAAAGGCTATTTTCAATGGTCCTTCTTGGATTTATTAGAGTTATTGGACGGCTTTGAATCAAGCTTTGGCCTTTTAATACATAGACATGGATGACCCGGATTTAAAAAGGCAACCAAAGCTTTCTGCTCATTGGTACCATTCTGAAGACAAAAGGTGTCAGCTCAGATGGGTTTAACAAACTTGAGAAGAATTTGACTGCATTTTCCCATGCTTACTTCTCTCGGTAGATCCTTCCATTCCTTTTTGCATAATGGTGTGCTAGTATACCTTGGTTCTGCACTGCTGCTCTTATTTATTTTATTTTTTTCTAAAAATATATTATTTACCAATATACTACTTTGGAGCTTGTTTTGTCAAAAACTGTAATAAAACATCCTGTAACCTTCTTTCAGTTTCAATTTCAAATAACATAATTCAGGTTTTTCCAACCTCATTCAGTCAGTCACATGTGCACGCGCATTCACACACACAGTTTTCAGTCATTTGTTTGAAGATAATATGTTTGAAGTATATCTGCTTTCTTATAAGACAGACAATGGTGTTAATCAAACTGTTTGAGGAGTTCTTAGTTCAAGTAATAACTGTTAAGACAGAAACAGATAGTCATATATGAGTGAGATTCAGTTTCAAATTTGTACAAGAAGATTAAATATTTAACCTGTTACACTCCCATTCTGTTTTCACAGCAAGCAAAGGTTTTGAGACTTTTTAGGTGATGAACAAACAAGTAATAGTTTGTTGTACAAAGAGACTCTTCTCTCTGCTGTTCTAGGATTTGGAAAAGGAACTGGATTAAAATAAGCTTGGACATTCTGTTAAAGCATTAAAATCTATCTTGAAATTCTCTGATTTTTTTAATCTATTTTATTTTAATTTTTAAGTTCAGCTTGTAATTCATTTGAAATTAACAAGATAACCATTCTATCTTGTACATGAAAGATCGAGTTGAGGCTTGTACCTTAGCGTGAAGACAGGAGTACCAAATAGTGCACTTTGTTTTCCGTTCAAAATCAATACTTTTTTATTTTTTATAGAACAACTTCCATTAAACTAACACAGAAAACAGAGAACAACGGAACAGACACATCATAACCGATCCTGAAGGATCATGATTCCACAATGGGCGGGGAACACCCTCCCAGACCTGATTCACTTCTTTACATCTTGCATAGTAAGTTCATGCGCCATCCTATTGAACTCCCTCTAACATGCTGAACTTTCCAACTGCCAAACAAATCCAGATTATACAAAAATTCCTTTGAACAATATGCCCTGTTTCACCACTGATTATCTTTTAGCGATATGCTTTGAGCCGCCACAGAGACGGATTCACACAACTGTTGGAAGCCTAAACTTTGCTAACAATATACCAGCTCTCCATCGCCAACAATTCAGTCTCCAACACAGAAAATTTCCATTTAGCACCTACACATGCCAGCTGCCGCCTCCTTGTAATCTCTTATGATTACTCCAATACTTGAATTCCGTCCTTCGGCTGTTACAATAGAATATAGATCAATCAATACCATTACAAATAAATTTATCATAGACTTCTGTCAACACTAAAATCCCAGAAACTCAACTCAAATACAACTCAAAGTGTTAAAGAAGATGTGATTAAATGATTAAATTTACTATATCTTAATAAATTTTTAAACTTTTAGATAACAATTTAACATAATATTAAATGTAACGCTCTTGTCGCACTTAACAAAAGATTCCCTCACACCACAACTAACAGTCCACAAGAATTCTTATTAATTCTACAAAAGTTGATGCCTAAGATCAGTTGTTATTGCCACTCTCTCTCTCTCTAAACAATCCAGAGCAGCGTGTCTTTTATGTGAGGTTTGAATTCCACAAAAGACAAGGTTGGTAAATGCCAAAATCAATGATGGCAAAAAAAGAAAACCAATGTCAGGCAGGAGTGGGATTTCTGAGTCTGGATTCTATGTAACAAATAATATATGAACTTGGTGCACCTCAAATTCAAGCCACATATTTTAACAAGCAGCAAGGCAGATGACACTATCGAGTCTAGATTTTTGGTGAACAAAATAATGTCTTATACTTGTCTTAGAAGTATATTTTTTAGACAAGCATATCAAATTCAAGTTTTTGTAAGTTTGATAGTTTTTGATGATTGTCGATCAATCAAGCTTATTTTAGTCCATTTAGCCTATCAAGTGACTAGGGTTTCATGCATCTAAGCATAAAGTATATAAGAAAACCTAGAGCATGTGAAAAAGACTTTTAGAGAGCTACGATAAATTTGAAGGTACCTGTATTCCTGCTCTCAGAAGTCTATATTGGTGATCAAGCTTGAAGAAAATTCAAAATGGGTGATGCTGTTGAAGTTGTTGTATATTCCAGAAATTAGAATATTGAACCAGATTCTTCAAGCAAAGTTGTCATGGACAAAGGTTCACATGAAATAAATTCTATAATTGAAGAGTCCGTGAATTCAAAGTTGTATTGGGTAACATTATTTATCAAGTACTACTATAAGTTGTAACAATTTAGAAATCGGCTAATTCTTCTTCATTGTTTATTCTTTGCTTCTTCTTTTGTTCTTCATTTTAGTCTCCCGCCTTCAGTTTAGGTAAATGCTTTGTTTCCAACTTTATTTTACCTTTTAGTTTGTTGAGCGTAGTCATGTGACAATGCATTGAAATAACAAAGAACAAAGTTTCTTCCAAACTAGTTTGGAGAGAAACTGCTAAACTTCCTCATATTTCTTTTTGCTGAATTTAAAATCTAACCATCAATTTCATGCTCCTTAATGCTCTAATACGATATCAAATTTCATTAAAATCGGATATTTACTATTGATCAATTAACTTATTTTTATATACAACTTGTATTGTTCAAAAATCGGAATTATAACATTTATTTGATGACATAACAATTGATCTTTAATTTTCTTGAAATTCTTTGTGTTAATAAAGATGTAATAAGAATACGTAGAATCTAATTGTTAGATTTTCAAAATTCACACTAATATATATATATACGATGAAGAGTATGCTTTTTCTCCAAATTACTGAAAACTTTCTGTCTAAAAAAAAAAGAGTTTGAAAGTTTCTGACTCATTTATTGAGTCACCACTCTTCTTAATATGCCACGTTAATGTTAATTCGCAAGAATTTAATAAACCAAATTAGAAAAGCTTTAAATATCATTTTTATGAAATATAAAAGTTATCGTAAAAATTTATTATTTTATTAATTTCCACAAATGTTAGCATTTCTATAATTTATGATACACCATTGTTTTGTTTACTGTGCCATTTTTATTTTTGTTGATCGTTATTATTATTATTTTGTTTATGTTTTATTATTATTTATAATTGATATTGCATTGATTTTTAAAACATTATAATGATAAAGTTGTGATATGAAATAGATTTAAAATAGTCTTTATATTTATTTGACTATTTAGTCAAATTTTTCTATTTTGTACTAATTTCTAATACATTTATTTATATTTATATTTATATTTATAATTATAATTATTATTAAATTAATTTAACGTCTTCACGATTCAATCTCGATTAGATCTCGTCCAATTTTAAAAATCTTGAACTTGATCCTTTATAATTCCTTTAAACGGTCTGATTTCAAAATCATGATCTTTCCACTACATTTATTTTTATATTTTACAATATTGGGATTATTCACTTAACCAAGAGGCAAGAGCTGTTCATAAATTAAGCTGTTTCCAGGGTCAAAATATTCTGTCATTTTCCTTTTAACATTTGTAAAAAGTCCAGTATCTTGAGTCAGCAACCACGACAAGTTTGTCTCTTTTCTCATTTCTCAACAAATGTTTTATGCACAACTAATCCTTTGCATCTCGATTTTTTACTGGTGGGTGGGACCCACTCTTTGTCTGGCTATAAATTAAAGCCATTCATTTGGGTCAAGCTCTAGAGGATATATGTACAAGCCAAAGCATTGTTTTGAGAAAAAAAAAAAGAAGAAAAAGATGTTGGACTTCCTCATATCTTTCTATTTTAATAAAGATATTTAGTGGGCTGAAATGGGGTTGATAAATTTAGCAGATGACTTCCCACCTGACTTTGTGTTTGGTTCTGGGACCTCAGCTTATCAGGTCTGTTTATTAATAAAGCTCTGAATACATTCTTTTCAATTTTTTCTTAAAGATAACTTTCTTTTTTAAGTGCTATTTGTTTAGTTATTTCATTACTGAAAGTTGTAAAGAATTGATGATTTCTTCATATATGAAAGGTTGAAGGTGCAGCAAATGAAGATGGGAGGGGGCCTAGCATATGGGATTCTTTTGCCCATTCTGGTAAAGCTTCTTGTAATTAGTATTGCATTTTAAAGTCATATTCTAAACATTTTCCCCCAATTAGTATAACTAACTTGGTTTAAGTACATTTAAGGAAATAGTTTATTCCTGGTATTTGTTTATTGAATAAAAATGAGATTATTTGCATTCAAATTGATTAGTATATCAAAAGTACTATTAGTGCTCCAATAGTCCCATTTTTCAAGTGCTAGAAAATCAAAATCTCATCTATTCCATATAATGCGAATGACTATATATCACTTGGATTGATAAAATTAGAACTGAAATGATATAATTGCTAAGTCTATTTAGACCCTGTTGAAAACCCTGTTGAAAGACAAGAATAAAATAATTATAGTTAAAAGAGAGATAGAGAAAAACACAAGAGTTACGTGGTTGCAGACGGTTTACGTCCACATGATAAAGAGCTAGGATTAGCCATACATAGACTTACAATATATTGGGCCTTTTGGGCCATTAGATTAATAAAAACCCAATATCTAACAAAACCTCTTGGTTGATTTTATGGGCATTAACATTAATCAACTTTGCACATTAACCAATTATGAATTTAAATTTATTTTCGGTTAAGTAACCACAATATACAAGTCACCAATAATAATTAAAGTGTAGTGAAGTAAATAACTCAGTCAGCTACAGGGGGTTAACATAAATTTTTAGGGAAAATGCATGGAGGCAATGGGGATATAGCATGTGATCAGTATCACAAATACAAGGTATGCCAATACTCTTTTCCGAGGACTGTTTGCTGGGACTATAGGTTAGTTTATCCTGATTGGTTTGTGTCTGTCAAGTTGTGTGTAAAAGTCTTTATCCATTAATATATTACCACTGCATGAAGTATTTTTTAACCTTTAAATTTGAGTTAGAGTAGAACATGATCTAAACTTACACACTTTATAATACTGTGATAAATGATCAATTATCCAAAACTAAGATGCTAGAAAATGGTAAACCATAATTATAACAAAATGAAAGTGTTCTGCATGACAAATGTTCATTCCTTGATTGGCTGTGCTCTGCCTGATAGGATACTAATTATAATGACTCAAGACAAAAACTGAATTACTATATGCTCATTTAATTTGAACCATCTAATAGGACTATAGGACTGTGTTCTGTGTATGAAAAGGTTGATTACACTCTTGCAGGATGATGTCCAGCTCATGGTGGACACAGGTTTAGAGGCCTACAGATTTTCTATCTCATGGTCAAGACTTATTCCAAGTATGATCACAAATTTCTTTTATTAACAGAACATGAAGTGATTTAATACTTTTTCTCATACTTAAGGTACTTATTTTCTAATGCTTCAGATGGAAGAGGACCTGTCAATCCAAAGGGTCTACAATATTACAACAATCTTATCAATGAACTATCCAGCAATGGTTACTTTCCATCCAATCTTATATAACAATAGTACAATTTTCTCAAGTTGATAGAGTCCTTCTGTATGCTAATTTGTCCATGCCTTTTCTTCTGCTGATGTCTTTTGTTTCTTGATCAAGCAGGAATCCAACCTCATGTTACATTACATCACAGTGATTTCCCACAGGCACTGGAAGACAAGTATGGAGGATGGCTTAGTCGAGAAATGGTGTATGGTTCTCATCCTTCATATCTATCGTAGACAACTATTATGCTGGAGTGTATATATCCACATTCTGTGTGGTAAGAAGAAATCCTGGTTAGGAATAAGATTTAATAATCTAGATGTGGATGCAGGAAAGACTTCACGGCATATGCAGATGTCTGCTTCAGGAATTTTGGTGACAGGGTTTTACATTGGACTACTATGAATGAGGCCAATGTGTTCGTAATAGCGGGTTATGAATCGGGAGTTACGCCACCTGAACATTGTTCTCCTCCATTTGGCATTAATTGCACCAGAGGCAACTCCTCAACTGAGCCATACTTGGCAACTCATCATATCTTGTTAGCGCATGCATCAGCTGCTAGATTATATAAGGAAAAGTACCAGGTACTATTGAAGCGATTCATTTCAAGTGGCTTGGTCAATTTAATGAATTAATCAATGTTATTCCTTAACTATATGATGTTCAAAAATGAAGGTCATGCTTGGGTTTTTCAGCCTGAAGAAAGAAGCACCCTCTTTTAGTACTTTTGTGCCTTGTATTAAACTTTAGCATAACACATACCAAGGGGAAAAAAAGATACGAAAAATTGGAAATATATATATGAACAAATTGAGTGTGGCAATGCAGGACCAGCAGCACATGGATTTATAGGAATCAATCAGCTTTCTGATTCTTCCTCTAACAAACAAAACTGAAGATGTTATCGCCAAAGAGCCATGGACTTCATGATTGGTTGGTAAGTTACACATTCACGAACAAATTGACCTTACCTGCTGTCATCTCATTGTGGTGTTTATGAAGTGTAATGTGAATATGGTATAGCCCTAAAGTAAGTAGTCGTTACAAAGTTTAAGATTCTTTTGGTTTAGTTTTTTGTGATTGTTTTTTATTTGAAAACATCTGATTTTTTAATTTTTGCATTATATGCCATATATAAGCTTGGTTTCATGATATGCTTGGCATAGCAGGTATGCATATCCCTTGGTTTATGGAGACTATCCGATGTAATGAAAAATTTAGGCTCAAGACTTCCAGCCTTCAACAATTTTGAATCAAATCTGGTTAAGGGTTCATTTGATGATTAAATTACTATGCCATGTTGTAACATCAAGGATGACTCCAGCAAATAAACATGGAGGTCAGAGACTTTAATGCAGATATGGCGAAGGAGTTGACAGGTATATTCTATTATATATAGACTCAATACAATGGGACTAATCACCGTGATTAGGATTACCTCTAGCCTTTTCAACTTACCAATTCAACTCTGTCTGTCTGTTGTTGAATTTTACAATTTGGGGTTCATTCTTTTATTTTATACATGTGGTCCTCAATACACCATTGTGTGACCAAGTCTTTAGAGATGAAACTGAAGTAGCATACTACTTGTCCTATTGTGCCATTCAATGATATATATCAGTAACAAGGTGAGAAACATGAACATAAAATGCAGAGATGGTTTACTGTAAAGCCTATATCGGTGTAATACTAATTAGCCGACGACTCAGTTTTGGATCGCGCCATGGGTTTAAAGAACTGCTGGAGTATTTCAAGAAAGCTTATGGAAATCCTCCTATTTACATTCATGAGAATATCTCTCTCTCTCTCTCTCACACACACACACACACACACACACACACACACACACACACACAAACACACATGCGCGCCATGCAAAATGAGTTTGTTTGCATGTGTGCTTGCTTCCTTAGAACTGAAGAATATTCATCAAAGTAATGCAGAGATCATTTTGATAGAAATATGATTTTAATACAGAATTTTCTTTTCTCTTTCTTTTTCTTTCTTTCTTTCTTTTCAAGTGATTTTAGTCCTCTTAATATGTTTCTTATTTTTAAGAGTGACTCTGCTTTTTATTTGAATCACAACATTAGTAACTACAGAGCGATAATAAGCCTTTATTGGCAGACTTATTGCAAATGAGAAGAATTTCTTTTACTTTATCTTCAATTTTATCATTTGTAAAAGCTGTACCAGTTTTGGTATATGACTGATACATAGAAATATACTGATTATCGCCACAATTTGGCAATTTATAATACATTATCTGAAAAAACAATCAATTGGCAGCCTGCATAGAGGATCAATATCCATGAACTAAATGTTTAATAGAACGTCAACTGTTTTACTCTCGATTTCAAATGTTTGCACCATTCAAAATAAAAGTGACCAAACAATGAACAAATGAGTTACTTTAAATAAAAAGAAAGAAAAACCTAATTGAATTTTCATATTTTCTTCGATTGCCCTCTCAAATACCATTTGTTCTAATTTATGATTGTTGTTCATGTTTGGGGGAAAGTACGTAGCTAAGTTCAAAATCCAATTTTATTTTCATTTTAAGTGATCCCTTAATTGAGAAACTTAATCTTTTTTTTTTGTTAGAGAGAATCTAATCTTGGTTGTAATGTTTTTGCAGGACATCAAACACCACACAATTCATCATTGGAAGATGAGCCAAGGGTGAACTACTTGCATGGACATATTGGGGCTTTGCTTGATGCACTGAGGTATGCCCATTTTCTATTGATTTCTGTTTAAATCTTATAAATAATCTAAAATTATTTTAAATACTACCTTCACTATAGTCTGAGTGTCTGCAACTCTAGACATCCTGATCCTATCTCAGTGGTCACATCGCAAATAGGGAGATCACAGAAGTGGCTCAAAATACTAACAGAACCCAAAACTCAATACATTAGAAGAGTTCTCTAACTGTCTCTTGTCTAATACCAATAACACAGCAAGATATTTACATTTCTCTGCTACAACACATGTGGCGAGAAGAGAAAGTTCATAAACTGTTGTCTAATTTGCCAACACAATATTTAACAAACTTATCACCTAAAGTCTCAAGTTGTGGGGTGTAATTAGTTGTCACACCAATTTAAGACACATAATCATCACAGTTAATTCCATTTCATACGTTATAATTCCATTTCATACACTTGTAAAACTAGATTGATGGATGATCTGATATGTATATTCCTTTATGTTTTCCTGAAAAACTAAGTTAGCTGTCATCAGCTAATTTATACATTGGAGAAAATTATTATAAGTTTTGCAATGGCCAATATTATATGGTTTTTACTTCTTTGACATAATAATTCTTCTTTTCTTCTAATCTAATTTTGGAATAATGGATCAACATGAGAGGCTATTTTCAATGGTCCTTCTTGACAATATTATTGACGGCTTTGAATCAAGCTTGGCCTTTACTATGTAGACGTGACAACTGGATTTTAAAAGGCAACCAAAAGCTGCTCACTTACCCCATTTCTGAAGACTAAAGGTGCTGGCCTGATGGGTTTATCAAACTTGAGAAGAATTTAATTGAATTTTCCCATGCTCACTTCTCCTGCAGATCCTGCCATTCCTTGCATAATGGTGTGCTGTTACCTTGTCTGCACGTTGCTGTTTATTGTTTTCTAGAAGTATATTATTTACCAATATACTACTTCGGAGCTTATTTTTTTCAAAAACTGTAATAAACATCCTGTAACCTTCTTCAGTTTAAATTTCAAATAACATAATTCAGGGATTTCCAACCTCATTTAGTCAGTCACATGTGCATGCGCACATTCACACAGACAGTTTTCAGTCATTTGTTTGAATATAAAATGTTTAGAAGTATATCTGCTTTCATAAGACAGACAATGGTAAAGCTAATCAAACTGTCGGAGGAGTTTTGTTCAAGTACTAACTGTTAAGACAGAAACGAAATAGTCATATATGAGTGGAGATGACTTCAAATTTGTACAAGAAGAGAGACATACTGAATTCTGTTACACTTCTTTTTGTTACTAGAAGCAAACAAAGCTTTTGGGGACAGTTTTTGGGTGATGAACAAACAAGTATTTGTTGGACAAAGAGACTCTTCTCTCTGCTGTTCTAGGATTTGGAAGGAACAGACTAAAATAAGCTTGGACATTCTGTTAAAGCATTAAAATCTAGCTTGAAATTTCTTGATTTTTACTTTAATTTTTTTGTAATCTATTATTATTTTATTTATTATTATTATTTTTAAGTTCAGCTTGAAATTCATTTGAAATTGAACAAGATAACCATCCTATCTTGCACATGAAATCCAGATCTGGATGAGACAAGTAATAATCTTGTGTGGTAACTATCGATTTCAAGAATGCATATTATCCATCGAAACTTACGTACAATACTATACTGATACAACTTTTCGTATTTGTAGTGATTAAGTACTGAAGCCCTCCAAGCTATTGCTAGTGCTGCCTAGCTATTGTAGATCGAATCTTAAGTCTTCTCGTTACTCATTGCCCATGGATGGAGCCACTTGCCCTCAAAAATTTTTTAAAAATATTAGTATAAGGATAGGTACTAATTTTAAGAATTTTATTTTATAAAACGGACAAAGCTTACTTACAAATTACCAGAATCAAAACTACAAACTCACTCAATAAAATAAATGTTACTATATATATATATATATATATATTTTTAAAAGAAACTTGTATTTCATTAACATAAGAAAAGGAGTACAACAGAGGATAGAAGCTAACAGATCATCCTAGGCTAGAATGAAATAAATGAGCTAAGAAGGGCGGGAATAACACCCTTCCATAGATTGGAAGCTTGGTTACATTTATAGCAAATTGCCAGCCCATGAGCAACTTGTTGTAATCCCATTCACGTGACTGAACGAACAACAGGAGAAAATTGACTTCATGGATTGAATGTTATGCACCGGGACACCTATAACGCCACCATAACAAGCCTGGTAAACAAGCGTAATCGAACCGTCGAATCGCATATTCATTGTGCCTTAAGGTACGTTAAATATCACACACCTAGATATTATTTACTATATAACTATGTTTTTATATTTCTGATGATACCTTAAATTATAAAACTTCAGAATTTAAAATTTTATCAATTTACATAATTATCGATTAATTTTCTAAATTTTGCAAATATGGAGGGATATTAGAAAAACAGAATCTAATGAATTTGTCAAAATTCACTTATAAAAAAGATATTGAGTAAGGTTGTAACTTGAAACTATAACAAATTTTGTATTAAACTTTGTCTTTTATAAAATTACATTTTTCCAATTCTCTTAGCAATATCATTAATTCTTTTAAGAGTAATGTTATAGTCACAAACTTTTCTACAACATTTTTACAAATTATTGAGATAACAAATTCTAATTGGTTTGTATTTGCCTGCTTACTTATATCATTTTTTACTTAATTAATAATCCATCATTACATAAGATTTTATAAAAATCTTATAAATCTAACATTTTCTCCTCCTCTTTTTAAAGACCATAAAATAAAACCTATAGATCTAAAATCTAAAATAAAATATACTAGCCCAAAAAAATTAGTCCAATAAACCAATTTTACCCCCAAAAAAAACCAGACTCTTTAAAAATTTTAAACAAAATAATTTGTCTTTACTGCCAGTTAGACACAAAAGAAAAATAGCAGCCAACAACAAAGCCACTCCCCTTAACTCTAAGTTCTGACTCCATTCCTGCATTGCCTCAAGTCTAAACATCACTTGTAAACTGATATCTCAGCTACTCCAAGACAGATTTGATGTCTTCTGAGGTTTCAACATAAAGTCCAACACAACTTAGTGATCATGGTGCATGTTTGGAACAATAGACCTCTCAAAGATGAACAAATATTGGGAGAGGTAGAGCCCAAGGAATTCCCAAGTGTTTTTCTGTTTTGTGACCAGTCTTTCCTCTTAGTAACTTGATTGAATTTCTGCTAACAGGTGAAGTTTTGGGGTTAAAACTGAATTGCCTATGAAAGCCTGTGGAAAGCCAACTTGATGGGCTTCTAAAACAGGTTGCTCGACCAAGAGTTTTGTGGAGTTATGGCTAAAAGTTTATGTACAAAATCCCAGTTTTTGTCGATCAATCAAGTCTTCATTATTAACTAAGATCTTCAAATTAACATTCTGAACATAATACAACCATACTATATATTACAATGGAATATTGACCATCAATTACGAATAAATTTATCATAGAATTAGTCATTACTAAAAATCCCAAGAAACTCAAAACTCCAAATAACCACAACTAACACTCCACAAGAATAATTAATTCTCCACACCATGTGCCTAAGACCAAAGTTGTTTTTGTCTCTCTCTCTCTAAAACAACCAGAAAGCCACGTCTTTTTGTGTGTGAGGTTTGACATACCTTATAAAAAAAAGACGAAAGGTTGGTAAATGGCAAAATCAATGTCATAAAAAAACAAAAAAAAACAATCTCAATCACGCAGGAGGGATTTCTATGTCATGATTCTATGTAACAAATAACATATGAACTTGGTGCACCTCAAATTCAACTCACATATTATAGCATCCACGTAAAATTCAAGCAACATATTATATCAAAGCAGCAGGCGGCAGATGACACTATTGAGTCTAGATTTTAGGTTGGCAAATCGTGAACAAAAGGGTCATATTAGTCTTTTATGTATTTTTTAGACAAGCATATCAAAGATTCAAGTTTCTTTAAGTTTGATAGTCTTCTATAGCTAGTCAATCGATCAAATACCAGATTTCGATCAATCAAGCTCATTTTAGATCAATCAAAATGTGTCAGGTGAAAATCGTGAGTTCAGTCCATTTAGCTCATCAAGTGACTATGGTTTCATGCATCTAAGCCTAAAGTACATAAGAATAACCTAGAGCAAGTTAAAAAGACTTTTAGAGAGCTACTGATCACTTAATCATGATCTCTCCACTAAATTTATTTTTATTTTTTAAAATATTGGTATTATTCACTTAACCAAGAGGCAAGAGCTGTTCATAAATGAATTTGTTTTCAAGTGGGCCCACTTTGGTAGTGATTTCAGATTAAATGATACCATATCGGTATCAAAATTCAATAAACAGAAGCATATCAGAAGAAAAATAACTAATTCTATTAACAAATAAAAGACAAGTTGTTAGTAGATAGTTATTTTTACACACATATCTCTATTTATCGAAGTTTTAATGGACGATCAGTAAAGATTACCTACAAAATATTTTTCCCTTATTTCTAAACAAAACCAACAAACACCAACACACCAAGGAATGCTAAGCGTCAAAATATTCGCCATTTTCGGTCTAGATTAGGTCCAATGTCCAATGACACTGAACCCGTTGGAATTGTAAAACATGTCTATTTTTGAAGAAATAAGGCTCGTGAATTTTGTTCGCAAGGTTCCCAAGGTTGACAAATTACAATCTTATTTCTTTAGCCTTTTGGGATAATTAGGTTCGATTCAATATTATTACTTATTCGCTCCAAATGGGTAATCTACTAAAAATACCGTAGTTTGGTAAACAACCGGAACAAGAACTCCACCCTATTCCACTGTAAAATTTCGCAAGCCATTCCAATTTCATTTTGGAGAAATGATAAATACCTAATAAATTCAAGATTCGCCGATGAAGCCTGTGGCTTAAAAAAAAAAAAAAAAAAAAAAAACTCTTCTTAAAACCAAAACAAATTTGCATTTTGTAAACCAAAACCTCAAAAGGAAAAAAAAATGAAAAGAAATGAAATGAACAGTTGTACATGTACAGGCAGTACAACTAAAAAAATCGTATTGAGAAATTCCAGACTCAAACTGGTAAGGCGTGACCGTCGCACCTATCAAGAGAAATGCAAGCTACGAACAAGGAGCAAGGCAAACATAGATGTAAAAGCAGGGGATTGAAATGATAAAATTTAAAAGATGAAGTTCGTAAAATCATTTACAAAAGACGCTGGCAAGTATAAGAATAAAAAATAATTAAAAAGTTATAAGAATATATGTAATAAAAATAATAAAACGTTGAAATTTATATTAGACGACAAGGCTACTGAGCGAATCGTTAATTATCCACTTTGTAGTATTACTTTATTATAAATTTTTTTTTTTTTGCATTTTAGTTAATTTTTTTTTTTGAGTTTTTCCTTTTACTGAAAAGATCCCAATATATCATAAGTCATAAATTACTGATCAAAATTTGATTTATTGACATAAAAATTTAGGATGGTCCCAAAATTTTTTTAAAGGTAAATAACATAAAATTTTAAATTATTATATAATTATTTTTTTTAAGCGCCAGGCACGATCCTAGAACTATCCTAGCCATGCTGCATCATACCAATTTTTGGGACATGTCATCATTCTAACAGTGATCCAATGCACCGAAAGCACCGGTGGCCTGATCATTTTCCTTTTAACATTTGTAAAAAGTCCAGTATTCAAGTCGGTAACCAGGACAAGTTTGTCGCATTCTCATTTCTCAGCGTACTAAAGTTACTAACTTTTATGCACAACCAATTCTTTGCATGTCGATTTTTCTAATGGTGGGACCCACTCTTTGTCTGGCTATAAATTAAAGCCATTCATTTGGGTCAAGCTAGAGGATACATGCATGCTTTCAAAGCATTGTTTTGAGAAAAAAAAAAAAAGAAGAAGAAAAGATGTTGAGCCTCTCATATCTTTCTATTTCTTCTGGTAAACATATCAGTGGTTGAAGCACTGGGGGTTGATAAATTTAGCAGAGATGACTTCCCACCTGACTTTGTGTTTGGTTCTGGGACCTCTGCTTATCAGGTCTGTTTATTAATTAATGGTTTTATACAGTCTTTTCAATTTTTTTCTTAAACATAACTTTATTATTATTATTATTATTTGAAGTGTTTATTTTGTTTGTTTTGTTATTTCATTACTAAAAGTTGTAAAGAATTGATGATTTCTAATAGATAATTATTCTCTATTTCTTCATATCCTTGAAAAAATGTTTATATATATGAAAGGTTGAAGGTGCAGCAAATGAAGATGGAGGGAGCCTAGCATATGGGATTCCTTTTCCCATTCTGGTAAGCTTCTTTATAATTAGTATAGTATTTTAAGTTATATTCTAATCATTTTCCAAAAGTAAATTAATGTTCTATTATACAAACTAACTTGGTTAATATGTAGTAACATTTTTATGAAATAGTTTATTCCCTGGTATTTGTTTATTAAATAAAATGAGATTATTTGCATTCAAATTGATTAGTATATCAAAAGTACTATTAAGGTCATATTGTCCCATTTTTTCAAGTGCTGAAAATCAAAATCTCATCTATTCCATATAAAGCGAATGACTATATATCACTTTGGATTGATAAAATTAGAACTGAAATGAGATATAATTAAGCTAAGTCTATTTAGAACCTTCTCTCAAAATAAATAAGAAAAAGTCTATTTAGACCCTATTAGAGAAGAATAAAATAATTTAGAGAAGTAAAAGCAAGAGAGAGAGAGAGAGAAAACACAAGAGTACATGGTTTCAGCCTGATGGCCTATGTCCACATGATAAAGAGCTAGGATTAGCTCCTACATAGACTTACAATATATTGGGCCTTTTGGGCCATTTGATTAATATAAACCCAATATCTTTAGCAAACCTCTTGGTTGATTTTTATGTGGGAATTAATCAAACTTGCACATTAACCAATTATGAATTTAAATTTATTTTCAGTTAAATAACCAAAATATACAAGTCACCAATAATAATTAAAGTGTATAAAGTAAATAACTCAGTCAACTGGTGATGAAGTGGAAAACCTATAAAAGCAATATTCATAGGAAAACCCAGGGGTTAACAAAAACTTCTAAATTTTCAGGGAAAATGCATGGAGACAATGGGGACATAGCATGTGATCAGTATCACAAATACAAGGTATGTACAATAATTTTTTTCCGAGGACTATTTGATGGGACTATGGGTTATTTATCCCCTGGATTGGTTTGTGTCTAACAAGGTGTGTAAAAGTATTTATCCATTAATATATTACCAATTGCACAAGTAGTATTTTTAACTTCTTTTAAATTTGGGTTAGAGTGGAAACATGATCTAAACTTAGCACCACTTTTTATAATACCATGATAAATGATGAATTGTCCCAAAAACTTAAGATGTTAGAAAATTGTAAACCATAACAAAATGAAAGTGTTTTGCATGACAATTGTTCATTCCTTGATTGGCTGTGCTCTGCCTGATAGATACTAATTATACGACCCATGACAAAACCAACTAATTATATGCTCATTTAATTTTAACCATCCAGTAATATGACTATAGGAGTGTGGTCTGTGTATGATAAGGTTGATCACACACATGCAGGATGATGTCCAGCTCATGGTGGACACAGGTTTAGAGGCCTATAGATTTTCTATCTCATGGTCAAGACTTATTCCAAGTATGATCACAAATTTCTTTCATTAACCGAACAAGAAGTGATTTAGTACTTTTTCTCATGCTTAAGCTGCTTATTTTCTAATGTTTTAGATGGAAGAGGACCTGTCAATCCAAAGGGTCTACAATATTACAACAATCTTATCAATGAACTATCCAGCAATGGTTACTGTCCATTCCAATCATATGTGACAATAGTACAATTTTCTCAATTTGATATCCTTCATGCTAATTTGTCCATGCCTTTTTTTCTGCTGATGTCTTTTGTTTCTTGATCAAGCAGGAATCCAACCCCATGTTACATTACATCACAGTGATTTCCCACAGGCACTGGAAGACACGTATGGAGGATGGCTTAGTCGAGAAATGGTGTATGGTTCTCATCCTTCATATCTATTGCAGACAACTATTATGCTGGAGTGTATATATCCATTCTGTGGTAAGAAGAAACTTGGCAAGGGGAATGTGATTTAACACCTGTGATGTGGGATGCAGAAAGACTTACGGCATATGCAGATGTCTGCTTCAGGAATTTTGAGACAGGGTGTTACATTGACTACTATGAACGAGGCCAATGTTCGTGGCCATGTTATGAATCGGGATTTGCCACCTGAACATTGTTCTCCTCCATTTGGCATTAATTGCACCAGAGGCACCTCAACTGGTTTACATTTCTACAACTTATCATCTTAATGCATGCATCAGCTGTTGGATTACAAGGAAAAGTACCAGGTACTATCGAAGCTATTCATTTCAAGTGGCTTGGTCAATTTTAATGAATTAATCAATGTTATGCCTTAATCTATGTATGTTCAAAATGAAGATCATGTTTAAATTAGCCTGAAGAAAGAAGCACCCTCTTTCAGTACCTTTGTGTCTGTTCAACTAGAATAACATATACAGGAAAACAGAATGAAAAATTGGGAACATAAGGAACAAATTGAGGCGGCAAATGGTGACCAGCAGTGGATTTATAGGAATCAATCTCTTAGCTTGGCTTCTTTCCTCTAACAAACAAAACTGAAGATGTTATTGCCACTCGAAGAGCCATGGACTTCCAGATTGGTTGGTAAGTTACACATTCACGAACAAATTGACCTTACATGCTGTCATCTCATTGTGGCGTCTATGAAGTGTAATGTGAATATGGTATAGCCCTAATGCAAGAAATATTACAAAGTTTGAGATTCTTTTGGTTTAGGTTTTTGATTGTTTTTTGTTGTGAAAACATCTGATTTTTTATTTTGCATTATAAGCCATATATAAGCAAGGTTCAAATTCTTTATTTTTTAGGCTATCATGATCTGCTTGGCATTGCAGGTATGCAGATCCCTTGGTTTATGGAGACTATCCCGATGTAATGAAAAAATATTTAGGCTCAAGACTTCCAGCCTTCACCAATTTTGAATCAAATCTGGTTAAGGGTTCTTTGACTTTCTAGGATTAAATTACTATAACATGTTGTACATCAAGGATGACTCCAGCAAACTAAACATGGAGGTCAGAGAGACTTTGATGCAGACATGGCAATAGAGTTGACAGGTATATTCTATTATATATAGACTCATCACAATGGGGACTAATTTCACCAGTGATTAGATTACCTTCTAGCCTTTCTCAGCTTACTTGATCAACTCTGTCTGTCTGTTGTTGAATTTTACAATTTGGGCTTCATTCTATTATTTTATACATGATGGTCTCAATAAATTCACCATTGTGTAACCGAGTCTTTAGAGATGAAACTGAAGTAGCATAATACTACTTGTCCTATTGTGCAGCTATTCAAAATGATATATCAGTAAATAAGGTGAGAACATGAACATAAAATGCAGAGATGGTTTACTTGTAAATATATTGGTGTAATAATAATTAGCCTATTTGGACTCAGTTTACTGAGCCTTTGGGGTCGTAAGAACTGCTGGAGTATTTCAAGCAAGCTTATGGAAATCCTCCTATTTACATTCATGAGAATGGTCTCTCTCTCTCTCTCTCACACACACACACACACACGTATTACACACACATGTGCACTCATGCACAAAGAGTTTGTTTGTATGTGTGCTTCTTGCTCTGTTAGAATTGAAGAATCATTCATCAAAGTAATGCTAGAGGTCATTTGATAGAAATATGATTTTTAACACAGAATTTTCTTTTCATGATTTTAGTCCTCTTAATATAAGTTTTTATTTTAAAAAATTTTGATTCCTCATTTTGAATCACAAAGTTAGAATTACAGAGCGCATAATAAGCCTTTATTGGCAGGCTTTGTTGGTAAATGCGAAGAAATTCTTACTTTATCTTCAATTTTAATATTTGTGAAAGCTTTCTAGTTTTGTATATGACTTGATAGATGGACATAGAAGGTGACTACCATCACTATTTGGCATTTTATAATACATTATCTGAAACAACAATCACCTGGCGTTCGCAGGGTCAATATCCATGAACTAAATGTATTTGATAGAATGTCAACTGTTTTACTGCCAAATGTTTGCACCATTCAGTAAAAGTGATCAAACAATGAACAAATGAGTTACTAAAAACCCCAATTGAATTTTTTTCTATATTTTCTTTCCATTTCCTCTCAAATACCATTTGTTCAAAACTTATGATTGTTGTTCATGTTTGGGGTAGTAGGGCATGGTTCAAAATCCAATTTTATTCTCATTTACGTGATCCTCTTAATTGAGAAACTTAATCTTTTTCTCTTTTTTTTTTTTTGTTAGTGAGAAACTTAATCTTGGTTGTGGATGTTTTTGCAGGATACAGAGCACTACACAATTCATCATCATTGGAAGATGAGTAAGGTGAATTACTTGCATGGACATATTGGGGCTTTTGCTTAATGCACTGAGGTAAGCTCCATTTTCTATTGATTTCTTTTTAAATATTTAAAATAATCTAAAATTATTTTAAATATTACCTTCACTATAATCTGAGTGTCTGCAACTCTTGACATCCTGATCCTAGCTCAGTGGTCACATCGCAAATTAGGGAGATCACGGAAGTGGCTCAAAATACTAACAGAACCCAAAACTTAATACATCAGAAGAGTTCTCTAATTGTCTCTTGTCCAGTTCCAATAACACAGCAAGATATTTACATTTCTCTGCCACAACACATGTGGCGAGGAGAGAAAGTTCATAAACTGTTGTCTAATTTGCCAACACTAAATTTAGCAAACTTATCACCTAAAGTCTCAAGTTGTGTAATTAGTTGTCACTCCAATTTAAGACATAATCATCTCAATTAACTCCATTTCATACACTCTAAACTAGATTGATGGATGATCTTGATATGTACATTCTCATGTTTTCCTCAAAATCTGGGTTAGCTGTCATCAGCTAATTTATACATTGGAGAGCATTATTATAAGTTTCTAAATGTTTTTGCATTGATATATGCTTATTTTTGACATAATTCCCTTCTTTTTCTCTCTTTCTCGAATCTAATTTGGAAGGAATGATCAAACATGAGAGGCTATTTTCAATGGTCCTTCTTTTGATTTATTTGAGTTATTGCTATTTTTAATCGCTTTCAAGGGCCTGTACTATTACGGATGACCTGGATTTAAAAAGGCAACCAGCTTTCTGCTCATTGGTACTTACTTTGAAGACTAAAGGTGTCAGTTCAGATGGGTTTATCAAACTTGAGAAGAATCACTGCATTTTCCCATGCTCACTTCTCTCGGTAGATTCTTCAATTCCTTGTTGCATAATGGTGTGCTAGTATACCTTGCTTCTGCACTGCTGCTGTTTATTGTTTTCTAGAAGTATATTACTTACCAATATACTACTGGAGCTTAGTTTTTAAAATCACAAATATCCTGTAACCTTCTTCACTAATTTCAACAACATAATTCAGGTTTTTCCAACTCATCTGTCAGCTCACATGCACGCACGCACACACTGAAAGTTTTCAGTCATTTGTTTGAAGATAAAATGTTTAGAAGTATATCTGCTTTCATAAGACAGACAATGGCAAAGCTAATCAAACTGTCGGAGGAGTTTTAGTTCAACTTTAACTGTTAATAGAAATTAAGTAAATATATATGAATGGAGATGACTTCAAATTTGTACAAGAAGAGAGACATGCTGAACTAGTGAACTCTGTTACACTCCTTTCTGTTACCATATGCAAACAAAGCTTTTGGGGACAGTTTTTGGGTGATGGAACAAACAAGTAATAATTTGTTGGACAAAGAGACTCTTCTCTCTGCTGTTCTAGGATTTGAAAGGAACGGACTAAAATAAGCTTGGACATTCTGTTAAAGCATTAAAATCAAGCTTGAAATTCTCTGATTTTTTATTTTTTATTTTTTTAAATCTAATATTTATTTTATTTTTATTTATTTATTTATTGTTATTTTTAAGTTCAACTTGAAATTCATTCGAAATTAAACAAGATAACCATCCTATCTTCCACATGAAATCCTGATTTAGATGAGACAAGTAATAATCTGTGTTAACTATCAATTTCAAGAATGCATATTATCCATCAAAACTTACATACAATACTGATACAACTTTTCATATTTGTAGTCAGATTAAGTACCCAAGCCCTCCAAGCTCCGGCCAATAGTGCTACCTAGCTATTGTAGATCATATCTTAAGTCCCCTTCTTTTTTTTTGATAGACATATCTTAAGCCTTATTAAGTTACTCATTGCCTCATGGATTGGAGCTACACCTTTTGTCTCAAATTTTTTTCAATATTAGTATATAAGTCCACTTCAATTTTTTTAAAAATATTAAGATATGTATAGTACTAATTTTAGCACCGTATTCTATATAAATTACACTTTACCCTCTTAACAATATCACTGACTTTAAAAGAATGCCATAGCTACAAACTTTTTACAACATTTTTACAAATTATCGGTATAACAAATTCTAATCTGGTCAGATCCAACTCGCATTTATATACTTTTTACTTACTACAAATCCACTCACCAAATCAGCAATTTAAAAAAAAATCAGAACCTAGCATTTTTCTTTAAAACCATAAAAATCTATAAATCTAAAATAAAATTATTAGCCCAAAAATTAGTCCATCAAACCAATTTATCCCCCCAAAAAAAAAAAAAAAAAGAACCTGAACCTTTAAAAATTTTAAACAAAATAATTTGTCATTAATCAGCAGTGGACAAAAAAATAATAAATAAATAGCAGCCAACAACAGAGCCGCTCTCCTTCACTCCAAGTTCAAGTCTAAACATCACTTGTAAACTGATCTCTCAGCTACTCCAAGACAGATTTGATGTCTGGCTCTGAGGTTTCAACATAAAGTCCAACACAAGTTTAGTGATCATGGTGCATGTTTGGAACAATAGACCTCTCAAAGATGAACAATATTGGGAGAGGTAGGAAGCCCAAGGAATTCTCTCTTAAGTATTTATCTCTGTTTTGTGACCGCCTTCCTCTCTGAGTAACTTGGATTGAATTTCTGTTTTGGCATGTGTAGGGTTTTGGGGTTAAAACTTAAATACCTATGAAAAGCCCAAAAAGCCAACTCGATGGGTTTCTAAAATAGGGTTGCTCGACCAAGAGTTTTGTGAGTTATGGCTAAAGTTTTTGTCCAAAATCCCAGTTTTTGTTGATCAATCAAGTCTTCATTATTGACTAAGATCTTCAAATCAACAATCTGAATATAATCTTCAGTCTTCAACCTTTAATACAACCATACTATATACATTACAATGGAATATTAACCAGCAATTACAAATAAATTTATCATAGAATTAGTCATCACTAAAAATCCCATGAAACTCAAACTCCAAATACAACTCATAGAGGTCTCTCTCACCACAGCTAACACTCCACAAGAATAATTTATTCTCCAATAATTTATGTGCCTAAGACCAAATTTGTTTTTCTCTCTCTCCCTAAGACAATCCAGAAAGCCACGCGTCTTTTTGTGTGTGAGCTTTGACTATACCTTATCATAAAAAAGACGAAAGGTTGGTAAATGGCACAATCAATGTCATAAGAAAAAAAAATCAATGTTAGGCACACAGGAGTGGGATTTCTAAGTAATGATTCTATGTAACAAATAACATATGAACTTGGTGCACCTCAAATTCAACTCACATATTATAGCATCCACCTAAAATTCAAGCAACATATTATAATTTATAACAAGCAGCAAGGCAGATGACACTGTTAGTCTAGATTTTAGGTTGGCAAATCATGAACAAAAGTGGCTTATATTTGTTTTGAAGTGTATTTTTTAGACAAGCATATCAAAGATTCAAGTTTCTATAAAGTTTGATAGTTTTTGATAGCTAGTCAATCGATCGAATAGCCAAGATTTCGATCAATCAAGCTCATTTTGGATCAATCGAAATGTGTCAGGTGAAATTGTGAGTTCAGTCCATTCAGCCCATCAAGTGACTATGGTTTCATGCATCTGCTTTAGTAAAGTATATGTTGAAACCTAGAGCAAGGAAAGACTTTTAGAGAGCTACTGATTGTAAACTTGAAGGTACACTGCTTCTTGCTCTCAAAAGTCTATTTTGGTGATCAAGCTTGAAGAAAATTCAAAACGTAGTGGTGTTGTTGTTGCATATTCCAAAAGTTAAAATGCTGAACTAAAAGTGTTTGAAGTTGTGGACAAAGTTTCACATGCAACAAACTCGATAATTGAAGAGTCCATGAATTCAAAACCGTTGGGTAAAATTAGTAAGTACTACTAAATTGTAGCAATTTAGAATTTGGTAATTTTATTTTGTAAAACTTCAATTCGGTTAGTGGATTCAGTTTTGCTTCCAGGGTTGGTAAGGTCAAGCCTCCTTTGTGGTTTTTACTTTGGAACCATATTATGTGGTATATTTCCACCACATTTATTTTTGTTTTTACAATATTGGTGTTATTCATGACCTAACCAAAAGTTGTTTGGCCTTAAAATTGGTTAACCGTTGTTTTCAGGCTCTAAACAAACCGACAAACTCCACGAATGCAAGTGTCAATATACTCTGTAACTTTCCTTTGAACTTTCCTTTTAACATTTGTAACGTCCATTATCCTAAGTCAGCAACAAGGACAAGTTTGTCTCTTCTCAATATACTTATGCATGCAGAACCAATCCTTTGCATGTCGATTTCTACTGGGACACACTCTTTGTCTGGCTATAAATTCAAAGCCATTCATTTGGGTCAAGCTAGAGAATAATATATACAAGCATGCTTTCAAAGCATTGCTTTGGGAAAATGTTGATTCTCTCTTATTTCTTTCTATTTCTTCTGATAAACATATCAGTGGTTGAAGTACTAGGGGTTGATAAATTTAGCAGAGATGACTTCCCACCTGACTTTGTGTTTGGTTCTGGGACCTCGGCTTATCAGGTCTGTTTATTAATTAATGGTTTTATACATTCTTTTCAATTTTTTCTTAAACATAGCTTTATTAAAGAAAAAGAAAAAAAAACAGTGCTATTTGTTTAGTTATTTCACACAAAGTTGTCAAGAAGTGATAGATTTCTAATAGATACTAATATTCTCTATTTCATATCCTGAAAAAATGTTTATATATATGAAAGGTTGAAGGTGCAGCAAATGAAGATGGGAGGGAGCTCAGCATATGGGATTCCTTTTCCATTCTGTAAGCTTTATAATTAGTAGTTTTGGTTATATTCAATCATTTTCCAAAAGTAAATTAATGTTCTATTATACAACTAATTTGGTTAATATGTAGTACATTTTTAGAAATAGTTATTCCTGGTATTTGTTTATTAAATAAAAATGAGATTATTGGTATTCAAATTGATTAGTATCAAAGCACTATTAGTGCTTATAATAGTCCCATTTTTCAAGTGCTAGAAAATCAAAATCTCATCTATTCCATATGAAGAATGACTATATATCACGTGAATTGATAGATTTGAACTGAGATGAGATATAATTAAGCTAAGTCTATTTAGAATTCATGTTGGTTACTTCAAGATTAAATAATGAGTACAAAAGCAAGAGAGAGAGAAAGAGAGAGAAAACACAAGGAAGCATGTAAGCTCAACCCGACACTCGGAGTAAAACTCTGGAGGGGAAGACTACTGTGTTCTCAATCGTTGATCATACGAATTTAAGATAAAAGAACTAATATTAAATTTACATGGACTTACGACAATGGGCCTTAGATTGATATATACCCAATATCTTTAACAAAATGCTGAAATTAATCAAACGTTGCACATTAACCACCATGACTAATTTGCTTTCGGGTTAAGTAACTACAATAAATTAGTCACCAATAATAATGAAGTGAAGTAAGTACAATGTAATAATTTAGTGATATGAAACCACTATGGGGATTTCAATTACTATTTTTAAATTTTCTTTAGGAAACGCATGGAGCTACGAGACATAGCATGTGATCAGTATCACAAAATACAAGGTATGTACAATAATTCTGCTGATCATCTTACTTTTTTAAACGAATCTCCATTTGTTTCACTGGTAGAATACCACATCACCCACTAACTAAATAAATTAGATTAAACCCACTACCACTTATTACAGATATTTAAAATAAAAGGGCATGCCCAAGCAACAGCATTAAGGTAAGTCAAACACTAATTTTGTGTGTTACAGGATATGTAAAAGTATTCACCCTATAATATATTACCAATATTTGCACACTTAGTATTTTTTACTTTTTAAATTTGAGATAGAGTGGAAACATGATTTAAACTTAGCTCCACTTTTTATAATACCATGATAAATTATAAGTTGTCCCAAAACTTAAGTTGTTAGCAAATGGTAAACCATAATTAATTATAACAAAATGAAAGTATTCTGCATGACAAATACTCATTCCTTGATTGGCTGTGCTCTGCCTGATAGATACCAAATTATACGGCCCATGACATAACCAACTAATTATATGCCCAATTTATTTGAACCATCTAGTAATAGGAGTATATTGATCACACTTGTATGATGTCCAGCTCCATGGTGGACACATAGAGGCCTATAGATTTTCATCTCATGGTCAAGACTTATTCCAGGTGGCATCACAAATCTCTTTCATTAACTGAGCAAGAAGGATTTAGTACTTTTCTCATGCTTGAGCTTCATTTTCTAATGTCAGATGGAAGAGAATCGTCAATCCAAAGGCTACAATATTACAACAATCTTATCAACGAACTATCCAGCAATGGTTACTGTCCATTCCCATCATAAATGACAATAGTCCAATTTTCTTGGCATTGATTGAGTCTTCTGCATGACTTGTTTCTGATCGCTATAAATCCAACTTCATGTTACATCATGATTTCTACATACCAGAAGACAAGTATGGAGTGATGTATTTAGTCGAAAAATGGTGTATGATTCTCATCCTTCATGTCTATTGTAGACAACTATTATGCTTGAGTGTATGTATCCACATTCTGTGTGGTAAGCAGAAAACCTGGCAAGGAATGTGATTTAATAATCTAGATGTGGATCCAGGAAAGACTTCACGGCATATGCAGATGTCTGCTTCAGGAATTTTGGTGACAGGGTGTTACATTGGACTACTATGAACGAGGCCAATGTGTTCACGATTGGGAGTTACAATGGGGGATATCTACCACCTGGGCATTGTTCTTCTCCATTTGGCATTAATTGCACCATAGGCAACTCCTCAACTGAGCCATACTTGGCAACTCATCATATCTTGTTGGCGCATGCATCAGCTGCTAGATTATACAAGGAAAAGTACCAGGTACTATAGAAGCTATTCATTTCAAGTGGCTTGGTCAATTTAATGAATTAATCAATGTTATGCCTTAACTATATGATGTCCAAAAATGAAGATCATGCTTGGGTTTTTCAGCCTAAAAGAAAGGAGCAACCTATTCTTTGTAATTTTATGCCTTTGTCCTAAATTTTTAGAATAACACATACCATGTAAAAAAAAAAAGGTAAAGTAAGATTAGGAACATATATATGAACAAATTGAGTGTGGGCAATGCAGGACCAGCAGCATGGATTTATAGGAATCAATCTCTTTGCTTTCTGGCTTCTTCCTCTAACAAACAAAACTAAAGATGTTATTGCTACTCAAAGAGCCATGGACTTCCTGATTGGTTGGTAAGTTACACATTCACGAACAAATTGATGTTGCACGTTGTCATCTTATTGTGGCATCTATGAAGTGTAATGTGAATATGGTATGGCCCTAAAGCAAGTAGTGATTACAAACTTTGAGATTCTTTTGTTTTAGTTTTTTGTGCTTGTTTTTTAATGTGAAAACATCTGAATTTTTAATTTTTGGAATATAAGTCGTATATAAGCCAGGTTCAGAATTCATTATGTTTTAGGCTATCATGATCTGCTTGGCCTTGCAGGTATGCGGATCCCTTGGTTTATGGAGACTATCCCGATGTAATGAAAAAAAATGTAGGCTCAAGACTTCCAGCCTTCACCAATCTTGAATCAAATCTGGTTAAGGGCTCATTTGACTTTCTAGGATTAAATTACTATGCCATGTTGTACATCAAGGATGACTCCAGCAAACTAAACATGGAGGTCAGAGACTTTAATGCAGATATGGCGATAGAGTTGACAGGTATATTCTATTATATATAGACTCATCACAATGGGGACTAATTCCACCGGTGATCAGATTACCTTATAGCCTTTCTTAGCTTACCAATTCAACTCTGTTTGTCTATTGTTGAATTTTCCAATCTGGGATTCATTCTATTGTTTTATACATGATGGTCCTTAATAAATTCACCATTTTGTTACCGTCTTTAGAGATGAAACTGAGTAGAATACTACTTTCCCTACTGTGCAGCTATTCAAAATGATACATCTGTAAATGAGGTGAGAACATGAGCACAAAATGCAGAGATGGTTTACTTGTGAAGGTCATATCGGTGTAATACTAACTAGCTTATTTGACTCAGTTTCCAACTACGCCTTGGGCTTTGCAAGAACTGCTGGAGTATTTCAAGCAAGCTTATGGAAATCCTCCTATTTACATTCATGAGAATGGTCTCTCTCTCTCTCTCTCTCTCTCTCTCACACAAACACACGTGTCCTCATGCATAAAGAGTTTGTTTGTATGTGTGCTTCTTCCTCCCTTGGAACTGAAGAATAATTCATCAAAGTAATGCTAGAGGGCATTTCGATAGAAATATTATTTTTAACACACAATTTTCTTTTAATGATTTTAGTCCTCATAATATAAGTTTCTTTATATTAAAACTGAATCTTGCTTCCTCATTTTGAAACACAAATATTTGGTAACTAAAGAGCGCATAATAAGCCTTTATTGGCAGACTTAGTAGTAAATGAGAAGAATTTCTTTTACATTATCTTCAATTTTAATATTTGTAAAAGCTGTTGCTAGTTTTGGTACATGGACTTCATAGATGGACATAGAAATATACAGACTACCATCACAATGTGGCATTTAATAATACATTATCTGAAACAACATTCAATTGGTAGCCTGCATAGAGGATCAATATCCATCCATGAACTAAATGTTTGATAGAATGTCAATTGTTTTACTCTCGCTTTCAATTGTTTTACCCCTAATTGAATCTTTCATATTTTCTTCCATTGCCCTCTGAAATACCATCTGTTCTAACTTATGATTGTTGTTCATGTTTGGGGGTAGTAAGTAGATAAGTTCAAAATCCAATTTTATTCTCATTTTATGTGATCCTCTAATTGAGAAACTTAATCTTTTTTTCTTTTTTTGTTAGGGAGAAACTTAATCTTGGTTGTAATGTTTTTGCAGGACAGAGAACACGACGCAATTCATCATTGGAAGATGAGCCAAGGGTGAACTACTTGCATGGACATATTGGGGCTTTGCTTGATGCACTAAGGTATGCCCATTTTCTATTGATTTTTGTTTAAATCTTGTTAAATAATCTTAAATTCTTTTAAATATTGCCTTCACTATAATCTGAGTGTCTGCAACTCTAGACATCCTGATCCTATCTCAGTGGTCACATCACAAATTAGGGAGACCACAAAAGTGGCTCAAAATAGTGAAATACTAACAGAACCCAAAACTTAATACATCAAAAGAGTTCTCTGTCTCTTGTCTAATACAAATAACACAGCAAGATATTTATATTTTTCTGCCACAACACATGCAGCGAGGAGATAAAATTTCATAAAACTGAACTCACTGTTGTCTAATTTTCCAACACAAAATTTTACAAATTTATCACCTAAAGTCTCAAGTTGTGGCATATAATTAGTTGTCACACCAATTTAATATACATAATCATCACAATTAATTCCATTTCATACACTAGTAAAACTAGAGTGATGGATTATCTGATATGTATATTCCTTTATGTTTTCCTCAAAACTAAGTTAGCTAGCAAAATTTATTTGTACTAGACTAAAAGTCATCAGCTAATTTATACATTGGAGAGAATTATTATAAGTTTCTAAATGTTTCCTTGCATTGATATATGGTTTTTACTTCTCTGACATAATTCCCCCTTCATTTTCTCTTTCTCCAATCTAATTTTGGAAGGAATGGATCAAATACAAGAGGCTATTTTCAATGGGCCTTCTTGGATGTATTAGAGTTATTGGATGGCTATGAATCAAGCTTTGGCCTATACTACGTAGACTTGGATGACCCGGATTTAAAAAGGCAACCAAAGCTTTCTGCTCATTGGTACTCCCATTTCTTGAAGACTAAAGGTGTCAGCTCAGATGGGTTTATCAAACTTGAGAAGAATTTGACTGCATTTTCCCATGCTCACTTCTCTCGGTAGATTCTGCCATTCCTTGTTGCATAATGGTGTGCTAGTAGACCTGGTGGTGCTGCTGTTTACTGTTTCTAAAATTATATTATTTACCAGTATGCTACTTTAGAGCTTATTTTTTCCAATTCTGTAATAAAATAACGTGTAATCTCCTTCAGTTTCAAATTCAAAAACATAATTCAGGTTTTTCCAACCTCATTTAGTTAGTCACATGTGCACGCACACATGCACACACACAGTTTTCAGTCATTTAGTTGAAGCTAAAATGTTTAGAAGTATATCTGCTTTATTCATAAGACAGACAATGGTAAAGCTAATCCTAGTGTGGGAGGAGTTTTGATTCAACTCTAACTATTGACATAAATGAAACGGTCATACCTGAGTGCAAATATCTCTTCAATGTTGTACAAAAAAAGAGAGATACTGAACTTTGTTACAGATTAACAATCCTTTGTGTTTCCACAAGCAAACTCAGCTTTTGGATGGTATTTTGGGGTGATAAAAAAGATAGTTTATTATCCAAAGAGACTCTTCTCTCTGCTGTTCTAGGATTTGGAAGGAGCAGATCACACATTACAGAACAGGAGCCAAAGCCAAAGTTCTCTTAGAACTATATGAGCTGGATCAAAATTTACAACAATTGATGATGCTAATCATGTGTAATTATAATTATATATGGTTAATTATTTGGATATTATTATTTTTAATTATAAAATATTAATATCTAATTTGAAAAATAAATAAGAAAAAAATGATCAATTTGAAAGGGGTCGGCTTTTCTTAAAAATAGCTATTTTAATAAATTATTTGAAAATACCACAGTTTTAAAAATATTTTAAGTACAGCCCAAAATGATTCTTATAAAAATCAAAGAGAACAAAACGGTAAAGTTCAAAATTTTAATTCATTTAAAAAGTCCATATTTAACTTGCAATTGGAAATCCCCTACGGAAATAAATTCAGCCTCAAAATCAAATCACACAGTAATTCATCTAATCTCCAAAATATCCAAATTGTCTAAATTCCACAAGGTTCAAACATAAATAAGAATCCCAATTAATTCCCCACAAAAGTAATTTTTTTAAATTAAATATAAAATTTTTTAGCACAATAGAAATTTCTTCAAGAACAACTATGTTCTTGAATCTCAATAGATATCCACCATCAGCAGAGGGTGTTGTATATATAGGTATATACAATGATATGTTGTAATAATGATGATGTTTGAGTTTGAAAATATTGTTTCATAAAGTTGTTAAAGTGAAAATTCAAGTTCTGGAATTTTCTAAATGAAAATTCGAAGTTAAGCATTTTCAATTGGTCGAGCTTTGACTCGATCGATCGAAATGATAAAGAAAAAATCCTGGAGTTTCTGGATGGTTCGATCGCTATTCGATTCCTGTTCGGTCAATTGAAAAGAGCATTCAATTGAGCGAAAGAACCTCTCGATCAATCGAAACTCAAAAACTGAATTTTCTGCAGAATTTTTATGGTGACTGTTCGGAAAGATTGAAGAGGTTTCAAGCATTGTGAATGGTTTTATGAAACATTTTAACTCTATATACGTGTCTTTTGATGAAATATAACCTTATGGTATAAATACAGACTTATGTTCATTTGAAATATAGTAAGTTAGAGAGAAATACAAGAAATCCTGTGGTTATTCTCTAAAATTGCTATCTGTAGGACCCAACATCTTCGTTGTATCCTAGGGACAAATTTGTGATAACCCTTTAGCAATAATAGTGTGGGGGGCAAATATTGTTTAAAGAAAACGATATTGTGCCTCTAAGTTATCTATTTTCTGTTGTCTTTTGTGTTAACCTTGTTCTTCCATTATTACTTTGTATAATATTCCTAACAGAGGGATCATGTCCTAGCAACCTCTTATGACTGTAAATCTGAATAATTGATCTGAAAAGAAAAAGAAAAAGAAAAAGGAAAAGAATAATAATAATAATAATCTATATCTATATATATCTAAAAGTTGAAACGTAACATTTATTGTTGCTACGCTTTTGTTGAGCCATGTCAGCGGTCATATCACCTAATTATTTTCAATCATTTCTTTTTTTATTTTTTGACTCTTTTTATTTATTTATTAATTTTGTAGTTTACAGTTACATTTTCTCCAACTTTTCCCCTTTCCTTTTACCTTTTCATCTCCCTACTACTATTAACATTAATATCACTTTTCGTTTATCCTTTCATCTTCCTTTTATTTTGACTATTCTTATCCACATCTTCTTACTATAAATTTGCTAATCTCTTTCACTTCATACATATTTTATCACACAAAAAGGTTATTACTCTCTCTCTCTTTCTCGTGTTTTTCTTTTCTTTTGGTAGTTTTTTTTTTTTTAAATTGTATCTTTACTTTATATTGATGAATTTTCATGTTCTTTAGAACTCTACTATTATTCCCCCCCCCCCTCTCTCTCTCTCTCTCTCTCTCTCTCTCTTTTTTCTTTTTTGCGTGGATGTTTTTAATGTTTAATATCTTTACTTCAGGTTGATGAATTTGTGTGTTCTTTAAAACTCTACTTTAATTTCACGCTCCAAACTTTTTGGTTTTGTGTTTTCAAGTAATTTTTTCCTTTTTTTTATTATTGTCAAATGCTATCATATTGCATTATAAAGATGGAATATAATGTTATTCAATTACATAACATGACTTGGATAATTTGGTGTGACTATATCTTTTATTTTAACTATTCTTCTTCTCATCTTATTTTCTATAAATTTATCCAATTCAAGTCTCTTTCGAAAAAGGTGATTATTCTCTTTCTTGATTATTTATTCTTTCTTGCAACTTAACTTTAGGTTGATGAATCATTATATTTTTTTTATAACACTATTTTGGGTTAATATACAATTTTATGTGTGTTTTTGAGTTTTCCATCACAAGCCTTCTCTCTCCCTCTCATAGCTTTTGTTTGATTTTTGTTTGACATAATACTTAGTTATTTTGAAAGTTAAAATTAGAATTTATATTAAAATACAATCTCGCTATGTATTTGATATTTCTCAACTATTTTAGTAATATCAAGTGTAATGTTGTGATGAGTTTTGATTATCATGATATATTATTTAAGAAATGAAAATTTTGATTAATATATTTGAAACTTAAAGATTTTTTTTTTTTAGTAAAAAACTTAAAGCATTTAGTTGTAAAAAAAAATTTTTTTAAAAAAAAAGGAAAAGACAACATACCATAATATAATTTAGAAAAATATGGACCACCTCAAAAAAAAAAAGAAAAAAAAAATCAATCAAACACACCTAAAATATTAAAATGATATATATGTAAAGATGGATAAATGAAAAATAATTTTAGAAATTTTTTTTATTTTTAGAGGGAACATATTATACATTGTACCACAATTTCAAAGTAATAATATATTCCCACGCATTGTGTGAGTCCGCGACTAGTAATAATAATAATAATGAACTAAAAGCCCAATAAGTGATAATTCACACATTCCTGTTGGGAGGTAACAAAAAAGACACTACAAGTTTGTATGGAACAAGAAGCATATGGAATATCAATTAAGTGACTAACAATAAATCAATAAATTTAATATACACACAACGTAAAAAACAAAGAAAGTAGGATAAATGTGTAGGCAAAAATGGTCAAATACCATCTTTGGCCGAAATTATTGGTGTTCTACTACTGTTTGAGAAATAATTAGTGATCTACCACTATTTTGAAACTTGAGTTCCTCAAACTTGAGTTCCAAGAACTCTAATTCCATTAAAATTTGCCACGTTGGCACCCACTGAGCTAGATTTTTTAATTAAAAAATTCCACATGAAACTCGAGTTTCTTCATAATATAAGTAATGAACCCATCTTGTTTTCAGTCTCACTCTCCCTCTCCTGCACCAAGTCTCCCATCTCACACCGGAAAACCCACTCTCCGTCTCCCTTACCAACTCTCCCTTCATTCAGCCCACCGCGTCAAACCTCCCTCTCAAAGTACATTATGAACATCTCATCGTACACATCTCATCTTGTAAGTAACTTAAGGCATGAACAAGCATAAGACAATCTATTTCCCTTTTTTTTTTCTTCCTTCTGGGGTTGGGGGACTGTTTGGTTCAAGTACATTATGAACCTTGTTACAAGACATGATACAAACCGTTATTGTGAAAATTTAACACATGGAAAAATAAACATAACGTTCTTGTTATGAGAGAAAGTCATGAGATGTAACTAATTATTATATCAATTAAAAATTTTCACCTATAATGATAGTTGTAACTTGTAAGTGTGGTTGATATGATCCTTGAACAACATTAAGCTTGGTAAAATATACTAATTAGTAAAAGAATGATCATTGGTCTGTTGGGCTTAGATATGTGAGACTTATTACTAGCCTGCTCCTCGTCTCAAAACCATACCCTTTTGTCAGAGCTTAAAAATGGAATGATTCAGTTGCACTTGTGGTAGCAGCATGGAAGAAAAAACAAGCCTTTTATCCTGAAATCGAATTATCCATTATAAGTAGATAAAACATTGCTGAGGCATAACTCTATCTATATCTAGGAATCAGCTACCTAATTGGCCCAACTCATATTTCAGGGAATATAAGGTTAGTCTATCTAATGAGCCTTTCTAAAAGGTCTTTTACAATAAATACTAATTACATATTTGAGCTCAATTACATAAACAGGCTTAAATCTTGAAAGAAACTCCCTTGATGAAGCTTGCAATGAGTTCAATCTTGTCTTTTCCATGCATTCTCAAAGTCAAATGAAAAAAATAAAAAAAATTGTGGCCATATATGTGGTAGGACTCATGAATGGACACATCCAATAAGATTGTTTCCTTTTTAAGGAATAGGAATCCAATAAGCAGCTAGAACTATGTTCTTTGTCAATATATATATATATATATATAGAGAGAGAGAGAGAGAGAGAGAGAGAGTTCTGCTAGGCTCCCACTAAAGCAGGAGGAAAATGTTGAGGCTAGTTTTGCTGACAAGTTTAGCAGCACTAGTTTTAAGCACTGATAAATTTAGCAGAGATGATTTCCCACCTGACTTTGTGTTTGGGGCTGCTGCCTCAGCTTATCAGGTGATCACTTAAATTCCTTTTGCTTCTTTATATGTGTTAATGATATTTTCTTTTGGTTTACTCATTCTAATGAAAAATAACAAGCTTCCAGCAAAAAAAAAAGGCAAAATGACAAGCAAATATCTTCCATAATAGTTAAATAATAAAAAGAAAAAAATTTCTCTGATAATTACAAAATTTTCTTTATCTTTTCTATATATATTGTTTTTTTTTTTGTTTTTACAATTTAGTTTCTTCAATCGTTTGTGAAAGGTTGAAGGTGCAGCAAACCTAGATGGGAGGACACCCAGCATATGGGATACATTCGCCCATGCAGGTCACACCATATGTTATTACATATTTTTATATTCAAATATTGTTATGTTTTATATTAAAAAGTAAGGTAAAATATTCTTTTGTAAACAACATTATTTACAAAAGTTTATGCATCGTGAAAGTACTTTAGGAATTGACAATTGCTTCCCAAAATTTTTTTTTTCTTAAAAACCAAACTTTCTCGCCCTATATCCAGAAAAAGAAAAATTACCTATCTAATAAAATTTATAAATCATTTTAAAAAAAATTGAAACAAACACTTCTAGGACCTAAAACCCAACAAAAACACAATTCAAAACCAAAAAGAAAAAAAAAATTACATCAAAGTACAAAACTCTCTCCCTAATAACCAAAACAGAGAAAAGGTATCTCAATAATTTATGAAAAACCAAAATCAAGATGAATTTAAAGCCATAAGAGATAGAATTTGTAATAATTAATTACTCAAATAATCAGTAGATACATTCTAATACATAACCAAGTTGAGTACGTTATGATTTAAACTCAAATTATCACTTCTAAAACTACTAAATATGAACCCAAATTCAATTAATATATATATATATAGACACACACATTAATCCAAACTAAATACAAACCAAATCCAATAGAGAGAGAGCCTGTGACGGGAAATTCAAACACCAAAAGGTATCAACCCGAAACAAAATTGCAAGAAAGAATAAGAAATTCATCACAAACGTGGCAAAAAAAATATTAGATCCACCCAAAAAAGAAGAAGAAGAAAATCGAATAAAGAGAGAAGGAAAGAGTAATCACATTTTTTGTTGTAGGAAAAACATGAAATAAGGAGATGAAGAAAAGTCAAAATAGAGAATTTATAGAAAAGAAGATGGGGGAGAAGAAGAGTCAAAATAGGGAGATGAAGAGTTGGAGTAACAGTAACGGTAAACTGAAGAATTATGGGGAAGAATAAGAGTTAAGAAAGGGAGAAGAGTTGGAAGACTGATGGGGAGACGAAAAGCCAAAAAACTAAAATTTATTACTAAACCTAAATTATTATATACTGTATAGATATTATTATTTTTTATTAATATTACCAAAAATTAGGAAACTTTGTTGGTAAAGGAGTGATGTGACCGATGACATGGCACAATAAGAGCATTGTAAAAGGAAAAGGAAAAACAAATTGCCTAATGTGTCCAAGAAAAACTAACTCTAATACTAATACATTATCCTTTTTTTTGGAGCTTGGGGACACTTATGGTTATATATTTATGAAGATGAGAACTACAGTTTGTCTTTTTCTTTTTATATATGAAGACCAAAGTACAATTTGTCTTTTTCATTATCTTTTTGTCAACATAACTTCAGGCTTAGCTTCTTTGTCTCCCTCCCCTCTTCCATGTGTATTTGTGTTAAAATACTTAGTATTCTTAAAAGAAAAAATAGTGGACTAATCTTATATCGAAAAATAAGTGTGAGTTAAAAAGGTTTAAAATCTGTACTATGTATTCAAGAGTTAGGCCATTTTGGATATACACCACTGTTAGTTTCTTTAAAACATTTTCCCCTCTCCCCGTGTGTGTATAGTCTATCTTACACATCTCATCTTGTAAGTACTTAAGGAATGAACAAGCATAAGACTATCCATTTCCCTTTTTTTTCCCTTCCTTCTGGGGTTGGGGGGCTGTTTGGTTTAAGTACATTATGAACCATTTTACAAGACATGATACAAACCATTATTGTGAAAATTTGACACATGGAAATATATACTTAATGTTCTTGTTATAAGAGAAAGTCATGAGATGTAACTAATAATTATATCAATTAAAAATTTTCACCTATAATGATAGTTGTAAGTGTGATTGATACGATCCCTGAACCACATTAAGCTTGGTGAAATATACTAATTACTAAAAGAATGATCATTGTCTGTTGGGCTTAGGTATGTGAGACTTATTACAAGCCTGCTCCTACCCTTTTGTCAGAATTTGAAAATGGAATGATTCATAGAAGAAAAAAAAAAAGCCTTTTTCCTGAAATTGAATTATCCATTATAAGTGGATAAAACATTGCTGAGACTTATTTCTGTCTATATATGAGAATCAGGAACCTAATTGGCCCAACTCATATTTCAGGGAATATGCATGGAGCCAGTGGGGACATAGCATGTGATGAGTATCATAAATATAAGGTCAGTCTATGTAATGAACCTTTCTAAAAGATCTTTTACCATAAATACTGATTACATATTTGAGGTCAATTAATCATCTTATTGTTTGCACAGGAAGCTAATGATTCTGTGTGTATGATATTTCTTGTAACAGTTATATGGTTATGTCCTAACCAACCAAGCATAATCAACTCACTGTCAAAAACACACCTTACATGTATGATTACAATCGTTTAACTCTGCAGGAGGATGTCCAGCTCATGGAAGACACGGGTTTAGAAGCCTATAGGTTTTCCATGTCATGGTCAAGGCTTATCCCAAGTATGATCACATAACTGTCACTCACTCTAACTAAAAAAGACATAAGTTATTTCTGGTTCTTTCTCTCACACTTAAACTTCTGATGGTCTCTCATTCAGATGGAAGAGGAGCTGTTAATCCAAAGGGTTTGCAATATTACAACAAGCTCATCAATGAGCTAATCAGCCATGGTTATAGCCAGCTTCTATCATAGATGTTCATAATGCCAATTTCTTAGCAATGCAGCCATTTTTTCATTAAAAAAAGAAAGATAAAAAAAAGAAAGGGTACTTCCAAGAAGCTAATATAAAAATGTGTTCCCTTAGCTGAGGTTTTTCACTTCTTGATTTCACACAGGAATACAACCACACGTAACATTACACCACACTGATCTTCCTCAAGCACTTGAAGATGAGTATGGAGGATGGGTTAGTCGGAAGATTGTGTATGGTTCCCAACCCTTGTCCATCATACACCACTCCTTTGCACTTAAAAGTATATACATTCCCTGCACTAAGCACAAATAATTGCTAGGAATGTGACTCAATAACGAGATCTGGATGCAGGAAAGACTTCATGGCATATGCAGATGTGTGCTTCAGGAAGTTTGGTGACAGGATATCATATTGGACTACTATGAATGAGGCCAATGTGTTCGTGCTTGAGGGTTATGATACTGGATTTCTTCCTCCTCAGCGATGTTCACCTCCATATGGAGGTAACTGCTCTACAGGAAACTCCTCAACTGAGCCGTACATGGCAGCTCATAATATCCTGCTGGCACATGCATCAGCTGCTAGATTATACAAGAAACGATACCAGGTATGATTCAATCTGTTCATTGTCAGTGTTTTGACCAATGTAGCAAATATCTAAATTGCCCTACTATCAGTGGCAGCTCCAGAAATTTTGTTTAGGGGGGCAATTAAAAAATTTTAATAAAAAAAAACTTGAATATATCGAGTTATCGACAAAAAAAATTAATACATAAAGTTTTACAATTGTCTTCTACAAGTTTTCAAATTTTGAATTGTTATATGATTGTTCATTATGAGTATCTATTGCCAATGTGGGTAGTTATGAGCCTATGACTATTTTATTTTGTTAAGTTTATATAACATTTTTATTTTTATGCAATTGTTATTATCTATTTGTTATTGTTTTTATAAAAATATTTTAAACAAATGACTAAACTAAACTCATTAGCTTTGTATTAATTATTGACGCACACAACCACACTCATTCATACATAAAACTATACATGTCCGTCTAATGTCTTTCTGAGAAGGCACAAGAAATAAAGGATTTTTGTAGTTTCGTTTTTGCCCTGTAAAAACTACTCATGTCCAACTTCCTTTAGTAAGCTGCAAATGGAGTGGATCTCAAATTTATTCAAACTTTTGGCAACCGTTCCTGGCTTTGTGCTGCAGGTTTGTGAATCCCTTAGTATTTGGAGACTATCCTCCAGACAGAAAAGATTGTAGGCTCTGAACTTCCATCCTTTACCTATGCTGAATCAGTCAGATTAAGGGTTCATTTGACTTCATTGGGTGAATCATTACATCACAATGTATGTCAATGATAACCCAAGCAGCCTAAATATGGAAGATAGAGATGTTTTTGGCGAACATGGCGGTACAGTTTACAAGTATGTTTTGACACATTGTTGGGATTTAGTGGAATAGGTTGATAGTGATAAACAAATGAAGTCTTGGATTACATTACTTTGCATTAGTTTGATTGACCAAAACTTCCATATTTTCCGTACTGCATTGGATACATGTCTGTATTTCATGCCATGCTGAAGTCTTGGCCCAATGTAACTTGTGTGTTAAGCAGTTGTAGTTATGCTCACATCCAGTTTGATACGGAGTGAAACCAACTCACTGATTTTGGTTGTAGCAGGAATTCGAAATGATACATCCATATTTGAGGTGAGAGGGTTGAACATAGAAATTTAAGGCCAGTTTGATTTGTCTTGTTATTTTAGTGCATTACTAACCGGATTTGTTTGACTCAGTATCCAATTGCACCTTGGGGTCTGCAGGAATCCTGGAGTATATCAAGCAATTTTATGGCAACCCTCCTGTTTACATTCATGAAAATGGTCACTCTCTCTCTCTCTCTCTCTCTCTCTCTCTCTCTGTTAGCAGTAGCACTACAGATCATTTCAGCTTCATTGTAGTATTACAAGACATGATAATTTGCTTTTCATTTGATCAGTAGTTCTTTACAAAATTTTTGCATTAGTATATTTAGCCTCTGATTCCATGGTTTGAATTTGATCACAGTTTCATAAAAGGATCAATGATAAGTTTTACTAAATTGTAACTGGGCAGCAAAATCCTTGTCAAAAGTATATTTTCCCAAGCTGTAGACTTGCGTTGCAAATATATAAAAAGTAATAAAATTTCCCTTCTGTTTTAACTTTTTTTTTTTTTAATTTCATTTTGGAGCAGTTATGTGGAATTTTTTATAAAGATACTCAATAGCTGGGTATTGGAATCAGGAAAACATCCTCTATGGGATGAATGAAATCAAATTGCAGAAAGAAAAAGAAATTATGAAAAGCCATATGGTATGATTTGCAAGTATGCTGCAATACACAAGGCTATTGTGGCAGAATGTAGCAAACTTTTAATAGATTATTAAATATCTATTGGTAGGAATAGTTAAAAAGTACCATAATGCACAAACTAATGGTTTGGCACAGTTTGAAATAATCCAACCAATGCATTGATAGAATTAACTAAAACTATAGAAAAGTTTCAACTTTTTCTTCATGTTACTAGATGAAATATTGCTCATTCTTTCTTTGGGCATACTCTTCTGATATAGAGCTTGCGTAGGTTGGTCATCAATTGAGAAATCTGACATGACATGTATCTCTCAAGGTCAACGAACAAGGCGTAATTCAACACTGGAAGACTGGCCTGAGGTAAAATATTTGCATGGATATATTGGCAGTTTGCTTGATGCATTGAGGTATGTCTGTAGACCTTATATAAACCTAACACATGATGATGTGAAAGTCTTGTCATATTTTCTTTGAGTTGTTTGCAGTCCTTGACAGAAATTTCTATTTGCTGTTAGGTTTTATTTGCCAAATTAATTTGAAGTAATTAGCATACCAGTGGCTCATGATTTGATGGTTAAATCTACATGCTATACTGAATTCAAAAATAAGATTAATGTAGATGTTATGACCTAATATTTGTATTATCTTTTCTGGAAGAAGTTTGATGTGACTAATTAGTGCTACAAAATTAATCAAATGGAATTAGTTGCTTCACTTGATCAATTAAAAAGTGCTGTGATATGTAGATTGGAATTATAAATACAGTAAAGTCTGCCGTTAATCAAGATAAACCCGATAGAGGATGGATGCCATATGTTTCAAAGTCTATTATATCTACATAAAAAAATCTTGATAGGTCTTAATTATATTTCTGGTTGTTTCTTTTCCAATTGATACATAGTTGCTAAAATTTGATGTGATTACTTTTATCTCACTATTCTTAAAATCTTGGAAGGAATGGATCAAATACAAGGGTTATTTTACATGGTCCTTCTTGGATTTATTTGAAATGTTGGATGGCTATGAATCAAGCTACGGGCTATACTTGATGGATTTGGATGACTCAGTTTAAGACAACCTGGCTCTCTGCTCATTGGTACTCAATTTCTTGAAGGGAAAAACATCAGTTCTGATGGATATATTGAACTTCAGAAGAATATATCTGCAGTTTCTCCTTATTTACTTGAGTAGATTAGGCTTTGTACATGTACTCTGTATAATGGTTTGTTTATTATTCTTTTCTCTTTTTTTTTTTTTCCTTTTGTCAAGTATGAACCAACAGTGTGCTGCTTTGTAGCAATTTTTCATTTGTACACAAAATGGTATATAGATATCTTTGATGTTCTTCAATATATTTAAAATTGAGACAGATAGAGGCCCTTTCTGATATTGCTGATAATTTCAAGGACAACAACTATTCACTTCTTCAAAAGTCATCTACTTTGATACGTGGACATCTCTAGTACAATGCATTACACAAGGCCTTCTCCATGTGTGTTTATTTAATATATTTTGGTAGCTTATTTATCCAGGAGAGTATTGGATTGAATGAAATATGCAAATGAACCAAAATGGGTTAAAGTATAGACTTTTATATTTTCTTGTGCAGTTTGTCAGAAACTGAAGATGGCAACGCTGGGTAGTGCAAAGGGAGGATGACCAACTCTTGTGAGTTCTTGTTTTGGTCAAAAAATACAGGCTTATTTTTATTGTGCTTTTGTTGCTATATAAAATTTTGGAAAAAAATTTATCACTTTTGCAACCCATGGTTCCATCAGTCGCTCTTGCCTTGTTTTTATTGTGCGTCGATGAAAGAGAGCTAGTCCAAGAAGTATGAAGTATATATAAATATATATATATCTGAAAAAATTTCTCCTCGAATTACTGTTTGAATTAATAAAATATAAACTGTAAAAACAAATTTAATAAAAATATAGAGGTAAATTTACATTTACTTGTCTGCAGGGATTCTGGTAATGTGTAAGTTAGCCCCATCCAAGTTTGAATTATAAGCCGGCTGAGTCGCAAATAGTTAGTTATTTTCTGCCGACTGTTTAGGGATTAAGTAGGCTTTAGGAATGAATTGATTAGTTTGAAAATCTTGAACTGATTGGCGTTGGCCAAATGGAATTACCCAATATATAGATATAGAGTACTTGGTTGCAGTTAATCCAAGTAGAGGCTTATAATACCAAGCATAGAGTGCAAATTCAATCCCGTCTTTACCATGCTTTCTCAAAGGCAAATAAAAAATAAAAAAATAAAAAAATCTGGCCATAAATTAAAGCTATGTGTATGCGGTAGGACCGTAGAACTCATGAATGGACCAATCCAATAAGATTCTTTTTTTTAAGGAATCCAATAGGCATCTAAAACTATGTTGCGTATGTTCTTTAACAACATATATGTACATAGAGAGAGAGAGAGAGAGTACTGCGAGGCTCCTACTAAAACAGGAGGAAAATGTTGAGGCTAGTTTTGCTGACAAGTTTCGCAGCACTAGTTTTAGGCACTGATACATTTAGCGAGATGATTTCCCACCTGACTTTGTGGTTTGGTGCTGCTTCCTCAGCTTATCAGGTAATCACTTAAATTCCTTTGGTTCTTTTTATGTGTTAATGATATATACTTTTGGTTTTACTCATTCTAATGTAAAATAACAAGTAAATATCTCTTTTTATTATTATTTATATTTTTGTTTCTTCAATCGTTTGTAAGAAAGGTTGAAGGTGCAGCAAACGTGAATGGAAGGACCCCAGCATATGGGATACATTCGCCCACGCAGGTCAGCGCATGTTAATATATATTTTATATTCAAATATTGTTATGTTTATATTGAAAAGTAAGGTGAAAATATTTATTTGTAGACAAACATTATTTAAAAAGTTTATGCATGCGTGAAAGGGGTTTTTAAAAAATAACTATAAAACTCCAATATATTATTAGTTAGATGACGTTTGAAAGTAATTTGGTTTAACAATTAGTCAGGAGGCTCGATTTTAGGGCGACATGTGCACATGGGCAGAAATCGAGTTCATTGGGTCGGGTTTCCACTACATGGAAATCGAGTCTAACGGACTCGGTTTACGTACATGGAAATCGAGTTTAATGGACTCGATTTTCGTTCATCATCGAGTCAAAATACCGGTTTTCTTCGTTCAACACACGGACATGGGAAATGCGAGAAGAACACTCACATGAACACTCACATGCTGTTTTGCTCTCCACAAAGCGAGCAAGTGAGTAGAGATTAATAAATATAGGATTTTATTTTAACCTTTTGGTAATGTTTGTTGTCTAATTTTTGCTAATCAAGTTTTAAAATTTGATTATTACATGAGTTTAATCGTAGAAATTTTAATTGTTGGAGTGGTGGCTAACAAGCGGTTTTCTTCTTATTTTCTTCTTGTTAGGCAATGTCTTATTTTTCTTAATACTCTCTTTGCATGCTGTTTTTGTGGAAGTAAAGCGAGCATGTAGTGTTCATGTGAGTGTTCTTCCCATAATGTTCATGCGTGATATGCGAAAGAAAGCGAGTACTTTGAACAAGATTTCCATGGTTTGCATCGGATTCATTAGACTCGATTTCCGTACCTGGCCAGAGGTCCGTTAACTCCAATTCCGTGTATAGAAAGCCAGAGTCCAAGGCTGATTTCGGGCCTCGTGTTATGTCGGCTCCCAAAATCAGTCCTCTGAACTAGGTGGTAGAAACTAAATTAGTTTCAAGCGTTGCAACAATAATATAGTTTGGGTTTCCTGTAGTTATTTTAAAAAATCCGCGTGAAAGTACTTTAGAGATTGACAATTGCCAAAAAGCGAGACTTTCTTAAAATCAAACTTTCTCACTTCAAACAACAATTGCCTATCAGCATTTTATAAATCAAAGGGAAAAAAATAAACAAACACTTTTGGACCCACCAAATTCAAGAGAGAGGGGAGCTTGTGACGGGGAATCAACGTAAAATGTATCAACCTAAAAAACAAAACTGGGGAAAGAATAATAAATTCATACAAATGTGGGAAAAACAATAATAAATACCCAAAAAAAAAAATCGAATAAGAGAGGAGCGAAAAATGCCTTTTTTGTTTTAGGAGAAGAACATGGAATGGATGAAGGTGGTATAGAGGAAGTAATAGGAAATTTATAGAAAAGAAGATAGGGGAGAAGAAGAGTCAAGATAGGGAGATAGAGAGTTGGAGGAACAATAATGGTAAAGTGAAGAATTGTTGGAAGAATAAGAGTTAAGAAAGTGAGGAAGAGTTGGGAAACTAAACCAAAATTAATTACTAAACCTACAATATTATATGCAGCATAGATATTATTTTTTTATTACTAAATATTACCAAAAAAGAGGAAAAATTGTTGGTAAAAGGAGTGGAGTGGCTGATGACATGTTGGAATAGGAGTTTTGCAAAAGTAAAAGGAAAACAAACCTTCTAATGTGTCCAAGAAAAATGAACCTAATACATTATCCTTTATTTTAAAGCTTGGGCTCCCTAGGAGGAACTTATATATTTATGAAGATGAGAACTACATTTTTATCTATGAAGAACAAAAGTACAATTTGTATTTTCTTAGGAGCTTAATTATCTTCTCCGTGCCCATCTCTGTTTTTTGGGTAAGTAATCTCTCTTACACATCTCATCTTGTAAGTAACTTAAGGCATGAACAAGCGCAGCGAAGGGAACCTGTTTGGTTTAGTACATTAAGAACATATTTACAAGACATGATACAAACCGTTATTGTGAAAATTTTAACACATGGAAATTTATAAATCACATTATGAGAGAAAGTCATGAGATGTAACTAATAATTCTATCAATTAAAAATATAATCTAAAATGATAGTTGTAAGTGTAATTGATTTGATCCTTGAACAACATAAAGCTTGGTAGAAATATACTAATTAGTAAAAAAGAATGATCATTAGTGCATTGGGCTTAGATATGTAAGACTTATTACTATTTGCTCCTTGTCACAAAACCATGCCTTTTGTCGGAACTTAAAATGGAGCGATTGATTGCACTTGTGGTAGCAGCATAGAAGAAAAGCAAATACTTTCCTCAAATGGACTTGTCCATTATAGTTGAGACATACTCTGTCTATGTGAGAATCGGCTGCCTAATTGGCCCGCTCATATTTGGGGGAATATGCATGGAGCAGTGGGGACATAGCATGTGATGGGTACCATAAATACAAGGTCGATCTATGTAATGAGCCTTTCTTAAAAGGTCTTTACCATAAATACCGATCACATATTTGAGCTCAATTAATCATCTTTAGTTTACACATGAAGCTAACGATTCTCTGCATCACGATATTTCTTGTAAACTATATGGTTATGTCTGACCAAGCAAAGCATAATCAAGCTTGTCAAAAACACATATAATCTTATATGTATGACTACATTCGTTTAATTCTGCAGGAGGATGTTCAGCTCATGAAACACATGGGTTTAGAAGCCTATAGGTTTTCCATATCATGGTCACGGCTTATCCCAAGTATATGATCCTGCTTGTCACTCACTTTAACTAAACAAAAATAAGGTATTTGGTTTCTTTGTCTCACACTTAAACTTTTGATGGTCTAACTTTCAGGTGGAAGAGGAGCAGTTAATCCAAGGGTTGCAATATTACAACAATCTCATCAATGAGCTAATCAGCCACGGTTATAGCCAGCATCATCATTGATGTTGATAATACCATTTTCTTAACAATGCAGGCGTTTTTTTTTTTCATTTTAAACAAGGAAGAAAAAAGTACTTCCAAGAAGCTAATATAAAAATAGGTTTCCCTCTAGCTGAGATTCTTCTCTCTTGATTGCACACACAGGAATACAACCACATGTTACATTACACCACCTTTGATCTTCCTCCCAAGCATATTGAAGACAGTATGGAGGCTGGGTTAGTCGGAAGATTGTGTATGGTTCCCTACCCTTTTCCATCTTATGCCACTTTCACTTAAGTATATACATTTCCTTCACTTAGCACAAATCATTGCTAGGAGTGTGAATTAATAATTAGATCTGGATGCAGGAAAGACTTCACAGCATATGCAGATGTGTGCTTCAAGAAAGTTTGGTGACACGGTTTCATGTTGGACTACTATAAATGAGGCCAATGTGTTCGTGTAGGGGGTTACGATGTTGGAATTCTGCCTCCTCAGCGATGTTCACCTCCATATAGGTTAACTGCTCTACAGGAAACTCCTCAACTGAGCCATTACATGGCAGCTCATCATATCCTGCTGGCACATGCATCAGCTGCTAGATTATACAAAGAAGCGATACCAGGTATGATTCAATCTGTTCATTGTCAGCATTTTGACCAATGTAGCGAATATCTAAATTGCCCCACTATTTGATGTTCAAGGACAATTATCATCTTGAGCATCCCAGCGCTGATTTAAAATCTACTACTTCTTTGTACGATTATTTGAGGCCTTCATTTTTCATTTGAGGAAACATGAATAATGTTACAGTATATATCAAAATGCCATTTAGAGACTATGGGCAATGCAGGACAAGCAGCATGGTGTTATAGGGCTCAATGTCTCTTTTCCCTATTAGTTCATTTCCTCTAACAAACAGTACTGAAGATAAAATTGCCGCCAAGAGCCAACGATTTTTACTTAGGTTGAGTAAGTTCCTGTCTCATGTATATGAAGCGGTATCTGTTTTTCTTTCATTTGTTTATTGTGATTGTCTATCTCTTGGCTTTCGTCATCTTAGTCTGGATTCTGTCAAGTCTAATGTCTTTCTGAGAAGGCACAAAGAATAAAAATTTTTTGTGGATTTCGTTTTGCCCTGTAAAAACTACTCATGTCCAATTTCTTTTATTAAAGCTGCAAATGAATTGGATCTCAGGAGTATTCAAACTTTTTGGCAACCGTTCCTGGCTTTGTGCTGCAGGTTTGTGGATCCCTTGGTATTTGGAGACTATCCTCAGACCATGAAAAAGATTGCCAGGCTCTGGCTGCATCCTTTACCTATGCTGAATCCAGTCAGGTTAAGGTTCATTGACTTCATTTGGGTGATCATTGTCACAATGTATGTCAATGATAACCCGAGCAGCCTAAATATGGAAGATAGAGATGTTTTGGCAGACATGGCGGTACAGTTTACAAGTATGTTTTTTTGACACATTGTTGGGATTTTACGTGGAATAGGTTGATAGTGATAAACAAATGAAGTCTTGGATTACATTACTTTGCATTAGTTTGATTGACAAAACTTCCATCTTTCCGTACTGCATTGGATACATGTCCTGTATTTCATGCCACACTGAAGTCTGGCCAATGTAACCTGTGTTAAGCAGTTGTAGTTATGCTCATCCAGTTTAGATACGGGTGAAATAACTCACTAGTTTTTGATTTTGTGGCAGAATTCGAAATGATACATCCATATTTGAGGTGAGAGGAGTTGAACATAGAAATTTAAGGCCAGTTTGATTTGTCTTGTTTTGAGTGCATTACTAACCAGTTTGTTTGACTCAGTATCCAATTGCACCCTGGGGTCTGCAAGGAATCCTGGAGTATATCAAGCAATTTTATGGCAACCCTCTGTTTACATTCATGAAAATGGTCACTCTCTCTCTCTCTCTCTCTGTGTTAGCAGTAGCACTGAATCATTTCAGCTTCATTGTAGTTTTACAAGACATGATAATTTGCTTTTCATTTTGTCAAAGTAGTTCTTTACAAGAATTTTTGCATTAGTATATTTAGCCTCTGATTCCACGGTTTGAATTTGATCACAGTTTCGCTTAAAGGATCAATGATAAGTTTTACTAAATTGTAACTGGGCATAAAATCCTTGTCAAAGTATATTTTCCCAAGCTGTAGACTAGCGTTGCAAATATATAAAAGAATATTAAAAAATTTCCTTCCATTTAACTTCTTTTTTTAATTTCATTTTTGAGCAGTTATGTCAATTTTTATAGAGATACTCAATAGCTGGATGTGGAATCAGGAAAACATCCTCTGGGATGAATGGAAATCAAAAATTGCAGAAATGAAAAAAAAGATTATGAAAATCCATTTGAGAGTATATTTGGAAGTATGCTGCAATACACAAACGGTGTGGCAGAATGTGACAAACTTGTAATAGATTATTGAAATATCTATTGGTAGGAATAGTTAAAAGTATCATAATGAACAAAATAATGGTTTGGCGCAGTTTGAAATAATCCACCAATGCATTGATAAAATTAACTAAAACTATAGAAAGTTTCAACTTTTCTTCATGTTGCTAGATAAAAATATTGCTCATTCTTTCTTTGGGCATACTCTTATAGTATAGAGTTTGCCTTGAGTTCAGTCACCCAATTGAGGGAAATCTGACATGACATGTATCTCTGCAGGCCCAGCGAGCAAGAGCGTGGTGTACTGGAAGACTGGCCTAGGGGGTAAAATATTTGCATGGATATATTGGCAGTTTAGCGATGCATTGAGGTATGTCTGCAGACCTTACTCCATAAACCTAACACATGATGATGATCTTGTAATTTTCTTTGAGTTGTTTGCAGTCACTTATTGTCAAGAATTTCTATTTGCTGTTAGGTTTATTTATGAGATTAATTTTGGAAGATAATTAGCATACCAGTAGCTCATGATTTGATGATTCCATCTCACATGTATACTGGATTCAAATAAGATTATTGTAGATGTTATGACCTAATATTTGTATTATCTTTTCTGGAAAGAGAGTTTGATGTAACTAATTAGTGCTACAAAAATTAATCAAATGGAATTAGTTGCTTCCTTGATCAATTAAAGAATTGCACCATGATATGTAGATTCCAATTATCTCATCTAGTAAAGTCTCTCATTGTCAAATAGCCAATATAAGATGGATGCCATATGTTTCAAAGTCTATTATATCTACAAAAAAAAATCATATGATAGGTCTTAATTATATTTCTGGTTGTTTCTTTTCAATTGATACATAGTTACTAAAATTTGATGTGATTACTTTTATCTCACTATTCTTAAAATCTTGGAAGGAATGGATCAAATACAAGAGGTTATTTTACATGGTCCTTCTTGGATTTATTTGAAATGTTGGATAGCTATGAATCAAGCTCGGCCTATGCCCGTGGATTTGGATGACCCGGATTTAAAAAGACAGCCTAAGCTCTCTGCTCATTGGTACTCAATTTCTTGAAGGGGAAAAACATCAGTTCTGGTGGATATATTGAACTTCAGAAGAATATATCTGCGTTTCCCTTATTTACTTGAGTAGATTAGGCTTTGTACATGTACTTTGTATAATGGTTTGTTATTATTCTTTTTCTCTTTTTTTTTTTTTTTCTTTTGTCAAAGTATATGAACCAACAGTGTGTGCTGCTTTGTAGCAATTTTCATTGTACACAGAGATGGTATAGATATCTTTGATGTTCTTCAATATATTTAAGTGAGACAGATAGGAGCCCTTTCTGATATTGCTGACAATTTCAAAGACAACAACTATTCACTTCTTCAAAAGTCATCTACTTTGATACGTGGAGATCTCTAGTACAATGCATTACACAAAGGCCTTCTCCATGTGTGTGTTTGGCTAACTTATATTTTGGTAGCTGTTATCAGGGAGAGTATTGGATTGAATGAAATATGCAAATGAACCAAAATGGGTTAAAGTATGAACTTTTTATATTTTTCTTGTCGCGGTTTGTCAGAAACTGAAGGGACTGGCAACGCTGGGTAGTGCAGGGAGGATGACCAGCTCTTGTGAGTTCTGTTTTGGTCCAAAAAATACAGGCTTATTTTTATGGTGCTTTTGTTGCTAAATAAAATTTTTGGACAACCATGGTTCACATGAGTCCACTACTAACACCATTTTTATTGTGCATCAATCAAATAGACCAAGTCAAAAATTATGAAATATATATATATATCTGAAAATTATTTTCACACTTGAATTACTGTTTCAATTAATAAAAATATAGAGGTAAATTTCACTAACATAACCTGAGGTTTTGACTAATGCCAACCAAGTTCAAGACTTTTCAAAACTATCCAATTTGGTCCCTAAAGCCAACTTAGTCCCTAAACAGTTAGTTATTTTTTCTCAACTGTTTTAAGGATTAAACTAGATTTAGGGACGAGGTGGTGGACCTAGTAATAACTATCTTGGATTGGCATTAACAAATGGAATTTGCAATATATAGATATAAATTGCCCAGTTTTTAGTTAATAATCAAGTAAGAGGCTTAAGGGAGAACTTATAGTTATATATTTATGAAGATAGAGAACTTCATTTTGTTTTTATCTTATTATCTATGAAGAGCAAAAGTACAATTTGTCTTTTTCATCAGGTTTAATTAACTTCTCTGTCTGTCTCTCTTTTGGGTAAAAGTAATCTCTCTTACACATCATCTTGTAAGTAACCCAAGGCATGAAAGAACAAGCGCAGCGGAAGAAATTTGTTTGGTTTAAAGTACATTCGAACACAGTTACAAGACATGATACAAACTGTTATTGTAGAAATTTTGACACATGGAAATATATACATCACATTGTTATGAGAAAGCGATCATGAATGTAACTAATAATTCTATCAATTAAAAAATAATCTAAAATGATAGTTGTAAGTGTAATTGATTTGATCCACTGAACAACATAAAGCTTGGTGAAATATACTAATTAGTAAGGCGATCATTGATCTGTTGGGCTTAGATATGTAAAGGCTATTCTTAGCGCATTTCCTTGTAACAAAAGCAATGCGCTTTTTGTCAGGCAAAAATGGAATGATTAGTTGCACTTGTGGTAGAAGCATAGAAGAAAAGCAAGCACCTCTTTCCTCAAATGGACTTGTGCATTATAAGGATTGAACATATCTGTATGCATATACGAGAATCTGCTGCCTAATTGGCCCAACTCATATTTAGGGGAATATGCATGTGGAGCCAGTGGGGACATAACTGTGATGGTACCATAAGCTTCTGAGTCGATCTATGTAATGAGCCTTTGTAAAAGGTCTTTACCATAAATACCCGATCCTGTTGAGCTCAATTAATCATCTTTTGGTTTACACATGAGGCTAACGATTCTGCATGCGATATTTAACGTAACAAGCTATGGTTATGTCTTGCAAGCAAGCATAATCAAATTGTCAAAAACACACCTTATAATCTTATATGTATGACCACATTAGTTTTAGTGCAGAGAGGATGTTCAACTCATGAAACACATGGGTTTAGAAGCCTATAGGTTTCCATATCATAGTCACGGCTTATCCCGATATGATCACCTGCTTGTCCTCAACTAAGCCCAAACAAAAATAAGTTATTTCTGGTTCTTTGTCTCACTTAAACTTTTGATGGTCTAACTTTCAGGTGGAAGAGGAGCAGTTAATCCAAAGGGTTTGCAATACAACAATCTCATCAATGAGCTAATCAGCCACGGTTATAGCCAGCATCCATCATTGATGTTGATAATGCCATTTTCTTAACAATGCAGGCGTTTTTTTTTTTTCATTTTAAACAAGGAAGAAAAAAAGTACTTCCAAGAAGCTAATATAAAAATGAGTTTCCTCTAGCTGAGATTCTTCTCCTCTTGATTGCACACAGGAATACAACCACATGTTGTTACACCCTGTGATCTTCCTCAGCACTTGAAACTGAGTATGGAGGATAGGTTAGTCGGAAGGTGTGTATGGTTCCCTACCCTTTTTGTCTTATGCCACTTTCACTTAAAAGTATATACATTTCCTTCAACACTTTGTCATTGCTAAGTGTAGATGTAAATGAATCTGGATGCAGGAAAGACTTCTAGCATATGCAGATGTGTGCTTCAGAAAGTTTGGTGACAGGAGTTTCATATTGGACTACTATAAATGAGCCAATGTGTTCGTGCTTAGGGGTTACGATGTTGGAATTCTGCCTCCTCAGCGATGTTCCTCTATATGAGATTGCTGCTCTACAGAAACTCCTCATGAGCCGTACATGGCAGCTCATCATATCCTGCTGGCACATGCATCAGCTGCTAGATTATACAAGAAAACGATACCAGGGTATGATTCAATCTGTTCATTGTCAGCATTTTGACCAATGCGAATATCTAAATTGCCCCACTATTTGATGTTCAAGGACAATTATCATGCTTGAGCATCCCAGCATGATTTAAAATCTACTACTTCTTTGTGTACGGTGTTTGAGGCCTTCATTTTTCATTTGAAACATGAATATTAATGTTCACAGTATATATCAAAATGCCATTTAGAGAAACTATGGGCAATGCAGGACAAGCAGCATGGTGTTATAGGGCTCAATGTCTTTTCCTATTGGTTCATTCCTCTAACAAACAGTACTGAAGATAAAATTGCCACTCAAAGAGCCAACGATTTTTACTTGGGTTGGTAAGTTCTAATATCATGTATATGAAGCGGTATCTGTTTTTCTTTCATTTGTTTGTGTATTGTCTATCTATTTGGCTTCGTCATCTTAGTCTGGATTCTGTCAAGTCTAATGTCTTTCTGAAGGCACAAGAAATAAAGTTTTTAGTGGATTTCGTTTTGCCCTACTTAAAAACTACTCATGTCCAATTTCCTTTAGTAAGCTGCAAATGAATTGGATCTCCAGATTTATTCAAACTTTTGGCAACCGTTCCTGGCTTTGTGCAGGTTGTGGATCCCATAGTATTTGGAGACTATCCTCAGACCATAGAAAAAGATTGTAGGCTCTAGACTTCATCCTTTACATAGCTGAATCCAGTCAGGTTAAGGGTTCATTTGACTTCATTGGAGTGAATCATTACATCACAATGTATGTCAATGATAGCACGAGCAACCTAAATATGGAAGATAGAGATGTTTTGAACATGGCGGTACAGTTTACAAGTATGTTTTTGACACATTGTTGGGATTTTAGTGGAATAGGTTGATAGTGATAAACAAATGATGCTTGGATTACATTACTTTGCATTAGTTTGATTGACAAAACTTCCATCTTTTCCGTACTGCGTGGATACATGTCCTGTATTTCATGCCACACTGATCTTGGCCAATGTAACATGTGTGTTAGCAGTTGTAGTTATGCTCATCAGTTTAGATACCCAGGTGAAACTCACTGGTTTTGGTTGTGGCAGGAATTCCGAAATGATACCATCCATATTTGAGGTGAGAGGTTGAACAAAGAAATTTAAGGCCAGTTTGATTTGTCTTGTTATTTTAGTGCATTACTAACCAGTTTGTTTGACTCAGTATCCAATTGCACCCTGGGGTCTGCAAGGAATCCTGGGTATATATCAAGCAATTTTATGGCCCAGCCCTCCTGTTTACATTCATGAAAATGGTCACTCTCTCTCTCTCTCTCTCTCTCTGTTAGCAGTAGCACTACAGATCATTCAGCTTCATTGTGGTATTGAGACATGATAATTTGCTTTTCATTTTGTCAAAGTGGTTCTTTACAAGAATTTTGCATTAGTATATTTAGCCTCTGTGGATTCCACGGTTTAGATTTGATCACAGTTTAAGCAAAAGGATCAATGATAAGTTTTACTAAATTGTAACTGGGCAACAAAATCACTTGTCAAAGTATATTTTCCCAAACTGTAATTAGCGTTGCAAATATATAAAGTATTAAATTTCCTTCCATTTAACTTCTTTTTTTTTAATTTCATTTTGGAGCAGTTATGTCAATTTTATAGAGATACTCAATAGCTGGATGTGGAATCAGGAAAACATCCCCCCTCTACGGGATGAATGGAAATCAAATTGCAGAAAGAAAAAAAAGATTATGAAAATCCATTTGAGTATGATTTGAGTATGCTGCAATACACAAGGCAATTGTGGCAGAATGTGACAAACTTGTAATAGATTATTGAAATATCTATTGGTAGAATAGTTAAAGTATCATAATGCACAAAATAATGGTTTGGCGCAGTTTGAAATAATCCACCAATGCATTGATAGAATTAACTAGCTTATAGAAAAGTTTCAACTTTTCTTCATGTTCACTAGATGGAAATATTGCTCATTCTTTCTTTAGGCATACTCTTATAGTATAAGTTTGCATTAGGTTGAATCATCAATTGAGGAAATCTGACATGACATGTATCTCTCTCTGCAGGCCTTGAACAAGACGTAATTCAACACTGGAAGACTGGCCTAGGGTAAAATATTTGCATGGATATATTGGCAGTTTGCTTGATGCATTGAGGTATGTCTGTAGACCTTATATAAACCTAACACATGATGATGTGAAAGTCTTGTCATAATTTTCTTTGAGTTGTTTGCAGTCCTTGACAGAAATTTCTATTTGCTGTTAGGTTTATTTGCCAAGTTAATTTTGGAAGATAATTAGCATACCAGTGGCTCATGATTTGATGATTCCATCTCACATATATACTGGATTCAAATAAGATTGTGTAGATGTTATGACCTAATATTTGTATTATCTTTTCTGGAAAGAGAGTTTGATGTAACTATTAGTGCTACAAAATTAATCAAATGGAATTAGTTGCTTCACTTGATCAATTAAAGGGTACCATGATATGTAGATTCAATTATCTCGTCTAGTAAAGTCTCTCGTTTGTCAAATAAACCAACATGAGATGGATGCCATATGTTTAAGTCTATTATATCTACAAAAAAAAATCATATGATAGGTCTTAATTATATTTCTGGTTGTTTCTTTTCAATTGATACATAGTTACTAAAATTTGATGTGATTACTTTTATCTCACTATTCTTAAAATCTTGGAAGGAATGGATCAAATACAAGAGGTTATTTTACATGGTCCTTCTTGGATTTATTTGAAATGTTGGATGGCTATGAATCAAGCTACGGCCTATACTTCGTGGATTTGGATGACCCAGATTTAAAAAGACAACCTAAGCTCTCTGCTCATTGGTACTCCAATTTCTTGAAGGGGAAAAACATCAGTTCTGGTGGATATATTGAACTTCAGAAGAATATATCTGCAGTTTCTCCTTATTTACTTGAGTAGATTAGGCTTTGTATGTACTTACTTTGTATAATGGTTTGTTTATTATTCTTTTTCTTTTTCTTTTTTTCTTTTGTCAAAGTATATGAACCAACAGTGTGCTGCTTTGTAGCAATTTTTCATTTGTACACAAAATGGTATATAGATATCTTTTGATGTTCTTCAATATATTTAAGTGAGACAGATAGAGGCCTTTTCTGATATTGCTGACAATTCAGGCATAACTATTCACTTCTTCAAAAAGTCATCTACTTTGATACGTGGAGATCTCTAGTACAATGCATTACACAAGGCCTTCTCCATGTGTGTTTGGCTAACTTATATTTTTGGTAGCTTATTTATCAGGGAGAGTGGATTGAATGAAAATATGCAAATGAACCAAAATGGGTTAAAAGTATGAACTTTTATATTTTCTTGTGCGGTTTTGTCGAAACTGAAGATGGCAACGCTGGGTAGTGCAAGGAGGATGACCAGCTCTTGTGAGTTCTTGTTTGGTCCAAAAAATACAGGCTTATTTTATGGTGCTTTGTTGCTAAATAAAATTTTTGGACAAAATTTATCTTTGACAACCCATGGTTCGCAGGTACCTTCTTATAATTTTATTGTGCGTGATCGAATAGGCAAAGTCAAAAATTATGAAATATATATATATCTAAAGGTATTTTTCTCGAATTACTGTTTCAATTAATAAAAATATGAGGTAAATTTCGGCCTAGCATGCTTGCGAGGTTTTAGTAATCTTGCAATAGTCAGGCTTTCAAAGCTTATCGATTTGGTCACACAAATGGCTGGTCGCAACGAGTTAGTTATTTTTTCTCAACTGTTTTAATGATTAAGCTGGATTTAGGGCCAAAATTAATTGAATTTGAAATGTCTTAATAACTGTTGGCGATGCTCATGGAATTACCGAATATATAGATATAGAGTACTTGGTTGCAGTTAATCCAAGTAGAGGCTTATAATACCAAGCATAGAGTGCAATTCAATCCTGTCTTTACCATGCTTTCTCAAAGTCAAATAAATAAATAAAATAAAATAAAAAATCTGGCCATAAATTAAATCTATGTGTATGCGGTAGGACCGTAGGACTCATGAATGGACAAATCCAATAAGATTTTTTTTTTTTTTTAAGGAATCCAATAGGCATCTAAAACTATGTTGCGTATGTTCTTTAACAACATATATGTACATAGAGAGAGAGAGAGAGAAAGTACTGCGAAGGCTCCTACAAAACAGGAGGAAAATGTTGAGGCTAATAGTTTTGCACTGACAAGTTTAGCACTAGTTTTAGGCACTGATACATTTAGCAGAGATGATTTCCCACCTGACTTTGTGTTTGGTGCTGCTTCCTCAGCTTATCAGGTAATCACTTAAATTCCTTTTGGTTCTTTTTATGTGTTAATGATATATATGTTTTAGTTTACTCATTCTAATGTAAAATAACAAGTAAATATCTCTTTTTATTATTATTTATATTTTTGTTTCTTCAATCGTTTGTGAAGGTTGAAGGTGCAGCAAACGTAGATGGGAGGACCCCAGCATATGGGATACATTCGCCCACACAGGTCAGCACATGTTAATATATATTTTTATATTCAAATGTTATGTTTTATATTGAAAAGTAAGGTGAAAATATTTATTTGTAGACAAACATTATTTACAAAAAGTTTGTGCATGCGTGAAAATACTTTAGGAATTGACAATTATTTCAAAACAGATTTTCTTAAAATCCAAACTTCCAATTCAAACAAAAAATAATTGCCTATCAACATTTTATAAATCAAGGAAAAAATATGAAACAAACACTTTTAGGACCCACAAATTCATGAGAGGGAGCTTGTGACAAAGTATCCCAGCACCAAAATGTAATAACCTAAAACAAAGCGCAGAAAGAATAAAAAATTCACCCTGAATGTAGGAAAAGCGATAATAAATTACTTTGAAATATAGAAGAAAAATCAAATAAAAGAGAGAGGGAAAGAAAAAATCACCTTTTTGTTTTGGGAAGAACATGGAATGGATGGAGGAGAGGTATAGAGGAAGTAAGAGAATTTATGAAAAGAAGATAGGGGAGAAGAAAGAGTCAAGATAGGGAGATAGAGTTAGGACATGATATAAAAAAGTACAATTTGTCTTTTTGTCAGGCTTAATTAGCTTCTCTGTCTGTCTCTATTTTGGGTGAGTAATCTCTTACACATCTCATCTTGTAAAGTAACTTAAGAGCACTTGAATAAAAGCGCGGGGGAGGGTGTGGCGCTTTGTTTGTTTAAAGTACATTCAGAACCTGGATTTAAGAAGACATGATACAAGAAGTTATTGTGAGAATTTTGACACATGGAAATATATCACGTCGCGTTGTTATGAGAAAGTCATGAGATGTAACTAATAATTCTATCAATTAAAAAATAATCTAAAATGATAGTTGTAAGTGTAATTGATTTGATCCTTGAACAACTAAAGCTTGAGTGAAATATACTAATTAGTAAAAAGAATGATCATTGAGTGTTGGAGGCTTAGATATGTAAGACTTATTACTAGCACGCTCCTTGTCACAAAACCATACCTTTTGTGAACTTAAAAATGGAATAGTTAGTTGCACTTGGTAGCGACATAGAAGAAAAAATAAGCCTCTTTCCTCCAAATGGACTCGTCCATTATAGGATTGAAAACATATCTGTCTGTCTCGAGAATCGGCTGCCTAATTGGCCCAACTCATATTTCGGGGAATATGCATGGAGCCAATGGGGACATAGCATGTGATGGGGTACCATAAATACAAGGTCGAGTCTATGTAATGAGCCTTTCTTAGGAGTCTTTTACCATAAATACCGATCACATATTTGAGCTCAATTAATCATCTTTTGGTTTACACATGAAAGCTAACGATTCTCTGCATGCGATATTTCTTGTAACAACTATATGGTTATGTCACGACCAAGCAAGCATAATCAGCGTAAAAACACACCTTATAATCTTATATGTATGACTACATTAGTTTAATTCTGCAGGAGGATGTTCAGCTCATGAAAGACATGGGTTTGAAGCCTGGAGTTTTCCATATCATAGTCATGACTTATCCCAAGTATGATCTTATGCTTGTCACTCACTTTAACTAAACAAAAAATAAGTTATTACAGTTTCTTTCTCTCACGCTTAAACTTCTGATGGTCTAACTTTCAGGTGGAAGAGGAGCAGTTAATCAAAGGGTTTGCAATATTACAACAATCTCATCCAATGAGCTAATCAGCCACGAGTTATAGCCAGCATCCATCATTGATGTTGATAATGCCATTTTCTTAACAATGCAGGTTTTTTTTCATTTTAAATAGCCAGAAGAAAAAAGTACTTCCCAAGAAGCTAATATAAAAATAGAGTTTCCTCTAGCTGAAAATTCTTCTCCTCTTGATTGCACACAGGAATACAACCACATGTTACATTTACACCACACTGGTCCCTCAAGCACTTGAAGACGAGTATGGAGGATAGGTTAGTCGGAAGATTGTGTATGGTTCCTACCCTTTTCCATCTTATGCCACTTTCATAAAAAGTATATGTTTCAACCCATAGCACAAATCATTGCTAGGAGTGTGAATTAATAATTAGATCTGGATGCAGGAAAGACTTACAGCATATGCAGATGTGTGCTTCAGAAAGTTTAGTGACAGGGTTTCATATTGTGGACTACTATAAATGAGGCCAATGTGTTCGTGCTGGGGGGGTTCTGATGTTGGAATTCTGCCTCTCAGCGATGTTCACCTCCATATGGAGTTAACTGCTCTGCAGGAAACTCCTCAACTGGAGACCGTACATGGCAGCTCATCATATCCTGCTGGCACATGCATCAGCTGCTAGATTATACAAAGCGATACCAGGTATGATTCAATCTGTTCATTGTCAGCATTTTGACCAATGTGGCGAATATCTAAATTGCCCACTATTTGATGTTCAAGGACAATTATCATGCTTGTTAGCATGATTTAAAATCCTACTACTTCTTTGTACAGTGTGAGGCCTTCATTTTCATTTGGGAAACATGAATATTAATGTTACAGTATATATCAAAATGCCATTTTAGAGAAACTATGGGCAATGCAGGACAAGCAGCATGGTGTTATAGAACAATGTCTTTTCCTATTGGTTCATTCCTCTAACAAACAGTACTGAAGATAAAATTGCCACTCAAAGAGCCAACGATTTTTACTTGGGTTGGTAAGTTCTAATATCATGTATATGAAGCGGTGTCTGTTTTCTTTCATTTGTTTGTGTCATTGTCTATCTATTTGGCTTTCGTCATCTTAGTCTGGATTCTGTCAAGTCTAATGTCATTCTGAGAAGGCACAAGAAATAAAAGTTTTTTTGTGGATTTCATTTTGCCCTGTAAAAACTACTCATATCAATTTCCTTTAGTAAGCTGCAAATAGATTGGATCTCAAATTTATTCAAACTTTTGGCAACCGTTCCTGGCTTTGTGCTGCAGGTTTGTAGATCCTTGGTATTTGGAGACATACTCAGACCATGAAAAAAGATTGTAGGCTCTAGACTTCCATCCTTTACCTATGCTGAATCCAGTCAGGTTAAAAGTTCATTGACTTCATTAAGGTGAATCATTACATCACAATATATGTCAATGATAGCTTGAGCAGCCTAAATATGGAAGATAGAGATGTTTTGGCAGACACATGGCGGTACAGTTTACAAGTGTTTTTGACATTGTTGGGATTTTAGTGGAATAGGTTGATAGTGATAAACAAATGAAGTCTTGGATTACATTACTTTGCATTAGTTTGATTGACAAAACTTCCATCTTTTCCGTGCTGCATTGGATACATGTCCTGTATTTCATGCCATACTGAAGTCTTGGCCAATGTAACCTGTGTATTTAAGCAGTTGTAGATTATGCTCATCCAGTTTAGATCACGGAATTGGAAATAACTCACTAGTTTTGGTTGTAGGCAGAATTCGAAATGATACATCCATATTTGAGGTGAAGGTTGAACATAGAAATTTAAGGCCAGTTTGATTTGTCTTGTTATTTTAGTGCATTGCTAACCAGTTTGTTTTGACTCAGTATCAGCGAATTGCACCCAAAGGAATCCTGGAGTATATCAAGCAATTTTATGGCAACCCTCCTGTTTACATTCATGAAAATGGTCACTCTCTCTCTCTCTCTCTCTCTCTCTCTCTCCCTCTCTCTCTCTCTGCGTTAGCAGTATTTTTCTAGATCATTTCAGCTTCATTGTAGTATTACAAGACGATAATTTGCTTTTCATTTTCTCAAAGTAGTTCTTTACAAGAATTTTGCATTAGTATATTTAGCCTCTGATTCCACGGTTTTGAATTTGATCTGATTTCATAAAAGGATCAATGATAAGTTTTACTAAATTGTAACTGGGCAGCAAAATCACTTGTCAAGTATATTTTTCCCAAGAAAGCTGTGAACTAGCGTTGCAAATATATAAAGTATTAAAATTTCCTTCCATTTTAACTTCTTTTTAATTTCATTTTTGGAGCAGTTGTATGTCAATTTTTATAGAATACTCAATAGCTGGATGTGGAATCAGGTAAACATCCTCACAGGGATAGATAAAATCAAATTGCAGAAGAAAAAAAAAAAGATTATGAAAATCCATTTGAGAGTATGATTTGGAAGTATGTGCAATACACAAGGCAATTGTGGCAGAATGTGACAAACTTGTAATAGATTATTGAAATATCTATTGGTAGGAATAGTTAAAAAGTATCATAATGCACAAAATAATGGTTTGGCGCAGTTTGAAATAATCAACGTACATTGATAGAATTAACTAAAACTATAGAAAAGTTTCAACTTTTCTTCATATTTATAGATGAAATATTGCTCATTCTTTTTCTTTGGGCATACTCTTATAGTATAGAGTTTGCATTAGGTTGGTCATCTAATTGAGGAAATCTGACATGACATGTGTATCTCTCTGCAGGTCAACGAACAAGGCGTAACTCAACACTGGAAGACTGGCCTAGGATAAAATATTTGCAAGGATATATTGGCAGTTTGCTTGATGCATTGAGGTATGTCTGCTTGTAGACCTTTTCTCTCAAGCCTGACACATGATGATGTGAAAGTCTTGTCATAATTTTCTTTGAGTTGTTTGAGTCCTTGACAGAAATTTCTATTTGCTGTTAGGTTTTATTTGCCAAGTTAATTTTGGAAGATAATTAGCATACCAGTGGCTCATGATTTGATGATTCCATCTCACATATATACTGGATTCAAATAAGATTATTGTAGATGTTATGACCTAATATTTGTATTATCTTTTCTGGAAAGAGAGTTTGATGTAACTAATTAGTGCTACAAAAATTAATCAAATGGAATTAGTTTGCTTCCTTGATCAATTAAAGGGTACCATGATATGTAGATTCCAATTATCTCATCTAGTAAAGTCTCTCATTGTCAAATAAACCAATATGAGATGGATGCCATATGTTTCAAAGTCTATTATATCTACAAAAAAAAATCATATGATAGGTCAATTATATTTTTGGTTGTTTCTTTTCAGATGATACATAGTTACTAAAATTTGATAGCGATTACTTTTTTATCTCACTATTCTTAAAATCTTGGAAGGAATGGATCAATACAAGAGGTTATTTTACATGGTCCTTCTTGGATTTATTTGAAATGTTGGATGGCTATGAATCAAGCTACAGCCTATACTTAGAGTAAGATTTGGATGACCCAGATTTAAAAGACAACCTAAGCTCTCTGCTCATTGGTACTCCAATTTCTTGAGAAGGAAAAACATCAGTTCTGATGGATATATTGAAACTTCAGAAGAATATATATCTGCAGTTTCTCCTTATTAGATTAGGCTTTGTATGTACTTTGTATAATGGTTTGTTTATTATTCTTTTTCTCTTTTTTTTCTTTTTTTCTTTTGTCAAAGTATATGAATCAACAGTGTGCTGCTTTGTAGCAATTTTTCATTTGTACACAAATGGTATATAGATATCTTTGATGTTCTTCAACATATTTAAAGTGAGACAGATAGAGGCCCTTTCTGATATTGCTGACAATTTCAAAAGACAACAACTATTCACTTTCAAAAGACATCTACTTTGATGGTGAATCTCTAGTACAATGCATTACAAGGCCTTCTTCATGTGTGTTTGGCTAACTTATATTTTGGTAGCTTATTTATCAGGGAGTATTGGATTGAATGAAATATGCAAATGAACCAAAATGGATTAAAAGTATGAACTTTTTTATATTTTCTTGTGCGGTTTAGCAGAAACTGAAGATGGCAACTGGGTAGTGCAAGGGAGGATGACAGCTCTTTGTGAGTTCTTGTTTTGGTCAAAAAATACAGGCTTATTTTATGGTGCTTTTGTTGCTAAATAAAATTTTGGAAAAATTTATCGCACAGCAGCCATGGTTCACAGTGCTCTTACTTGTAGATTTTATTGTGCATCGTCGAATATATATATATGAAAAAAAATTTCTCACTTGAATTACTAATTAATAAAAATATAGAGCTATCAAAAAAAAAAAATAATAAAATATAGAGGTAAATTTCAGCACATACTGCGAGATTATTAATGTCAGTAAGTTGAAGGCTTTTAATATCCTGTTTTATTTTCATGCATTGGTCGCAAGCGGTTAGTTATTTTTCTCAACTGTTTTAGGTATTAAGCGAACTTTTAGGAATGAGATGATTAGTTTTAAAAGTGTACAATTTATTCGCATTAACCCCAAATGAAATTTACCCAATATATAGATATAGAGTACTTGGTTGCAGTTAATCCAAGTAGAGGCTTATAATACCAAGCATAGAGTGCAAATTCAATCCCGTCTTTACCATGCTTTCTCAAAGGCAAATAAAAAAATAAAATCTGGCCATAAATTAAGCTATGTGTACGGTAGGACCGTAGAACTCATGAATGGACCAATCCAATAAGATTCTTTTTTAAGGAATCCAATAGGCATCTAAAACTATGTTGCGTATGTTCTTTAACAACATATATGTACATGAGAGAGAGAGTACTGCAGGGGCTCTACTAAAACAGGAGGGAAAATGTTGAGGCTAGTTTGCTGACAAGTTTAGCAGCACTAGTTTTAGGCACTGATACATTTAGCAGAGATGATTTCCCACCTGACTTTGTGTTTGGTGCTGCTTCCTCAGCTTATCAGGTAATCACTTAAATTCCTTTTGGTTCTTTTTATGTGTTAATGATATATATGTTTTTTAGTTTACTCATTCTAATGTAAAAATAACAAGTAAATATCTCTTTTTATTATTATTTATATTTTTGTTCTTCAATCGTTTTGTGAAGGTTGAAGGTGCAGCAAACGTAGATGGGACGACCCCAGCATATGGGATACATTCGCCCACGCAGGTCAGCACATGTTAATATATATTTTTATGTTCAAATATTGTTATGTTTTATTTTGAAAAGTAAGGGTGAAAATATTTATTTGTAGACAAACATTATTTACAAAAGTTTATGCATGCGTGAAGTACTTTAGGAATTGACAATTACTTCCAAAAACAGACTTTCTTAAAATCCAAACTTTCTCACTTCAAACAACAATAGTACCTATCAACATTTATAAATCAGGAAAAAAATGGAAACAAACACTTTTAGGACCCACCAGGTCGAGAGGGAGCTTGTGACGGGGGAATCAGCCAAAATGTATCAACCTAAAACAAATTGCAGGAAGAATAATAAATTCACCACAAATGTGGGAAAAACAATAATAATAAATCCACCCAAAAATCGAATAAAAGAGAGAGGGGAATGAAAAATCGCCTTTTTGTTTTGGGAAAATGGAATGGATGAGAGAGAGGTATAGAGGAAGTATTAGGAAATTTATAGAGAAAGAAGATAGGGAGAAGAGTCAAGATAGGGGAGATAGAGAGTTGGAGGACTAAATATGTTAAGCAGACATTACATGGAAGAATAAAGAGATTAGAGAAAGTGAGGAAGAGTTGGAAACTAAACCAAAATTAAAACTAAACCTACATTATTATATGCAGCATAGATATTATTATTTTATTACTAAATATTACCAAAAGAAATTGTTGGTAAAAGAATTAAGGTGGCCCTGATGACATGTTGGAATAGGAGTTGCAAAAGTAAAGGAAAACAAATAGCCTAATGTGTCCAAGAAAAATGAACTCTAATACATTATCCTTATTTTAAAGCTTGGGGCTCCCTAGGAGGAACTTATATATTTATGAAGATGAGAACTACATTTTTATCTATGAAGAACAAAAGTACAATTTGTATTTTTCTTCAGGCTTAATTATCTTCTCCGTCTGTCTCTCTTTTGGGTAAGTAATCTCTCTTACACATCTCATCTTGTAAGTAACTTAAGGCATGAACAAGCGCAGCGGAAGGGGGGGCCTGTTTGGTTTGAAGTACATTAAGAACCTGGTTACAAGACATGATACAAACCGTTATTGTGAAAATTTTAACACATGGAAATATATAAATCACATTGTTATGAGAGAAAGTCATGAGATGTAACTAATAATTCTATCAATTAAAAAATAATCTAAAATGATAGTTGTAGTGTAATTGATTTGATCCTTGAACAACATAAAGCTTGGTGAAATACTAATTAGTAAAAGAATGATCATTGAGTACATTTGGGCTTAGATATGTAAGACTTATTACTGCTTTGGTCCTTGTCCACAAAGCATGCCTTTGTGAGAACTTTAAAAATGGAATGATTCGAGTTGTACTTGTGGTAGCGGCATAGAAGAAAAAGCAAGCCTCTTTCCTCAAATGGACTTGTCCATTATAAGTTGAACATATCTGTCTATATGAGAATGGCTGCCTGGTTGACTCATGTTGAGGAACATGCATGGAGCCGGTGGGGACATAGCATGTGATGGGTACCATAAATACAAGATCGAGTCCTGTAATGAGCCTTTCTTAAGATCTTTTACCATAAATACCGATCACATATTTGAGCTCAATTAATCATCTTTTGGTTTACACATGAAGCTAACGATTCTCTCTGTCTGATATTTCTTGTAACAACTATATGGTTATGTCGACCAGCAAGCAAGCATAATCAAGCTGTCAAAAACACACCTTATAATCTTATATGTATGACTACATTCGTTTAATTACTGGGGGAGGATGTTGACTCATGAAGACATCGGTTTAGAAGCCTATAGGTTTTCCATATCATAGTCGCGGCTTATCCCAAGTATGATCACATAGCGTCACTCACTTTAACTAAACAAAAATAAGTTATTTACGGTTCTTTCTCTCACGCTTAAACTTCGATGGTCTAACTTTCGGGTGGAAGAGGCGGTTAATCCAAAAGGTTTGCAATATTACAACAATCTCATCAATAGGCTAATCAGCCACGAGTTATAGCCAGCATCCATCATTGATGTTGATAATGCCATTTTAACAATGCAGGCATTTTTTTTCATTTTAAACAAGGAAGAAAAAAAGTACTTCCAAGAAGCTAATATAAAAATAGGTTTCCTCTAGCTGAGATTCTTCTCCTCTTGATTGCACACAGGAATACAACCACATGTTACATTACACCACAACGATCTTCCTCCAAGCACTTGAAGACGAGTATGGAGGATGGGTTAGTCGGGAAGATTGTGTATGGTTCCCTACCCTTTTCCATCTTATGCCACTTTCTTAGAAATATATACATTTCCTTCATAGCACAAATCATTGCCAGGAGTGTGAATTAATAATTAGATCTGGATGCAGGAAAGACTTCACAGCATATGCAGATGTGTGCTTCAGAAAGTTTGGTGACAGGGTTTCATATTGGACTACTATAAATGAGGCCAATGTTCGTGCTGGGGTTACGATGTTGGAATTCTGCCTCCTCAGCGATGTTCACCTCCATATGGAGTTAACTGCTCTACAGGCAACTCCTCAACTGAGCCGTACATGGCAGCTCATCATATCCTGCTGGCACATGCTTCAGCTGCTAGATTGTACAAGAAAAGATACCTGGTATGATTCAATCTGTTCATTGTCAGCATTTTGACCAATGTAGCAAATATATATATTGCCCTATTATTTGACGTTCAAGGACAATCATCATGCTTGATCATCCCAGCATGTTTAAAAATTCACTACTTCTTTTCATTTAGGCCATCATTTTTCATTTGAGAAACATGAATTTGAATGTTATGACTATATATATATATATATATATATATATATATATATATATCAAAGCGCCAATTTAAAGAAACTGTGGGCGATGCAGGACAAGCAGCATGGTGTTATAGGGCTGAATGTCTTTTCCTATTGGTTTGTTCCTCGAACAAACAGTACTGAAGATGAAATTGCCACTCAAAGAGCCAACGACTTTTACTTGGGTTGGTAAGTTCTAATTTCATGTATGAAGTGGTATCTGTTTTCTCTTCGGCTTTCGTCATTTTAGTCTGGAATCAGTCAATTCTAATGTCTTTCTGAGAAGGCATGAGAAATAAAAGTTATCATACAATTTTGTGGATTTCGTTTTGCCCTGTAAAAACTTCTCATGTCCAATTTCCTTTAGTAATCTGCGAATGAATTGGATCTAAGAATTTATTCAAGCTTTTGGCAACCATTCCTCACTTTGTGCTGCAGGTTTGTGAATCCCTTGGTATTTGGAGACTATCCTCAGACCTTGAAAAAGATTGTAGGCTCTAGACTTCCGTCCTTTACCTATGCTGAATCCAGTCAGGTTAAGGGTTCATTTGACTTCATTGGAGTAAATCATTACATCACAATGTATGTCAAGGATAACCCAAGCAGTGTAAATACAGAAGATAGAGATGCTATAGCAGACATGGCGGTACAGTTAACAAGTATGTTTTTGACACGTTGTTGGGATTTTAGTGGAATAGGTTGATAATGACGGACAAATGAAACAAAAATTATTAACTTTAAAACTATTTTCAGCTTGGATTTCATAACTTCGTTTTAGTTTGATTGATCTTACAAAGTCAATTCTGATCACCCATCTATGAATTAGGCTTCATTCTAATATTTGTTTATGGTGTCCTGTATTTCTTGACACGTGGAAGTCTTGGCCAATGTCACCTGTGTGTTAAGCAGTTGTAGCTATGCTCATCTATTTTAGATATGGAACTGAAATAACTCACTAATTTTTTGGTTGTGGCAGGCATTCGAAATGATACATCGACATTTGAGGTGAGAGGCTGAAAATAAAAATTTAAGGCCAGTTTGCTTTTACTGGTTATTTCAGTGCATTACTAATCAGTTTGTTTGACTCAGTATGCAATCATACCCTGGGGTCTGCAAGGAATCCTGGAGTATATCAAGCAAGTTTATGGCAACCCTCCTGTTTACATTCATGAAAATGGTCTCTCTCTCTCTCTCTCTCTCTCTCCCTCTGTGTGTGTGTGCGTGCATGCCCGCATGCACTCCTTTAACTGTGAAAATTTGTTAATAGTAGCAGTATTGATCATTTCAGCTGCAATGTAGTATTATAATTTGTAAGGCATGATAATTTGATTTTGTTTTGTCAAAATAGTTCTTTACACGAATTTTTGTGTTAGTACATTTGACCACAGATTCCACACTGAGAATTTGATCATAGTTTCACTTAAAAAGGATCAATGATAAATATTACTAAATTATAACGTGACAGCAAAATCAATTGTCAAAGTATATTTTCGCAAGCTGTAGACTTGCATTGCAAATAAATAAATCTTTATAAAGTATAAACATTTCCTAACTTCTTTTTTAATTTCATTTTTGGAGCAGTTATGTCAATTTTTATAGAGATACTCAGTAGCTGGATGTAGAATCATGGAAAACATCATCTAAGGGATGAATGTAAATCAAATTGCAGCCCAAAAAAGGACGAAGAAAGAAAAAGAACCAAAAAAAATGCCACTATGAGAGTATGATTTGGATGTATGCTGCAATACACAGGGCAACTGTGGCAGAATGTGACAAATATTTAATAAATTATTGATATATCTATTGGTAGGCATATTTAAAGTATCATAATGCACAAATTAATGGTTTGTAACAGTTTGAAATAATCAACCAATTCATTGAAAGAATAACTAAAATTTATAGAATAGTTTCAAATTTTCTTCATGTTGCTAGTTGAAATATTGCTCATTCTTCCTTTGGGTATACTCTTCTAGCATAGAGCTTGCATTAGGTTGGTACTTCATCTAATTGAGGAAATCTGACATGACATACATCTCTCTGCAGGTCAACGAACAAGACGTAATTCAACACTGGAAGACTGGCCTAGGGTAAAATATTTGCATGGATACATAGGCGGTTTGCTTGATGCAGTGAGGTATGTTTGTAGACCTTATATAAACCTAATACATGATGTGAGAGTCTTGTCATTATTGTATTTGAGTTGTTTGCATTCCTTGACATCTTATACTGAAATTTCTATTTGCTATTAGGTTTATTTGGCAATCTAATTTTGATAGATAATTAGCAAGGCATAGTGACTCACGATTTGATGATTCCATTTCACACATTTACTGAATTAAAAACTAAGAATATTGCCTATGTTATGTCCTAATATGTGTATTATCTTTTCCTGAAAGAGAGCTAGATGTGACTAATTATTGCTAATTTATCAAATGAATTAGTTGCTTCACTAGATGTATTAAAAGGGTGTCATGATATGTGGATTCCAAACATCTCATCTAGTAAAGTCTCTTATTGTAAAAAAAAAAAAAAAATCTTCTTAAAGTGAATGCCATATGTTCAAAGTCTATTATATCTTTTAAAAAAAAATTATATGATAGGTCATAATTATATTTCTAGTTGTTTCTTTTTAATTGATACATAGTTACTAAAATTTGATGTGATTACTTTTCTCTCACTACTCTTAAAATCTTTGAAGGAATGGATCAAATACAAGAGGTTATTTTACATGGTCCTTCTTGGATTTATTTGAAATGTTGGATGGTTATGAATCAAGCTACGGCCTATACTTCGTGGATTTGGATGACCCGGATTTAAAAAGACAACCTAAGCTCTCTGCTCATTGGTACTCCAATTTCTTGAAGGGAAAAAACATCAGTTCAAATGGATATATTGAACTTCAGAAGAATATATATGCAGTTTCTACCAACTTTCAGTAGAATCTGCTTTCTACATTTACTGTATAACAGTTTCGTGTAATATTCTTCTTGCTTATTGTTTTTGTCAAAGCATATGAATAACCAGTGTTCTGCTTTGTAGCAATTTTTCATTTTTATACTATAATATTTAAATTTCTTTAATGTTCAATATAATTAGCGAGAGAAACAGAGACCCTTTATAATATTGCTGAAGATTTTTTTAAGACAACCATTCACTTCTTCAAAATCCATCTACTATAATAAGTGGAGATCTGTAGTAGCATAATGGTCTTCTCGGAGCCTTTTTTCTGCTTTTGTTTTTGGCTAGCTTATACTTTGGAATGGAATGCTCTTTTAGGGAAAAAAATATTTACAAATTAGAGGGCAAAAATATCATACATGGCACTAAATAGAAATTCATTAAAAAAAAAGTACCTATCAAATTTGTCCATTCTGTCTAAACATTCCCACCAAACAAATAAGGAAAAAAGGAGAAAGAAGGGTGCAATTTATTTGTGATCTTGATCATGACATGATTCCTTAACCAGACCACTGATCACTGATGAATTATCTAAACCCATATTCTCCTATTCTTTCTAATCTCCTCAACAACAATATAGAATGGTATCCTCTCCAAAAAATAAAAATGGTATCCTTTTGCACCAAGGAAGAAAAATAAAGAAGATTCATGATCAAATTCTTCAATTATACCAAAGGAGTTAGAGACAGTTACATAAGCACATATAAACCTTAGCTGACTGCTGACCCTAGTGGAGGCTTAAGCAAGTGCCACCAACCCAACATATAGTATGCCTGTCATGCCTTGATTTAGGAACAGGACAAAATCACTCATGCACACCATTTACTTGTTATGGTCTCTAACAACCTGAATAACTTAGCAGAACAATGAACAATCTATCATGGTATTACCATTTCCTGACTCCTCTCTAGCTAATCAACCATAATTTACTTGCCTGCATCATGGTTCATCTTCCACAAATATAACTTAAGAAGAGAATAAAACAAGATCTTTTTTGTTGGATCACAATAGTGAATTTCCTTTCTTATTCTCTTGAGCTCTCCGCTCCAAGTGAATCTAGCTAATATGCCGGTACTGCATATTCTTAACAGAAAGAGATAGTGATGATCTAATTGTGATATCTTTTCCAATAATAAAATGCAAAGGCTGATACATCAAAATCAACTATATTAAATGTCAAACAAGACTTGATTAGATCAGTTTCTAATCCTTTTCACATCTTGAAGATTTACAAATGAAGTAGATGGGCATTTACATACCAAAAAAAAAATGTAGATGATTAGGTAAAAAGGGTCCACTGATTATATATTTAGTATTTACAACTTGAAACGCATAACAAACCATTAAGGATATACCCCCCAACCCCACGAGTAGCCTTGCTCCAAAATTGTTTTCTTTCACATTTACCTTTCTCTTTATTCTCTTCTTGATGCAGAGGTAAAGGCAGGAAAACACCCCACAAAAAAAAAAGCACTTAAGTTACACTACATGCTACATAAAACAACAATTAAGCCTTAGTCCCAAGTTTTTTTGATACGATGATGCTACATGCAACACGCTTCAGTTAATAAAATGTCTAGTAAACTTTACTAGATACTCCAAAATCTGTCATGATACATCTAGGTCATGTACCTCAACTTTGACTACTTTGATCTGATGAAGCACCATGCTTACTCAGCTTCGTCAAGATGTATGCCATGGCAACTTTAGCACCCAAGCTAGAGTGACCACGAGAAAGGCAGATTGCACCCCCAAGAAGAAGTAAACCATTGGCTAGCAATTTCCTTGAAGGCCTCTTAGAGATTTTCCTCTCTTTGGCTTCACCAGTTTGCCCACGAAAGGCAGCTGCACTGGTAGTTTCAGAAGAGGTAGTGCTGTTCATGGTATCTAATTCAGGTGGCACCTGTGTGGAGGAAATTGTTAACCATAAACACAAGCATAACAATTGATATGTAGTAATCTCCTAAAATTACTGAAACCATTAGTTCTCTGTCCCACCAATGCATAGTGGTAGCCGGTAAGCCAATGTTTCAACTAAGATTTGCTCAATGCTGTCAAAATCACAATTAGCTATCACCTTGGCCAGGAAAGCAAAGCAAATTAGATGCTGCGTTTGTCTGGGTTCTAGAACACTGCCCTAAGCATTATGGGAAATCATTGCGGTAAGCCAACCATTGAAATGAAGCATATCTAGGCTGCAGAATGCCATAAATTTCTACTAATTTAAAGCACCACTGTTAATAAAACTAGTCTAAACAAGCCTACAGGAGGTCTGCATTTAAAATGCACAAGGATAACAGCATGCATTCCCACACCCAAATACTTTAAATAACAACCAAAGAATACAAGCAATCAGTGAAATGTGAATGGATACAGTACCAACCTTCTGAATTAGAGTGACAGCTGAACTTAATTGAGGATGGCTGATCCCGGAGTATTTGCGTAGTGCACTATCCATCTTACACACATAACTCCAAATCCCCTTAGCAAAAGCCAACTTTGCCATCTCGACATTCATACCAGCATCTTCTTGGTGAAACATTTTGATCTCACAAGCATTTCTCCCAGGTACTGTAAATAGATAATTAAAAATCACAAAACTCACTTTTCATTTTAAGAATAAAAAATCAAGCTTGCAATTCTTATGCACCTGGGTTGACCAAAAGATCAAATTGAAATACAGGCAGAGCTTAAGTATAGAATAGATATTCTGTTCTTAAGTATAGAATAGATTTATATTCTGTTTATCCATCATAGGTAAATGATACAAGCCAAAGATGATTTTAGTAGAAATATGTATTACATGATTTTCAACAGATTCAAAGTTTAAATCTCTGTCAAAAAAAAAAAGTTTAAATCAAAATAGGCTTCATAGGGTGTCACATCCATATTTCAGTTTAGCATTGAGTATATGACCAGACATGAAAGCAGGTTGAGTAAATTCATCATTTTCTGGGACAAAGGAAATTAGGGGGAAAAAATAGGGGTGAGGGCAGGGGAGATGAAAAAGAAAGTATTAGGAACTTGCCTTTCCTGATCTGCCAACCAGATCTGAAAAACCTAACACGTACAAACTTCTTCTGTCGTGGTACTGAAGGATGTTCGCATTCCTATCACCAAGAATGGAAAGAACTAAAATCTCAGGTAATTGTTAAAAATTGCAGAGAACTTCTAACAGAAACAAAAGCATCAAAAGCTAGAAAGGTTTAACTTCTACTAAAAATTAACATATTGTTTCAAACCCCTCATATAAGTATTTAGCAAGTTTATAAGCATCAAATGGAACAATGATAATTATTCTTTTCTACACCAAGCTAGAAAGGTCTTTTGGCATCGATGCCACCATTTACTGAAGAAGAAAGATTAATCCTTTTCGTTACATCCTGAACTCTTGCTCAGATGTACCTACTTGCTTCCTTAGGTACATCTAGAATTCTCCCACAGAGAGTAGAGAGAGATTGTTTCAGAAGTATGGATGTTACAGACTTGAATACCAGTGGCTCCAAGAAAGAGGATATGCCAGGAAGAAACAGGATCTTTAATGAGGGTCCTTTATTTCTCTGATGTAGGCATAACAATTAGACTGATCTACTTCATCAGTTCAACTACTAGGAACATATTGACCAAACAAGTAGTTCGAAACTTAAGATAAGCCAATTTCATGACAACCTATGTAGACTTTTTCATGTGTCACAATCATGAGCTAAAAGATCAACAAGTGCCAAAATTGCATGGTTTCAAGTATCAATAGTTTAGTTATCCAGTAGGCTTGACTCTGCAGTATTAGTCATACAGTTTCAAATTAGCTAAACTACAGTAATATACAAAAGCATTTGCTTGCTAATAGCGGACCTTAGGCAGTTATGAAGTGTCACTTCCAAGCCCAAAAGTTCACAAACCAAACTCGCCCCATACCAAAGGTGGACAAAGTGTAATTTCCCCATACATTTATTTATCTCAGTGCAGAGGCACTTGAAAATTTTTAAAACCAATGACAGAATATAAATTAAAACGAATTGAATAATCAAGAGGACAGGTTTATATCCATAAATAAGGTTCCAGATCCATTCACATGCTGTATATTTAAAACCTAAGACCACAAAAATGCGATGGCATTTTTACCAGATTTTTTTCCCTTAAGAAGAATCCTTACTTTCACACATAATAGCACATACTATAAACTACAGTAATTTGCAGAAAAAGTCTAACTTTCCAGCATGTTATCAAATATTAGGAGACTCAGATCATCCCCAAAATATTGAAAATTACTTATCTAGGTTAAAAAAACAAAATTGTTTTAAGAAGTTTAATGAAAGTTCTTTTCTTCAACGCCAGTAATCTTGTTACTCAATAGCGCATGCAATTATATTGCCAATACTTACCAAGATATATGAAAGCTGAATAATCATATCTCAGATCATATCAACTTATATATATGGAAGATAGGCTGGGCGGTTTCCCTATATGTATGTGCTCATGAAGGTATATGTTGCTATATACACCATTTTACATCATTAGTCCAAGAAAAATTTAAAAGTAACCAGTCCTATAGTGTTCAAATTTATGTAAATGGTTTGGATTTGTATATAATTTCACCAACTAGAGTGAAAAGGGATTGTGCTCAATTCATCCTGACAGATCACACCCCCGCCATTGATATTCCCATTCGTTCAAACACATACACACACAGATGCACACATCAAAATAAACCAATGGCTAAAATTCAAAGATGAAATTCTTAAAAGTTAGTGCAGTGTATTCAAGCCTACATGGATTTCTTCTGTTGTTATGAATCCCAAATTTCTCAACCAAGATGAACATCTTAATTATCTGTGTGTGTGTGCGCGCACGCACGTGTGTGTTTATGACAAGTAACATACTTCCCTTTTTCTAAAAGGATTTTCCCGTTGTTCATACCAAAAGAAGAAAAAGAAAAGCTCCACAGCACAACCATGTACAAAATTACAATCAGAAGAAACTAAGCAATGCCTTTAACTAATAACTTGCATATAAGACCACATTTAGGTTACAGTTACCTTAAGAAAACAGTAGAATGTTTTATCCTTCCCCTCCCACAATCTCCAAGCTAACACATATTCTCTCGGTGTCAAGAGTGGAAACTTTTTTATTGTACGACCAATTTCAACTCCATTAATTTTATCCACCTGCAGCTGCTCATGCTCAACCACGGTCTTGTCCCACTGCTTTCTATAATCATTATCCATGTAGAAGTTTTTTAACATCTCAGGAGAGCAGTTCTCAAATACTGTCACACTCAAGTATTTCAAGGGGCCATCCTGCAAGCAAAAAGAGAGAAACACTAAATCAAGTCCATAACCTAGGAATGGCTAAACCAGTTGAATAAAATTGGACACTGGCCCATGTCAATAGAGATTGCAAACTAGGTGTAAGCCTATTCAGGCGTCATTAACCCAGAGGACAGTAACTGGATTTTCCTTTTGGAACCTAATTTGAATCTGTTTTTTTGATAGGTAAGAAAAAGTTTTTTTTTTTTTTTTTTTTTTGATAAGTAGGTAAGTAAAGTATCATAAAAGAAGGTCAGCATTATAGGTTACAGTCTTGACAGCAGTCACTTCATTCAAAAAATACTGAAGTGTCAAGCGATATTGAAGCTACCACTCCCAGGACCCATTGTAATTTGGACTAGCACCGAGTAATAACACTTTTTTATTTATAATATAAGAAAAGATGGTTGACATGCTTATATTAATTAAAAAAACTGAAGTTTCCAACAATCTAAAGAGCAAGAAAGGAAGTTATAGTGACTTAATTTTCAGCATAGATTGAGCTGTAACCTTAGGCTTGCAGCATTTTGCATTGTAGGATAGAAGACTGTTTCTTTTGTCTATGACTTGTTCCCACTTCTCACTTTCATTGAGCTTCTGATCCAATTTTTCAATTAAAAGCTTTAAATCTGCATCTGGGACAATCTCCAAGATTCTACAGGAGTAAACAGAACTTCTGAGTCAGTAACAAAATCACAAAAGCTGTAGGCAATGTCAATTTAGAACATAGCAAGTTTTTTTTGATAAGTTGTAGAAAACTAATGCAAACCATTTAGGTAAGTCAAATTGATCCAAGTAATAATCATATTTGAAATTTGGAAACAAAGAAATCACCCACAACAATCAAAACATGAAGAACCCCATCATAGATTCTTCCAAAAAGCTAGCAACTTCATTGACACAAAGGAAAAGAAAAGATAAAATTCACCAAAAAAGAAAACACAAAACACAAAACACAACAAAATCAAGCTTCAGAAAAACAAGTACCAAACTGAAGAATACTATCAGTGACCCAATTTACCCTGTAGTGATGATAAAATTCCAAATTCATATAAAAGATAAATTTATCCAAATGACCCATCACCTAAATTTTACAGAAGCCAATGAATAAGCACCAAATTGAAGAAAAACAAGAGTGACCCAATTCAAATTACACAAAACCCAGAGAGAAAAGCACAATGACAAACCCGAATTGGGAATGAATCCTAGCACAACCATAACAACAAAATCAAACATTGTGAAAAACCCATCACCCAAATTTCTCAAAACTCAATGAAGAAGCACCAAATTGAAGAAAAAGACAGAGACAAACCTGAATTGGGAATGAATCTTAGTACAACCATAACCATAACCAAAAAAATCAAACTTCGTGAAAACCCCACCACCAAAATTTACAAAACTCAATGAATAAGTACCAAATTGAAGAAAAACAAGAGTGACCCAATTGAAGTCAAACAAAACCCAGAAAGAAAAAAAAAACAAGTTTTCACATCTTACATACCTGAATTGGGAATGAATTTTAGTGCTGCCAGAATTAGCGGTGGTGGTGGTGGTGGTGGTGGCAGTGGTGGGATTGGAAGGTGAGGAAAATCTAAAAGAGAAGGTCTTGGAACAGTGCCAAACCAAGATGAGAGACAAAGCAATAAGAGTGAACCAACAACCACCACGCCTGTTTTCCCGCCAAATTTCCTCCCATGAACCCTGGAACAACATGGTAGAGTCCCAGATTTTCAACATGTTTATCTCTCTCTCTGTCTTGTATGTCTCTGTGTCCTGTCTGTCTGTGTGTTTTTTTTTCTGTTATATATGAATATGAGAAGAAGAAAAAAAAAAAAAAGAATAGTACTATATGTGTGAACTGAATTCTGTGTATCTATGATTCTAATAATTATTATCTACTTTTTGGGGTGTACAGAGGCTTTTTAATGCATTGGTTGGAGTTAGTGTGAATGACTCTTTGAGTCTTGATAACTCATATGGGTATGGCGATTGATTTCTGATTTGGATTTTGGGATTATTGGATACCAAACGTATGGGATCTGCTCAGCTAACTGAGCTAACTAAGGGTCTTTGCTCAAAAAAAATAAAAAATAAAAAACCTAATAGCTCTTAGGCATAGCTTGAAGGGTATTTTGGTCATTTCATTAAATTTTTTGAGTCTGAAATTCATATTCATCTTGTTTGTGACGTGGCAGATTTTATCAAATCTAAAAGTTTAGTTTGAAAGTCACAAATTATTCCACAATTTGTTTGCCACAATTCTGTGAGTGGTTAATTATCACTTATTCATGGACTTATTATTTTTCTTCACTAATTACACTTTGTCACATTACAATTGTAGCAAGAAGTTATAAAAAATTTTGTAGTCCTAAATTTTTTCAATTTCATTTTTTTTTTCTGAAAAAATAGGAAAAAAAAAAAAAACATAGCATCTCCTTTTTTTTAATTAAAAACTAAAAATCCTTGTGAGATTTTTAGTATGACATTAAAGCCTAGTCGCGATTTATTTTAACTAATGTTTAATGGTTTACTCACAAAACAAAATTGAAAAGGTAAATAAAGTGTTATATTTAATTTTTTTTTTTTTTTTTTTTTTAAGGGAGAAACCACGTAGAGGTTTTGTATAGTTTTCCTTTTTTTTTTTTCCTTTTTTTTTTTCCCCCGGAATTCAGTTGACAATTAGGCTAGCTCCATTCAACTATGTGTGCATGCCAAGTAACTTTTCTCCTCAATCTTCTCATCCATATCAGCCATGATAGTTACATTCCTCAATATTCAATGCACCCAACGACCTTTTTCCCAAGGAACATTTAATTGCTTATGTGCTTCAATGCACCCAACCACCTTATTCCCAAGGATTTTAACATTTAATTGCTTATGTGTCTTAGCGTTGGTCGATTCAACATCAAAATAATCTTTCTCTTTGTGGCTAAAACCAAGCATTCATTTCACCTTACTAATTAGTAGTTACCCAATTTGAAAAATAAATTTAAGTCAACCACAAAGATCGAGGCAAGCCCCCTAAGCAAAAGCACTCAGACTAGAGAAAGCACACTTTTAGTAGAAAGCAAGCTATGACTAGCAATCCAGAGAAATCACTACTCAACAGAGGTTTTAAAAAATGAAAAAAACACACATGAATAACAGGAGAGAAAACATCATGAGAACAAGGGGAAAAAGCATCAATGCGCCTTGCCTACCTCACCTAGATTTCAAAAGCACACTATCAAAGGCCAAGCACACATACGTCTGATTATGTAACAAAACCCTTTTGCCCAGAGTTGCATTAACAACAAATTAAGAAAATCAGTTAACTTTGTTTTCAAAAAAAAAAGGGAGGGTTTTTTCTTTTCTTTTCTTTTTTTTAATACAAAATAGTAGTTACTATTAACTATAACTATTTTGTTTATTTGCAACGGGGCAAATGAAGCTTCCAAGCAACAAAAAAATATTTTACAACAAGAAGCAACTTGCCAGTTTAAGTTTGGCCAGTTTCTTCCAGTGACATCCAGACTACTTAATACTTATTTAAAAATATATATATGACAAATTGACAATTAAATAAAACAAAGTCATCCAGGCTACTTTAAAGTGTTTCTTTTGAGGTCTTTTACTACATTGCTTTTGTTTGAAGTGCCTGCAAAGATGGGGAACTTTACAAATAAAAAGCATCAGTATCTTAACATGAATACTCTCACCCAAAAAAGAAGAGCTTATGACAGAAAATGGAAAACTGAGGACTACAATTGATAAGAAGCACTCAGAAGGGACATATCATACAGGAAGCCTATCGGCTTCACTAAACTTGTAAGACCTTTTGCATTCAGATATCAGCAAAACCTGACCTAACAAAATAATTTTGGCACTAAAGGAGTAGAATCCAAGTCTTTAATCACATACAGTAAGCCCACCGAAAAGTTCCCAGCGCTAATACGCTGTCCTAACCGGCATGAGCAGAAGAGACGACTGCTGGAAGAGAATCTTCAAGTAAGACTCTGGCACCCATCGAGCCATCTGAGGCAGAAGTAGCTCGCTCTGTGAGGGGGACTTCTTTACTACCCTCCTCCATGCGAACAACTTGAGCAAAACTCTTTGACATCTGCTTGATGAAATCACCGGATAAAGCAACAGCATTTCTGTGCTCATTGTCTCCGACTACTCCGACAGTCATCAGGCTAGCTTGCTGTCTGGCCTTCCTTTCTTGCATGGCTTTCTGCCGCTCTTCATAGTAATCAAAATCATCCAGAATGGACATATCAGTTTCATAATTCTTGAAAATATTCAACATCTCAATACCCTGCTCCAATTTCACCTGTAATATTTAAAATTAAAACAGCGTTGCAGAAAAGAAGTTGTAAGTAATTAACCTTGCAAAGAAAAAAATGTTTATTCTATTTTTAACAGATTAGAATCTTTTAAATCCATGTTGAAGTCTATTAACATTATTGCATGTAGAACACTATAATGAACCTCAGTCTGAAAGATAAGATTGAGGTCATATGACAAGTAGGAAAGAAGCAACAAAACAAAATTTAATCTGGGAAATCATCTACAATCTAAAGACTTTGAAAGGGTTCCAAAGGACAAGACAATAACAATCAGAATGCATATTTAGCTTTTCTTGATTCTTTTCTGGTAAAGATCATGGTTTTATGAGTATCATTTTTGGCTATTCAGAATTGCAAATGAGAACCAAAATTTTTTTCTAGTTAATGGGTTGAATAGTTGTGCGATTGAAGAAAAAATTTGTTAATATTAAAAACCATTTTTTCTCTGATTGATAACCATCCCCTCCACCCAGTAGCTCTGTCAAATGGATCTAAAGAACAATGGACCAATATCAAAAGTGTCACTCCTAATTGCTAAACATCTAATGAGTTATGCAAAATGCCTACCTCCTGGGTGTCTCGACTGTTAGTTACAGGCTTGTTGTCATTGTTTTCAAGTACAATGTGACGAAACTGACTATTAGGGACATCTTTGATTATATGCCATTTGACAGGAAACTGCCCACTCCATTTATCTTGCTGCCAGTAAGTTACACTCTTGTCAAAATCGACAGGTCCAACCATTTCAGCCACCCCACAGAACTGAGCACTGGCATTCACCTGCAAATAAAAGCATCATATATAACTGGTGCACAAATTTTATGAGTGGGGCCTAATATAGGACATAACAGTACTGATATAGTGGCGCAAACTAAATTTTCTTCTAGCACTAGAGCATGGTATCAGGCTTGAGGCATATCAAGATCCTGCCAGAATAGTAAAAACAAATAAAAAATAAAAAGCACATCTCCAATCAAGTAAAATGAATACAAAATAAATGCACATCATCATTAGCATAGACCTTCAAATCCTCATTGACCTCTCAAAAGTTAAGCATAAATGGTGAAACTAACATCTACAAAAAACAGATTGACAGGGGGGGACCCAATTGATTTTAAATGATCACATGACCAATCCACATACCTAGAATAGTAATTTTTATTTTGTTAACCGGTACATATAACATTCCTCTTACATGGGGTGGACCCCATAAGTGGGATACCCACCCCCATGTGAGATAGATGTTATATATATCCCCATTACACCAAATATCACCTAAATAGACGATAACATATTGCTCACACTTGGGCACCACATCCATTTTCCATTTCCAATGCAAAAATGGAGCAGGTCAAAAATCTGACAGTAATCCTTTACTTGCATAGGACGTGCAATACAACTGTGGTTTTTCAACCAATAACAACTAAAATGATAAACATGGAAGTCAACAAACTTGACAAAGGTCTATCAAATAGATTGCTTTTCTTTCTCAAAATAACATAAATGTGACACACAAATGAGATCCTATACAAGAAGTTGCATCATGTCAATTGGACTGAGCAAATAAAAAAGGATTTTTTAAAAAGCAGCCACAACAAGGTCAGGGATAAAAATAAATAAATAAAAACCTTCCCTTTAAAGAAAAGGAGCTTAAGAAAAATCATATGCAACCTCCAATTCATGCCACCACCAGAATTCACCTAATTATAGTCGTCATCATAGTTTCAATAATTCTTTAGCAGCCCTAGTTGACAATAGAAATTTGACAGAAATACTATCACTAAGTATCAAGTACTTACCGAAAAGAATAGAAAGACCGTGCAAGTATCTTGCTTCTCCTTAGCTTCACGATAAGCAGCATCTAATTTTCTATTCCCATTTGGTGTACTGGCCCAAACACTATATTTTATACTCTTGTGAACATTATCTTCGCTGTAAGATTTAATGATGAAGAACTTAGCATCCTTGTACTCTGTGACAAAATCTGGCCTGTTGTATAAACCGTCATGGAGCTTGAGGCTAAGCTTATTATTGTCAACAGAAGAATTATTGTCAGCTGTAATTTGACTCTTTGGCTTTGAGGCTCTTGGTCCTCGATTCTGCTCACTAAGGATATCAGGAGTACCATTACAACTGCACAGAGAAGCACTGCCCCTGAGATGTCTTCTGCTATTTTCAAGTGAAAGCCAGCTTCGACCATTTGATCCCAAACTGGAAATGGATGCACTCCCAAAGCTTGAGCCCTGATTGAAACCACTGGGCAAATAGCCTCTATTATAGGAGTTTGAACCAGATCCAAACCCATACAATGATCTTTGCTGTTGAGAAGGCTGAAAAGAAGTAGATAGCATTTTCACTTTAGATTCTGAGATTTCACCTAAGTACAGATGTCAATCAAAATCAATTCCTACCAAGTGCGAAAGACTGACAACAATGGCATGGTAGCTCGTACACAGAAGATAAGCAAACATTTAATTAATAATCAAAGGAAAACAATGATAGCAACCTTGGGTTGCCAGTTTAGTTTCCCACATTAATGGACATCCAATTACAAAGGCTCAAATTAGATCTTCATTCTTTAGTCCTATTTAGATAAATTTTGCATTTTAGGATGCACATTGATTTATGGCATGGATAAGAACACGTAGATAGATATTGATAAACTATTGCTTGTACTAATCTAGCAAAAGCTTAAGCTAATAGGAATGGGTGATGTCAAAAACTTCACCAGTATTCTAAAAGTCCCTCTCACATATGAGCCTAAACTCCCTCTCAATAATGGGGACCAAAACGTGGAATTTCCAACTTTTACATGGGAAGTAAAGCATAGACAAGATTCAAACTCAAGACCACCTACTCTGATACCATCATAAACTACTGCTTGTACCAAACTCTTAAGTTGATAAGAAAGGAAGAATTTAATCACCTAATCATTATTCTAACAGATATCATTTGGAGCTTTCAGATTAAAAGTAATCACATTTTGAAAATGCTCAATTAGAGGATATATCAACTTGCACCTATAATAATATCTAAATTCTCCCTTTCTCTTGAATTTAAATATAAGAAAAGGATCCCATAAAAAAGGTAAAATATATATATATATATATATATATACATATATATCTCCACAGGTCAGATAAGTTGTCGGCAAAGAAACAGTAATAAAGAATGAGATTTTTCAACAGAATGTCCATAAATAGATAGATATGCAGATGTAAGAGAACAAACCATTCCAATATTCTGTCCAAATGAGCCATGAGGGCCAATGGGCTGTGGTGATACTGCTGGTGAGAATGGCATCAAAGACCTCTGCCTGTCTGAAGGTTTAGACCAATCTGACCAAATTCCTCCAGATCTTAACCCATCAATACCATGCTGAGCATCATGAAAATTCAGACCACCAGGACTTCCAGGAAAATTGGCTCTACCAAAGGATCCCACAGGAGGATAACCAGGCCTTTGTCCAAAAACCATGCTATCACCTTGTTGATCAAGGCTTACTAAGCTGGCGAGCTCTGGCTGTGAAACTTGAGTTGGTGAAGTAAGATATGGCATGCTAGGAGGAACTAACTGCTGGTAATAAGGTGGCCCGGAGAACGAAAATTGCTGGGGGGAGTATAACTGTGCATCTCCACCTACAGAAGGCAAAGGTGTTGTGACCGGGGAATATGGTCCATATGGCATTTGTGGGTTGTAGCCATATCCAGAATGGAACAGAAGAGAAGGATTGTCATTGTAGACACCCTGATTAATTTACAGTAAGTTTAATCTAACAGAGAAATGTCAATATGAGAGGAAGAGAAATACTTTTTTTTTTTTTTAAATAATTCAATACTTGGGGGGGATTTGAATCCTGGATGCTGTTGGAAACCCCAAGAAGTGCCATAGAGCTACAAACTCTTAAGATGAAGAGAAAAATACTTACAGGAGATCCGATTTCCAGTCCCTCAGCATTGACATACGGAGGATATTCATCCCATTCACCACTGGCATTGTCATAACCTGGAGTTCCACCACAGATAAGAAAGTGGTGTCTTATTTTCTATAAGGATAAGATAGAGCACAATTTTAGGGATACAATGCATTGCCATTGAAGCTCTAACCATAATACAACCTGAAAATGGTATCCTATTGATTGCACTAACCATCTTGACTAGATATTCTATCACCATGCATACAAAGTAATAATTTTTATAATAAAAAAAAAAATCAGAATTAAATTAATTAATAGCACTAAAAGCAAACTTTAGGTTGATGTACCTGCATCTACACCTACACAGAGATCCGGACACATTATAAATATTTAATAATAATTAAAGCGAGAATTGTTGTGTAACCATAAATATTCAGGGAGGTGATTTAACAAAAAAAGAGGTAAATATTCAGGCTGGATTTAGCTGCAGCAGCCTAATTTTATGTTTTCCATCCAGATCCCGAGGAATCAATAACTAACCTCGATAGTAGAAGGGCTGAGCTTGGGGAGCATAGACATTTGGTGGGTAAACAGAGTGATCTCCACCTGAAGCCAAAGATCCAACTTGAGCAGCAGCATCCCTTGGATGGGCTATAGCGGTAGCATCCTGGGAAGCATTAGGAGAAACTGGCCTCTCACTTTTCACAGACTGAGGCTGAGAACATATATACAGATGAAGGATTATCACTAAAATATTTTCTTCCAACTATCTAGATAGAAAAGGAAATAGAATGGAAGAGTTTGCCACGGGTTGACACCTACCTGTTCCTTCTTGCTATCCGGTTCAGCAGGTTTCTCTTCTGCATCCATGATCAGTATGCTCAGTGACTTAGTAGAGTCTTAGAAACACAGGCAGTACAAATTATTGACCAACCAAAGCTAAATTCGGGCATAGGACAACTTGAAGCTATAAATATGTGCGCACAAATCCACGCGTGCACACCTATGCACACATGATAAATGAAGAAATGAATATTTTTAAAGTTAAAAGTTGTCAGTATACATCAAAAGTCTCACTACTAACTTATAATGAAGAATGACAAGATTAAAGATGAGGGAACAGATCCCCTATAAAGTACAAAAAGAGGTGGAATTTTATTTCTAATTTATTAACCTAGCAGAAAGGGATGACAATGCGGCTGAATGATGAGGGAAAACACTACACCAGATCTACATATACTCATAGTCTCATACTCAACCATGTGTTTATAGGTCATTTAACCAACCTCATGAGCCACATACTTTTGGAATTTCCCACTGTCATATTAGCAGTTTCAATTTAATAGATCCTCTGGAGTCTGGACTATGCTATGCATTCTCTCACCATGTCCACAATTTGTGATACCCATAAACTTTCTTAAATACAAAAATCTCAACCAACCATAATGCACCAAAGCAAACTAACATACCATGGCAAATGTTACAAACTTTCTCCACAACTTGTTGAAATACCAAACCTTCACGAAAAACTCCACTTGCAGTTCCCCACTTCATCCATATCATACTAATTTTTAACGAACAACAGATATCCTCTTCCCCCTCTCAAGTAAAATCATCATAATGAAGGCAAGCTGTAGAATTAGCAACAGGCTAATGCTCCAAAGAGGTTATCCTCTCTTGTTTTGATCTCACATAGAATTATTTTCCCATTCCAATTTACACAGTTTGACATCTAATGCAATTTCACATTGACAATACTTTGTGTAAATAACTCTCAGGTGTGTACCTAATATACCAATTTATTGGAGCACCATTTCTAGCTCCCACTATATTGAAAACCAATATCCATTGCCACTTGAAATAGTTTCTATAAACTGTGAACTATCATAGCACTATATCTCAATATTGACAGTATCAAAATAACACATCCACACTACAGGACTAATATTTACCTACCGCAAATACCAATTATTTGACCAAAGTGATCTACAAAAAAATTCAAATAAATTGAAAAGAGAATAAAAATATTAGAAGAAGCTCATAGATGATCAAAAATCACCCAAAACTTGCAACAATTCCTGTCACCTTCCAATACCCAGATCCTAGATCTCAAAATAGATTACGCCTTGCCCTCCCAACAAAACAGATCAAAAAACAAACTTTACAGACAAACCCCAAAAGTGTCAAATGATCCCATCAAACCCACCACACACACACACACACACACACACAAAATTCAATGAACAATCCAATTCCAAACAACAAAATAACAAAAACCCATATTCATTTGACTTCACACAAGATTCATACCATAAGATTACAACAAAATAACAAAAACCCATCTAGCAAAACACCCAACAAGACCAATAAAAAAAAAAAATGTTACAAAGTACAAACAACATCAAGATCAAAACTTGATAAACTAAATAAGAACAAGAGAGCGAGGAATTGGAAGAGGTACCAGCTGTACGATCTGGACTTGCCGCCATGAATGAAAGCAGAGGCAAAGATCTTCAGAGAACCTAAGCAAAAAGCAAAAAAAGGAGACACACAAAGAGACAGACAGAGAGTAGTATCTATCTAAACTATCTCTATTATAAATGTCAATCTAAAGCACTTAATGATGACTTATACGTACAGTGTATCCTATATTTATATATATTCATTATTCTGCAGAACCCAGATGAACTTTCATGCTTTCTGATTTATAGTTGAATCTAGTAAGTCTTTTTAAAAATAATAATAATAATAATATATAATTTTTATATTGGAAAAATTGTAAATATTAATATAAAACAAAATTCTCTTCAAAAAAAAAAATTAATATAAAACAAAATTAATTATCAAAAGGTTGTAAAAAAAGTAGGTGCAGTAAATGTGGAAAGAGACTCTGGCAGTCAGGCTGAACCTTTTCCAAGGCTTGTTCAGTAAAAAGAATGTTTGAGTAAATTTTTATTTTTTATTGTTTATGTATGAAAATATTGTGAAAATAAATATTTGTATATTAATAAATGTTGATAAAAGCTAAATTAGAGAACAGGCTAAATATAATTTATTTAAAGATAACGCAACTTATAAAGGGATAAAACTTAATGGTAGTTATTATCATAAAGTTCCTAATTAAATTCAACTATTTGAGAATGTGTATTGGTCAATAATAAACCAATAAAAGTTTTACCACTTTCTCAAAAAAAAAAAAGTTTTACCAGTACTATAAATATGATATTTTTTTCTCTCACATAAATTGAAAATTTATTTTAAAATCATTTTTTTTTATAAAAGATACTTCAAAAATAGTTAAATTTTACTAGTATAGTTCAATATAAAACTCATATCATATGTTATTATTGGTTCGAAAGCTTATATTAGTACAAATAAATATTATCTTCTTCTCAAAAAAAAAAAAATTATCTCTAAACTTATTTGAACTAATTTTTTTAATTGTTATATGTTGATATCTAAAACTATTTATATGTATTATTTAAATAAATTATATGGTATTTTTAACCATCATATAATGAGTTTTTTTTATTTTTTATTTATAGGAATGAGTTGGAGAAAGATAATATCAAGCTCAACTTTTTTCTATTAATATTGGAACAACTCTTAATAAAAGTAAAGAATGCCTCTAACTTAAATTACTTAATATTATTATAGATTAGATGCGTTTATTGGTTTATTTATTTTGTTACTTTTCTTAATTTTAACATTTTTTTTTTTTTTACTTTCTTTTTCGTTTTTCAATATAAATTTTGATGTGCACGTTTTTTTTTACCAAAATTGAGCGAGAAATCTTTCTTCAGTTTTTGGGATTTGACCTCAGCAACCAATTTTGGTGTTTGCTTGTACCTACTGCACTGCACGTGTGGTGATAAGGTAATGGGTTGTGGGGTTCAGTAGGAACTCTGGAACCTTCAAAGGTTCCAATGTCCCAACTAAAAATAAATAAAAAGAAAATATTAATGATAAGGGAAAATTATATAAAAACACTATTAGGGGTAAGATGAAGGATGCATCGTCTTTGTTGTGTCTCCTTTCCTGCGTTAAGGTGGTAAAAGGACAAATTTTTGAGATATTTTACTAATCCTAATGAAATGACTCTAACATTCTATATATGAAAAATAAAGAGAAATAATGACTATGAAAGTTCTAAGAGAGAAGCAAAATCAAGTATTTTGAAGATAGTAATAGAATATATATATATATATATATGTTAAATATGTATATTAAATAAAATATGTATATATATACATTCAAGGTGGAACAGGGTAAGACATGGCTAGGCGACCAAAATCCCTCTCCACTTCATCAACTCTTTAGAGTGAGGAAAATCCATAGGAGGTGGAGTGGTATAGGTGGGGTCATGCGGGATGGATCGTTTCTGCCATCCTTAAGTGGTTCTTCTGTGAAATTCCTTGAAGTTTTGAGTGTAAGTGTGTAGATCTTAAGGTATTATTTATGTATAAATCTTTAAACATCCATGAAAATAAACAATAAGTTGTTCATGTTATGACATGTGTTTATATATATAAAATAGTACCATTGAGGGGTTTTATGTTATATTTATGTTATGCTCAAAACCTTTATAATCCGTTTGGATTGAGGGAGAGAGAGGGGAGTAGAGTAGAGTAGAGTAGAGTATATTTAACACAAAATTAGTTTATTTTTAGCCAACTCTACTCTACTCCCCTCCACTCTCCCTCCATCCAAGCAGGCCATTAAAGATGTTAATTGTTTATAACTAAAAACCTTGTAACTCAATGGTGTAGTATGATTTTTCCAATAGAGACATTCAAATTTCAAATCCTCCCCCTCTTACTTAAAATGTTTATATAAAAAAAAAAAGTGTTTACAATAGTTTGCACATTACAAATAACGGTTTAAGTTTTACAGTCAAAACGTCAAAACTTTAGAGGGTTTCGTGATTTTAAGGAAAACTACACGAAACTTTATATATATATATATATATATATATATTTCTAACTAACTCAAAAAAAGGTAGACAAGTAAAGATAGGTAGGATCCATTTGGGATCTGTTTATTTTGCTGAAACTTAAAACTTTTTGCTGAAAGTACTATAGATAAATGTAAAAGTTAGCGAAATAGTACAGTAGGACCCATGAATAGTACCAAAAAGTGCAGTGAGACCTATGAATAGTAACAAAAATAAGCTAAATAGTAAAATAAGTTGACAAAAATAATTTGTGTCAAACACACACGTAAGTCCGTTTGGATACAGCTTATTTTGCTGAAAATTGAAAACACTATAGCAAAATAATTTTTAAATGTGTGAAAAATTACTGTTCACTCTTTTTTTACTGTTCATATGCCTATGTGCACTGTTCATGTCCCATAAACACCAGGCGCTGGTCTTAAAAAAAAAAAAAAAAAAGTTGAAAACGCGCAAACGTGAAAACTGAAACGTGAACGTGCTATCCAAACCGGGCCGTAGTGTCAACAAATCAAAACCCTTAAAAGTGGTACCGATAATATTTAAATGTTTTCTGGATTGCATAGGTAAGCGTCTAAGGGATAATATAAAATTTATATAGAGTTGGTACCAGTAGAGGAGGTTCTATGAATTTTAGTGTTTCTTCACTAACACAGGCTTCAATTGTGTAAGTGAAAAAAAAAAAAAAAAGAAGAAGAAGAAGAAGAGAGAGAGAGAGAGAAATGTTATGTCCGTTGTTCAAAACATTTTTACAACAAATTCTAAAACATTTTTACAACAAATTTTAAGTGGCAGATTGTTACTGGTTGTTATTTTTGGGGAAAAAAAATAATCTCAGTGGCAGGTTCAAATTTGAACCAGTAACCACGAACCACCTATGATTTGTTGTGAAAATGTTATAGATGTAGCACTTCTAAAAAAAAGTTTTGCATATGCACAGTATGCGACATGTTTTTTTTTTTTTTTTTTTTGGGTTGAACCAAGCATAAATTGACATATGTATTTATTATTAGGAGGGCCAGGAATAGAAATTAAAACTTGTGAATGGTCACAAGGGTCAATAGGAGGCATAATTGAATGTTAACATAATTTAAAGAGTAAATATAGTTTTTAAAGTTTCACCCTTCTGTGTATATATATAAATATATATATATTTTTGAAAATAACCTTTCTATATTATTTAAGTGAATATCAGACACATAATACAAAAACTAAAACTTGATAAAATGTTGTTTATGAATTTTCTTTAGGAAAAAAGTAAGAAAGTCCACATGATAATAAGCTCTACAAAATAAATCTACTTCCTACCTGTTTCTCAAAAACAAAAAACAAAACAAAACTCTACAAGTCATTTATCAAAACATGTTGACTGTACAACATTTAACAAAGCTTTAGGAGCACAGTCATGAGCTTCTTTTAGCAACAAACCTATTCACTTTAATAATTCTACAAAGTTAAAAACTATGTACCGTGGTAGAAATATCATACAAAAGAGGAGCAATTTCATATCTAGTGTCTTCTCTGAATTCCAAAAGCTAGATTAAAGCCCACGAGTATGTGCAAAAGAAAATGTCTTTTACATCCCACTTGCAGCAAGTTTTCTTAAAGCAAAGCATCATTGGCCAAGTTTTTGACACCATCAATAGAAAGGAAAGCAAATGCAATGACAACCAAATTGAACCCTGCCTAGTGCTTACACACAAAACAAACTCTAGCCCATAACATCCAAGACATTGCAGCATCACAGAGTGCATCAAGAACCCATGTACTTCCTTACATGCAATGCACATACCATCAATTTTTGGTACCAAAAAACCTTTACATTTTTAAAATTTAAGGGACCAAAACCGAATTTTTTAAATTTGATGGACTAAAATTGAGCTAATCCCAAAATTCAAGTACTACAAAATATAATTTACCCTTTTTTTTTTCCCTATTTGAGGGAATTCATGAATGTATTTTAGTTTTATTAATGCAAGGAATGATTAGTTATATGATGTTATTTCAAATTAAATAACATCACAAGTGTATTTGTTGGAGTAAAATATTCTAATATCAAATCCATCATATATTTTTAAAATTCATATCAAGCAATTTACCTTCACTCCCTTGATTTTGAGCGTTCAAACCCAAAAGCAATCTAAATTTTTTGGATGCAAGAATTTCCCTAGACTCTTAGCAACAAGAATATTTTAAGCCAGAGACGGTCAATCTGAATTATGGCCGGAGTAGGTCTCTGACTTATGAGTCAAGAAGATTGGTGTGCTCCTTTTGGAGTTATTGGATTGCCATCCGTGATTTTAAGCAAGGACTTAAAATAGAAAACATGGTGTAAAAATAACAATTAATCATTGATGGAAAAGAATATGCTTAACGTTTTGATTTTGACAATGAGTACCCTCTACTACAAGTGAGGAAGCAAAATGTTGGCCTCTCTACCAATAATTGGTATGTGACAGGTAGATGTAAAATGTTAATGGTAGCTAGTTTGTACCATCAACTATGCAGAAAAATGAGTATACATAACTAATCAATTATCATATACGCAATGCAAATGTTGCATAATTGTCTATACATCGACTCCAACAGAATGAAAATTATGTAGCCACAAATGGCAAATGAAATCAATATCTGTATCTTGTTTATTTATTTATTTATTTTTGGAGTTGGGGGGTGGGGTGGGGTGGGGTTTGTTTTCAATGGACATACTATGCAACAGTTAGAGCCTCTCTCCATGCATTAGCTTAATGAAGGATGGATTATCTAAGGTCTTTGTTACAGCCCTAAAAGTGCAAAAATACTGGCACCTTCTACCATAAATCCATATCTACCAATAAACATACTCGAGCTCTTATAGTCAAGAGTCTTGTAACTTAGTGACATTGCTTGCCTTTATTTAAGAGAATCAGGTTCAAATCCCCCATACTATTAAAAAGAAAAAAAAAGAAATTGATATTTTATAACATACATTAATTCCCAAGAAAATCACCAACAATATTCATGGTGATCATGTCTAGTGCGCATGTGACGCGATTGAGTGAGCAGACACATGCAAAGTCTTCTTTTAGTTCATGTGTTTTGAGCAAAAAACAGATGCATAAATGTGACTAATAAAGCTGAAAATAATTTTAGATCATAAGCATTCAGTAAACAACAGAAGGCTAAAGTTAAATTCGGTTATTCTATGATCTTATTTGAACAATCATTGTATAACAGAGGGGGTGAGCAGAATTTACGGTGGTTTATTCTTAATTCATGCTGATTCAGCAGTATGTTTTGGACTAGATACAGTATCGCTCAATTCACGGCCCTTGGTTTCAAAAGGGAATAGCACTACACAAATACCTGAAAAGAATATTACAATCTCAAAAAGAATAATGGATGCTGTTTGATGACAACCATGTACTAAACCAACTGCCACAAGAGGACATAACATTCCACCAATTCTTCCAACTGAGCTTGCAATTCCGACGCCTGTTGTTCGAACTGAGGTTGGGTATATCTACATTTCAGTGAAATCATATAAAGATTATTATCTTGCCACCAATTGAAACACTTTCATGGATAAGCATGCAAACTAACACTAACAAACAAGAGTAAAGATACAAAGAATCTAACATATTTTTCAACTGCCCATGATTCAATTTTCGTATGAATGTCTCTTCCATAGGTTAAAACAATGAGTTAAGACAAATTAAAAGTTAAAGTTGTGAAGACCTTAAAGCATCTGGATGATATTGGATCCAAATAAAGAGTTCAGATGCAATCATCAGAATTCCACAAACAAAAGTAGATGAAAAGAGGTAACTTTATGAGATCCACAAGAAAAAGTGCTGTAAGGGCTACCTGTGTCCGCTAATATTTGGTTTGTCCAGATATCAATCAACATTTTTTAACCATTAAAATGGGCTTGTTGACTGTAACCTGATTTTGGCTTTAGATTCTGAAGGTGGTCTCTCTCTCTCAAGCACTGTACTAGACATTATGATACTTATTGCCTCTTAAGATGATAAACTAATTCAATGATTTACCTCAGGAGCATATATGTATACAATTGTGAATGTTGCTGTGATGCATATGCGAGCTCCAAAAAGAAGGCCTGTTGTTAAACCCTCAGGCTGATGGAATACCAATGGAAGTAGACAAAAGCAACACAGGAAGAACATAGCTGACATAGAAAGCTTACGACCAAGTCTATCTACAGTTGCGGCTGCTATGAGGAGACCCGGAAACTCTTCAGGAAAATTATAGTTAAATGTCACTTGGCTACCTTCCAGGAGTATTAAATATATAAATGCATTTATACATACACACACACACACACACACACACACACACACACACACACATATTTATAGTATTGAGATAAGTACACCAGGTTACCTGCAAAACTTGCAATGAATACATTTCTGTAGTTCACATCCTGGGACTCTTGTGACTGCACTTTAGTTGGCATGCATTTACTATTCCCATTGTTCAACTCAGAAGTCAGCAACACAAGGCCATAATATGAAAAAGCATTCCCAAAGAATACTACCCACAAAAGCAAGGTAGACCTAACTAATTTTGGTGAAAGAAGCACAAAAAGTGATGAGATGCCCCCTATATTAGAATCTATCCCCTTATGGGTTGCATTTTCAGTTCTTGGTGAGAGCAAATTTGCATCTTCTGATGGATCATTACTCTTTTCTTGTAACTCAATTTGGTGATCAGAAACAAGAGTGCCACAAGGGAGTTCTGTTCCATTCATTCTGGCTATTTTCTCCAAAACATCAATTGCTTCAGTTGTTCTACCCTTTAGGCATAAATACCGAGGTGACTCAGGTGTCACTCTATAGAAAATGAGGAGGAGTGATGACGGGAGAGACGACAATGCAAGTAGCCACCTCCAACCCAACCTTGGCATGACAACCTACAAATAACACAGCATAAAGATGAAGGTAGCTGACCAATGAATTTCCTTTTATTCACAATCTCAACTAGGGAAATCCTTTCATCTGATTTATTGAAAGAATTCACAAAACACAGGATGAATTGCTAGGTTATTATGACCACAATACTTCTCACTACATCAGGATTTCCAAGTTATGATGACAATGATGAACAATTACCATAGCGTTATAGGCTACATACACCAATGGCAAAACTTTGTAAGAAAATAGCTAGGTCCATTGTGTAAGGTTGGCACTGGAACTAGAAGATTAAAAATAACAAAGAAGACAAAATGTCCAAGGACATAAAAAATCTCAATATAAACTAGAGAAAAAGTTCCCTCTATATAAGGCCCTAAAAATTCTATGAAGTCCCTTCTTAAAAATTACAATCATATTATTTTAATAAAACTAGGATTACCTAACTGCCTTTTTGGTTAAATAGGATTACCTAACTACCTGAATCCAAATATAGAAAAATGAGAATAAAATGGAAAAATTAAAAATACCTAAATCTAGTAAGGAACTGCATGAGCAGACAAAATGAGAAGGTAATCATACCCATGCAAGAGAAGCCTCAAGAATAGTTCCAAGAGTCCAAAATGCTGAAAAAATAACCATCCAAGTGCCTCTACTAGGAGTAGGAATGAACTCTAGAAACCAGGATGAGAGTACGGGGCCACCTCCCAAACCAAGACCAACCAAACAACGAAGAATAATCAATGATGTATAATTAGGGGCTAAAGCACTCAGAAAACCAGCTCCACCAGTAACTGTTGCTGTGATAATGAATCCTTTCCTGAGAATAGAAGAAAGAAAGCAAAACAAATAGCAAGCAAAATTATTAAGATTCAGTGAAAAAATGCATTCAATTAAAAAAATAAAAATATCTAGTTTAAGAAAGCAATGAATAAAATATAATTTCCGTAAAAAGTAAGCTAAACTGAAGTTACTAATACGAGTGAAAAATTGTTGAAATCTGGAAAGAAAAAGATGTTGGAAGTCATGTTCAGAGAGCGAGAGTGTAGCAGCTGCACTGTCCACCGTCCACCCCCCCTCC